>CM067327.1:47400555-48049166 GCA_034376525.1 Nicotiana benthamiana
TTGACTTTTTTGTACTTGACCTTGGATCAAAGTTTTTATTGTTTCATTAGGTCCAGATGGTGATATTGGACTTGGACGTATTCCTGGATTTGTATTTAGATATTTCTCGAAGGTTTCAGCACTATTTGGCGAAAGTTGGAAATTTAAAGGTTTACAGTGTTCATGAGTTTAGGCTATATGCTGGTTCTATTGTGACCCAGAATGGTCGTTTTTTTCTATTCAGTTATTTGCTTAATTGTAGTTATGTACTCAATCGCTTGTCCTCATTTCATATTATATCTCAGAATGTTATCGCATATTATCACATCTCCTATCATTAAATAGGGCTTCTTAGCATGAGTGTTGTGAGCACAAGAAGCTGGAGAGACTGATGATTGAGTGAGGCTGAGGGCATGTTGTAACTGATATTTAAGCGATCGGGTTGCATGCCGCAGCATGCTTTATTTATTCATGTTAGGATTTGGCTTACTATAGCGTTTCGGCTGGATAAGCCAGCCCCTCTCGAGTCTGCACATCCACAGTGGGCGCAGTTGCTACTGATTTCTGAGATGGATCTGCCCTGGATTTATTTGCATTGGGCTGGATCTGTCATGGATTTATTTATGTTTGTGATGGATGTGCCCTGGGCTGAATGTGCCTTGTATAATACTGAGTGACTGAGAGTGCTGAGTATTTACCATGACGAGTGAGAATACAAGACAATGAGATTGAGTAATATGAGAGTGTGAGTACAGGAGTTCATAACTGAGGTGCATTACATGTGACATTCGTACTTGAGATACAAGCAAAGAGATGCATTTCCTTATGCTACCCGATTTTGGGGACATTCATGATTTTACTTGCATATTGACATATAGGTATAGAAATGTATTTTCTCATGCTATTTGAAAATGAAACATCTTAATTATTGTTTAAATATTTTTGGTGAAAAATTATAATTTTCAGACTTGCTCATATCTGTGGTGATTTGGTGAAAAGAATTGAGTTTTACTGACATCTTTGAAAAATATGCCTATTTTCTCATAACTGTGAACGAGTTAAGCATCGTACATCTAAATTATTTCTTGTACCCTTTTTATTTTGTTGTTATGAACTGTTGTTGCTTATTGGAGTCGGACATTAACCCTTGTCCTGGCTCGTCACTACTTTTAACCTAAGGTTAGGTGTGTTATTTATTCAGTACATGGGATCAATTGTACAAATATTATACTTTACACCTTCCGTGCAGATGTGGGATGATGACGTTACTATGTATGGCAGGAGCTGAACTTGAAGATGTACATGCATTCCAATCATAGCTGCCTGTTGATCTTGGTAACTTTAGAATTTTGATTTGTTTATATATATTTCAACAAATGATGTATTTTTATTTCATACTGGCTTTGTAAATTCTAAGTCATAAGAACTCATGATTTGTACTACCAGTCATTGGAAAATGTATAAAGGCTAAATTATTTTACATTAATTTGTTTCAATAAACTCCATTAAATTGGATATTTGTTAATTGACTTACCTAGCGAGTTGAATTAGGTGCCATCATGACTAGTTGGATTTTGGGTCGTGACAACACAAGTCCAATTTCGATCTGGATTCAATCCGTTTCACATCCGAAGCTCCCGGAACCCCGTCCAGATATACCAACAAGTTCCAAAATACATAAAGGGCCTACTCGAGGCTAAGCATCACATCAAACAATATCATTTCAACAAATTACAACCTAAATTCAAGCCTATGAACTATGAACTTCCAAAATCTGAAACCAATCCCAATTCATTCCAAAATAACTCTGATTGACTCCAAATTTTGCACACGAGTCATAAATGAAATTACTGACCTATTCTATTACTTTCAGAATCAGGATCCGACCCAATATCAATAAAGTCAACTCCCGGTCAAACTTTTCGAAATGTTCCATTTTTCAAGTTTCGCCAATTCAAGACGAAACGACCTACAGACCTCCAAATCAACATTCATACACGCTCCTAACACCAAAATCATCAAACGAAGCTATTGGCACCATCAAAACTTCGTTCTAGAGTCATCTTTACACAAGGCAAATTACTATCATCTCCTACAACTTAAACCTCCACTTAGGGACTTTGTATCCCATTTCACTCTGAAACTCATCCAAAACCAAAACTAAACACCCCGATAAGTTACATAACCACAATAAATCATAGAGGAAGTAAAAAATAAGGGACTAGGGCTAAAACACTCAAAATGACCAGCCGGATCGTCACATTTTTATACAAAAATTGGTTAGTAAGTCTGGTGCAATAAATGGAAGTTGAGTGCCTAAATATCATCCAAGAATATACCCAAATATTTAACCAGAAAATATGCGTTTGCGAGCATAATTAATAACCTTAACTAAAGCTTCAAATTTCGCTGCTACCTTTTCCTACAACTTACAGCTGACTTTAAGCTGGGCAAATTAAAAAACTTTTTATTTGAACGGAATTTCACAACTGCATAAGTGTTAGTCCCAAATCGACTATACTTTTGGTTAATTGGGTAAGTGACAACACCTTTTGCTTGTTAAGCTTTCATGATTAAGTTTGAAGCAAGAATTTTACAGAGATACAACTAAAATCCTCTATTATTAAACTCAATGACAGTTAGAATTATTTTATCTTTTTAATCAAAGTTTCTACTTTGACACTCTTAAGAAGGCGTTTCTTATAGTTTGTAGGAAGTACAAAGATTTTGATGATTGTTCTCTAAAGAAGATTGGTAAATAACAATTGCTCGTTTTTATTACTTACTAAAAATGACATAAACAAAATGTTTTTTATAGTTAAGTTGTATTCTGAATGGGTCCAAATTTAACCGACCACGGACTACGACGAGCACGATGAATGCTGGGTATCTTAGTATCGACATCCCGAGGGAGATGACTTTAGGGAAAGAGAAGAGACTGTACGACCCTTGTAGTAGAGTAATCGCATTAGGGAACATTAAGGATAGTTCGTCGAATATTCCTTGTAATTAGCTTCCTACAATTTAGAAGATTTCCTCTCTTGTATATAAGGGGGATAAAAAACCTTGTACGGGACATGGAGACTCAGCAAAACCACCATTTGAGAACGAAAAGAATATTGTTAGCGATCATCCCTTATTTTTTCTAGAGTTTATTATATTCATCTAAGATTTACCCCCTTCATCTTTGATTGATTTGTTCAAAAAAGGTTCTAATATCTTTTGAGTCAAAAAATTTGGCGCCGTCTTTGGGAATTTCTACGGCTGAAATCATAGTTCTCATCTAGATTCCTAAAAGTGATAATTACTTTTCTTCAAACTTCATAAAAACAAACAATGGCCAGAAAGGAAGCGAGGCTAAAGGCCATTGAAGATGTCTCGAATGATTTCCTGAACTCCCTGATTAAAGTCGGTAGAGAAGACAATGAGAATACAACATGAAGCGCTCTACTGGAAGGGGAGATCTCACCTCTCCCACACGGAGATCTAACGATCTTGTGCGAACGGGGAGCACCAACATCCAGGGGGGAGGGGGAAATCACCACCAGCAGTCAAAAGGCTACTAGAAGAATGGTTAACGAGTACTTTGAGCAACATGCTCGAGAAACCCACTCTAGGAGATGTTGAAGACATGCCATCTATTGAAATTGCAGTTGCTGCCGATGAGCCAATTAGGTAACACCCACACTGTTACAAATGCAGGTGATGATGCTCAGGTTAACGAGTGCTTTGAGAAACATGCTTGAGAAACCCACTCAAGGAGATGTTGAAGACGTGCCATCTATAGAAATTGTAGCTGCTGCCGATGAACCAATTAGGTAACACCCACACTGTTACTAATGCAGGTGATGATGCACTTATGGGCATCTTAAATAAAATGGAAAAGATGGAAAATGAGAATAAACACTCCGCGACTAGATCAAGGAACATTAGGAGAGGGTTGACAAAATATCAGGTACGCGATGTGGGTCGATTAGTCGAACAGCCATACAGTGAAAGGGCTTCCCCCATCCTATTCTAAAGACATTCAAAATGCTTTCATACTTGAAAATATATGATGGGACCACAGACCTAGAGGATTTCTTAATCCATTATGTTACTATAGTAAAAGGCAATAATCTATAAAAAGAACAGGTACCGTCTGTGCTACTCAAAAGATTCAGTGAGGCTTTGACAGAGGGAGCATTGACATGGTACTCCCAACTACCAACACGATCAATATCGACGTTCGAAGAGATAGAGGATAAACTCGACACTGCATACGCAAGATCGAATAAGGCTGGGTCAATGATATATTCGCCATCAGGAAAACGACGGGCGAGGGACTTCGGTATTTCCTAGCCCGATTCAATAGATCAAGGATGAGTCTACCGAACGTATCAGAAGGGATGGCAATAGCAGCCTTTCAAAATGGGTTAAACAGGAACAGATCAAAGGCAACCAAAAAACTGCACAGTAGACTCATGAAGTACCCCCTACCACATGGGAAGATACCCATCACACTTATTGCGCCGAGGTAAGGGCATACGAGGATGACCTAAATGGCCCACTTCAGCGATTAACATCAATCCAAACCGAGACAAGGAGAGATCAACGTAACGACGACGAAGGGATCAACCACCACGTTTTAATCGAGAAAGACATCAGCCCTATATTCGAACGTCAAACCTGACCCTTTCCCGACACGCGGATGTCATGCTACGACACACTGCACCCATCCAAAATGAAAGAGGTATGCCTCCACTACTATCTGCTCATAATTTTTGTGTTTCCCCTTCAGAGACAGTACATGCATTGGAAAAAAGGGGCACGAAAGTGTAGTGGCCGCAAAAGATGAAATCGGATCCAAGCACCAGGAGGTCGAACGTCCTATGTGCATTCCACCAAGAAAGAGGACACAAGACCGAAGATTGCATAGGTATGCGGCAAGAAGTAGTTACGATGTTAAACCCAGGGTACCTGAAAGAATTGCTAAGCGATAAAGGAAGGGCTAACTTCACTCGAGGGAGCGATCCACCACAAGGACCTCCGAAGCCACCATCATCAGCCCATATAATACAAATGATCATTGGCGGCAGCGATGACATGGTAATCAACTATGTGAAGTTCACCTCCACGCACAAACTCAAACGGAAGTCACCCACGAACGGTATGACGACCTCGAAGATCGTATCATCTTTGATAAGTCAGATACTGACGGTTAGTATTTCCCTCAATATGATGCTTTGGCTATAAATTTGTGCATTGTTGATACCAATGTAAAAAGAGTTATGGTGGATGACGGAAGCGGTGTGTGTATTATTCATCCGCGAGTTCTCTCGTGCAAATGAGGCTCGAGGATAAAATAATATCGCGTTGCATAACACTAACATGTATTAATAACGCAGTAGAGCTGACATATGGAGAGATAGTGCTACTTGTTCTAGCAGGAGGGGTTATCCTGGAACGGCATTCCACGTTATGAACCAGGAAACGGCTTACAACGCCATCATAGGACGACTATGGATATGCGCTATGTGAGCCGTCCCTTCAAGTTTCTATCAAGTTATCAAATTTCGTACCCTATGAGGGATAATCAACATCCGAAGCGAGCCACGTACCTCCCATGAATGCTACCAGATCACCCAAGATTGCTCACACACCATACAACTAAAAGGGGCAAGTGCGGAAGCATAGAAATCAGCCATGTCGGGCACAAAACCCGACATACAGGTAGAGGCCATCAAAGACCCGGACATAGTAGAAGCTTGCAAGGCAACCATCAAAGATCTCGACCCCGTCTAGTTAGATAACACCGACTGTACTAAGAAGCTTATGTTGGACAGAACCTCTCGAAGCCAGGTGAGTATCGTGAGTTTTTAACTAACAACGCCCAATTTATTTGCTTTTTCCCACTCGAATATGCTAGGAATCCCATGGGAGATCGACGCACACAAGCTGAATATCAATCTACTTTATCTGCCGGTATAACAAATAAGGAGAAAGTTCAATGCCGCAATCAATGAGGCGGTTAGCGAGGAGGTTAATAAGTTACTCGCTAACGGCTCCATCAGAGAATCGAAATAATACCAATAGGTCACTAATGTGGTCATGGTCGAAAAGAAGAATGGGAAATGGCAAATGTGTCTTGACTTCACTGATTTAAACAAAACATGCCCGAAGGACTTTTTCCCACTACCCCACATCGACCAACTTACCGATGCACCAACAGGGCACGAACTGTTGAGCTTCTTGGACGCGTACTCCGGCTATAACCAAATTCTTACGGCTGAAGAAGATCAAGAAAAGACCACTTTCATCACTCACCGAGGTACGTACTACTATTAGGTGATGTCATTCGAGCTTAAGAATGCAGGGGACACGTATCAAAGGTTAATCATGAAAATGTTCGAAGAACAACTCAGTAAGTCAATGGAGGTTTACATCGACGAGATGCTAGTGTCGTTGGAAAAAAAAGATCACATTAGACATCTGAAGGAAGCCTTCGAAATACTAAGGCAGTATAGGATGAAACTGAATCCCGAAAGGTGCACCTTTGACGTGACTTCATGAAAGTTCCTCAATTTCCTAGTGTCACAAAGGGGAATCGACGTCAACCTGGATCAAATCAGTCCTATCGATGCAATACCCGAGATACCGACAAGCAAAAAGTAGGTGCAGAAATTAACAGGACGAATAGTCGTGCTATTAAGGTTCATTTCACGATCCTCGGATAGATGCCATAAATTCTTCAATGTACTAAGGAAAGACCACGGGTTGAAATGGAACGATGAATACGTCGACGCCCTGAGAAAGCTGAAAATGTATCTATCCTCACCACCACTACTCGTCAAAGTGGATCCAGGTGAATACTGACTTATGTATCTAGCAGTTTTCGAAGTTGCGGTAAGCGTGGTCTTGGTCCGGGAAAATAAAGGTATGCAATCTGCGATTCACTATATTAGAAAAACTTTAGTCGATGCTGAGAGGAGATACCCACACCTCGAAATATTATCTCTGGCATTGGTCGTAGCTTCACGGAATCTTAGACCATACTTTCAATGTCACCCCATAAAAGTGGTGACAACCTGCCCCCTAAGGGTTATCCTACACAAAATGAACTCTCACGTAGACTTGCCAAATGGGCCACAGAACTAAGTGAGCATGACATAACGTACCAAACGCTAACTATCATTAAGTTGCAGGTACTCGCCAATTTTATCACTGATTTTAGCATGGAAAAATTACCCGAGGTAGAACAGGAAGCACTATGCACTTCTACGCATACCAACCTCTAGGTCCTCTATACCGACGTTGCCTCTAATGCCTCAGGATTGGGAATGGACTCTTCCTCGAGGTCCTTACAGATAATGTAATTTTCCAATCCATACGATGCCCTGAAATGACTAACAACGAGGCTGAGTATGAAGTTGTGATTGCAGGTCTGAAGTTAGCCCTCAAATATGGCGCTCAATGACTCATCCTCCACTATGACTCTCATCTCGTGGTGAATAAAGCCACCGGGACTTTCTTAGTCAAAGAGCAAAGACTACAAAGATACTTGAAAAAAATCCACAAACTACTGGCAGAATTCGACGAGTGTTGCCTCAACCAAACACCCAGGACGTAGAATACTAAAGCAGATGGCCTCGCTAAACTAGTTGCGGCCACATAGAATATTAACAAGGAAATCGTGGTCACCCTCCTTCATTCTGTAATAGATAAGGTAGAGGTACATTACATAAATGTAACTTGGGACCGACGTAACCGCTTTGCAGCCTATTTACAGGATGGTACACTCCCGAAGGATAAAAAAGTAGCCAAAAAACTCTGGGTACAGGCAACCCGATACTGCCTAGTAAATGGTGATCTCTATAAAAGAATGTTCGGAGGCCCTCTAGAAAAATGCCTTGGGCCATATCAAACAAGGTGAGTGATGGAAGAAGTACATGAAGGGAAATGTGGTGCCCACACGGGAAATCACACCCTCATCCAATGCCTCATCCATGCCGTGTACTACTGGCCCACCATGAAAAAGGAAGCTGCGAATGATGTCCGGTGATGTGAAAAATGCCAAAAATACGCCCATATAATAAACCAAGCAGCGGAAATCCTTCATTGCGTCACTTCTTCATGACCATTCAAAAAAAGTGGGGAATAGATAGTCAGCCCCCTCGCAGCAGGATGAGATAAGGTACCGCTTCTTTTTGGTTTTAACTGACTACTTCTCTAATTGGGTGGAAGCAGGCTCATACACTCAAATATGTGATTAGGAGGTCATCGCCTTCATATGGAAAAACATTATATACCGTTTTGGCATCCTCAAAAAATCAGTTGCGACAACGGACCTCAATTCATCGAAAAAAACGACTGAGTTTTCGAAAAATGGTGCATCAAACGAATACTCTCCACGCCATATCACCCTGCTGCAATGGCCAAGCCGAATCCTCCAATAAAGTAATATTGAACATATTGAAAAGAAGCTTGAGGAAGCCAAAGGGCTATGGCCTGAACTATTACCGAAAGTATTATGGGCATACCGCACTACGCCAAAAACTAGCACAGGAGAAATGCCATATTCACTGGTCTACGGTACCGACACAGTTATACCCATCGAGGTCGGAGAACCCAGATTGAGATACTTTAATGAAAGAGGACCAGGCAATGACGAAAGTAGGCTACTAGATCTGTATGAAGTCGAAGAACAAAGAGAGACATAGTCTACATAAGAATGGTAGCCCAGAAACAAGTAGAAAGATACTACAACAAGAAATCCAAAGTGCGACCACTTAAAGTTAGGGACTACATCTTCAAGGCCAAAACACAAGTATCAAATAACCCTAATGAGGGAAAGTTAGGAATGAACTAGGACGGACCATACAAAATCGTATCTACAGCAAATAGAGGAGAATTCCATCTAGAAAGAATGGAGGAAAAACTACTCCAAAACAACTGGAACGTCGCCCCATCTCAAATACTTCCACTTCTAAAAAAAGGCGTCACCTAAGTCATAATCGTTTTCCGTTACCCGGGTTTTGTCCCAATCGGGTTTTCCTAGGGAGTTTTTTAATGAGGCGGCAAGGTAGACGCCATAAGGATCAACACGTTGTTCATTACCTCGACCCCTCGATATGATCTTCGAAACAAAGTAATGAAGTGACTATATATAGATAATCTAATCTCCATTGTATGTAAAAAATCAAATCTCAATTGTATGTACATAATCAAATCTCCATTGTATGTATTGAATCAAATCTCCATTGTATGTGCAGAACCAAATCTCCATTAGTGGACATGTCACGTCTTCCTACGAGAATACAATCAAATCTCCAAAAATGGCCAAGGCTATCGATGAAAATATAAGTTTGACCTCGTTCGAACCACGATGAGATTCTACTTTGACGAAACTTCAAAGCAAGATCCCAATGGCCAAGGCCATCGACCAAAATATAAGTTCGACCTCGTTCAAACCACGATGGGATTCTACTTGGATGACAGTTCGAAGCAACATAACTATGGCCAAGGCCATCAACGAAAATGTAAGTTTGACCTTGTTCGAACCACGACAGGATTCTACTTCGGCGACAGTTCAAAGCAATATCCCAATGGCCAAGGACATCGACGAGAATATAAGTTCGACCTTGTTTGAACCAAGATAGGATTCTACTTCGACGATAGTTCGAAGCAACATCCCAATGGCCAAGGCTATTGATGAAAATATAAGTTCGACCTCGTTCGAACCACGAAGGGATTATACTTCGACAACAGTTCGAAGCAAAATCCCAATGCCCAAGGTCATCGACGAAAAGATAATTCAACCTTGTTTGAACCACAGGGGGATTCTACTTTAACGACAGGTCGAAGAAACATCCCAATGGCCAAGGTCATCGAGGAAAATATAATTTTGACCTTGTTTGAACTAAGATGGGTTTTTACTTCGACGACAGTTTAAAGCAACATCCCAATGGCCAAGGCCATCGACGAAAATATAAGTTTGACCTCGTTTGAACTACGACAAGATCCCACATCAACGACAGTTTGAAGAAATATCCCAATGGCTAAGGCCATCGTCGAAAATATAAGTTCGACCTCATTTGAACCACGATGGGATTCTATCTCAATGATAGTTCGAAGCAACACCCAATGAATGAGACCATCGGTGAAAATATAGGCTCAACCTCGTTTGAACTATGATGGGACCCCACTTCGATGACAGTTCCAAGCAACATCCCAATAGCCAAGGGGATTAACGATATCATGGGTTCGATAAATGCAAGAAAGGACAAGTCGACGAATTAAATTTTACATTACAGCAAAATATTATTTACACTTGCCCTTACAAACGGGCTCAAGTACGACCCATACGAAAACCCTTAAACAAAAGCAAGTACAAAAAAAGACTACGCATCATCCGTAGTGGAGTAAGACTCTTCATACCACGAATCTAAAGCAAGGCGGTTCGCATAATTGGTGTTGATATCATCCCTATCAGGTGTGAGGGGGTCGTACTTGCATGTCGTACGAGCTGTAAGAGCTTCAGTGTGCACAGCCTAAACCTCCTCCTCAATAGCCTTTCCCTTAGTGTGAAAATCCTTATACACATCAAGTCGAGCCTCCGCGTGGACCCACAACTCGTATAAATGATGGGGCATGACTGGATCAGCTGAGGCACGAGATGTAGAAGGATAAGAATGTCGACTCGCCTCTATTGCCCTCAATGAGGCCATTTGTCCATTTAGTATAGCCAGCTCCATCTCCAACTCTTTGAAACGCCCTTCGAGCCCTACAATTTGATGGCCAGAGGCTTCCTTCTCTTCAGCTAGCTCCAATCTAGAACATGCAGAGGGAATCTTCCAAAGATACCGATTCTGAAAAAGCCGCCACCAACTTGTCGACACTAACGTACAGCTTTCCCTTAAGCTTTTCAATCTCCGCTGCCTTAGTATTCGACTAAGGGGCTAAGTTGGCCACCTTCGCTAGTAAGTCGGTATTCTCAGCCATCAGCTTGTTGTTCAACTCAAGCTCATCCTCCCTCACCTTAAGGGTAGCCTCCAGGTCACAATTGCGGGCGACAACCTTCACGAGCTCCTCGTACCACTCCCTCAACTCCTCAACCTTGCGCTCTAACTGGTCTTCATATTGCTTGAGCCTCTCACAAAACACCTGGAACTCAGGGTCCTGATTGTAAATGTCGGCCATCGCTCAGTGCTTAGTACGATACTGATGATATTTGGACAACACTTGCTCATAAAGGCCTGTCCGTCTCCTATCCAGATACTTTTTCTCAAACTCTATGACGAGGTTCTGACAAGAATAGAAGGAGAGAAGTTAGAAAAAAATACAAAAAATGATCATCGCACAAACCCAACGACGAAATGAGAAGAAAAGACCTCTACCTGCAAGGCCATACCAGCGACCTTCTAAGACAACTCCATATTGCTCATCGCCCTAAGCATCTCGCTTTCAGGAGTGGCGCATAGGGTATCGAGGGGAGACTCCACGTGCTCGCTGTTCAGCAGCAAGTCGTAGTCCCATGGGATGACTACATGATGGTCAGATCCGTCCATCCCAACTTCCACATGGGTATGGCAACCCACGTACTCATTAACGTCCTCTAGGTCGACATCCGAACCTGAGCCTTCACCCTCAGCATGACATTCACCAACGGTGGATGACGCAGCACCCTCAATAAAGCGCACTAAGCCAGCTCCTGGACAAACCCCTTCCACCTTGGGAGATCTCCTCGACAAAATAGTGTCAGCCATGAATACGCGCACAGGGTCTATCTGGGATGACCTGCTTCTATCAGCGTCCGTGGCCACGCCCTTCCCAAGCTCCAACCTCCTTATTTTTTCTCGACAACAGCTTATTTTCGTTAGAGGATTCATCCAAAAGATGTGAGGTCGGTACCAAAGAAGCCTCTTCTCTCACGGCCACAACTCGAGACAGATTTCCCAATTGAATAGGTTGAGGACGACCTCCTCGAACAGACTCACTCAAAACAAACTGCATATCTACAGTAACAACGGCTTGTTGAAAGGCGGGGACTAGCGACATTCGCCAAGAAGCTCCTCGACCCGTCATCACAAAGGTTCGTACAATTAAGTAAGGTCTTATGGCCAACAAAGTAGTAAGTAAGACATTTACTAGAGGATACTTTATGGACGTAACGCTTCAGGAAGGCGGGCCAAGTTCGAGTTTCTGCTGCATGAGGCAACAGACGGGCTACCCAATCCCTAATATCTACAATAGGGAAAGGCGGACGGTCCATAGTTGCAAAACAAAAAGCAAACGAAATTTACAATGAATACAGAAGAAAGGGGAACAAAACGAGTGATGACACTTATGAGCCCCGTTCCACCACTCTAAGAATATGGTGGAGTTAGAAACGACGTGTTCGGTCTTGACAAAAAGTATTTGTGCCAAAACTTACGGCTTGCCCGGTCATCCATCTTGACCACCATCCTTTTCGTACCATTCAGCCTCAAATGCACCATGGTACCATTTATGAAGCCAGGCGTAAACATGTGCAAAAGGTGGTGGACAGAAATGCTACACTCCGCTAACCCTGCATTCTTTGTCAATAGTAGAAGCACCTTGAGTGTACATGGCGAAAGTTGTGCTGGGTAAAGTTGGTAGATACTATAGAATTCTTCCGCTAAGGGGAAGAGAGAAAGAGTATAGCCAATCATAAAAGGGTTCTCATAGAAGATGCAGTACCCAAGACTGAGGACGTCCACGTAATCTCTCCCAGTCGGAATTATTTCTATATGGGCAGGAATGCCATACTTCACATGAAAGGCATCGATGTGGACCTGCTCCGTGTCAGAAAAATATGGGGTACAGGGTAGGAGAAGTATCTTTGAAGAAGTCACTCCGAGATAAGGGGTGTCGCGATAGTAACTCCTCCATCGTAGGAAGGCTGTCACCCTTTTCTACCACCATATCTCCATCGTCAAAATGAGACACCGTGGATGACAGGGTGGCTTTAGGAACCTCTTTGCTTGAACGATGAGACCTCGGCGTAATATCATTTAAAGGAATATCAACAAAAAAATAGGAAGGAAGAAGAAGCTTCACGTGAGGAACGAAAGAAGAAACACAAGGATATGGGAGCAAATGAGAAAGAATGAAAGAGGTTATCAAGAGAGAAATGACTAATGTTTTTTAGAAAATCAAATCCTTCACCTATTTATAGAATTGGGTGGCGCTAGAATCAAGGCGATAGGTCTCAAAGGAGCACAAGAATCGAAGCATCATGCTATCAACCCCTGCCTTAAAAACCTCCGTAATGATGACAGACATAAAGCTGGCATCACTTCCCGGTGAAGTGTATGACGCAATGTTCTGCTGAGCATGATGACCATCTCCCGTTGGCCACGTCGTAACATTCCAATAGGTCAAATTTCTCCAAAAGAGTGCATGAAGTCTGCTCATCGAGGATGCATCTGGTCGCGACCCCGACAAGCAGAGGGACTAACTGTATGGGTCCAAATTTGACCGACCACGACCTACGACGAGCACGACGAATGCCGAGTATCTTAGAGTCGACCTCCCAATGGAGACGATCTTAGGGAAAGAGAAGAGACTGTACGACACTTGTAGTATGTCAATTTGATCCGAACTCCCTTGGTTCTCCTAACCTCTTTGTCTTCTTTTGTTCACTTGCATGTTGAAATCCTCCATGGCATTTACTTGGCGAGGAGTTTGAACCTATTGTATCTGTGCCTTTGTGAGCTGGTTCATTGTAGTTGTCAGCTCTACTATTATATACCCATTATCATGTAGCTCTTTATGCAAATGAATGACCATAGGGTTACCCTGGGGTACATTGGCTCTACTTTGGCAAGAAGAGGAAGTGTCATCCATCTCGTTAAGAATGTCACAAACCTCATCATAAGTTAATTTCATAAAATTGCCACCAGCAAGTTGGTTCACTATGCACTAGTTTGTTGTTTTAATGCCTAATAGAAAGTCTATTAGATCATTACCTCAATCATATCACTGTTTGGCATTCCTTGACCATTGTTCTATGTCGCTCCCAAATATCATGTAATGGTTCAGTGTGCTCCTGCTTGAAAGCTAGGATTTCATCTCTTAATGCAGCCATGTGCTCCGGTGAGAAAGACTTTGCAATGACCTTATCCGCCAACTCATCCTAAATAGTGATGGAATGGTCGGAAGTCGCTCAAGCCAATCCAATGCTTTCTCTCTAAGTGAAAATAGGAAGAGTCTCAACCGATGTGCATTCTCGGACACATTAGTATGCTTGCTCCCCCAACAGGTATCCAAAAAAAACCCTTGAGATGTTTGTAACCATTTTGATTGGCACCGCTCGTGAAATACCCATGTTAATCCAGAAATGTCAGCATCACATGGGTTATTTGAAAATAGCCTGATTGGATACAGAGTGGGACAGTTGCACTTGCATAGCCTTGGTTTGGAAGCACTTGAGTAACCACTTATGGAGGTTGTGGATGAGGATCTGGAATATTATCATTGGCATTCGCCTAGCGGCCTCTCCGTTTTTTTAGGTACAAGATGCTCTTCATCATCTCCGTTATCGTCTACCTCCTTCCCTACAATCACATTTCAAAGAGGGTCATTGTTGTTTGCTGCAATTTTGAAGTTGTGACACACACAATTGGTAACGTAGAAGGAAAGAAGAACAATGGAAAAACTATTTAGATAGATAGCCAAAACCATTAGCTCCCTAGCAACGGCACCAAAAAGTGATCGAGGCCAACCTTACACTACTACAAAGTAGCAAGAGTGGTCGAAGCAGCTCTTACCCGAGAAGGTCGGGATAAATTTTCACAGGGAGCTAGAGATGGGAATTGAGTTTCTATCTAAAGTATAGATGCATAATTGTTCCTAATTGCACTTCTAAACTTAGTTGGTTTTGATATTACTTCTAAATTTATACTACTAAGATGCTAAATAATGTTAAGTTATGCTACGAGTAAGATCTTAAAAGTTGGTTAAATAGTTAAAAGGCACTAGGAAAGTGACTTTCTCCAAGGTGGATACTTGAGGGGTTCTTGAGTCTAAGGCTAGGTTGTAATATTTGGCGGTTATGATATAACCATTGCACGATACTTCTCACTCTATACCTCTCGGTAGTTTGAGTGATTTTTCCCTAATTGACTTTCTCAAGACCAATTGGGAATGATAATTTTGCATGCAATTGAGGTTCAAGTCAGGTATTACAATCGCTAGGTTTAACCTTTTAATTGGGGCCATCAATCTCTTGAGTACGCCCCAATTCCTTGTTGGAATAATTTCACTAGACTTAGGCTATCTTTCTCAAAAAGAGCCATAAACTAGTGTTTGAATCCACTAAATCAACACTAAAACCATAAATTAGTCCAAAACAAAAACACCCAAAGACATTTAAGCCTTAAAACACAAGACCCATCAATTACCATACTAGGGTTGAGCCACAACCCTAGCTAATAAGTCTAGCTACTCATGATAATGGTCCTTTGTTTTAGTATTTCTAGATCCAACTCATGTATTTTTTTCTTTTGATATCTGTGGACTAGTTAAACCCATTTTTTGAAATTGGTCCTGTGTAGGAGTCTTTCTTGTTGGGGCTCAAAATTCTCGTTGTTCTATTACAGTTAGCTCCCAATGAGAAAAGAATCACTTGAAGAAAATAAAAAAATAGATGAAGAAAAACCCATAATATTTAATTACTAGCTGAAACTTGAAGATTTTTTTTTTGGCAGTCCACTAGGCAATGCCTACGGTTAGATTTTATTAATCGAAGAAAATTTAAATTACCCCAAATAGATGAATTACGGATAAGGGAGTCAATTCGCCGGAGTTGTTGCCCATATAACACAACCGGCCTAACCTTACCGTATTCAACCTATTAGGATAATATTACATAAAAGATAGGTTTGTATGATAAGGGGGGAGTCACCAGTATTGTCTTCCATATAACAATAACCGGCGGAAACCTTATCTTATAATACCTATCGAGGCCATAAAAGGCCTCCAGAAATAAAACGAAAATAAATAAGAGAAACATTAATGTGATGGTACAGAAAGAAGATATATTTCTTTCTGCTCTCCATATTTGTGAACAGCTACCCCAAATTGCCTTTAAAATCCCGCTTGTTCCTTGACCGATGAAGCTTTGAAACAGATGGTTGGACGATTTGTTTTTGCTTTGCGATTCTCATCGGGGGCTTTCGAATGTTAGCATCTACGCACAAACTGTTGTCACAGCTTTTATCTCTTTCCTGATATTTCTTATTTGCTTTGCAATGCATTGGAGATAAATCTCCATTTCTCGCTGCTTCTGCTCGGCAATGCGATAAAATTTCCTCTTCCTCCCCTTCTTCATAAATATGTCTTCCTATCTCCTCCTTCAGAAATTGGCTATTCTGAATATTGAATTGTGACGTATTTACCACAATCTGTTGTTGTCCCTTCTCTATGGGTGTGACTGGTTTAGATGGAGTAATCTGATTATGAGCAACTATAGGCAATGAAGTTGCACTTCGATTAGCATCTATAGTTGCACCAGGTTTTGAAATATTGTTTGGAAAAAATATCGGTGCATTATAGTTCTGTGTGGTCCTTCTGTTTGCAAATGTTGGAAAATTGGCAGAGTACTGGATTGAAGTTATCTTCCTTCGTGTTTTGTATTGATCCTCATACTCTTCTCCAGAATTGTCAACTTCACAATCTTGATCATCATCTGAAGAGGAAAAAGCAGCAAAATCTTCTCCCCAACTTGAAGATTCAATGATGAAACTATTGTAAAATTTCTCAAAATGGTAAAACTTTACCGTTCACGAGTGCAACTCAGCCTAAAATTACAACTAATGCCATTAAAATAGGAAAAGAAACTATTTATACTAGGCCAATTTTTTCGGACAAAAACACCTCTGCGGGGGCTAATACGGACCGTAAAAAACCGAGTGCAACTGCACTAAGGCTCTTGGCTTGAATCGTCTCTTCTCTAAACTTTCCCACCGCGGACCGCACAAAATGCACCGCAGCCACGGTGGCTTCTATTGTGGTACGCAAAAAAAGGATCGCGGACTAGATTGGCAATGTTTCCCCAGCTTGGTAGCTTTGTGAACTCCAGCTTTGCAAACCGCACAAAATAGAGAGCTGATAACTGGGATTTTGGCACATTTCACACTCCTTCTTGCTTGTTCTTTGATTATAAATACACACAAAATAGTCCATTGTAGGTTTGATCAACAAAGTGACAAGATATCAAAGATTAGCTCAAAAGGAGTGAAACTTGTACAAGTAGCAAAGACAAGATAAACTCGGGAGAAACAGGCCTAGTGCGGCCACACTACACTTTGTGCGGTCCGCACTGAAGGAACCTCGGCTGCACTGCGGTACGCAGAACTAATGTTCAAAGAGATTCCAAATTTAGAAGATGAAGTTTGTGCGGTTCGCAATCCATTCTACAAGAATCGCATTAGAATCCTCCGCGGCCACAGTCCATTCTGTGCGATCCGTGGACCCTGTGTTCAGAGAGTCAAGATTTCAAGTTCAAGAGCCTAGTGCAGCTGCACACCATTTGTGCGGTCCACACTGACCTCACAGGGGCATTTTTGTCCAATTTTTCGGCTTCGTATAAATAGAACCTTTTTCCATTTTTAGGATAATCACACATTTTAGAACTTCAGCTGCACTCGTGAGAAGACCTTTTGTAGCCATTTTTGGTATTTTTATTTAGTTTTTATCATTGAGTCTTTTTATTTACTTTAGCAATTAATTAATGTCATTATCTTCATCTATTTCTGAGTTTTTCTCTTCAAGCATCAGTAGTTAGACCCATTAGTTAGGGTTATGACTCAACCGTAGTGTGGGTAATTGATGGGTGTTATGATTTAAGGTTAGATTGACTATGGATATTTGTTATTTGGATTAATTTCATTGATTAATCTATGAATTAGTGGTTGCAAATACTAGTTTGAGTTTAGTTGACTTGGGCTCTTCTTGAGAAAGAGAGCCTATATCTTCAAAGATCAATTAAGAACACACACGCAATTCTAAGATAGATAGATAGATACTTAACTCCAATCCTAGCTCTTTGTGGATTCGATCTCGACCCAAAATCAGGTAAAGGCAATCGTGGCCCTCTCTTGCTACTCTCTAGTAGTGCGGAGTTGGAAGCAATCACTTTTTGGCTCCATTGACGGGGAGCTAACAGTTTTATCTATCTATTTAGTTAGTGTTGTGTGTTGTTCTTATTTCCTTCTTTGTTACTGATTTGTGTGTGTAAATACCTCGGGTACCAAATGGCTTTAAATGCTAATGACCCTCTTGGAAACGTGCTTGCAGGAAAGGAGGTTGAGGATATTTGAGATAACGAGGTGCCTCTTGTACCTCCTGGACCACGACGAGGCCGCCAGGACAATGCTAATAATAATGTTCCAGACCCTCTTTCGCAACCTCCAAGAGCGGTTCCTCGGGTGCTCCCTAACAAAGGCTATGCAAGTGCAATTTTCCCACCCAAAATCTAGGCGTGGAATGTTTAGATAACCACTGTGATGTTGACCATAATTGCGCGGCGTGGGTATTTCACTGGCGTTGTGGATCAAAATACCTACATCTCAAGGGGTTCGTGGATACATGTTGGGGAGCAAGTAGATGAATGTGTCCGAGTATTCTCATAGGTCGAGACTTTTCCCATTCTCACTTCGGGGGAAAGCACTGGATTGGCTCGAGAGACTTCCCAAACATTCCATCACAACTTGGGATGAGTTGATGGATAAGTTTATTGCTAAATATTTCTCACCCGGGCACATGGAGGCACTTCGAGATGAGATATTGTCCTTCAAGCCAGAGCCCACGGAACCTTTGCATGAGATTTGGGAGAGATATAGAACGATGGTGAAGGAATGCCCCAATAATACATGGCAGAGAATATGTTGTAGCAAACCTTCTAATAAGGCGTCAATACTACAAATAAATGCATAGTGAACCAATTGGCCGGGGGTAATTTTATGAAATTGACGTATGAGGAAGCTTGTGACGTACTTGATGAGATGGTGGATACATCCTCCCATAGCAAGGTAGAGCCAAATGTTCCTCAAGGTGACCCTATGGTTATTCATTTGCATAAGGAGTTACATGACCATGGGAAAGCTATATCGGAGTTGACCACTACTATTAACCAATTGGATAAGGCACAGTTGCAACAAGTCCAAAATCCTAGCCAAGTGAATGCCACGGAGGGTGTTAATATGCTTGTTAACAAGAGAAGGAAAATGAGGCTACAAAATCAAGGAAAATGCTAAGCAATTTGATGATGATTGTGATTTGTTTCAAAATGATGGCTATGAAGAGCAAAATGAAGAGGTATAATATGTGAAGAACTTTCAAGGCTAACAGGGCAACTCTTAAAACCAGCAACAATAGAGACATCAAGGAAATTGGGGTACTCGACAACAAAACAGTGGCAATTGGGGTAACAACAACAAAACAGTGGCAATTGGGGGAACAACAACCAAAATAACAACTAGGGCAATCATAACAGCAATCAAGGCAACCAGGGGAATTGGAATGGAATTAACAACAGCTGGGGAGGAAAAAATAATCAAGGTGGATGGAATAATGGGAACCAAGGAAACCGGGGTCAAGGCTTTCAAAGGTCCCCAATGTACCAACAACCGAACAATCCACCCACATTCCCTTCTCAAGGTCAATTTCTTCTAGCAATGATATGGGTAGAATTAAAATTATGTTTGAACAAATGATGATGAAGAATGCAGATTCGGATGCACAGTTGGATTCCCACAATTCCTCTATCAGAAACTTGGAGGTGCAACTAGGCCAAATCTCTCAATCATTGAATACTCACCCGAAGAGTGCTCTACCAAGGGATATGGTAGTGAACCCAAAATGTGGGAACAATCATGTTATGGAGGTTACCACAAGAAGTGGGAGAGGCGGTGAAGTGAATGCCTCGAAACAAAAGCAAGTTGTGGATGATGATATTGAGTTGCAAGAAGATGAACTACCCTTGGTAGTTAAAGATGTGGTTGATGACAATGTGAATGAAGAAGTGAGTATTGACATTAATGAGGCCAAGGTGGAAACTCAAGATGTTGTGAACCCGTCTATGCAACACGTGATTGACATGCAGAGCCAGTCGTGCTAAAAACCAAGGCTCTTTTACCAAGGCTACCTCCACCTTATCCTCAAAGGCTTGTAAAGTAGAGAAATTATAATCAATTTAAAAAGTTCATTGATATGATGAAGAGCTTGTCTATTAATGTACCTTTGGTGGAGGCACTTAAACAAATGCCAGGCTATGAAAAATTCATGAAAGACATGGTCACAAAGACGCATTCTATGGATTGTGAAACTATAAAAATTACTCACCAAGTTAGTCCTATAGTACATTCAATGGCCCCGAAGTTAGAGGATCCCGGTGCTTTCACCACCCTTGCACTATTGGGAGTACAGAATTTGCCAAACCTTTATGTGACTTGGGAGCTAGTATCAACTTGATGCCTTACTCAATTTTCAAGACATTAGGTATTGGGCAACCTAGACCAACTTCCATGGCGTTAAAAATGGTGGATAGATCGATTAGGACACCTTTGTGTATTATTGATGATGTGCTTGTCCAGGTGGACAAATTTATCTTGCCAGCGGACTTTGTGATTTTGGATTATGAAGTGGACTATGAAGTTCCTATTATCTTGGGTAGAGCTTTTCTAGCTACGGGGAAAGAATTGGTAGATGTGGAAGTAGGGGAATTCACCTTCCGGGTGGGTGAGGAAATGTTTTCTTTCATGTGTGCAAGTCTATGAAGCAACCCAATAGCACTGAGGTGTGCTCATTTGTTGACCTTGTCACAACTGTGATTAACGATGATACCAGTGCTAGGATCAATGTGGAAGATCCCCTTGAGGCCATATTATTTAATCTTGATGTCAATGATGATGTAGAATGGAGTGTGTGAATGCCTTTCATGGGATGTGCTCTTATATGAGCCTAGGAAATTATCTTTGGATCTTGAAAACTGGAACACTCCACCAACCAAACCATCAATTGAGGAGCCACCGGTGTTAGAGCTGAAACCACTTCCTCCACACCTTAGGTATGAGTTCTTGGGCTGAAATTCTACTTTATCATTTATTCTTTCTTCTTGCCTTACTAACTTGCAGGTTGACACCATATTGGCGATGCTTAAAAAGCAGAAAACGGCAATTGGATGGACTTTGGCTGACATTCAGGAAATAAGCCCCGCTTCTGCATGCACAAAATTATCTTAGAGGATGATGCAAAGCTTCCTTGGAGCATCAAATAATATTGAACGAGGCAATACAAGAAGTGGTGAAAAAAGAGGTGATCAAGTTGTTGGATGTCGCGGTTGTGTACCCCATTTCTGACAGCTCTTGGACTTCTCCAGTTCAATGTGTTCCAAAGAAGGGTGGAATGAGAGTGGTGAAAAATTCTCAAAATGAGTTGATTCCTACCAGAATAGTCATAGATTGGCGGGTTTGCATGGACTACCACCAATTGAACAAAGTGACCCCCAAGGATCACATTCATTTTCCATTCCTTGATCAGATGCTAGACCGACTGGCAGAGCATGCTTTTTGTTGCTTCTTGGATGGTAATTCTGCCTATAACCAAATCTTGATTGCCTCGGAAGACCACGAAAAGACCACATCACTTGTCTTTATGGCACCTTTGCTTTCTATTGCATGCCTTTTGGGTTATGCAATGCATCGGCTACATTTTAGCGATGTATGATGGCCATTTTTACCAATATGGTGGAGGAAATTTTGGAGGTGTTCATTGAAGATTTTAGTGTTGTGGGGTGTTCCTTTGATGAATGCTTGAAGAAACTTGATAGAGTTTTGGCTTGGTGTTAAGAAACCAATGTCGTTCTAAATTGGGAGAAATGCCACTTTATGGTGGAAGAAAGAATTGTACTTGGGCATAAAATTTTGAAACATAGTATTGAGGTTGATAAAGCAAAGATCGATGTGATTTCAAGGCACCCTCCCCCTATCAAGGTCAAAGGAGTTAGAAGTTTTCTTGGGCACACAGGGTTCTACCTGCGGTTCATTAAAGATTTTTCGAAGGTAGTTAACTCTTTGTGCAAGTTGCTAGAGAAAGATTCCAAGTTCGTGTTTGATGAGAAATACATCGAGGCCTTTGAACTTCTCAAGCATAAGCTGACCACCACTCCTATCATTACTGTGCCTAATTAGAGCTTGCCCTTTGAGCTCATGTGTGATGCTAGCGATATTGCGGTTGGACCATTGTTAGGTCAATGTGTTGAAAAAGGTTTTATTTAGTGTACTACTCAAGAAATACCATGAAAAAGCTCAAAGGAACTACACGGTTACCGAGAAGGAGTTATTAGCAATAGTTTTTGCAATTGAAGAGTTTCGACCATATCTTATGGGGGCCAAGGTCATAGTGCACAGCGATCATGCCGCCCTTAGGTACTTGATGACAAAGAAAGACTCCAAAGAAAGGTTGACGCGATGGGTGTTACTACTTCAAGAGTTTCATCTAGAAATTGTTGACCGAAAAGGTAGTGAGAATCAACTGGCGGACCACTTTTCCCATTTAGAGGAGGAGGGGAGGCCTTGTGATGGCCTAGAGATCAATGATTCATTTCCCGATGAACAACTCCTTACGGTATCAATGAATAATATGCCATGGTTTGCCAATGTTGTTAATTACCTTGTCACCGGAATAATCTCGTGTGAGCTCTCTTCTAACATAATGAACAAGCTCAAGCGGGATAGTTTGGACTTCTATTGGGATGAGCCGTACTTGTTCAAGATTTTCACGGATGGTGTGATTTGAAAGTGTGTCCCGAAGGAAGAGCAATTGAGTATTTTGGAGGCTTGTCATTCCTCTCCCTATGGTAGCCATCATGGCGGGATGAGGATGGCTTCTAAAGTTCTTAGTTGCGGATTTTATTTGCCAACCTTATTCAAAGATGAGGGTGATTTGGTGAAGAGATGGGATGATTGCCAAAGAGACGGAGGAATTTCGAAGAAAGATGAGATGCCTCTCAATACCATTCATGAGGTTGATATTTTTTATGTATAGGGCATTGATTTCATGGGCCCATTTGTTAGATCTTGTGGAAACACATACATTTTTTGTGGCGGTGGATTATGTTGCAAAGTGGGTTGAAGCCGTGGCTTTGCCCAACAATGAGGCCCGAACTGTTGTAGCATTTCTTAAGAAGAGCATTTTCACAAGGTTTGGCACTCCTCGTGCGCTTATAAGTGATGGGGTATCCCACATTTTCAATAAAGCTTTCGACATGTTGCTTTATAAGTACGCTGTTAATCACAAGGTTTCTACCCTCTATCATCTTCAAGCAAGTGGAAAATTGAAGTCTCCAACAGGGAAATCAAAAGCATATTTTCAAAGACAGTTAATGAAAATAGGGCCGATTGTTCAAAGAAGTTGGACGACGCTCTATGGGCTTATAGGACTGCTTACAAGACTCCGATTGGTATGTCTCTATAATAGTTGGTGTTTGGGAAAGCTTTTCATCTACCGGTTGAGTTAGAGCATAGGGCCATGTGGGCTTTGAGGAAGTTGAACCTTGAGTAGGATGTAGCTGCTAATCTTCGGGTGGAGAAACTCAATGAGCTTAACGAATTTATTCCATGCCTACTCTAGTTCATCTATGTATAAGGACAAAATGAAATACATGCACGATAAGTATACTCGGGGCAAAGAGTTCAAGGTAGGGGACATGGTGCTCTTATTCAATTATCGGCTAAGGTTGTTCCTAGAAAAGCTCAAGTCAAAATGGAGCGGGCCTTGAAGTTGTGTTCGTGACCCCGTTTAGTACTCTTGATCTAAAGAACGAAAATGGTGAATTTTTCAGAGTTAATGGGCACCGGATAAAGAATTATCTTGGAAAGTTTAATGATAGCCACGTGGTGGCGCTCCTTCATCTCAAGTGATGTGGTGGTAACATGCGTCGTGCCGCGACGTTAAATCAGGCGCTTTTTGGGTGGCAACCCATGTCTCTTTCTTCTTGTTTTCTTTGATTTTTCTTGTAGAAGAGGATTAATTTTTGGGCTAAATGGTTGTGAGATATTACGGGATTGTGTTGATGCAGTGCAAGACATAGTGAAGAAAATGTTCAATCTCTGAAGTTGCTAGTGCGGCCGCACTACACTTTGTGCGGTCTGTACTAGTGAGGGCCAAAGTGAGACCTCTCTGAAGTTTTACATTGTGGTCGCACTATATTTTGTGTGGTCCGCATTGCGCCTCTATGGCTGCGGTTTCTTTTGTGCGGACCGCAGAGGCTTGCCTACTCAGGTTTGAACAAAACTTCTCAGTGCGGACCGCGGTCCATTCTGTGCGATTCGAACTTGTAGGTGAGACTGGGCCCTAGGGGCTTTTCTATAAATAGACTCTGAGGGCCCCCGTTCACCCTTTTCGTAAAATTGAACCGCAAAGACTATAAAAATGGTTCCTCTTCTTCTTTAATCGGTTTGCTTATTTGTATTGCTTTGGTTTGATTCATCTCACAATATGGTACATTAGATTTCCTTTTTACTTGTTTAATTTTGTCAATTTCAGTTAATTTTCAATTCTCTTAGATTTTATTTCTTCCTTCTCCCGTATTTTCTGGAATTGTTAGGTTAAGATAGTTAGATCTTTTATTCTTGTACACTTAGTTGGTGTAATGGACTAGGTAAACACTTAGGGAGTCTAATTAGGTGGAAAATTGGACCTTAAAAGCAATATCATGAACCCTAGTTTAGTCCCAAAACTGGGCACTCTATGCGGATCGCAATCGTTATTTTGCGGTCCGTGGTGCCCCAATGTGGTCTGCGGTGTCATTTTGTGCGGACTGCATTGTTGAAGGCTAAAATTTGAACTTTAGGCAGTGTGGCTGCAATACATTTTATGCGGTTCGGACTACCTAGATAGAGAGAGTGGGTAGTCTGATCCCCACCTCTATGCGGATAGCGGTCGATTCTCTGCGGCCTTCAGTGGACTCTGTGTGGCCGCACTACCATTTTGTGTTGTCCGCACTAGGAAACTTTTGCAACATTTTCACTCATGTCTGCAACACTATTTTATCTAAAACAACTGATACTAACAAGTTATTTGAATTGTGTTTGAAGACAATGGTTAAACAACAAGGAAAAGGCTGAAAACAACCCGTCAGAGGTGAATCCTCCCGGGGAGGGAAGCAAAAGATGATTAAACTCACTCCACAAGTCTGGGAAAACATCAAAAGAATAAGGAAGTTAATGAGTACGAGTCCTCCCGGGAGATCTCCTCAGACTCCGTGCCAGAGTACGTCCCTGACTAGATATAGATTGACAGATGACACTCCTCCACATTGACCCACTACCGAAGCACCAGAGCATATTTATACTGAGTCGTCTGAGGGCTCAGCAGCCAGTAGTGGTGACCACTCCACCTACCGTATAGCTTCATTATCCAGGGAGGGTGCAGACGAAGGTGATGGGGAGGTATAGAGGGATGAGGAGGTAGTTGAAGGTGGTGAGCCTCAGGTGGGAAGCGTGGCTTGAACTAGTAAGCACGATGCTTGGGAGGATATGTTTGTTAGTAAAGTGGCATCTCACAAGTTTAGGACGTGGTAGCCGGTGAGAAAGTTGATACCGGGGAGAAGATTCATTGATTGAGACCTAATACCACAACCCTGACGTGCAAAGACAATTTAGAACTAGAGTGGGCTGGGAGCACTTTATGGATGATTGTATAGATGCCAGCGAACAGTTGGTAAAAGAGTTCTACTGTAGGTAGCCCAAATAAAAAAAGGCTCCAAACTGACCAATGTTCGAAACCACAAGGTGTTGTTTGATGAGAAATCGATCAACGAATATCTGGGTATCAATGAGGACAAAGAAACTCTATATATGGGGAAGATGAAAATGGGCAAGGAGGTCCGTCCATGGTTAGCTCAGTACCCGGCAATCCCAGGTACCATTCCTGATTGGTTGACTGCTAGGGTCAAAATATTGCGGAGGACCTTATACATTAAGGAACGGCCCTACGAGATCTTTGTGTGTTGAAGTTTAGACCTCACGACACATAACCAGACCCTTCCTCTACCCCGGGCTATTTTGATTGCTTCGATTATGGCGGGATACCCCATAAATCTGGGGAATGTAATGTCCCAGTTTATCATGATAGTGGAGAAGAAAATGACTAGAACTACCCTTTCCCTTGCACCCTCACAATGTATTTTAGGGACCTAAAAGTGGACAACAGGCCCTATGTTATCAAGGTCAAGGCGGTAGCTCCATTTTCCCGGTATAACTTCAAGGGGGATGACAATCCCAAGAGGAAGAGCTACAAAGCTCCTACTTCTGCCCCAAATGGCCAGTCTAAAAAGCCAGCTGTGGTAGAGGTCCCTACTGGGCCTACCTCCACTTCTGTTGGCTTACCTCCCGGTCCTTCCACATCTTCAGCCATTCCTCCTGGCCCTTCCACTTCAGCAGGACCAAAGATCCCATCTACCCGGGCCCATCCCATTACTGCCCACCGGCTGAGCCAAGCCCTGCTGAGTATAAACAACTGGATGCATACTACCTCATCCAAGTTGTCCATCTTAACCACCACTGTTGAGGCTAAGTCGGCAGCTCATCCAGCACAGGTTGCACAGTCGATAGAGGATGCTTTGAAGGGGATACTTGAGAACCATAAGAAAATCCTCACCACTCAGAATGCATTGGCAAAGGTAGTTGATTAACACTACAAGGCTCTAAAGGAGCTTGCTAAGGAGCATAAAAAGGTGCAGAAGACATGGTCATCCAAGGAGTCCGAGAAGGAGCTCCGGGCAGATGTTGACAAGTTGAAGGCATACCAGCTCCCTTTAGACCTATTGCTTAAGGACCTAGTTCCAGCAGTTGATCCATAGCTGGAGTAGTCACAACAACCTCCAAAGAGGAATAAGATGATTCCTAGAGCTGATGATGCTATCATCCAGTTGGCGGACCCAGCATAGACTTTGTCCAGTCAGCCACAGGGTGTACCAGATCCAGAGCCTGTCCAGGTCCAGGCCCAAGTCCCAGCAGCTGAGAAGCAGGATACTGGGAACCAGTCCAAAGTTCCCGGGCACACAGAGGACCCAGGGACCACACATGCCCCTATGCAGGCAGAAGGGCCTTAGAGAGTCTCTTATATCCTTTTTCCTCTAATCCTTTTATTCCTTTATTTGGACTAGTTAGCATTGGGGAAAATGCCAGATTTCATTTGAGGGGGTGAATCCTACATTTTGGATGACTATATATATATATATATTAATACATTTTATACTTTATTGATTTTTCATCTTTGGTCTGTATATAATTTGATATTTAGTTACATTTATTGCATTTTTTTTGTCTGTATATAAAGTTACATTTCATTGTATATATTCATCCAATCTATTTTTTATTCAAATTCCCTCTTGTACATATTTATATTATTTTTCACAATTTTTTTGTTTTTAGCTTCTTGTTTATGTTCATAGTTTTTTTTTTGTTTTGGACGTTTTGAATAAGCCTTTGGTGTTCTTACTGCCACAGTTCTTTCCTAAGGTGGAGTGTTGTGTGAACTGGGTGGCTCTTCCCAATGATGGATGTCGTGACAACCTTCTTAAGTCTTTGAGTCTGTTTTTCTTTTTGTTTTTAGTAGTTCGTAGTTAAGGGTACCTCAAAAAAAGCTTCACTTAGTCCTAGGACATTTGCCTTTGATCTTATGGTAAGAAATAAATTGTTGTGTTTAGGATGGTGAAAGTCGTGACCTTGAGACTCTTGTGTTGACTGATAACCATCAAGTGGTTTTTCGGGATCATTGGGTGCTCAAATCATATCTAAGGCCGTTGTGGGCCCCCGACTCAATGTCTTTAGCAATCCCTTAGCTTGTGTGGTGAGTAATTGAATTGCGAGTCCAAGTCCCGATCCATAGGTCTAGAACTTGCCCTGAATGTTTGTTGGGGCAAAATCCTAAGTGAATTTTTACTTGAAACGTGATTATAGGTTGTCCTTGATCCAAATGATAGACCGAATAATTCCATAGCCTACCAATGATAAGATCCCTAGTCAACCCTTTTGAGCTTTAGACCTTTTTCTTTCAAGAACCATGATACAAGCCTATACCCGTTCTAAAAGATACCCTTTCTTGGCACCCAGATATTTTCTTTAGCACATGGCTAAAGTAAAGGTTTTGGGGGAGAGATGAGTATTACAACAAAGTGGTAAAAAGGAAAAAAAGTGAAGAAAAGGAAAGGCAATGAAAAAAAGAAAAGCAAAAAAGACAAAAAAGAATGCTCATTGTGAAAAAGACTACAAAGGGATTCAAGAAAAGCAAAGAAACAAAGGTGTGCAAAGTTGTTAAAGGAGAAAATATTTAAAATGCATAAGAAAGAGTGACAATGTGTCTCTCTAACCCCTTAAAAAGAAGTGAAATGACTCAAAGATTCAAGTGAAATATGCCAAATGAATCAAAAGAAGTGCTTAAGGGAAGGTGGAACCCACTTGAACAAAAACATGACCTACCCTAAATCAAATGCCTTCACAATGACTCCATTAAAGCCTATATGATCTTGAGTCGAATGTAGCTTACATTAGTGGATACTCACATAAGGGGCAGGCATATGGTACTCAGAGCCGAACTTGTGACCTTTCCTTGAGAGAGATGAGTGAATTCCCGTTAACCTCGTTTGTGTGCCACTATTCTAAAGGAGAGGTTTACTTAGGGAGAGTTAAGGATGTGTGAGCTTGGGTTCCAGAATGACCAAAGTAATTGAAGGAAGTCTTTGATGTGTTGTAAACTCTTGATGCTCTTGTGTCGCACTTGATCCGTGGTTTTTCAAAGTTTAAATGTTGTTAATGACTTATATGTGTCGAGGGCAATTGTTAGTCCCAATTGATTCTAGTTGAGGTTGCTTTAGGACAGTTGAAAATTTCGTGGATTTTCCCTGAAGGGGTGGGTCTTATTTTGTTTGCTTGAGGACAAAAAAAAGCTTAAGTTTGGGGGAGTTGATAACTAGGGATTTATACGCATTTTATACTCCTTCTTGCTTGTGCTTTGATTATAAATTCATACAAAATAGTCCCAAAAGGCTCATATGTTGTGCTTGATTGTAGGTTTGATCAAAAAAGTGACAAGATGTCCAAGATCAGCTCAAAAGGAGTGAAACTTGCACAAGTAGCAAAGACCAAACAAACTCAGGAGAAATAGGCCTACTGCGGCCGCACTACACTATGCAGCCAACACTGGGGAGATTCAGAAAGCGGGATTTTCAGGCATCAAGGGAGTGTGGCCCCAGAAGGTTTTGTGCAGTCCACACTGAAGGCACTGAGACCGAACTACAATTCTGTGTGGTCCACAAAATCAAAGTTCAGAGAAATGCCAAATTCAGAAGATGAAGCCTGTGATGTCCGTAGTCCATTCTGCGTGGACCGCATTAGAAGCCTCAGCGGCCGTAGTATATTTTGTACGATCCACGGAGTCTAGGTTCAAAGAGTTAAGATTTCAAGATCAAGGGCCTAGTGCGGCTGCACACCAGTTTGTGTGGTCCGCATTGACCCCGCAGGGGTATTTTTGTCCAGTTGTTGTAGCTTAGTATAAATAGAACCTTTTTCTATTTTTAAGGTATCAGACATTTTAGAACTTCAGTTGCGCTCGTGACAAGACCTTTTGTAGCTATGTTTTGCATTTTTACTTAGTTTTTATCATTAAATCTTTGTATTTACTTTAGAAATTAAATAATATATCTTTATATTCATCTATTTCTTAGTTTTTATCATCAAGCATGAGTAGCTAGACTCATTAGCTAGGGTTGTGGCTCAACCCTAATGAGGGTAATTGATGGGTGTTGTGATTTAAGGTTTGATTGACAAATTTTTTTGGTTATTTTGTTCAATTTCATGGACTAATCTATGAATTAGTGGATGCAAATACTAGTTTGAGCTTAGTTGACTTGGGTTTTTCTTGAGAAAGAGAGCCTAAGACTCCGAAATTGACCCAAAGGAATTGGGATGGACTAAAGAGAATTGACAGTCCCAATTAAAGGGTGAAACCTCGAGAGAGTAATACCCGATTTGAACTCTAGTTGCTTGAGCAAATTTGCCTACCCTATTGGTCTTGAGAAAGTAAATTGGACAAAATCACTCTCTCTACCGAGAGGTGTGAGAATGGGTAAGATCGTAAAATGGTTATAGCATACTCCCCAATCATGTCAATCGTGCCTTAAATTCAATTACTCGTCAATTGTCCACCTAGGAGGATGCCACTACACTAGTGCCTTTTAAACCATTAGATAAAACTTGTAGCAAATTACTCATAGCTTCATCTAGTTGAAATTATAATTGTAGTTTGATAAATAGCAGGCTTATAAAGAAAACTCAAAAATGATAAGAAGATCTATTAAGAACACACACGCAATTCTAAGCTAGATAGATACTTAACTCCGACACTAGCTCTCTATGGATTCGGTCCCAACCTAAAATCGGGTAAAAGGTATTGTGACCTTCTCTTGCTACTCTCTTGTAGTGCGGAGTTGGAAGCGATCAAGTGCGGCTGCAATGAAGTCAATGAGGTCCGCATGAAATGCTTTGCGGCTGCATTGCTTGAATGCCTGAAATGAGCACCTCTCTAAACCTCCTCTTTGCGGACCGCATAGAATAGAGTGCGGCCATTTTAGTCATGTTAAGCTGTGCTTGGACTCGTTCTTAGTACTTTTTCATGTTTCACTCCTTTTTGAGCATGTTTTGATGAATTATCACTGCGTTGACTAAACCATGCAATCAAGTACAATATATAAGCCTTTGGGACTATTTTGTACATATTTCTAATGAAAACTCAAGTAAAAGGAGTGTAGAGTGCATCATAATTCCTAGTTATCATCAATGCGGCCTTGAGCTTCTGAAAACTTGTCCTGATCATTAGACCATCTGAACTGAGCACCCTTCTAGGTCAATCTAGTCAGAAGAGCTTCAATAGATGAGAAGACCTCCACAAATCAGTGATAATAACTAGCTCGCCCTAAAAAACTCCTGATCTCGATCGATGTGGTAGGACAAGCCCAACTCTAATCTACCTCGATTTTCTTGGGATCTACATTAGTACCCTCACATGACATAACCTGCCCCAAGAAAGCCATAAAATATAACCATAACTCTCACTTGGATAACTTGGCATAATTTTGTACATATTTTTTTCCCTCAGATTCTAAAGCACTATCCTGAAATGCCACTCGTGCTCCTCCATGCTACATGAATAGATCAATATGTGATCAATGAAGACAATGAAAAATGAGTAAATATATGGCCTGGACACCCAATTCATCAAATCCATCAACGAGACCTTGGCGTTAGTCAAGCTGAAAGACATCACTATAAACTGATAGTGGTGATATTAAGTCTGGAAAGCCGTCTTGGAATATCCGAAGCACATCCTTAGCTGATGATACTCAGATCTCAAGTCGATCTTTGAGAACATTCTAGCACCCTGTAGTTGATAAAATAAATCGTCAATGCACGACAGCAGATACTTATTCTTGATTGTGACCTTGTTCAGCTGGTGATGGTCAATGCACATCCGTATACCCCGATCCTTCTTCTTCACAAATAATATTGGTGCACCCCAAGGGGACACATTTGACCCAATGAATCCCTTCTCGAGAAACTCCCAAAGCTTATCCTTCAACCCTCTCAACTCCACCAGAGCCATAAGATAAGGTGGAATAGGGATAGGCTAGATACCTAGCATCAACTCAATGTCGAAACTGATATCACGATTCGGTGGCATACCTAGTAGATTAACATGAAATACATAGGAAAACTCCAGCATCAGGGGCACTGAATCTATCGTGGGAGTCTCCACAGCACTATCTTGGACATCTCTTTTATAATGGTTGAGTAATCCACTAGTTTAATCTAGAAATTAAAAAATTTGAAATATTTGATTACTTCAAAGTTTTATTTTGATTTTCAAACATGACGGCGATAAGGCAATGGTCTGGCCTTGACGTAGCATGATGATCCACTATTCAACCCATTCTTCATCAATCAGAACTCTGTCAAGCGTTTTATTGTTCTTTCTCTTCTTCCGCTTCCAGTGCACCAGGCATAGGGATTCCCCGTATGCACTAGATCTGATATACTACATTTATCCATATAGGTAATGCAATTCATGCTATTAATTAGACTATAAGGTTTACCGCCGTTTTTTTCTTTAGCTTCGAAAATAGAGCTGAAGCCACATAGTACAGTCCAATGGCATTGAATCTATTATTCAAGGACCTTAGTTGTTACATAGTTGTTTCTTCTTGTCAGCTTTTGTGGTTGCATAGAACACAGCGATCATTACAATCTTGTCTTCATCGACGACAAAGAGTAATTTGAATTGTATATTTTTTCCGTCTCAATTTATGTTAGGTTGTCCTTTAAAACTTGTCTCTAAAAAATTTGTGTTAGTAGAAACTCAAAAAAGCATTGAAAATTATGCAATCATAATCTCCAAAAGGCTCTCTTGATAAAGTAAGAGAGTAGAGTGTGCTCTTTTCAAAAGTGAAATTAATCAAAAGTTTATATAAAATCAACAACGTTTAAAGAGAAATGAATAGATGAACTTTATTATCAATTGAAAATATATTTATCAGAAGAAATCAATTACAAGAAATAATTGCTCGTTTCAAAATCTAGAAAAGAAAATTTGCAAATAAAACATAAATGAAGTTTTACTTCAAAAATTTAAGGACTCTTCTTATAGTTTGCCTTTAGGCCCCCACTTATATTGAGCCGCCCTTATGTTATGTTTTTTTATTTAGGCCAAATAAAATGCTTAAAGTTAGTTAATCCTTTTTAAAGGAGCTAATGAGATATTATTGTTAAACAAATTTGAAGTTACGATGTAGGGCGATTTTTATTTTTATTTTAAAGAGGGTGACTTATTATGGCAAATAATTTTTACCCGATCTATAAAATCTCCTATAGGCCTCTAGATAAGTTAAACTCTGATTTAATTCGGATGTAGTAAGATTAAGAACCTGTTTGGATTAGCTAATTATAGATAGCAAATTAAATTGAAGTATTGAAAAACATTTTAAGTGCTTAAACTGTTTTTTAAATAGATATTTATGTGTTTGGATAGACGTGCTGAAATTGATAATAAAGAGTTAATGTGTTTGGTAGAAAAGATGTGTTTGTTAGAAAAGTGCTGATTAGTTATTCTTTTATTAAAATGACTAAAATATTCTTAAAACTTTATAAAAGATAATAAATTAAAAATTTTCTTTGTAAAAAAAAAAAAGATGACATCGAGTATGGAATGAAAAGAAAGTGAGAAAATTAATTTTGAAAAAATATTTTGTGAATTAAAAAATATTATCCAAGCTAAATATGTTAAAATTGTGAACAAACTTGTGCGTAGAAGCTAAAAAGTCATAAGTTGGTGGTGACCAACTTATGAGTTATGGCTGATTTTAGTTTATAAATCAAAGTGCTTATAACCAATTTGAATATTTATTAAACACATAGATAAACCAAAGGTGAGGTCAGCCAAACATCCTCTAAACTGAAAACAAGACATTTATTCATATTACAACGAGCTAGTTCTATTACGTTCATGACCGCCTTATTCTCCATAAGATTCGATCAAAACATAAAACACTAGCTAGACAAAAAGCAGTCTCCAACTAAGCTAGCTCACATACGATGGTGTGTTTTTATTGACAAACGCCATTTTAATCTGTTTAGCTTAGAAACGACACTGGGTAGGCTGGATGTGGCACATACGGGGGAGATAACGAGCTCTCTCTGACATACGCTCTGCCTCTTGGCCACGGCCACCACGCTGTTGTGTCACCATTCTCCTAAGTGCCTCGCAACGGCATTGAGTGCCCATGTTCCTCAATTCCTGGCAGCATTGTTGGAGATGCTGCTGTCCTTGGTTGCTTTCCTCATCATCAGTCACCTTGCTCAGCTCGTCGCCATAATATTGGCGGCTTCTTGAAAGGTACATCCTGCAATTATATTCGACATTTAAACTTTGTAAATTTAATTCTCATGAGTACGAGTTCGAAATTCTAGCCTATTTGATTTACTTGATTTGAAATATATTATTTGTATTAATTTAATAATTTTTAATACATATATCAAGGCTAGCTACTAAGTTCGGATGAACCGATTTGTACATTACATGTGCCCCTGCCTTGTAAGTAATTAATGATGTAGGCAAAATTTTATGCATGTGGCATTATTGTTAATGTTCTGATTGTATGTAATTAATTTGAGTCTACAAGTATGTTGATTTTAAGACTCTACTTCTGTCTTCAATATAGAGTTACATGATATTATCTTCTATTTAAATAATGTCTAAATTGATTTATTGTACCTCTAAATATAATTTCTTAAAATAACATTTACACATAAAAAATTATTTTACCTGCAGTGGTTGAGCCTCTGTCTCTGAATCTGCTCTTGGCACCTCTGTGACCCTTGATTGTCGTTACCGTCCTCCGTCACGGTGGTGGTGACGGTGAAGGTGTTGGCACCTGCAAGGGCTAACAAGCACAACAGAAGAGCTGCAGCAAGTGAAATCTTCGCCATAGCAACAGTGATATGTGGTTTTTTTAGTGATAAAAAAGGCGAATTGCTAGCTGTGTTTTGTGATGGTGAAGTACTCCATTTTGAGGGTACTTATAGCATATTTGATGGTTTGCATGACAAGTACGTGTAGAGTGAAAGCTAAAAGGCAAACGGAAACATTTGCATGAGAGGAAGACGCGGGCAGCAGCAAAGAAACGATTCGCCACGTCTATGAATACATGCAAATGCTGCCGGAAAAGAGCACTTCAGCTTGTTTGAACGAAAAAGGGAAATTATCATTTCGATTCTCTTGCAGATCTGCATCTGTCTGCAGCGAGTAGTGGCAGTATAGCCATCTTTATCGGCTTCTTCTGGGGAAAAGAGTGACTACTCAATGACTTGATAATTAATCATATCATCCATTAAATACTAGTTGTCACACAGGATATAATGCGTAACTAATAATACTAATTACTAGTTACAGAGATTACTTGCTATTTTATTATGAATGGCCAAATTAGGATTGATAATGCATATTTACTCTGTTGGTAATAACATCATTACCAAATCTCATTTTTCTAATTACAATGAAGTGATTCTTTGTCAATTTTTTTTAATATATTGTCAGTTTGATATATACGAGAACAATTTCGAGAGTTTAGTCTATGAATTCAAGCGAAAGGTCCTTTGAATATAGACAAATGGAGATTTCCTAGTTTCGGAAAGCACAAAGACATAAAGCTCTCTGATAGATGTTGTACACTTAGCTGTATACTTATCTCTCGAATAATGGACATTGAACATCGGAGCTTCAATATTCTCATCAAATGTATTAAACTTTATGGCAATAGTTTCTGTAATGATTCGGAGACCATGCCTAGGAGTACAAGGTGTAGAGCAATTGCTTTAGATTTTTTTTTGAAGAGGTCAGGCATTATATACTTCTTGTACATGTATTCTCTTTTCGGATTTTAATATAGGAGGTAAGGGTCAAGCTTAACTCTACCATTAAAGGTGTCTTTGAAATTAAATGAGAAGTCGCTAGTGAAAAAATTCACGGTAGAAGAGCCTACAGGGGATTTGGGAAAGGAGGAAGATACAACGGCTGTGGAGCCTGTGGTTGAGTGGGAAAGACGAGAGGAACCGGTGCAAAAGGAGGCTTCTGACGGCCTTCATTTTAGTTGGATTGAGGATGAGGAAGATGATGAAGGTGAAAAAGAAGAAGAAGTTGTGACTAGCCATGAGTACACAGATGCTCAAAACATAGCCAATAAAGCTAAAAATAGTGAAAATGAGGGAATATTTGGAGATGAGAAGGAGAGTGATACAGAGGAGAAAACGGGTGAACATGCCAGAAAAATTATACAGAAGTAGAAAATCATAGTGAGGAAGAGGAGGTTTTGAAAAGTAAGGGTGAGGATCAAGAATAGGTAAGTGAGAGAAGTGAAGAAGGTGATGACAAGAATGAGGAAGTAGAGGGGAATATGCGTGAGGAATTTGAAGGTTCCATGACAATTGGAAACATTGTCATATCCCCTTTAGAAGAAATTGGTAAAGAGGCAATGCCATAAGAACCTGGGTCTTTGTTAACTCCACTGGAGATGAAGAAGTTAGCAGTGATGAAGATGATATACCACTTTCAGAGGTAGGAAATAAGTCCAGAAAGACCAATGTGAAAGCTACAACGGAAGTAGTCTCAACAAGGAAATGAGTGGCTCCTCCTGCTAGAACTCCCTTCAGAAGGAGTAAAAGAAAGGTTGTTGATGCACAAATCATGAAGAAATTAAGAAATACAAAGAGGCCAAAGAAGAAGGTTTCAATTGTAGAACCTATTGTTGAGTTGGAAGGAGAAGAGGAATCTGACTCACCTTTGCTAGCAAAGTCCGATACACCACATAAAAAGGACACCAAAGTTACCAAACTTGCTTTCACTTCTGCAAGAGCAAATACGGGTAAGACAAGAAAGTATGTGACAACTGCAATTAATAGACTCACAGACCTCAGGTATAGAAAAGTGATGAATGGAAAGATTCTTGCAAACACTAGTGAAAAGAGAATGGCTCAACCGGTTGAGAAGCTAGTGCTAAAGGGGTTCAAGGACATGTTTGTCAAAGCATTCTCCACAGTATGTGTTCCTGCTATGGTGGAGTTTTACAAAAAATTCACTTTTGATGGGAAGGTAGTCAAGAGTAAACTTGGGGACTTTGATGTAGATTTGATGTTGAGGAACTATGGTTGCTTCTGAATATCCCATCATTGGGATTTGACAATTATTTGAAGAAGAAGTGGCCATCAATAGACAATGATGTTATCACTAGCACTGTGGTCACCATAAAGTTCTCCCAAAAGTTTGAACTAGATACTTCCCAGAAAGTGTGCAAGACTAATATGACTCCCTTCACAAGATGCTGTTTCAGTTTGTCAACTCCTATATTCTTCAGAGGTATGAGAGAAAGCATGAAGCTGCTATGCTGGACACGGATTTGATGGAGCTAATTGACACATGTCGACCGATCAATCTCCCTAGCCTGATTATTCAGCACATAGCAAAAGCTGCAGATACCTCCAAACTAAAGCATGATATTCCATATGGTTTCATGTTGACTGAGTTATTTAACAAGATCAGCATTTCCTTACTTGAGCTTATGTTTGAAAATCATAATGATGTTTTAGATGTTGTTAACCTCAAGAAGTGTAGTTATGAGGATATCAAGGCTAGAGGACCACATGATTTGCTATTCTTCCTTCATGGGAGCAGTAGGGTTGCAGAACTCAACATGAGGTTAGAGTTGGTTGTTGAAGATAAGGCCAAGCTTCGTGAAGAGAATAATGAACTAATACAGAAAACTAAGAAACTTATGGAAGAGATATTAAAATATAGGGAGGCACATACCGAATAGATTGATAACCTTGTGAAATATTTGACCCCCTCTTCCTCTTACCCTTGAGCTTGTTACTTACCAGTATCCTTAGTTCTTTTTCTTTTACGGTGATACCTTATCTTTTGATTTTTCTTTCTTAGTCTGACTTTTCTACAGTATTAGTGTATTTTGATCTAATGATGAAGATAAGGCCCAGGGCTTCTTTTGGCACTACTTAATGTCTCATATTGCTCTGCTTTACTGCTTTGTACTCTTTTAGATCATCAGCCTAGTCTTGTGTTGTTACATGTTTAGCATTGAATCTTACATTATTTGTGTTTAATGTTTAACACGTGTTTGTATTTTTTTGATGATGCCAAAAGGGAAAAGATAAAGTTTAAAGGTTGTGGGTTGTGACTTGTATCTCGTTCTTTGATGTAATTGCTTGGGCCTGTTTATATATAGAGCTTGTCATCATTAAAAGGGAGAATTTATTGATTACTGAAGTTTTGATGATTAATAAAGTGTAACTAACTGCTCAAAATACTAGGTGCTCGATGTAGCTGCTTAACTGTTGTGAAGAACTAGTTCCTCATGTTAAAGGACTAGCTCCTCACGCTTGATACATATATATGTATAATACATTAACTTTATCTCAAAGTTATCCAGGTCTAAGTTTGATTAAAGATGGCTGCTATAAGTGATAAGGGTCGTTGCTAAAAAAGATATGGATAATTTAGTCAAAGATAAATGTCCCAGCGTGTGTGGAATTCTTGGAACAGTAGGAGTCCTATCAAAGAGGAAGTTGGCCTTGAATAGGACTCCTATATGATCTCAAGTTGTATTAACATAGGATTGGCTTTGGATTTCCAAACTATCTTTTCATACATCAACAAACGTGACATAAGTTGTTTTTACTCTTGTTGAGTACTTGCTTTTTGTATTGTTCGGAGTCATTCTTATGAATATGTTTTAGGAAATTGAGTTGTAATTAAACGTTATAAACAGTTAGTGAGTTGGAGTGAGAAATTTGTATTTCAAGTTAGAGCCACTGGTCAATCAAATAGGAATAGTAGGATTACTAGAGAGTATTGAATAACAATCTTGTAATTAATATATTTTATGTCATAGTTCTAAAATCTTACGTGGTAGGTCGTGCTTTTTGCATCTTTTAAATAGGGTGATTTTCCACATAAAATTGATGTATTTATTTAATTGCTTATTTACTTTACGCTTAAGAAATACGATAAAGAATCAAGTTCATTAGCAATTCATATGGGCACTCAAACTAACATGAACGAAGGGAATAACTCGCCTTGAATATTGATATTTTCTCCAACAAAATTTTTATTCATAATAGCTTATGTTGCTCCGTTTATTACTACTATTACTAACCATATATCTCATAATTATGTCAACCTAAAAAAAGAAAAACCCTAGTTAAAGTTATTTTTGTCAAGTTTTTCTTAATTTTTAAGAGCAAGTAACTTTCATAATCCATGTCGTCAAGCCTAACACATAATATTTTGTGCATGAGCGAGTAGTAAATAGTACTCCCTCCGTTTTAATCTGTTTTAATTTAGATGAGCTAGTTTGACTCGATAAGAAATATAAGAAAAAGAGAGAGACTTTTAAAGCTAGTGATCTTAAAAACTTAAGGAGTAAAAGTTTTGTGGAGCCATGATATTTGTGTGGTTATAAAAGCTTCTCATTAAGGGTGTATTGGGTAAAATAAAAAGTTCAAACTTAAATTACTTTTAATTATAGATATGTATCACTCTTTTTTAAATGAACTAATAAGAAAAGTGTATTATCTAAATTAAAATGAAGGAAGTACTGCCTTTAAGGCATACTCTCTTTTGAAGGATTAATTTCGAGGATCTTTAACTCTAAGTAGCTCGATTTGTGGCGGTTATCTTTTAACAGAAATGATGTCAACTAGGTATTCATTTGTTTTTTCAAGGATTATATGTAGAAGTAGAGCCGTCAATATGAGCGTGGTCGATTGGATCGACCCAGCCTAGCCCATGATTTAGCAGGGCTGGGCTAAAATTTCTTGAGCCCATTTCAAAACGAGGCTTTTAAGCCCGGGCCAAGTAAGCCCATGGCTTGTTAGCTTGCATGGTGCTGGTCTGGGCTGGCTCGTGGGTCTAATAACAATATGTATTTAAAGTATATAAAATATAAAAAGTATGACATAAAAAATAATAAGAAGAGTATCCCAAGCTTAAAGTTTATTAAACTCATCATATTAAAAGATCAAAGTCTTAAAACGTCAATTAGTTTTAAAAATTTATAATTATTCTTAATATTTAGCTAATTAATATTGCAAATGGATTGTGGATGTAGATGAAAATAAAGATATTAAGATAACATTCTCACAAGCGGGTTCAAATGTGTTTCATGAAAATAATTGTTGGATATCCCATAAGTGTCATTGACGTTCTGCAGAATAGCTTATTTTGTGTTTTAACTTTTAGTGAATGAAATAATCTTGTCTTTTACATTTTTAGTGTTTATTACTTCCTCTATTCTAATTTATGCCAACCTATTTGATTTGACATGAGTTTAAGAAAAAAAATAAAGACCTTGGAATTTGTGATTCTAAACAAATCAAAAAGGAGTCCAGAATATTTGCGTTGGTATAAAAGTTTCTCATTAATGATAAAATTGGAAGTTTAAGCTAAATAATTTCCAAATTTAGAACGGATCATTCTTTTTGAAGCGGACCAAAAAGAAAATAAGTTTACATAAATTGGAACGGATGACGTATAATATATTTGAAAAATAGAAAAAGTTATTAAGTTTTTGTGAAATGTTTTCAACAAGATTTTTTTAACTTTTAAATATTTATCTTTTTTTAGGTTAGAACTTAAAGAAAAAATATGAAAATTATATTTTAAAAAATAATGGGTCAGCTCGTAGAGACCCGCAACACACATAGAATTAAGATGAACCGACCATTATAAGATTCATCAAAATAGTGGATTAACCCAGCCCAATAGTCAATTGCTAAAGCACAAGTAAGCTGAGTTGGGCAAGTCCGATCCTGTTAATTATATCGACAATTAAGATCAAGTGTCACATGCCTATGGTTTTCATGTTTATTAATGGATGAAGATTGTTTAAAAAACTAAATTCATTTCCTTACCGTACTCACCACGGTTGTACTCTTCCAATTGAGAGAAATTGTGATAGCCCAATATTTCATTTAGAGTTATAAACCCTAATTTATATTTCAAAACCTTAGATGTCCATTTTAATTTTTTTCCGATGCGCGTGCACAGTTTGGATATTTTCAAAAGGTTTATATGTTAAAAAGGGATAGTATATTAAATTTTACCTAAAAATTATATTTAAGTTGACTTCGGTCAATGTTTTGAGCAAATAGACTTGGATCCGTATTTTACCAATCCCGGTGGGCCCGTATCGTGATTTTGGACCAGAGCATATACTCGGAATCGAATTCAGAGATCCCTAACTCCAGGTATCGCTTTTTTGTCGAAATTTGAAAGTTTAAAGGCGTAGTGGATTTAATGGGTTGACCGATATTTGACTTTGTTGATACCGATCATTAATTTCAGTATTTCTTTGACAAAGCAAGTCTGATCAGTCCGGTCAACATTGGACCGCATTATCGATCAAAAAGCAACCAACCTTGGTTGCTAATGTACTTAAAATAATTATTTAATTATTTTCTCCAATTTAGCGACCAACTTTGATTGCATTTTTTGACAGACCAAGTTTTATGCGCTAAAGTTTGGTTATTTTTTTTCGAATTTCTAAAAATGATTTGGGAAATAACTGATTTCATACAAGATTTGGGAAAAAATCGCACCCTATAATAAATGTAATTAGTAAGAACAGTCTAGTGCACGATACATTCTGAACTAAGTGCAACTCTTAGCAATATTGTTCTAGGTGAGCAATAATGTAGTAAGTCATCACTAAGGGTGAAATTCTTCCATTCTTATCTTAAGATTTCATTAAATCTTTGACTGATACTGTATTTCTCCGTTTTAAAGTTTCATATCTTTCGCTACTCCTATATACATTACTAATTACAACTAATTTTTTTATCAAGCTCGACTTCCCAATGAATAAAATGTGCCGCAGTTACGTTGACTGAAACCTCTACAAAGCTGGATCTATAATTAACTTAATATTTTTTGGCGTATCTCGTTATTTATAAATAATATAATATATACTCTAAAAGATCAAGGTGGATCGAGAGATTTATTCATATAAAACAAGTCTCCTGCACTTCATATATATATATATATATATAGCCGCCTTTACATATACTTAACTTCTTATAAGATAAAAAACCAAGGACAAAGCAAATATTCTTCAACTTACTCACTTCATAGCCGCCTTTACATATACTTCTTATAAAGATAAAACCAAAGACAGCAAATATTCTCTGGCTTACACGATGGTGTGTTTATTATAGTACTAGTAAAATAAAAGCCACTTTTATTCAGCTTAAATTAGAAGCGGCACTGAGTAGGCTGGATGTTGCACATGCGGGGGAGGGAACGAGCTCTCTCTGACATGCGCTCAGCCTCTTGGCCGCGGCCGCCACGCTGCTGCATTACCATTCTCCTGAGTGCCTCACAGCGGCATTGAGTGTCCATGTTCCTCAATTCCCGGCAACATTGCTGGAGATGCTGCTGTCCTTGGTTTCTCTCAACATCATCTGTCACCATGCTCAGCTCGTCTCTGTAATATTGGCGGCTTCTTGAAAGGTACATCCTGCAATAAAATTCGAAATTTAAACTTTGTGAAAGATTTGATCTTCATGAGTTCGACTTCGAAATTCTAGCCCATTTGATTAGCTTGATTTGAAATATATCATTTCTATTTATTTAATAATTTTTTAATTCATACATCAAGGCTATAAAGTTCGGATGCACCGATCTGTATTACTATATATGCCCCTGCCAGCAACTAATGATGTATACAAAAAATTTATGCATGTGGCATTATTTTTACAGTTCTGATTGTAAGTCCTTAAGTTGATTCTAAAACTATGTTGATTTTATGACTCTACTTCTATCTTCAATTTAGAGTTACCAGGTATTATTTTCTAACTAAACAGTGTCTAAATTGATCTATTGTACGTCTAGATATAACTTTTTAAAATAGTAGTAGTAATACATTTACACACATAAAAAATATTTTTACCTGCAGTGGTTCAGCCTCTGTCTCTGGAGCTGCTCTTGGCACCTCCGTGACCCTTGATTGTCGATATTGTCCTCCGTCACAGTGGTGGTGACGGTGAAGGTGTTGGCACTTGCAACGATTAACAAGCACAACAGAAGAAGCTGCAGCAAGTGAAATTTTCGCCATAGTAACAGTGATATGTGTTTTTTTAGTGATAGAAGATGCGAATCGTTAGCTGTGCTTTGTGATGGTGAAGTACTCCATTTTTAGGGTATTTATAGCGATTTGGTGGTTTGCATGACAAGTACGTGTAGAGTGAAAGCTAAAAAGGCAAACGGAAACATTTGCATGAGAGGAAGACGTGGGCATGCATCACCAAAGAAACTCTTCGCCACATCTATGAATACATGCAAATATATGCTGCTGGAAAAGAACACTTTAATTTGTTTGGACGCAAAATGCAAATTGTGATAAGAATGTACCTTGGGCCTAACTCAACCCCAAAAGCTAGCTTATGAGGTGAGGATTGCTCAAGCCATATAAGGAGACCAAGGACCTCAAATTCCTCCGATGTGGGACAACTCAACACCCCTCATCACGCCCAGATCTTTGGAGCGTGGACAACATAAATGGGGGCCCAACATCGGTAACAATAATTGGGATGAGCCTGGCTCTGATACCATGATAAGAATGAACCTTGGGCCTAACTCATCCCCAAAAGCTAGCTTATGAGGTGAGGATTGCCCAAGCCATATAAGGAGACCAAGGACCTCAAATCCCTCCAATGTGGGACAACTCAATAAATTGTCATTCGATTCTTTTGCGGAAGCATTCTGCGGCGAGTAGTACTGGCAGCATAGCCATCTTAATTGGCTTCTTCTGTGAGCAAGAGTGACTGCTCAATGACTTGATAATTTGTCACGACCCAAAACTCCCTCTGAAGGAGTCACGATAACACCTAGCCTTTAAACTAACACAACTAGAAATCGGGTGATTTCCGTCCAAAGATTTCCGGTCGAAATTGGTTGAAAATATTTCCGACCAAATTCGGTCGGAAATAAAAGAAATCGGTTGCAAAAGTCAACATAAAATTCCTACCAGCACAAAAACTAACATTTCTGACCGATTTCGGTTAGAAATTGGTCAAATATTTAGTCAAACAAAAACTTTTCCAATGTGTTGACCTGATTTCAGTCGGAAACTGGTCAAATATTTAGTCAAACAAAAACTTTTCAATGTTTCGACCGATTTTGGTCAGAAACAGGTCAAATATCTGGTCTACCAATTATAAAATGTACAAAAAGTATTATTCATTAAAACTTTCCAAAATGTCATAATGCACAAAATTAATTATTTATTAATATTTTTCCAAGTTTCCGACCGATTTCGGTCGAAATACCAAATAATCATTTATTAAAATTTTTCTAAATTGCCGACCGATTTCGGTCAGAAATTCGAATTTTTCGTTCCGCACACAACACGAAAGAGCCGAAATAACCATAACTCAATATTTCTGACCTAATTCGGTTGGAAATTTTTTTTTTTTACAAATTAAAATATAAATTTAATAATACTTGTGTGTGTAAATAACAAAGAGATTTTTAAGTAAAAAAAATTTGATAATTATATCAGACCAAAATTTTTTTGACCAATGTCGGCCGGATATAAGTCAAATATTTGGTCAATCTATATATTACGTACGAACATAATTATTTATTAATAATTTACCAAAATTTCGACCGAAATTGGTCAGAAAGTGGTCAAATATATTGTCGAGCTTCTACTTAATATACCAACACCATTATTGACTAAAATATTTCTAAATTTCAGACTTAATTTGGTCGGAATGTTTGAATTTTTTTGTTCCTTTCATAAGATAAATTTTTTGCATATTTAATTAACCAACCGATAATTAATGCTTTTATACGAATTAAAATATAAGTTTAATAATATTTTGTGATAATAAAGAGGGTTTAAATAAATAATATTTAATATATATATGTGTATATATATATGTGTGTGTATATATGTATATGTATATATATATATATATATATATATATATATATATATATATATATATATATATATAGAGAGAGAGAGAGAGAGAGAGAGAGAGAGAGAGAGAAGAGAGAGATATATCTAATGTTTTATCTAATATACCTTATATATTATACACTTAGATATATACTACATTATATTATGTAGTAGTGATTGTTTATCTTATAAGTTGATAATTACATTAATAATACTACTAAGTAGAAGTGTAAGTATCCTCGAGAAATGTTAATTATTGATTAGTTTATGAATTGATAATAACCTAAGTAAAACTGCATTAGTAGTATCCTAAATTAAGTAATGTTAGGATCGATTATACTATAAATAGATAATTACATTATGTAGAAATGTATTAGTGACACTTAGCTTATAAATTGATAGTTAATCTACCATAGTCGTTGGAATTAATGTACAAAAATAATTATTTACTAAAATATTTCTAAATTTCCAACTGAATTCGGTTGGAACGTTTGAATACAAAACTTTTGTATATTTAATTAACCAATCGAGAATTAATGCTTTTACACGAATTAAAATATAAACTTAATAATATTGTGTGATAATAAAGATGTTTTAAATAAATAATATTTAATATTGTTTATATATATATATATATATATATATATATATATATATATATATATATATATATAAGTTATATTCAATATACTATATTATACTATACTACTATATATACGCCTCTCTCTCTCTCTCTCTCTCTCTCTCTCTCTCTCTATATATATATATATATATATATATATATATATATATATATATATATATATATATATATATATATATATATATATATATATATATATATATCTTAATATATCTATTGTTATATCGTATATACCTTATATACTATGCACTTAATATATACTATAACTCTAAACCAGGTCGACCCAAAAACCAAATACCCAAACTCATTTCCCCACTTAATATTCCTAACCCGATACAATACACAAAGAGAACCAAAATTAGTGCAAAAAAAGAGCTGGGCAATTGAGAGGAACCCCACCCTCGTTCTTCATCTTCTTCAGCAAAGAGAACCAAAATTAGTCGCAAAAAAGAGTTGCGCTGGACACAGCCATCGACACACGAACTCCGAAACACACACGCACACAGTTCTAGTTGCGAAAAATGAATATGGCTCGAGGTTTTCGAGTTGGAGTCGCCTGATTACTACTGGAGGTTGAAGTCTTAGTTCTTGGCGTTTTAACACTTGCTCGATTTCCGTATCGTGTATCACTTAATATTTTATCAATCGTAAGTTCAATTTTCAGTTTTCATAGTTGCTGAAGTTCTATTAATTGAAAAGCAATTTTCGGTTTCTTAAACTTCATTTTGTTAATGGGTTCTGTTGATTTGAATCCATTGTAGAGCTCGCTTGTGAAACCTGTTCGGGACTGGGTATTGAAGTTTCGATGTCGTCGAGTGAGTCCTGTTGGTGTAGCCCGGTTCAATTGTTGTTGCTCGACACCGTGTTGGGTTGTGGTTCAATTATTGGTGTAGCCTGACTCAATTGTTGGTGTGGCCTGGTTCAATTGTGGTTTCTCTATACGGCGTTATAGTGACGAGTTGGATTCCGGAGCTAGACATTGTAGCTGAGTTTGCTACATCCAATTGTTAAGAAAGTTTGGTGGAACAGGTTCCTTTTCCACTTTTCTCCCCTTTATTTGTACAGGTTCAGTGGATGAACTATAATCATTTTGATGGCCGATGCATGTGAACTTGATGCTGAATATGAACTTCAATTAGAAAGTATAAGGAGCATCTGTTCATTTGATATGAAGATATCTTAGATAGACAACATGCTGGAAATATAAAAGTGCTTTCAATTAAACTAACTATAAAGGCTTCAGGCATGACAAGGCTGCAAACATGCATTCTTGAGTCTCCCTCAAATCCCAGGTGACTCCAATTGTTGCCCAGTACTTGAATTAGGCCTCCTATAACCACACAAAAAGAAAACAAAACATATATGCAGCACACATGAAGGTCGAATTATTGTAGAAAAATAGATTTTAACACGTTACTTCCTAATGATATCATTCTAGTAGTAGGTGCAAAGTATTTGCAGTTTAGTCATGTAATGATATCTTAACATTAGCAGGTTATCAACTTGTCTTACCATTAGTTCCTAAAGGCAGTATCTCTAGTGTTTCTTATTATAACTCAATTAAACCAGACCAAATGTATCAAAATAAATCCAAACATGCATCTGAACTATAGCTGTTTAACGGTTCAACCGGTCCGGTCCGGGTCGGATTTTTTCGACCCATCTGTGTTCCGGTCCGGGCCGGGTTTAACAGTACCGGGTTTTTAAGGGCCGGGTTGGTTCGGGTTAAAATTGAACCATACGGGTTACGGGTTGAAAGGGGCCGGGCAGGATTTAGTATATTTTCAATTTTTTTTTGAAATTAAGTATAACTATTAAGTTATAATTATATTAATACTTTGTAATCATTGAATGAATACAAGTAAGATGGGAAAAAATTGCACTTATTGCAAGTGCTACTTTATTTTTCAATTTAAAATTAATAAGTAGAAAATGAAATGTTTACATTTTTTCTAACAAGTAAACTAGTGAAGTAGTAATTTCAAATGTTTTGCATCGGCTTAGCAAGTTCATCATAATCAATATGAACCGATTGACCTTCTTCTGGGGAGTTAAATTCCGATGGGTTTCCATGGGTTAATATATCTCCAAGTTCTTCGTCTTCTGGGCTATCAACATCTTCCTTTCCTTGATTTCTTCGTTCCGATCTATCCATTCTCTGAAACATACTAAAACTTTCAAAGCATTGCTTCCCAATGAGTGGCGTGTGTCTCCAAGTTGTTGTCTTGCTTGGCTAAATGCACTCTCCGATGCAACGGTAGAAATTGGCACATTAAGCACGTCACGAGCCATAGCAAAAAGAACAGAAAATTGCTTTGCATTTTCATGCCACCATCCCAACGGTGAAAAGTCCTTTGTGCGAGGCTTCTTTTGCTTCTGCAGGTAGAATTGAAGCTCATCAATATTCCTGCCACTGGTTTGAGTGTTAGAAAATGTAGAAAAAATATTAAAACTATCAAGGCCTTCATCATCCACATTAGAAGAACTGCTACATTGCATAGTGGGATTAACATTGTCAGAAGCACGAGTAGTATTATCACATTCATTTGCAATAATTATATAGTTGTTGTAAATATTCATTTAGTTTGTTCATAGAATCATATAAATTTGGGGTTTCAGATTCTCCAATCTCCATATAAGTATATAAAGCATTTATTAATTGGTGACAATCAGACATTTTAATAGAAGGATTTAAAACTGCACCAATTAAGTAAATTGGAGGAATTGGAAAGAAATTTTTTTTGAATTTCGCTTGCATTTTTTCAACAACATCCATATATTTTTCTTTCTTCTTAAATTCATATAGTAGCAAAGAAATTTCAGCTATATGTACTAAAGCCATAGTAACAGTTGGGTAATATGCGCCAGAAAACACAACAGTAGCAGTATATAATTTATGTATAAATTTAACATCATTAATGACATCCCAAGTATCACTTGTTAACATACGCCTAGGATCAGTACAATGTGCATTAACAACTTCAGTTATAGGAAATCCATATTTGTAGCAACATTTTAAAAACATATATGTATAATTCCATCTAGTAACAACTTTGTCTGGCATGAATCTAAGTGTAAGGTTATACTGGATACACTTAGTCTTAAATTCTTTTATTCTAGATTGTGTATTATTTCCATGGATAACACCAACTGCTCTTCTAACATGAGTAATCTCAACTGAAAATAAATCAAGGCTACTTTTAACAGTTAAATTATAAACATGACATGCACACCTAACATGAAAAATATCATCAAGAGGTGGTTGCAAATGCAATTTTAAAGTTGAAACTGCAGCATTATTGTTTGAAGCATTATCAAAAGATATACACAAAACTTTTTGGTTTAGATTATAAAATTCTACAACGTCAACAATTGTACTACTTATAAATGTAGCAGTATGACTCTGATCTTCATCATATTTAAAAGCGATAATACGTTTTTGCATACAAGTATTATCATCTATCCAATGGCATATAATTTTCAAATAATCATTTCCATTAACAGCATGACCAATATCAGAAGTTAGACATGCTCTAGAAGGAAGGTGACTAAACAAATAACGTGTGTATGTTTGATATTGTCCATGAAGTCTAAAGATATCTGCTCTACAAGTACTTCTAGGGATGTCTTTAAATAAAGTATTGTAAATCCTTTGAATATACATAATAAGATACGATGAAGAAGCAATAGAAAAAGGTAAACAACCCAAAGTAATCATTTTTGCTAGTTCCTCCCGATCCCTCATTTTATCATATTTTAATAGACCTCCAGTAGTAGGGTTAATAGTTGTTTGACTTCCATCCCCATTATTTCCCCATTCTATGGGATGGATAGCCGTCATATGTCTAGTAAGTGTCCCAGTCCCCCCTAAATTACCCCCGGTCAAATATTTAAAAGTTTCATTACAAAGTTTGCACGTAACTCTATCAGTACCTTCTATTATTTCAAAACATTTCCAAACCGGACTTCTTCTTTAACGAGTAGAAGTTGGAGCCACTGGTGGTCTTCTACCCCTTGTAGCACTAGCAACTCCAACTCCAATACTACCAACATTTCCACTACTAGGTGTAGGTGGTATCTCATCTTCTACTCCAATTTTATTATCTTCTATTCCAAAATCTTCTTGTAATTGTTCATTATCAATCTCTACATCTTGCAAATTAGGCGATGATTCAGAAACATGTGTTGTTGGGTCATTACTATTACTACCAGAAGCTACAGGACTACCTCTTTTTTTATTTCCACCCCTACCAGTAACTTTTCTACACGCTCTTTTAGCAGCATTAAACATATTGTAAAAATTAAAATATAAGCTAAAATCAAATATACAATTAAAATATTAAATAAGAGAAAGAGTTGGAGGGAGTGCACCGAATTTGACAATAAATTGAGCACTTGATTACGCAAATCCGGTGTTACCACAAACAAACGTCAAACAAGTATTTCAATTTCAACTTCAAGCTTCAAATTCCGAATGATAAATTGCGATAAATTAAATTCGGGAAAAGAGTAACAAAATAAAATATGTAATCTTGCAAATTGAAGGGAAGAGATAGATTGATAATTTGAGAATTGGGATTGAGATAAGAATTTAGAGTGAAGAAATGAAGAAGAGATGAGGGGTATTTATTGATATTAAGAAGGGTTAATATTGTAATTTTATAATTACAAAAAAAATAAAAAATGGCCATTTTTGCAAAATTGTCCGTTGGCCAACGGATCTGTAGCCGTTGCCAACGGAAATGTGGACCCCACCAATTCAAAACTAAAAGAAATTTTGAAAAAAAAATTGTTACCGTTGAACCGGGCCGGTCCGTACCGGTTCACGGTACTGTTGACCTTACCGGGCCGGTCCGGTTCCGAAATAAAAAATTCTTAACGGACCAACCCCCTACCCCCTTTGAACCCAGCCCAGCCCGGCCCTACCTACTGGTCCGGTCCGGTCCCAGATTTTACCGGTCCGGTCTCGGGTCAACCCGGTCCGGTTGACAGCTTTAATCTGAACTAATTAAAACAGGAAAGAAAAAAAATGATTTGGACACAACTAATTATATCCATTTCCTAATGATTTCTAACATTCACATTTGTATCTTAATTATCCCAACTAGACAACATGTAAATCCCGTTTCAAGTATTACATATTGGTTTGTTCTAGAGGGGTGATATGCTAAGGGGTTCAATCCATTTTCAGTCCAATGAGCCAAACAAAGACGAGCATAATGAATACAGATTCATAAGAATATGATTGTTATCCTTAAAGAACATAATATATAAGTGATTAAAGTCCTATGTCATCTAGGTGACGTATGCTCAAATATGTTCAAATACTAAATATCACGCATATTGAAATATTAGTCAAAGTCTTTCAGGTGACATATGCTCAAATATGTTCAAACACTAAATCTCATATGCAAAACTCACATGTGCTGGAGATATACATCTTAGGAAATAAATCTTGTTGTAATATTCGAAACCTGTAGTGGAGAAAAATTCAGAATCTGCACTAAAACATATTCAATAGTATTCTCCACTCTTATTTTTTATTGGAAAAAATAAATTTTTTTTACGAAACAATATAGCTTATCGAAAACTTGAACTTTTGAAGAAACCAAGAAAGAAAATATAAGAGTGTAGTGCATGTTATCTAAAGACAAATATAAAAATTAGATTTGGACAATTAGAAATATTAAAATAGAGATTCTAAAAGTTTATTACATGTTTTTTAGTGAGAAATATAAAAAAGATAAAAATAATGCAGGTATTTCACTAATGATATCAATTGTAAAATATAAATAGCACAATTTTATATTCCAGGTAAGAATTTTCGGGAATGTAATTCTCTTTCTTCAAATATTTCTCAAACAATTATATCAATAACAAACTAAAAGTTGTATTTACTTTCAAAAAAAGATTTTACTTTTCTATATTTAATACTCAATAGTTTTAAAAAGATATTAACATATAGATTTTTTATTGAAAAAACTTGGGTTCCACCACGAAGGATCTTTGTCTTCAATTTCAAGTGAAGACAAAGATCCAAATTCTTTGTCTTTAATATAAGATTCCATATTCTTTGGAAGGACTAGTTTTTGTTTGTCTGAATGTACTCGTCTTTAGCCACTTCTAGTTCTTCAAACACTCTCTTCAATATGTACAGACAAAGCTACACACATAAGCCCCATTAAAACCAGACACAAGTCCAATAGTTAATCATTTAACATAAATAATACATATGAAACCAAAGAGGGAATACGTGTGACTTTACTATCACATAAAATAGTTGTGTCACTTTATGTTGAAACACGTTCTCAAGTCGCTAAAACTAAACGTGTGTTCATCTTTGTAGGTTTTGATAAATGAAAAACCGACGCGCATGGAACATTGACATGTGCCGAAGTCCAAGCACAAGAGAAACAAAGAACAAGATCAAGTAAAGCAACAAAAGTTATACATGAGTCGTTTTATATTGTGATCTTGATCCGACAATAGATTCAAGACTTGGCTTCTCTCGTAAAATCATTTTCATCAAACCATGCATCTTTGATTTAAAACAAAATGATTTTCAAACATCTTTATTTTAGCCAAAATAATTTTTAAACATGTCTTTCAAATCTGGGCAGAAATAATCGATTATGTCTTTCAGATAATCGATTATGTTAAGACAGTGTAAACCGGAATTTATAAAACAGCAAAATAATCGATTATGTCTTTTTGGATAATCGATTATGTCAAGACAATGTATAACCGGAATTTACAAAATAGCAAAATAATCGATTATGTCTTTTAGGTAATCGATTATGTTAAGACCGTTGCCAAAGTATTTTTAAACGCTGAAAGATAATCGATTATGCACAAGGCAATAATCGATTATGCTAGCATAAAATCAGCGTCTGATTTTTAAATGTTATCAGGTAATCTATTATGCCATTTTAATAATCGATTATTCTGCATAAACTCTGCATATGATCTTTGAACAATTTGCAGATAATCGATTGTGCAAATCAGATAATCGATTATCCTAGCACAAAATCAGCAATTAGTGATTGGCAATTAAGCAACGGTCTTGGTGACTTTGAGGACTATAAATACACCTCAAAATCACTCTTTTAAGCACAACAACTGATTACATTCTTGTTTAAGCTTACATACTCTCATATCAATCATTTTATATTCATTTCATAGTTTTTGAGAGCCAAATTCTTGAAGAAGTTGTTGTGTTCTTGAGCGTATCAATTTTACTCACATCTACTCTATAAGGGAGTCTTGTCTTGAGTGCTAAGTGTTTGCATGCACTTGAAGGGAAGTTCTAATCCCTTGTTGTAAGAAGGAAAGTTTAGTTCCTTGACTTAAAGTCTTGAGGTGAGGTATCCTCGAGCAAGTTGAAGTCTTGTAGAGTGTATATCTACGAGCAAGTGTTACGGTTTGTTAGGCACCCGTAAGCTTAACGGAGTTAGTGTAAAACTCGAGAGAGTCTCTCGGGGACTGGACTAACCACACGTTGTGGTGAACCAGTATAAATTTGGTGTGTTCTCTCCTTACTACTTTAATTACTGCACTTACTTTATTCCTGCAGTATTAATTCCGCAAATTTATCTTGATTTTTATTAAAACGCTATTCACCCCCCCTCTAGCGTTAAGCGTATATTCTAACAATTGATATCAGAGCCTAACTCTCTGAAAGACTTAACAGTTTGAGAGAAACAATCCATGGCTTCTACTCGTAACGTTTATGCAGGACTAGGTGAAGGACAATGCTTCACAAGGCCACCACTCTTCGATGGCACCAATTACACTTATTGGAAGGAGAGGATGAGAATATTCATCCAATCAAACAACTTTATGCTGTGGAAAATTATAAAGAATGGAGAGCAAATACCAACCAAAAAGGTTGAAAATGAAATGGTTCCTAAATCTGAAGATGAATACGATGCGGACGATATCAGAAAAGTGGAGAACAACGCTAAAGCCATCAACATGATGTACTGTGCTGTAAACCCCGATGATTATAGGAAAATATCGTGTTGCACAATGGCCAAGCAAATGTGGGATAAATTGGAAATCACCTACGAAGGTACGGACCAGGTAAGGGAAGCTAAAATAGATTTTCTAACCCATGAATATGAACTTTTTCATATGAAGGAAAACGAGAAGATAGATGATATGCTCGAACGATTTTCAAAAATCGTTAATGATCTTCATGCTCTTAATAAGACCTTCACGGATAGGGAACTTGTCCGTAAAATTCTTCGATATCTCACTCCGGAATGGCACTCCAAAGCCGACGCTATTCAAGAATCAATCGGCATTACAAATGTCACAATCGACGGGCTTAGAGGTAATCTCAAAACCTATGAATCTACTATTCTTAACCCTCCTTTGGATGATCAAAGGAAATGAAGAATCGCCCTTTAAGCAAGCACGGCTCAACCTCAAAATGATGAGGATTCAAGCGATGAAGATAACGAGTTCGGACTCGTTATTAAGAAATTTCACAAGTTCATGCAAAAGAAGTATGAACGAAAAGGTAAGCAACAAGGAGACCAATTAAAGTGCTATGGATGCGGAGAAATCGGGCATATCAAATCAAATTGTCCAAAATATCAAAAAGGAGAAGAAACCCGTCAAGAAACAAAGAGCATACATCTCTTGGGGAGGCGACTCTGGAGACGAATCAAGTGATGGAGAAGGAAACGAGACCGCAAACTTGTGTCTTATGGCACACGAAGAAACTCAAAATGAGGTATGTACTACTTCTAAGAACTATTTCACTTTAGAAGAAATGCAAGATGTATTTGATGAGTTGTATAAAGAGTTTATTAGCGCTTCTAAATCTATAAAAGATTTAAGAAAACAAATTTCTTCAAAAGAAAAGGATTTTGAAAAACTAACTCTTGAAAATGAGAAATTAAAAGAGGAAAACAAGTTTTATGGCAAAAGAAGCGCCGATAAACCCGAAAGCTCAAATAAGGATTGTACTTCTTGCAAATCTCTAAAGAAAGAAGTAGAAAGTCTTAGAAGCACTTTGCACAAATTCAATTCTTCACACAAAAATCTCAATGAAGTGCTTGTAAATTTGAAATCCACTAAGCACGGTATACGCTTTAAACACGAGCCAAAAGAAAAAGTTGAGTCCATTCCTAAACTACCTAAGACTCAATTTAGGCAAAACAGAATAAATGTCAACACTCAACCTAGAAGTTTTAATCCTAGAATTGCAACTCATCCTAGAACAAATGCTAGAAGAAATATTGGCATGTATAGACCACCTAGACAAGATTTTCGAAAACTACATCAAAACTATATTCCTAAAAATAGAGTGAATGCTAGAAGAAATATTGGCATGCATAGACCACCTAGACAAGATTTTCGAAAACTACATCAAAACTATATTCCTAAAAATAGAGTGAATAAATTTAGACCCCCAAATTATTATCATCCCAGAAGAATGCACAATCCGAATGTCATCTGTCATTATTGCAGTAAAATTGGACATATTGCTCCCGCATGCTTCACTAGACATAGACATTTCACTGCAGATCAATCACACCACTATTTTGCACCTTACACACAAGGACCCAAAATGGCTTGGGTACCAAAATCTCATTAATTTGTTTTGTAGGTGTGTTTGAAGGGATCAAGTGTACTTTGGTACCTTGATAGTGGATGCTCCAAACATATGACTGGGGATGCATCAAAATTCCTTCAACTAAAGCCCACGGAAGGAGGAAATGTTACTTTTGGAGACAAAACAAAGGAAAGATTATTGGCATTGGCTCGGTCGCTAAGGACGAATCCTCCTCCATTAAGCATATTTTGCTAGTTAAAGGTCTTAAACATAATCTCTTGGGCATAAGTCAATTATGTGACAAGGGAAATCTTGTATTGTTTGACTCCGAAGAATGCTTAGTTATCCGTCGTAGTGATTTTAAAGTTATTCTTCGTGGTATTAGAATGGATAATATCTATATGGTTGATCTTGAAAAATCTTCATCAAGTTTTGTGAATTGCCTTTTGAGTAAAGAAGACGACATGTGGTTATGGCATCGTAGAGTAGCTCACGTAAATATGAATCTTTTAAACAAACTAGTTTCACAAGATTTAGTAATTGGTCTTCCAAACATGAAATTTGAAAAAGATTCTATTTGTGATTCATGTCAAAAAGGGAAACAAACAAAAGCCTCGTTTAAATCCAAAAATATTGTTTCAACCACTAGACCTTTACAACTTCTTCACATGGATCTTTTTGGACCATCTCGTGTTGAAAGTCTTGGTGGAAATCTTTATGCTTTTGTAATTGTTGATGACTACTCTAGATTCGCATGGACGTTATTTCTTGCTCATAAAAGTGATGCCTTTCAAGCTATTAAAAGTTTTCTTAAACGTGTTCAAAATGAAAAGAACACAACCATCACTTCAATATGAAGTGATCATGGGGGAGAGTTCGATCACAATCTCTTCGCGGATTTTTGTGACGAACTCGGTATTGAACCTACCTTTTCGGCTCCACGTACACCACAACAAAATGGAGTGGTGGAACGTAAAAATCGATGTCTCGAAGAGATGGCTAGAACCATGCTCGATGAGGCTAAGATTTCCAAAAAAGTTTTGGGCGGATGCCGTGAGTACCGCAAGCTATGTCTTAAACAGAGCTGTCATAAGACCGATACTCATGAAAACTCCCTACGAACTCTATAAGGGAAGGAAACCAAATCTTTCCCATCTTAGAGTCTTCGGTTGTAAATGCTTTATTCACAACAACGGAAAAGATAGCTTGGGAAAATTTGACGCTAAATCTGATGAAGGAATTTTCCTTGGTTATTCATCGCGTAGTAAAGCATATAGAGTGTTCAATAATCGAACCAAAACCATTGAGGAATCTCCTCATGTTGTACTTTCCGAAAATGATGCTCGCTTGGCGAGAAAGGATTTTTGTGTTGGTCTTGCAGATGCTTTAGACAAAATCAATCTTCAAGACGAGGTGCAAAAGGAGAATCCAAAGGAAGTTCAAAATGAAGTCATGGAACAACTTTTGGAAGAAGTACCACCACATGAAGAAGAATCGATGATGCCTAAGGCTTGGAGGACGTCTAAAGACCATCCTGTCGACAAGGTAATTGGCAACATCGAGAAAGGGGTAAGTACTCGAAACCTTCTTAAAGACACTGTAGGACATATAGCCTTTGTTTCACAAATAGAACCTAAAACCATTTCTGAAGCAATTGGGGATGAGCATTGGACCTTGGCAATGCAAGAGGAGCTTAACCAATTCAAACGTAATGATGTTTGGGAATTGGTGCCAAGACCCGATAATCACACCATAATTGGTACGAAACGGGTTTTTCGAAATAAATTAGATGAAAATGGTATAATCACTAGAAACAAAGCTAGGCTAGTTGCTAAGGGATATAATCAAGAAGAAGGCATTGATTATGAAGAAACCTATGCACTCGTTGCACTCCTAGAAGCCATTCGTTTATTACTTGCTTTTTCATCATCTATGAATTTCAAATTATTTCAAATGGATGTCAAGAGTGCCTTCCTCAATGGGTTTATTCAAGAGGAAGTGTACGTTGAACAACCCCCGGGTTTTGAAGACTTTAAATCTCCCGATCATGTCTTCAAGCTAAAGAAAGCGCTATATGGACATAAACAAGCTCCTCGAGCTTGGTACGAGCGCTTAAGCAAATTTCTTTTGGACAATGAGTTCAAAAGGGGGAAAGTTGACACTACACTGTTTATCAAGAATAAAAACAATGACATTCTATTAGTTCAAATTTATGTCGATGATATTATTTTTGGTGCTACTAATGATTTTTTATGCGAGGAATTCTCTAAGTTAATGACTAGCGAATTCGAAATGTCAATGATGGGTGAGCTAAACTTCTTCTTGGGGTTGCAAGTGAAACAAATGAAAGAGGGAACTTTCATTTGCCAATCCAAATATTGCAAGGAGTTGCTAAATCGTTTTGAAATGAGCAACGCCAAAGCAATGGCCACTCCAATGAGTACATCCGACCATCTTGACAAAGATGAGAAAGGTAAGGAAGTAGACACAAAGAAGTATCGAGGTATGATCGGATCCCTTCTTTATCTTACTGCAAGTAGACCGGACATCATGTTTAGCGTGTGTTTATGCGCTCGATATCAATCATGTCCAAAGGAGTCGCACCTAACTGCGGTAAAACGGATAATGAATTATCTTGTTGGAACTATAAATGTGGAACTTCTTCTTGGGGTTGCAAGTGAAACAAATGAAAGAGGGAACTTTCATTTGCCAATCCAAATATTGCAAGGAGTTGCTAAATCGTTTTGAAATGAGCAACGCCAAAGCAATGGCCACTCCAATGAGTACATCCGACCATCTTGACAAAGATGAGAAAGGTAAGGAAGTAGACACAAAGAAGTATCGAGGTATGATCGGATCCTTTCTTTATCTTACTGCAAGTAGACCGGACATCATGTTTAGCGTGTGTTTATGTGCTCGATATCAATCATGTCCAAAGGAGTCGCACCTAACTGCGGTAAAACGGATAATGAATTATCTTGTTGGAACTATAAATGTGGGACTATGGTATCCCAAAGGTTCTTCATGCCAACTTGTTGGCTATTCCGATTTCGATTTTGCGGGTTGCAAATTGGACCGCAAGAGCACTAGTGGCACTTGCCATTTGCTCGGTAGCTCTCTAGTTTCTTGGTTTAGCAAGAAACAAGTAAGTGTTGCGTTATCCACAACCGAGGCTGAATATGTAGCCGCGGGGAGTTGTTGTGCTCAAATCCTTGGGATGAAACAACAACTCTCGGATTATGGTCTTAGTATCAATCATATCCCTCTTCGATGTGATAATACTAGCGCCATAAGCTTGACGAAGAACCCTGTTCTTCACTCAACAACGAAACACATAGAAATTAGGCACCACTTCATAAGAGATCACGTTCTCAAAGGTGATGTCGAAATTGAGTTTGTTGAAACCAAATATCAATTGGCCAACATCTTCACAAAGCCTTTAGAGAAAGAGTCATTTTTCCGAATTCGTAGTGAACTCGGAATTCTTGACTCCACGATGATCTAATACATGCATTGCATTTTTCTTTTAACGATTAGTAACTTGAGCGTCGGAGGCGCCTAACTCTTTTTTGCAGGTATCGCCCCAAAGACAGGGGGAATTCTCGGGCACTGGTGATAAATAATCGATTTTTCTTAGTCAATAATCGATTATTACTCCTCTATATTTTCCTATTATTCTACTGGAAAAATAAACTAATTGTTATACTAACACTAGAATCGATTATCTAACGCTATGATTTTGCAGGAATCTGGCAATCATATTCAATAATCGATTATCAATACTACTAATCGATTATTGAAAGTTCAGTTTTACAAGTGTTAATAAAATAATCGATTGTTGAAAACTGAATAATCGATTTCCTCTGACCGTCTCGGTTTTCCATCGCACTGCCTAAAAATAATCGATTATCTCCAAATCAAAATCGATTATTCCCCGAGTCCATATAACACACTGTGCAGCAGTAATCGATTATCAAAATCCAGTAATCGATTATTCTCTGAGTATAATTCAAAGTCATGGTGATAATCGATTATCCAGCTTCTATGATCGATTACCAACGGTCAGTGTTTAAATTTTGTTACCGTTCCTGACCGTTTGGCACCTCAAAATCTGCAGCTTTTCTTTATTCAATGCCCCCCTTTCCTCTACTCTATAAATATGGACTTCCATCCTTCACAAATCTTCACCTCAACATCCATACTAGCTCCAAAACATTCTTAAATAGTCTCCAAACTTTCTGTAACAGCTCTCCTTCCTCCATAAAAATGACGGGCAAGAATTCCAAACGCGCTTGTTCCGGCAAAAATATTGCCTCCTCTTCCGTCGCTCTTCCACCTGTTTTCTGCTATAAAGACGGCTCTTATTTGCGGTTTGATACAGAACCGGAACTCCTTCGGTTTCTCGAAAAATTTGAGAGTCGAGAAATCCTTCCGCCTCGCTTCTCAACTAGTCGATATCTTCGCGATAGCGCACCCCCAGCAACGGCAAATATTCTTATGCAAAGCCAACTCCTTGACTTCCTATATCTTCAATCTCCTTACATTCACCCTTCTCTAATTCATGCCTTCTATTCAACTACAGAAGGACGAAGATGGTGACCTTGTCTCAAACATCAATGGAGTTCCAATTCTTTTAAATGAGGAACACATGCAACTCCTTACAAAACTTCCACGAAATGGGGAAGATATTTCACTTTACTCTAGAGAAGAAGGAGCCTTATTTGATGAACAACTCCTTTTCCACCAAATTGGGATCGGGGAATTTGTTCCAACTCCGGAGCAGCGTCGCCCAACCATCACGCATATGCTCCCTGAATATCGTATAATTTTTTACTTCATAACCCGTGTTCTCAAACCGCGCAAATTCAATCATACAACTCTCTCTCATGAGGATTCAAAACTCATGCACACAATTATCACCGGGGCTCGCATCAATTGGTGCAAGTTCGTCATGACTCACATGTATGATGCAATTGGGGACGATAAGCCACTCCCCTATGCTTTTGTCATAATGGCTATTTTTCAAGCCTCCGGTATCGACACCTCCGTCGGTCCTCACAAAAAGGCAACAAAACATTGGGAACTTCAAGAATCTTTGTTTCCCAATATCGGTGAACATCCGGCTCCTCCTCCAACTCAAAGACGTCGTACTCAGGCTCCGTCCGTTGCTACCTCCAAACCATTTCTGAGAAACTTGCCTCTTTGTTCACGTCCATGACTCGTATTGATAGGAATGTCACCCGATTATCCCACGAGCTTCATGGATATTTTGACCACGTCCGCTATCCCTATGCCCAAGTTGCCCTTCCAGAAGAAGTGCCGGATGCCAAGGCAGATGTTAATGTTGACAATGCATAATATTTTTTGTATCGGTTGAATAATATTTTGTATCTTTTTCTTGCATTATTATGTATTTTCAATATTGTTTCCTCAATAAAAGTTTATTAATTTTTGCTAATGTCAAAAGGGGGAAGAATAAGGGCTATGCACACTAATACATATTGGCATAAATTAAGGGGGAATTCATAAATTGAGGGGGAACTCATTCATAAATTTATATACTTGTCTTGGATTGTCATTATCAATTATTTAATATGCATATCCCGATATTGGTTTGCCATTATCAAAAAGGGGGAAATTGTTGAAACACGTTCTCAAGTCGCTAAAACTAAATGTGTGTTCATCTTTGTAGGTTTTGATAAATGACAAACCGATGCGCATGGAACATTGACATGTGCCGAAGTCCAAGCACAAGAGAAACAAAGAACAAGATCAAGTAAAACAACAAAATTTATACATGAGTCGTTTTATATTGTGATCTTGATCCGGCAATAGATTCAAGACTTGGCTTCTCTCGTAAAATCATTTTCATCAAACCATGCATCTTTGATTTAAAACAAAATGATTTTCAAACATCTTTATTTTAGCCAAAATGATTTTTAAACATGTCTTTCAAATCTGGGAAGAAATAATCGATTATGTCTTTCGGATAATCGATTATGTTAAGACAATGTAAACCGAAATTTACAAAACAGAAAAATAATCGATTATGTCTTTTTGGATAATCGATTATGTCAAGAAAGTGTATAACCGGAATTTACAAAATAGAAAAATAATCGATTATGTCTTTTAGGTAATCGATTATGTTAAGACCGTTGCCAAAGTATTTTTAAACGCTGAAAGATAATCGATTATGCACAAGGCAATAATCGATTATGCTAGCATAAAATCAGCGTCTCATTTTTAAAAGTTATCAGGTAATCGATTATGCCATTTTAATAATCGGTTATTCTGCTTAAAATCTGCATATGATCTTTGAACGATTTGCAGATAATCGATTATGCAAATCAGATAATCGATTATCCTAGCACAAAATCAGCAATTAGTGATTGGCAATTAAGCAACGGTCTTGGTGACTTTGAGGACTATGAATACACCTCAAAATCACTCTTTTAAGCACAACAACTGATTACATTCTTGCTTAAGTTTACATACTCTCATATCAATCATTTTATATTCATTTCATAGTTTTTGAGAGCCAAGTTCTTGACGAAGTTGTTGTGTTCTTGAGCGTATCAATTTTACTCACATCTACTCTATAAGAGAGTCTTGTCTTGAGTGCTAAGTGTTTGAATACACTTGAAGGGAAGTTCTAATCCCTTGTTGTAAGAAGGAAAGTTTAGTTCCTTGACTTGAAGTCTTGAGGTGAGGTATCCTCGAGCAAGTAGAAGTCTTGTAGAGTGTATATCTACGAGCAAGTGTAACGCTTTGTTAGGCACCCGTAAGCTTAACGGAGTTAGTGTAAAACTCGAGAGAGTCTCTCGGGGACTGGACTAACCACACGTTGTGGTGAACCAGTATAAATTCGGTGTGTTCTCTCCTTACTACTTTAATTACTGCACTTACTTTATTCCTGCAATTTTAATTCCGCAAATTTATCTTGATTTTTATTAAAACGCTATTCACCCCCCTCTAGTGTTAAGCGTATATTCTAACACTTTATAGTATTGAAACAGAAAGTGGATTAACCTGGACATTAATGTCACCTAAATCCACCATTTTTTTCCAGTTATAAGTACTAGATATATTAATGCCCGTGTGTTAATGGTTTGTTGCTGCAATCATTTGTCAACACTATGGTCATTTTCTTTTGTCAACATTGTTGCTGCAATCACAATTAACTATGATTTATATAATTTATTTGTTATTTATGTAGATGGAATCTCGTTGTTGGATGTATAATAGGAATTATCCTAATCGTCGATTTTTGAGGGAGAAATTTATAGAAGGGGTTAAGAAATTTACTACGCATGCAATGTCACTTGAACTGTTTCAAATTGTACGGTATATTAGGTGTCCTTGTGTAAAGTGCAAGTGTTTGTATTATTTTGAACCGGTAGATTTTAAGATTCATCTTTATCAAAAAGGGTTTATGGATAATTATTTTATGTGGACTAGTTATGGAGAGGTTGATGGTACTGATGGTGTATTTCATAATGTAGTTGTTGGTGAAAGTAGTAGGTCGATGGGGAATACCATTCAACATCCGAGATACCATGAAATGGCTGCAGATGCTCTTGGGATGCACTTCAAATTTGAAACCAACCGAAGTGTTTAACAACCTCCTAATGAAGAAGCAAAATATTTTTATGAACAGTTAGAAGTTGCTAGTCGTCCACTAAAACAAGGGAGTATGCACTCTCAGTTGTCTGTTACTGTTAGATTATTAAGTATAAAATCAGATACCAATATTTCTCAAGCAGGAATGGATTCTTTCATTGGCCTTATGAGTGAACTAGTTGACCCAGCTTTCAACATACCCGAAGATTTCTATAAGGCTAAAAGATTGGTTTCTAAGTTAGGACTCTCGTCTATGAGAATTGATTGTTGTGAAGATGTTTGCATGTTGTATTATAAGGGTGATGCAGATTTAGAAAGTTGTAAATTTTGTGAAAAACCTCGTTTTAAGCGTCTTTCCAACGGGAAGAAGGATGTTGTGAAGTCGATGCATTACCTACCACTTATTCCTAGATTAATGAGGTTGTACGCATCAATGAGTTTTACTCCTCATATGAGATGGAACTATGAAAATAGAAGGCCGCACGATGTTATGTGTCATCCTTCTGATGGGGAAGCTTGGAAGCATTTTGATAGGACGCATCCAAATTATGCTAGTGAATGGAGGAATGTTTGATTAGGTTTGTGTGCTGATGGTTTCACGCCATTTTAAGTTTCTGCAACACCATATTCATGATGGCCGGTCTTTATTACTCAGTATAATCTTCTGCCTGAAATGTATATGACTAGTCCATATATATTTTGAAATTGTGTTATTCCTGGTCCCCGCAATCCAAAGAGTTTTATTGATGTATATTTGAAACCTTTGATTGATGAGCATAAACAGTTGTGGTATGAAGGAATTGAGATATATGATATATCAACTAAGCAAAATTTCAACTTGCGCGCTAACTTAATGTGGACCATTAATGATTTCCCTGCGTATGGAATATTGTCTGGGTAGATGATTGCCGGAAAGTTAGCATGTCCTTAATATATCGAAAATGTTAAAGCGTTCACTTTAAAAATTGACCGAAAGCAGTCATCGTTTGATTGTAATCGTCAGTTCTTGCCGCTTGATCATGAGTTCAGAAGGATGAAGAACACATTAAAAAAGAATACAATTGAACATGATTTTCCACCTCCAATCTATTCCGGTAAGGAAATTTGGGAGAGGGTTCAGAACTTTACTAAAGTTACCGAGACCCCACCTTCTAGATTTCCTGGATATGGTGTTACTCATAAGTGGAAAAACAGAGCATTTTTTGGGAATTGCCATATTGGAAGGATAATCTTCTCCGACATAATCTTGATGTCATGCATATTGAGAAGAACTATTTTGAAAATTTGTTCTACACAATGATGGATGATAAGAATAAGACAAATGATAACCCGAAGGCTAGACTAGACTTACAAGAATATTGCAGGCGACATGAATTACATTTGCAGTATGTGAACAATTGTAAGATGTTCAAGCCCAAGTCCAGCTACACATTCACCTTGGAACAAAGACGACAGATTTGTGAGTGGGTTACAAACCTAAAGATGCCCGAGGGCTATGCATCAAACATGGGAAACGTGCCAATATGGTTGAGGGAAAGCTGACTCATATGAAAAGTCATGACTGTCATATATTCATGGAAACCTTAATCCCTATTTCATTTTGTGGATTGCCTGAAAATATATGGAAACCAATCACAGAGATAAGTTTGTTCTTCAAAGACTTATGTTCTACCACATTAACGGAAGAAAACCTATTTCAAATGTATCAGAACATTCATATAATAACTAATAAGATGGAGATACTTTTTTCCGTGTTGTTTCCACGATGTGATGGAACACCTTCCAATTCACGTTGTACACGAGGCGCGACTTGGAGGCCCGGTTCAATACAGGTGGATGTATCCATTAGAGAGGTAAATCAAACCTTGATTTTATTCTTGTAATTTTCTTTAACATTATCATGTAACATTGCAATGTGCAGGACTATCGGAAAGTTAAAACGATTTGTTAAACAGAGGAATAGGATTGAAGGATCCATATGCGAAGCCTATATTGCAAAAGAAACTGCCCATTTTTGTTCTTACTACTTTGACAGTCATGTTCCATGTGCTAAAAATAGGTCCAATCGGCACAATGTGATGATTGAGATTGATCCATTATATCCACCAATGTCCATATTCAATCAACCAGGCCGAAGTTATAAAGATCCAACACAAAGGGGCCTAACTAGTATGGAGTACAAATCAGCTTCAAATCATGTGTTGCTAAATTGTACGGAAGTTTAACCCTTTCTTAAGTAAATGTTGACGTATGATTAATTTACATGGGCTACTATTTAATTTGGTCGATGCAACTAACAAATAATTTTCAATGTGTCGCTCAGTGACTTCGTGAAGCAATTTGGTCATGCTGTTGTATATTCTACATTTGAGGCATGGTTTAAAGAACATGTAAGTGCATCTTACATACTTTCTCACATGTGATTATACATACTTGTGAATATAGTTTCTCACTTGTGATTTATTTGATACTACATGTAGATCAATAATCCAAACAATGATGTTAATAAATTTTTGCAAGACGTATCTTGGGAACCTGCACCTACGGTTACGACTATGTCTAAGTATTTTGTGAATGGTTACAAATTTCACATCGAGGAATGCTCCAAGTATTAAAAAGCAATAATAGTGGGGTGTGGGCTAAAGGCGGTGAAGGCAACCAGGAGGGGGGAAACGATTATTATGGTGTGATCAAAGAGATTCTAGAATTGTCATATTTAGGTTGGCCGAATAAGAAGATCATACTTTTCCGATGTAAGTGGTTTGATCCAACACCTAAAATAGGTATAAATGTACACTCACAGTACAACATAATTGAGGTTAATAAAAAGAGGGAGTATGATCGCTATGATCCTTTTATAATTGCAGAAAGAGTTATGCAAGTGTACTATGCTCCATATCATTCGGAGGGATAAGGCTGATTGGTTGGTTGTAATCAAAACAAAGCTTGTTGGCAGGGTGGAAGTTGAGAATGTATTAGATTTTTCTTACCAAAATGATACCTCAAGTGTTAACCAAATGGTGGATGATCAGTTAGAAAATTACTTGGAGCTTCCTCAATGCGTATTACAAGAAGTTGATAGGAAGGAAATAACAATCATAGAAAATGAGGATGAAGATGAAAATGAAATAAGTGAAGAGGAAGAATCTTCAGACGAGGAAGGATACGTCGATGAAGATGACTATCCTGTTAGTTTTTTCAAGCGCTCTTAACTTATATTACTACTAATAACAGGCCAAACACTTTGGTTTCTATTTTCTTTCTAATGTGAGTCTATTTTCCTTGTTTACTTCCCTATCTCCCTTTTCAGCTCAAGGAAACGGTGAGCAGATGGTTTTGGTAGAACACACATTTGATGTAAAAGTCCCCATTTCATGGTGTAGTAACTAATAAGATTTTGAAGTATTGCAATATTGTAGCTAGTAGTTTTATATTATTAATTCTAACATTTTCTTTAATTTATATAGATGGCCGGTAGGGGTCGAGGTAAGTCTAGGAAAGATAAAAGGCCTATTGATCCTGATGATCGTGCTACACTATCCCTTCCTTCCACTTCACACTTTCATCCCTCTGCTGCTAATGGACATCAACAATCTTCGAGGCACAGATCTATCCCACCATATCCATCTACTCATTATACTACCTACCATTCGCCGGTCCAACAATATTATCACAATTCTCCCACACAGGGCCATACCCAGCTTCATCCTAATGATCCAATAGTTATATGGGTGCATCAAGTCACCAGTCACATAGCCATGTGATACGTCCGTCATCTGCTCCATTTGCTTCATCTCCAGCAGGATCGCATCCATCTAGATTTCAGACGGCGGGATCGCAATAGGGGTCTGGATCACAGCAGGGGTCTGGATCACAACATGGGTCTAGATCGGTGCAGGGATGTGGATCGCAACCATCTTCATTTGAGACCCCGTCTCCCTCTCTACAGAGTTCATCTCCTAGCATTTCTAGACATCTTTTTCGAGATAGTAGCACTGATCCATATTCCCCCTCTTCTGCACATGTTTCAGATGATCCGGATGATGATGCGGATGATGTGCGTTATGATTATTACCATAGGTTGATTATCAGGCCTGAGGGAAATGGGTAAGATTTATTTATTACTTCTTTATTTTTGCCGAATTATTAAAGCTACTCTTATTTATTTAATATATTTGCAATGCTGCAAGTTTATTCCAAATAGGATGGTTATAAAGATAATCACTGACATACTTGGCACGTTGTATTTGACACCCTATCCGACTTGGAGTGACTTTCCAGAAAGTCTCGTGCAACAGATGTTCAACCAATTTAAGGTTTTAATACAATTCTTATTTAGTTAAGTGTTATATTAATAATATTTGCATCTAATGTTACTTACTTTATTTTCAGACTAAGTGTTGCTGGGTGGACCAGTATAATCGTGAAATTTGTAAAAATTGAGAGTACAAATTGCGTAAGAGACTCTCTGATTCCTTTAGCTCCACTCGAAAGGTTAAAAAGAAGCCTTCATGGGTTCTACCGAATATATGGGTGGAGCTGGAGAATTATTGAACCACCGACAAATTCAAGAAGCAAAGTGAACATGGAAAGAAGGCCCGAGCATCTGAGAAGGGCAGCTCCTTGCACTGTCTTGGTTCAAGGAGCATGGGGGATACGAAGAGACATCTGGTAATTCCTTAAAATATTTCGGTCTATTTATATCGAATTATATTTATTTATCTTCCAATATTAAATCATAAAACATGGGTTTATAATGCAATCAATATTATTTCAAGAACCTGATATCAGATATGCACTATACTTCAAAGCCTAACTACTCCTAAATAAGCAAAAGGTTTGCTTCAACTGCGGTAACAGATATATGTCCTAATCAAGTTCGTATCTGTGAATCATTTCAACTAGTTACTTTCTTCTATTTAAATTGTAAGTGCCCGCAAGAATAGGGTGCTCAAAGGAATCATTTGAAGGGGGTTATGGTCTATAGGAAGAAAGCTACTTTTAGAACAGGGTCATTTGCTTTTGAAGATTAGCATAGCCCAAAAACTCATCTACTGAAGTTTCAAGTAGTCCAGTTGGCTGCTTTACACTTACAACGTCTCCAATGCTATCAAATGTATTATCGGATTTTCTCCCTTCTATGAGATCTAGACATCATCTTTAGTTTGCGATAGTGATTTAGGGTTCAATATCCCTTGTCTAAGAACAGAGTAAACGTTTCCCTAGTCATATAGATATGGCAACACCTAACTATCATTTGTTAAAATATGCCTTCCCTATCTCTTCTATAATGCTGGGCTGTGCTTGTGGAGGTGGGACTGGCCGTGGAAACTTTATACTTAGAAAATACACTTTAAGTTTAAGTTGGATAATTACATAATAGTAATAGAATGGGTTGGACTTAAATGGATCAATACTGCCGCTAAAGATTCATATAGCCGACGTATAAAGATTGATTGCAATAGAGAGGAAGAAGGTCAATCAATCTAGCAGATATGCATTTCGGTGTGCTAGAGAACTCTCTCAGGTTATGTAAATAGATTTATTCTTGAGTGTTTGAATCTTGGGAGGGAAGGAGTCATGAGTTAGATGACACACTTAAGTTGTTTGATGAATTGCACAAACTAGATGTTGTTTGCTTGATTTCTGATATAATTGTTCCTGTCAATAACAAAAAATATATGAATGACCTTTACACTATGGTTTTTGATCAGGGAGGGATGATAATTATTTTATTGCCTCACTACTTAAGCACGCTCTTCAGAATATCAAAGGATCATGGTGGAGGGTGTTTGATCTTGCTGCAATTTTAATACATGACACTTGCTTCCCTGTATTGGTTATTAGAAATGAACAGTACACATAATTTTAAAAAAGATAGGCATTACAGTATAAGGGTCCATCTAGTTTAAGGTTCCATGTTTTGACAAGATTACAATATGTTTGGGCACTAAATTTTGTAGATTACCAACAAGGCGCTGAAACTTGAGTTCTTTAATGAGTTGTTTACCTTATTGAATTACAAAGGTGTTGCTACATTGGGATTTGATCTTGTTTGTTCTAGTCCTTTATATGAAACCTTTTCAAATTGGAACTTTAAGAACTGTGATTGTTATTCGAAATTGTTTGCCAGGAACTTTACATCAAGTGAAGCTACTTGTACTTGTCCATTGCTATTTGCTTACTTCCTTAACAATGTTTGTATCTATTTGACAAATGTCGGAAAGGCTATTAGGAAGGAAAATAACAAGCTGAATCTCAAAAAGAAGAAATGCTTACATTGTTTGGTTGTCATCGAAGATGTTTATAATATTATATAATTACTAACTCATGACTCCTTTTTAGTATTTATTACTTTTAGTTGAGGATTGTAATTAATTTGAGAAACAAGCGGCTAACAGCTTGCTACATGAAAGAAAGAAAGAAAGTTGATCCTTTTAGCATTAAAAAAAGTTCTAGAGGATTTTTGTAACAGTTGGCTTGGCGTTGTTGAGAAGCAAGTAATTTTGCACCTCTTTAAGTCTAAGCTATTATTATGTAAATTGATGCACAAATTTCCTCCTATTATTATGTATAACAATTTTTTATTTTCCGATATCGTTTGTTCATTAAAGAAAAGTAATCAAATGCGAGTATAGCTAGAGCTTTCATTAACACGTTTATTATATTTGTAGGAAAAACAATTGGGGAGGAAGATGAGTCATGATGAGTTCCTCATGGACACTCACATCCGAAAGAAGAAAGCACCGACATATCCAACTAGATGGGTGGAGGACCGGGCAGATACTACACATGTAAGTTTCATAACTACTATTAATGTTTATAATATTATATAATTACTAATTTTCTATCTTCTAGATAAAGGGTCGCTACAAGGTCAATTTGGAGGAGTACACTCAAAGCTTGCCACCGAATGAGCAAGGCGAGCGACCTCGCATTTAGACGAAGAAGAGAAGATGATATGGTTGGACACTGTTGGTGGTCCTAAAAAGGGTATAGCATACGACCTTTTAGATAAATCATTTTGGCGCTACTGGGATGGATTGCAAGGTATAGGGATTTCTGCCCCGCGAGGTGATTGATAGATCAGTTATATCGGCTATGGAAGAGAAGATCGCAAAGCTGACAGAGAGCTTTAATAGACCAAGACTAGTTAAAAGAAGAGATTTGATATCCTTTAAGGTCTGGCGTGTGGTGCTTTCCCCATTTCCTGGTCTCCTCCTTCTTCCCACTTGCCAGCAGTGAAGGTCCTACAACTGAAGATGGAAATGATTGTCCTATGACCAAAAATGGAGATGATGCTACATAAAAAAACTCATTGAATATTGTATATTGTCAAAGCAAAGTTGTGAACTTGTTAATATTTTTGTTGTTGGTTATTTGAATGATGATTATATTGTTATTTTGTTATTGAACACTTTAGTAGTTATTGTGGTTATTAGTTGTTGGTTAGTTGTTGTTGTTTGTGGTTATTAGTTGTTATTTTGTTGGATTTTCATGGTTGAATGACATCAATGTAAGCTGCCATTATAGGATGTATCTTGGTTTAAAATGACAGGTGGTGTAGCTTAAAAGACGGCAATTCCTCCCCAAGTTTTAGCAAGATTTCCGACCGAGTTGGTCGGAAATTAATTTTTTTGCCCAGAATTGCAAAGTTTCCGATCGATTTTAGTCGGAAATTTCAAATAAATTGCCCAGATTATTGAAATTTCCGACCGAAATCGGTCGAAAATTATTAATTTATATTTATTTCTTCAGAAAATTAATAATTTACATAAATTATTTAATTAAATAATATTATTAATATTTAATAGTTTCGACTGATTTCGCTCGGAAAGATAAAAATTTTAATAAATAAATATTAATATTTTCCGACCGATTAAGGTTGGAAATTTTAAAATTAAACCCAATCAACCAATTTAATTTTCCGACCGATTTTGGTTGGAAATTTCTGACTAATTGCGGTCGCTCTCCTTTTGCGACCATTATTTTTTCATCCAATTAAAAGCGGTCGGAATTTGGTCGGAAATTGATAATTTTTGACCGATATCGGTCGAAAATTGTGGACGGAAATTACCTAATATCTAGTAGTGTAAATAAGTCTAACATAAACTGAAATAATATTAATATTTACTAAATTTAAATAAAATTACTCTGAACAAATTACAATTCCCAAAACTGGTGGTACACATCACAAATCTATCATAGAGTAGTTATACAAAATAAATACATCACTGCTCCAAAACAAAATGAACGAATACAAATAAGTACAAATGAAGGTGACTCCGAGGCCTACGAACACTGTGGCAGGTTTTCCTTGAGTCTCTACCGCAATGACCCACACAACTACTACCGATCAAATACCTGGATCGGTTCATTCAAAAATGTACACAAGTGTAGTATGAGCACACCACGACAGTGCCCAGTAAGTAACAAGACTAATCTCGGTAGGATAGTGACGAGAAACAGTCAAGATACCTACTGGTCAAATGAAACGAATAGGATATGATAATAAAGTATCGAGATAAAGATAACGAGGTAATACCAACAATGGAGAGAAATCAAAATACAAACAGTAGGAACAATAAATGGAGAACAAGGGTAGTAATGAATGATAACCAAGTAAATCTGATAACCAAGTAATTCAACACTAACATAACAAGAATAGAGACAAGTAAGAATGTATCTAAATAAAGAAAGAAATGCCAACTAAATCAATCACATAATGTCTAGTACACAATCCCAACCATCTCAACCATCGATTTCTCATATCATAATCTCAACTTCCGAACCTTCAGCACACATGGCACTCTATGCCCCCATATTTTTTTTTCATTTCACTTTTTAGAACAAAATCCACATACTATACAATATATAATGTCCATACAATGCACTCAATATGTCCAACAAGTCCCATTTACCTAATATAAGCAAAATTTTAATTTCTAAGCTAATTAGGAAAGCCAACGAGAAAGGATGAAGTTATTGCTTTGAAAATCCTATGAGTAAGAAAGTACTCCTTTTATTGTTAGGATTATGATTCCTACTAAAGACAACAACCTTCATATTGAATAATTCGGATATATAAACTACATGAGCGGAAGCTAACCTGAATCCATATGTGGAAATGTTGAGCCTCCTTTTGATGATTGTCCTTTGTTGTTCTTGTGAATTCCTTGATCCTTCCTTCAAGTTTCTTGAAGTTGTATATCACCACAAATGCCTCACAAGACTTAAAACAATATATGTGAATTGTTCACAATAGTAAAGGTTATGACAATAATCAAATTTGGCTTATGGTTTTCCACCCTATTTGCAAGACACCTTTAACATGAGAGTTAATAACTTAAAAATAGTAAAAATTGTTTTTTTTAATAAAAATACAAGCTTAGACAATTTAAGGGTATATATATATATACACACACACACGGTGAGGTATTGAAAACATTGTGGGTTCTAACATAAAGGATCACAACAATAAAGGAATTAAACAGTTTAAATATTTGAATTGATAACAACAAATAAACACGGTAGCATGACGGCATTACCATACGTGCTTTTAATCTCTTTCTCACCATAATAATCAATATTCACTTATATTATTTCTTGTTGCAGCGTGCAACCCGATCCCAATCATATAGTCTTATTGCAGCGTGCAACCAAATTCAAATCATATTGAAATGTCGCAGCGTGCAATCCGATCCAGATCATATAATATTATTGTAGCGTGCAACCTGATCCAAAAATCATATAATATTATTGCGGCGTGCGACCAGATCCAAATTATGTAATGCTGTTGCAGCGTGAAACCCGATCCAATATACAAATCAACACCAATTACAAAAGAATCCCGATAAGGGAATAATAAGAAAAAAACAATATACCGGCAAGAGAGTCAACAGCGAGATTAAACACGTCCCGGCAGGGGAACCAACAGTAAGAATTAAATATGTCCTGGTAATAGAATTAGCTATAACCAAACTTGTACAAAAAATTAACTTCACAATGAAACCTCAACTAAACAACATGACATAATAAGTACAAAATAGCTACACCGCTAACCACAACAATGGGATATGTAACCTATTTGCATGAAGTCATAGAGGAACTCACAATCAAGAATTATCAAAACAATAAGGAAGGAAATCACTTCAATTAAGGCAATTAAGGTTCAATGTAATACGTAAGAATTTGAAGAAAGCTAACTACGTCATATAGAGCATATAGAGGCAATTTAAGCAACTAGAAAACCCAATCATAACAGGATACTTTCCACATAAGGACCTAAGAGCCCTAGAGGAAAATTTCCCACAAATGAGTCCGAACACACACTCCTCACCTCGCATGCATGGACTACAATTAGCATAGAAGATCAATTCCATAGAGAAAGTCCCCCACACAAGGTTAGGAAAGATACTTTCCTCAAAGACGACAAACCGATACTCCATAATGTACTTCACGGGTGAAAAAACCTCCGACGGCTCAAATCTAACCAAATTAACTTCAAAGAATAAAAAAAACACATAAAAATTATTCTGAACCATAAAGTCCCAATCTTTAATAAAATCCAAAAAATGGGTCCAAAATCGACCCCAGGGCTCGTGCCTCGGAACCCAAATTTTTTCACAACAACTGAATACCATTCCAATATGAGTTAAACCCTACAAAAATTAATAAATTCCGGTACCATTTGACCCCTCAAATCATGATTTTTATTTTTAGGAATTTTCTTCAAAAACCAACATTTTTCTCAACTCAAATCACAAATTAAATGGTAAAAATGAAGGCAAACTCATGGAATATAATCAATTATAAGATAAGAACACTTACCCAATCATTTTTCTTGAAAAACCCTCAAAGAATCGCTCAAAACCGAGCTCCACAAGTCAAGATATGAATAAAATGGTCAAACCCTTGATTTGAAAATATATTCTCCCTGCCCAGGGGTTGTTCTTTGCATCCGCGACCCTTCTCTCGCGTTCGCAATGAGTAAATTCCTCGTCTGTGATTTCCAAACATTCCAAATAAACTTTAGTATAATGGCCGTAACGTTTTGCAAACAACTCCAAATGACAAATGATTTGATGTTCTGAAAACGAGACACCAAGGACTATTGTTTCCTTGGTTGATCATTTCCTAAGTCATTATATGTTGCGAGATATAAGCTTCAAAAGTCAACCCTGTGCAGGAGAGATTTTCGAACTCTTCCTGGATTGCCATTAGTTTAACTACCATAAATTTTTGTTCACAAATCTAAATGACAATTAATAAATATTTCTGAAAACTAGACGCAAAGCGCTATACCTGTCATTTTTAGATCATCTCCAAATTATTTATAGATTGTGAGATATGAGTCTCCGAAATCAGACCCGTGCAACTGAGATTACCTTCTTTGCGAATGCGAGTGTCTCTTCATGAACACAAAGAACAAACTTCTAGAAGTCAAATTCTTCTTCGTGAACGCGAGAGGCTCCTCACGAACGCGAAGAACAACACAATATATCAGATAATCAGCATCCAAATTAGCCCATAATGATCTGAAATACACCTGAGTCCCTCGGGACCCCCGTCTATACACATAAACAAGTCATCTAACCTAACACGGACTTGCTCAAGATCTCAAATCATCTCAAACAACGCCAGAACAACGAATCACACCATGAGTGGAACTTAGGAACTTTCAAACCTTTCAACTTCTAAAACTCGTCTCGAATCAAATGAACCTGATATGACGCCAAATTTTGCAGACAAGTCAAAAATGACATAACGAAGTTGTTCAAACAATCGGAATCCCATTCAGACTCCGATATCACAAAAGTCAACTATGGGTAAAATTTATCAATTTTCCAAATTTCAACTTTTTCAACTTTCGTCGAAACACCTCAAATTACCCTATGGACCTCCAAATCTGAATTCTGACGCGCACCTAAGTCCAAAATGTCACGACCCCAACCCTGGTCGTGATGGCGCCCAACACACTGCTAGGCAAGCTCAACCAACTTACGTCCTTAACCTATTTCATTAAGCAGTTCATTATTAGCTAACACCATTGAATTACAAAATCATCATATTAGAAGTCTAAAAAAATAGTTAAATATATGAAATTCCAAAAATCAATACGATTACATAGCACATAGAGATGCGGTGTCACAAGTCTGAGCCTCTAATACATGTTTATCAACCTAATACATGTCAATCTAAGGAATACAAAACAAAAACAAGGATAGAAGGTAGAAATCAAGGCTGCGGATGCCATGGAGCTACCTCGATGCGCCGGGATATGCGCTGCTCAACAGAAAATCCCCGCTCAGCCTCAGATCTACCTGGATCTGCACGCAAGGTGCAGGAGTAATGTGAGTACTCCGACCTAGTGAGTAATAAACATAAGTAATGACTGAGAATAAGAAATCATAGAAAAGCACAGAGTAATTTATAACTCGGCAGTTTTAAACAAGTAATATGAAAGATATAAAATAATGAAATCGAAATATGGAAATACTACAACATATTAGTAGATAAATGACAACGAGATAAAGGATACAACACATAGAACGGTACCTTATAGCCCGTTGCGGCGTGCAACCCGATCCATTTATTTATTTTCGACGGTGCTCACTAGGGGTGTACAGACTCCAAGGGGGGGGGGGCTTCTGACCCAAGCGCAACATCAAGCCAGCTCGTGGCACCAACTAGGCCCTCGGCCTCACATCAATATTAATATAATACCACTGCAGTGTGCAGCCGAATCCCATACTTCGTCAAATACACATAGCCCTTAGGCAATAATAAAATAGTGGGTCTTAGCCCAAAACATCATTTAATATATCTTTTAGTTTAAAAAATCCCAGTAAAGATGGCTGAGTTGTAAAATAGTAGAAACAGTGCGACTGAGTTCAAGTAGCAAATCCATACAATGAGGATATAGTGATAAAAACTCCCCGAAGTGTTCAAGTAGTTGGCACAAAGACCAAATTTGACAGTTAGTCCAAATAATGATGATATTAACTAAGCTTCAATCAAATACGCGGTAAATACATCACTCGCAACGGACCAAGTCACAATCCCCAATAGTAAACGACCCTGCGCTCATCATCAAGCGTGTGTCCCACCTTAATATAACACTACGATGTGCAAATTCGAGGTTTCAAACCCTCAGGACATCATTTACATTCATTACTCACCTAAAACCGGCCAAAACTCTAGCTCGCTATGCTCTTGCCTCTCAAACTGGCCTCCTCATGCGTCGAATCTGACCAAAACTACAAGGAATACGTCACAATAGGCTAAGGGAATAAAACGCAAGCGAAAACAATGGTAAAAAATCAATAATTCCGAAATTAGCAAAATCCGAGCCCCGGGCCCACTTCTAGAAACTCAAAGATTTTTACATCAACGGGTTCCTTATCTCACCACAAGTCTATGCATATAAAGAGCACCAAAATTGGAGTCCAAATGACCCTTCAAATCCCAATTTTAAAAATCTAAAAATCTAAGCCCTAGCTCTTCCATTTTTGTTAAATCTCCATGAATTTATAGAGTGATTCCACAACATAATCAAATTTTTTGTTTATTAAAATTACCTCCATTCAACCCACTTTGAATCTCTCTTCAATTTCTCCCAAAGAGCTCTCACACTGTTCAACTGTGGAGGAAATATGACTTAGGCTCGCGGATGGAGTGCTTAAAACCTTCTGCCCGGTTCCTGACATTCTTTCTTCGCGACCGCAGTCTCGCTAATGCGAAGCACACATTTGAATTCCTCAAAATAACCCTACACGAACGTGACAGGGTCCTGCGTACGTGATGCTTTAAATCCCCAGACCTATGCGAGTGCGAGCAGACAAGCGCGAACGCGAAGAACAAATCTTCCAATGGACCCCCAGCACTTATATGCAAACGCGAAGCTCAACCCCCTAAGCCTTCCATGAACTCGAGCCTCTGACGCGAACGAAAAGGCTTAAATTCCTTCTTCATGAACGTGAGGTCCTTTATGAAAACGCGAAATAAAAATCTGCAACTCCTCAAAACCAAAAATGGCCCAATTGACCCTCTAAAATCCAATTAAGAAGTCTCAGATGTACTAGCACTAGATCTTTGATGCAGTCATCGATTCTCCCGAGAGGTCACAATTGTCGCGAGCAAAGAAATTAATGACGAGCAAGGCTTTTTTGTTATGCTACTAATACTTGCTCTGCTTTTAAATGCCCTTTTTTGGTTTAGAACCCAGCCGTATAATCAAAATTAGATTGATTGTCCTGAACCGTACTTCTCTTTCACTGCTCAGGTTATCCTGAAGCGGCTAACCTGTCCCCTTCGACTGAACGACGGAATTCTTTCACCGCGCTCTACTTCCTTAGGGGGATGAGAAGGATAACCAGTTCTGTACCTCAACCAAAAGCACCAACACTTCCTAAACCATCATTCAAACTTGTTCCAATCATCAAAACACCTCAAAATACACCAAAATCATTAATTCACATCGAATTCAAGCCTATGTTCTTCCAAAACTTTCAAAACACGCATTTGATCAAAAACCCAACCAAATAACTTCCGAATGACCTGAAATTCTACACACGCATCCCAAATCACCTAACAAAGCTACAACAACTCTCGGAATCACATTCTGACCCTCGGATGAAAATCTCACCAATCAACTGGAAATCACCAAATACTAGCTTCGCCATTTAGAGCCTAATAACCTGCCAAGCCAAGAAAACTGCGAATCTCTGTGGCTGAGAACGGTCTAGGCAAACTCTGAACCGCCTCAATCTTCTTTGGATTAACCTGGATATCCTCCTTGGAAACCACATGTCCCAAGAAAGCCAGTGAACTAAGCCAAAACTCACACTTGGAGAACTTGCATAAAGCTTTCCTCCCTCAATCTTTGCAATACAACCCACAAATGCTCTGTGTGATCCTCCTTACTACGCGAGTACACCAAAATATCATCAATGAATACAATAATGAACAAATCCACATAAGGCCAAAATACACTGTTCATCAAATGCATGAATGCTGCTAGGGCATTGGTCAGCCCGAAAGACATGACAAGAAACTCATAGTAACCATCCTGAATGCAGTCTTAGGAATATCTGAATCCTTGATCTTCAACTGGTAATAGCTCGAACGGAGATAAATCTTGGAAAAAACCCTCGCACCCTGAAGCTTGTCAAATAAATCATCTATGCAAGGCAGGGGATACTTGTTCTTGATGGTCACTTTGTTCAATTGCTTGTAATCAATGCACATCCTCATTGTGCCATCCTTCTTCTTAACGAAAGAACTGACGCACCCCACGATGACACACTAGGGCAAATGAACCCCTTATTTAGGAGTTCTTGAAGTTGCTCCTTCTATTCTTTCAACTCTGCTGGTTCCATACGATATGGTGGAATAGAAATGGGCTGAGTGCCCAGCACCAGGTCAATAACAAAATCAATATCCCTATTCGACGGCATGTCCGACAAGTCTACAGGAAAAATATCTAAAAAATCCCTTACAACTGAGACAGAATCAATATCGGGAGTCTCAGCTCCAACATCCCGCACAAAACCTAGATACGAAAGAAAACCCTTCCTAACCATACGTTGGGCCTTCAGGAATGATATCACTCTTCTAGGAATATAATCCGTCACACCACGCCACTCGATCCGCGGTACACCCGGTATAGCCAATGTGACTGTCTTAGCATGACAATCTAGAATAGCACGACATAGAGATAACTAATCCATGCCCAAAATCACATAAAAGTCGATCATGCTCAATAGCAATAGATCTACTTAGGTCTCCAGACCCCCAATAATCACAATACACGACCGATACACACGATCTACAATAATGGTCTCAATCACTGGTGTAGATACATGAACAGCAAAGTAAGAAACTCTCGGGTCGTACCCAAATGGCGAGCAAAATATGAGGACACATAAGAATAGGTTGAACAAGGATGAAATAATAGGGAGGCATCTCTGTAGCAGACTGAGACAATACCTGTAATGTCTGCATCTGAAGCAATAACATCTGACATGTGTGGTAGAGCATAAAAACGAGCTTGGCCACCGCTTGAACAACCTTCCTCTCTGGGGCGACCCCTTGCTACCGACCCCCACCCCTAGCTGGTTGGGCGGGTGGTGAAGTAGCTGGAGCAGAAGTCGATGGTTGATCCCTCTACTGAAAATGACCACCACGAAGTCTAGGACACTGCCTCCTCATGTGTCCAAAATCTCCGTACTCATAACAACTACCCGGTGCTGGAGATGGGGACTGAAGGAAACCCCTCGCAGCGAAGTGACTAGCATATTCGCTCGACGCAGAATATCCCTGAGCTGATGGGGCGTGAGATGAACTCTGAGCTGGGAGGGCGCTAAGGAAGACTCGCCTTTCTGGAACCCATAATGACCACGGATTGAAGATGCCTCTCTATATTTTGGACAGACCGACTGAGCATGCCTGAAAGAAAGACCTATACCACGCTGGAACTGGCCCCTAGACGGAGCACCACTCAAACTGCCCGATCCTCAAGGCCTCTTGGCCTCCCTCTCCTCTCGCTCCCTACGGCAAAGCATCTTAATCTCACAAGCGATATTGACCACCTATATGAATGTAGCACCCTATACTCTCTCTCTAGTCATCAGAATATGGAGATGGTAGTTAAGCCCAACCATCCATCAGAATCATCCAAATAGCATGACAGGCCAACTGTGAAAACCTCATCTCATATTGGGTCACGGTCATATACCCCTGTGTCAACCATTCGAACTGTCTAAGTAGCTCCTCTCTGCGGGACATACTTCTCCAAGAATAGAGCGGAGAACTACTGCCAGGTAAGGGGTGCTGCACCAACAGGCCTACGCCTCTCAAGATGCTCCCACCATGTGTGAGCACGTGATTTTTGTCTTGCGTGAATTACTACTACAAAATTCTTAGATTTAGGATTTTTTCTTTTAATTATTTGATTTTTAGGATTAATTGCATAATTTTCGTGTTTGTTTGCATTTTTATGTGCATTTTTTAATTTTGATAATTCATAAAAAATACAAAAAAATATTGCTTTTGCATTTAGGATTTGATTTTACATATTTTTAAATTAATTGCTACATGGAATTTTACAAAAATACAATAAAAAATCAAATTTTGATTTATTTTTTCTTTGTTTAATTTGAATTTTCTTAGTTTCTTTTAAATTGATATTTAATTAATTATGTTAATTATTAATTAGAGCTTAATATAATTAAGTAGATTAATTTACTTTTTAGGATTTAATTCAATTTTATTTTAATATTAATTTTAATTTTGAAAATAAAAAGAAAAGAAAGAAATTGAGTCTCTTAAAACACCCAAATTTGGGTCAAACTCGCCCAAGCTTAGTTAATTAAACACCCAACCCGTCAAAGTTCCCCGGAACCGGCCCAACCCGTCCCCTAACCCGGTTCCCAATCCGAGTCAACCCAAAACGACACCGTATAATCAAGGTTTAATCCCAGCCATGGAGGTTGACTATCTAACGGCTGGGAAACTAGGGTCAATAAGCATATATATGTCTAAACGTCGCCTCCCCCCTCTCATCTCCTCTCACACCCCCAGCCAAACCCTAGACCAGCCCTAACTAAGCTGCCCATCGTCATCCGCCGCCTATCTGAAATCACCCACGGTGGCGACGGGTCTTCGATGACCGCCAAAATAACACAACAGCTCCTCCTTCTCCTCTTTCCAAACCCACACCCTTTTTTCACTCGAATCCTGCCCGAGCTTCTCGAATATTGCTCAGAAGTTCTGAACCCTCCGCCGTGGCCGGCGGCACCACCACCAATCACCGCCAAAGTAATGCCATGTGACCACCTTACACACTTCTTCCTAAATCTGCAATCTATTACCCTCAAACATGCCCAGATCTCCTCGAATATTGAATCCGAGGTTCAAGCCCTAAGAGTTCAATTTGGAACCTAAACATGCAAGGTCGTTTCCAGTATTCACGAGTTTCAATAGGTGAGTTTTGCTTAGTTTTATTCGTTTTTGTTTATTTCGCCTCGTATTTGAATTAGTTGAACCCAGTTCTTTTTTCCCCTATTAAGTTAATATTTTTCCTTCAGGTTTTGTTTTCTTCTTCCGCAATTGCTAATACGTTGCGCCTTGAGTTTTGCTTGCCCTTTTTTCCTAGATTTTTAGGTTTCAAATTTCTGATATTTCCTTGTTCGTACTGATTGTTACAAGGTAGCATGTTCTGTTTGATTAGTTTTCTTCATTTCGTTTGATTGATGAACTATAGTAGTAGATTTAAATTCTAGCCTTAAGTAATTAAAATTAATTCGAGCTTAAAATTAAAGTTCTTTGAATTTGTTTTCCAGTTTTGGGTGAAGATTTATTATGTTCTTTGGTTCCATTTGGTCATTTCTGAGTGTTCAAACCCCTGTAAGTAACTATGGTCATCACTGACCAAGTTAAAAGGGCTGGTGTAGTTGGAGTTTGGTTTAGTTTAACCTAAGTTAACAATATCATGGGAAAATAAAAGGATAATTGGGGGTAATTTGGGTTGTTTAAGTTAGGGAATCTTGCAATAACAGAATAGGAAACCCTAGAAGCTTCTAGTATGGGGTTTTAATTTTCATTTCTAAGTTTTGGGTAGTGTAACTTGGTAGCAAGTTAGAAAGCGAGGGATACCTAGGCAAAAAAGAAAAATTAAAAGAGACCTAAGGCTAAAACAATAACATGAAGCTTACCCTACTTACTTTCCTATAAAGGAATTCCTTCCTTGCCTTAGAAGGGGGATCATATTTTGAAGAACTTAAAAAATACAAAAAATTAAGGAGCGGTTGTAATTTTTACAGTTCTATTGAATTCCTTACCTTTTCCTTGAATTCTGAAGCTTTCAAGCTAAAACACTACCTAAGTTATTTTAGAGTTTGGAATGTGTTGGATTTGGGGTATAAAACTGGTTTTGAAATTATGTTGATGGGTTTATTCGGTTGAACTTTATTTCTTGGATTGCTGCATACTCTTCCTGAGTTTGGATTGGATTTTGTTGAATTTTTGCTGGGGCTGATTCTGTCATACTATTGCTGCTTAAGCTGACCTCCTGTTCTTTTAGTTTGTTTCTTCTACATCCAGGTATCAATCTTAGCTCTTCCATGATGTAGCTCTCAATTTTGAATGAAATAAAGGCCCTGCTGATTTGTTTTTGTTTTGTGTTCATTCATTTGTTTTGTGCTCTTCCATGATGTAGCTCTCAATCAATCTTAGCTCTTCCATGATTTAGCTCTCAATTAGTTTTTAGCTAAATCTTTGCATTGTAATTAACTACGGACTGTTGAACTATATTTTGTTTTATTTTAGCTCTAGTAGGGTAGATTAGTTTTGCAATTCATGTTAGTTTAAATGTAGAAATGAGCTTGGAATATATCAGGTTTTATCACTGTCCATTGTGTGTAAATCTTCAAGTAGCTTCAAGGTTTGCTATCAGGTTTCAAATTTTAACTTGAATTTCACTTTAGAATATTGTGTGAACCCGAAAGTGATTGCAGAACTGTTGGGTATGCTTATACTAGCTCTAATTCTGTGGTTGATAGACGTTGGAAATGGTTCCATGATTCAATATTTAGTTTCCATAGCTGATGACTGTTACATATTTGCCTAATTAATTGTTGAACCTCGTTTGGTCATTTCATGTGATCTCTAATGTAGCCATCATGTGTGTTAATTCTTCATCCCCGCTATATCTCATCCTCTAGCTAGATACAAATACATGGAAAGCGTAGTAGTTCAAGACTGTTAGGATTTCAAACGGATTGTCTAATTAGTTCAATATAGGGTCGAGTAATGTACAAAAATACAACTTTATTCATGAGCATGTTAAGTAATTCTAATGTTGGTTTGTCCATGTAGAAATCCTAGAGGTTTAGCTTTGCAATCATATCCATAAAAAATAGATGTGCAAGCGTTATTGGGCTTTATTTGAAAATTCAGTTTGGAGACAATGCTAGTTCAAATACACTAACAGTCCAAATACCTTTAGTGCTTAATAAATCAAAATTCTTAAATGATCGAGGAGGCCCATAATTAGATAACAAGTAGTCTATGGCCCTCAAAACATTAGTTAGGACAACCTTAAAAAGAAAGTTGAGGTGCGCCGCGCTAAATAAAAACACAAATGCGCGACTCTCTTTAATTATATCTTTAAAATCCTTAGAACTAGGGACGTGCGATTTAGCGAGTTTTCATGGCCTCCCACAATGTTATCAACGCGTTAGTAGCTTCTAAGAGCGTTTATTATAATTTTACCTTCTTAAACTCGGGTGTGCATTTCATGTGACCCACATTCAAATCCTAATATATTGAATAAAACGTGTTTAGATTGCGGGTACATTTAATGTGATGCAATCCAAAGACATATTTTAAACAACGTCCAATTTCCTTTAAAATAAATTAAAAGCGGTAAATATTTTAAAATTACATCGCAGGTTTGGACATGTATTAAAATCAGTTAATTGGCCAATTATAATGGTTTAAGAGACCGTGCTAGAACCACGGAGTCTGAAGGTGCCTAACACCTTCCCTCGGGTTAACATAATTCCTTATTCTGAATTTCTGGTTCGCAGACTTCACAAGGAAAGTCGAATTTTCCTTGATTTGGGATTTAAAATAAACCGGTGACTTGGGACAGCAGAAACAAATGTATCCAAAGTGGCGAATCTGAATAAAAAATGAACAAATGCTCCCATTTCGAATAATGTCACTTAAATTGGAAAAACTTCCTTGTACACTACCTTTTGGGATGGTGTGTAAAAACGGAGGTGTGACAGCTCTAGCGACTCTGCTGGGGAAGAAGAACCCAAAACATCGATTTAGAGTTGAAGAATTCGAGCTTAGCGTAGCTATTATGATTGTCTTTATCTGTTATCTAATTTTCCTACAAGTTCTAGCCTAATGTGTTAAATGCCTTAACCGTTTTGATATTTTTGTGAATTGTATATATAGACTACTACGAAACCCTTCCTCTCTCTGATTCTTCTACATCATGGGGAAGGGTGCACTTCGTGTGATTTCTCTTCTATTTAGAGTGTATCCCATTTTAGAACGAGGTTTGGAAAAGTTTCTAAGCCGACGAAGCTTATGTATTTCCAAACGCTGCCCCACCCCTGGCTCGAGTTGTCCACTAGGATAAGCCCGGTCTAGAACAATAAACCTAGGTTTTAAACCTAGTATAACAAAGCCTCACACTGGATCCCTAGTAGGAACATTTGTTTGCATTATGTGCATTTGACTTAGGGGACTCAACACAAGGGTTGGGTCCGTCTTGGACAGGTGTACCCAAATTGAAAAGACCATCCTGATGCATCTTACTTGCTACTTGTGCATTTATTTACTTCGGATCTGCATGTTGACTAGCTTGTAAATAATGGGAGAGAGTTGAAAAGAGAATAGCAAAATGAGGGTGATCACCTTTTTCGAGAAAAACCAATACCCAAATCATACTGAAACTCTACCGAATTTTTTTTTAAAAAAAGAAAGGAAAATGAAAAGAAGAAAAAGAAAGTTTTCTTTTTAAATAGTTGGTTTTGTCAAATCTTCCCGAACTACGCCAGTTTGATTCTCACCAGAAGTGGGATACGTAGGCAACCCCCATCGGGTCCAACTTCCCTTTTTGCAAAATAGCCAAAAACAACAAAATTTTAAATTTAGTCACAAAAGGGCGCCGGAAGGCTGTTTTGCAAGAACAAACTGTTAGAAACACGTTCTCAATGCAATATACTAAACGTGTACTCTTTTGTAGGTTTTTATGAATGACAAACGAAGCAAAAATTGATATATGAAGGAATTCAAGTACAAGCGCACAATTGTTGCGAATAAGATTGAAGTTCAAGAGATAGCCTTTAATTGTTATTGAGTTGTCCTAAAATTGTAATCTCGATCCTATAACTTGACTCATAGTATGGCATCTCTCATAAAACTATTTTCCAAAATCATGCATATTTAATTCTGTGTCAAAAAGATTTTCAAACATGCATATTTACATTAGACAAAATGTTTTCTAAACATGCCTCAAAAATCTGGGCTAAAATAATCGATTATGTACTTATGATAATCGATTGCTTCTGAGTCCAGACTGCATGACAATCGATTATGAATTAATGGTAATCGATTGTGAGTAAGACAGTGAACAGGTTTTTCCAAATCTGTATGATAATCGATTGTGAACAAATGACAATCGATTGTTGTTGAGGTAAAGTTTTTCAATACTCAAAATAATCGATTATGAACTAATGGTGATCGATTGTGTTGAGTTGATGTCTTCCAGTGATTTTAAATTTAATTAAGTAATCGATTATGTCTTTAGATAATCGATTATCACTGAGACATTGAGTTTTATGATTTTCAGAAAATAACAAGTAATCGATTATGTCTTTAGATAATCGATTATCACTGAGACAGTAAGTTTCATGATTTTCAGAAAATAACAAGTAATCGATTGTTGCAAAGGACAATCGATTGTTGAAGCTGACCGTTGTCAAATGATTTTCAAATACCATAAGGTAATCGATTATAGATTTTATATAATCAATGTTTTGCTTAAAATCTGGAAATGATTTTTAGAACGTTGCTGAAGTAATCGATTATAGATTTTATATAATCGATGTTTTGCTTAAAATCCGGAAATGATTTTTAGAACGTTGCTAAAGTAATCGATTATGAACTTAGTGTAATCGATTATCTGATTTTGAATATTGCCAGTAATCGATTATAGATTATGTATAATCGATTGTGAAGCGTTAAATCTGGGATTGATTTTTAAACTGACTGGCAGATAATCGATTATGTGGTCTTAATAATCGATTATCACTGAGTAATTTCAGCAACTCTTAATTGGCAATTAGGCAACGGTAATGCCAAGTTTTTCAACTATAAATACAGCTTCACTTCAGTGTTTTAACAACAACAACATACACAAACTGATCATTACATTGCTATAAGCTTTCATTCAATTGTTCTTCATTTTCTACTCATTTCATAAAGCTTTTGAGAGCCATATTATTGCTTAAAGTTGTTGTGATCTTGAACATATTCTTTTACTCATATCTACTCAATAAGGAGTACTTTAGTTAAGTGAGTGTCCAAGTATTTGATATACTTGTAAGAGAATTGCGATTCTCTTGTTTCAAGGAACTTGCGTTTCCTTGGGTGAAGTATTTGAGATTGCGATCTCCGAGCAACTGTTTGAGGCTTGTGTCCTCAAGTGTATAACGGTTTGTTGAGCACCCGTAAGCTTAACAAAATAGTGAAAAATCTCGAGAGAGTCTCTCGGGGACTGGACTAACCATGTTGGTGGCCAACCAGTATACATCTTTGTGTAAGTTTATTTTTCTGCATTTATTTTACTTCCTGCAAAGTTTAAATTCCGCAAGAAAACGCTAAATATTATTAATACGCTATTCACCCCCCCTCTAGCGTAAAGCGTAGTTTCTAACAAATTGTATCAGAGCCCAACTCTCTGAAAACTTAACCGTTTGAGAGAACCATCCATGGCTTCTACTCTTGACTTTTTTGCAGGAATTGAAGAAGGACAATGCTCTACACGACCTCCTCTATTCAACGGCACAAACTACTCATACTGGAAGGAGAGGATGCAAATCTTTGTGCAATCAAATAGCTTTCATTTGTGGAAAGTATTCACCAATGGAAACCAAATTCCAACCAAGAAGGTGGAAGACGAATGGGTTCCAAAGACCGAAGAGGAATATACCGCGGAGGATATTCGTAAGGTTCAAAATAATGCCAAAGCTATAAATTTATTATATTGTGCTGTCAATGCTAACGACTACAGGAAGATATCATGTTGCAAAACAGCAAAAGAAATGTGGGATAAGCTTGAAGTGACATACGAAGGAACCGACCAGGTACGAGAAGCTAAAATTGATTTCTTAACTCACTCTTATGAACTATTCCACATGAAGGAAGGAGAAAAAGTAGACGAAATGTTTGAACGATTCTCAATGATCGTGAATGATCTACACGCCCTCAAAAAGACGTTTACGGATAGAGAGCTTGTCCGGAAGATCCTCAGAAGTCTCACTCCGGCATGGCGATCAAAGGCCGATGCAATCCAAGAATCCATTGGCATCACAAATGTCACAATTGACGCATTAAGAGGTAATCTCAAAACCTATGAATCAACTATACTTAACCCGGTTGTTGATGATCAAAGAAGGCAAAGGATTGCTCTAAAGGCTAGCCAACCACAAATTGATGAGGAAGGTGACAACGAGTTTGGACTCATTATCAAAACGTTTCAAAAATTCATGCGCAAGGAGTATGAACGCAAGAACAAAAAGCAAGGCGATCAACTAAAATGCTATGAATGCGGAGAAACCGCGCACATAAAATCAAATTGCCCTAACATCAAAAAGGAGAAGAAACCCTTCAAAAAGCAACGTGCATACATCTCTTGGGGAGGAGATTCCGGAGATGAAGCAACCGAAGAAGAAGACGATGAAGCAGCAAATTTATGTCTCATGGCTCAAGAAGATGGCAAAGACGAGGTAAGTCAAATCTCCTCTCAAAACTTCTTTACTCTTGATGAAATGAGAAATGCTTTTGATGAACTATATGCTGAATTTATCAAAGCTTCAAAAACTGTCAAAAGTGTTAAAAAAAGTGCTTCTCTAAAAGAAAAAGATTTTCAAACACAGCTTTCATTAAAAGAAAAAGAATTAGAAAAACTGGTTTTCCAAAATGAGAAGCTAAAAGAGGAAAACAAGTTTTATGGAAAAAGAAGTGCTGATAAACCTGAAGGTTCTACTGGAAACTGTTCTTCTTGTGTGCTTCTTAAGAATGAAGTAGCTAGACTTAAAGGCACATTAGATAAGTTTAATTCTTCGCATAAAAACTTGAATGATGTGCTTGTTAATCTAAAATCAACTAAACATGGAATAGGATTCAAGAATGAAGAAAAGGTTGGTGCTAAACCACAACAACCTAGAGCTCAACCTAGGACTAATAACCAAAATGCTTATCCTAGAAGTAGAAATCCTAGAAATAACTTGCATGGTAGACCAAATAGTGAAAATGCTAGAAGACCTAGAAATGATGCATATTTTAGGCCAAACCTTGAACAATTTAGAAGACCAAGAAATGACCCTCCATCTAGAAATAGATATTCTAGAAATGATGCATATTTTAGACAAACTTGTGAACCTCCTAGGGCTCATAATAGGAGGAACAATGGTGCTCAAAGTAGAGTAAGCAACCTTCATTCATCTAGTTACTATGTACCTAGAAAAATGCATAATCCCAATGTGACTTGTCATTATTGTAGACGTATTGGTCATATTGCTCCCGCTTGCTTTACTCGTCATAGACATATAAATCAATTGCATCATTATAACATGCCTAACCCTCAAGGACCCAAGATGGCATGGGTACCTAAAGAACATTAATTTGTTTTGTAGGTGTGCTTGAAGAGATCAAGTGTACTATGGTACCTTGATAGTGGATGCTCCAAACACATGACGGGAGATGAATCCAAATTCCTTCAACTAGAGCACAAAGAAGGAGGAAGTGTCATATTTGGTGATAACAATAAAGGAAAAATCATCGGCATTGGTTCGGTCGGTAAGGACGAAAACTCCTCTATTAAACATATACTACTTGTGAAAGGTTTGAAGCATAATCTCTTGAGCATAAGCCAATTATGTGACAAGGGAAATCTTGCTCTATTTGATTCGGATGAATGTCTTGTATTTAGACGTAGTGATTTCAAGATCATACTTCGTGGTTTTAGAATTGATAATATCTATATGGTTGATCTTGCAAACTCCTCACCCGAATATGTTGATTGTTTATTAAGCAAAGAGGATAACTCTTGGCTATGGCATCGTAGAGTAGCACACATGAACATGCATCTCTTGAACAAGCTTCTTTCTCAAAACTTAGTAGTTGGACTTCCCAGTTTAAAGTTTGAAAATGATTCTATTTGCGATTCTTGTCAAAAAGGGAAGCAAACCAAAGCATCTTTTAAGTCCAAGAATATTGTTTCAACGTCTAGACCTTTGCAATTACTTCACATGGATTTATTTGGTCCCTCTCGTATTGAAAGTCTTGGTAAAAATAAATATGTTTTTGTAATTGTTGATGACTTTTCAAGATTTACTTGGACTCTATTTCTTGCAAATAAAAGTGATGCTTTTCAAAATTTCAAGTATTTCCTTAAGCGTGTTCAAAACGAAAAGGAATCGACCGTCACTTCGATTAGAAGTGATCATGGGGGAGAGTTTGATCACAATCTCTTTGCGGACTTTTGTGACGAACTCGGAATCGAACACACCTTTTCTGCTCCACGGACACCACAACAAAATGGGGTGGTGGAAAGGAAAAATAGGTGTCTCGAAGAGATGGCAAGAACCATGCTCGACGAAGCTAAGATTCCCAAATACTTTTGGGCGGACGCCGTGAGTACCGCTTGCTATGTTTTAAATAGAGTAGCAATTCGGCCGATACTTATGAAAACACCATATGAACTTTATAAGGGTAGAAAACCCAACATTTCTCATTTACATGTTTTTGGTTGTAAATGTTTTATTCATAATAATGGCAAGGACCAACTGGGTAAGTTTGATGCTAAATCGGATGAAGGTATTTTCATTGGTTATTCCTCACGTAGCAAAGCATATAGGGTCTTTAACAAAAGAACCCAAATTGTGGAGGAATCCCCTCATGTTGTGTTTTCCGAAGATAATACTCGCCTGGCGAGAAAGGAATCCGGTTTTGATCTTGCATGTATCTTGGATAGCTTGAAAGATAAAATCCAAGAAGAACCTTTAAAGGAAAACAAAAATGAAATTGGGGAACAACCAACGGAAGAAGCGCCACAATTAGAAAAAGAAATAAATACGCCTAACGAGTGGAGAACGATCAAGGATCATCCTCTCGAACAGGTAATTGGCGATGTTGGAGAAAAGGTAAGTACCCGAAACTCTCTTAAGAACACTCTAGGACACAATTCTTAAGAGTTCACGGCATTACTTGTTAACACTAGTGTAATTTATTAATTTCGCTATAAATTACTAACTTGAGCATCGGAGACGTTTAAATCTATTTTGCAGGTACCACCCCAAAGGTAGGGGGAATTATGAAGTGTTAGCACAAAATAATCGACTATTTCAAAGTCACTAATCGATTATTTTCTGTGCAGTACATCGATTATCAGTATCAATAATCGATTGTTTATGACTGATTATTAACTTTATGCATCTGTGTTTAATTTTTCCACTTCCTAAATTGCATAATCGATTTCCGCCTCAGTCATTCAGCAATGCTTTCTACAACAATCGATTATTTTTTCATACAATCGATTATTTGATAAATTCTGATATTCTCCAAGTTCACTGTATCAAGTTAGTTCCCTAAATAATCGATTGCCAAGAATTGACAATCGATTACTTCATATTAATTTTTGTTACCGTTTGGCTCCTCAATCGATTCCTGTCAGGTCTTTAATGCTCCTTAATCGATTACCAAAACTTCATAATCGATTATTTCATTCAAATTTTTTACCGTTTGACTCAAGAATCGATTTGTCAGATTCAAAATCTAAAATACAATCGATTATTTCAGTTCAATAATCGATTATCTAACGGTCAGTAATTTCACTTCTTACCGTTTTTTGACTGCTCCTAAACCAAAATCCCAGCAAATGTCTCCATTCAATGCTTGATAATCCTTTCCTCTATAAATAGGCATCATAAGAGCTCACATTCACCCACTCAAGCACTATCTCTAGTATTCAAAAACTAAATCTCTTCTATTTTCTTTGCCAAATTCCAGCAGATTTCTCTTAACATGTCTGGACGATCTTCAAAACGTTCCCGATCCAAACATGGCGCATCAGCCTCAACCGCCCCTCCTCCTTTAAATTTTCCATACCAAGACGGTTCCGTCTTGTTCTTTGAATCTGAAAATGAACTCACAAAGTTTCTATCAAAATTTGAGAAACGCACCATTCTTCCTCCTCGGTTCTCAAATAGTAAACTCCTTGAGCCTTTCACCCCTGCCGCAAATATGTTAAAGGAGTGTCAACTATATGACTTCTTGCTTCTCACTCATCCTCACATAAACACAACTCTCGTTCAAGCTTTTTACTCAAACCTTCGTAAAGATGAAGATGGCGAACTTGTCACCTCCATTAATGGGGTTCAAATTCTTCTCTCTGAAGAGAATCTCCACACCATTGCCCGCCTTCCAAATGAAGGTGAAGACCTTTACCGGTATATTGATAAGGCCGGGGCTCTCTTTGATGAAACCACCCTTCTCCACCAAGCCGGTATAACGTCCTATGATCCATCTATCTCTACCCGTCGTCCTACCATAACGGGAATGGATCCAAACTACCGGTTGATTCTTTACTTCATCACCCGAGTCCTCAAGCCTAGATGGCACAATCACACCACCATCTCCCAGGAGGATACCAAACTTCTGCATGCCATTGTCACCGGAGCCAAAATAAATTGGTGTCGGCTCATCAAAATTCATATGCTCGATGCCATCGGTGATGACATGCCTCTTCCTTATGCCCTCCTCATTATGAACTTCCTTGAAGCATCCGGATTTGTCACGAAAAATGGTCCTCTCAAAAGGAGTACCAAAATTTGGGAAATCTCGGAGTCTTCTTTCCATCATGATGGTGATCATGCTCCTACCCCTTCTTCAAGTCGTCCACCCCGTCGTGCTCGTTCGTCCCAAGAGCCTACTCTCCAAACCATATCCGACCAGCTCGCTCAACTCACTCATGAGATCCATGGATACTTTGATCATGTCAATTATCCATATGCAGCTCTCGTTCCTTTTGAAGCAGCGCCGGATAACGAGCCGGACAACGACGGAAATGAATAAATTTTTTTTGTGGTTTTTACTGTTGATCTTTTGGTTCCCATTGATGTACCCTTTTTTTTCAATAAATAAACCTTGTTTATTTCATCCTTTTGCATCTTTCCTTACTATTTTTTTTGCTAATGGCAAAAGGGGGAAGAAAACGGGATATCGGGTATGCACCACCTCTTAATTCATTGATTGCTTATAAGCTAAAATTGAGGGGGAACTCTTAAATTGAGGGGGAATTGCATAATCGTTACTTGTCTTGAATTGTCAATGTCTTTTGCCTAAATTGCATATCCCGCTTAATGTTTGCCATTATCAAAAAGGGGGAAATTGTTAGAAACACGTTCTCAATGCAATATACTAAACGTGTACTCTTTTGTAGGTTTTGATGAATGACAAACGAAGCAAAAATTGATATATGACGGAATTCAAGTACAAGCGCACAATTGTTGCGAATAAGATTGAAGTTCAAGAGATAGCCTTTAATTGTTATTGAGTTGTCCTAAAATTGTAATCTCGATCCTATAACTTGACTCATAGTATGGCATCTCTCATAAAACTATTTTCCAAAATCATGCATATTTAATTCTGTGTCAAAAAGATTTTCAAACATGCATATTTACATTAGACAAAATGTTTTCTAAACATGCCTCAAAAATCTGGGCTAAAATAATCGATTATGTACTTATGATAATCGATTGCTTCTGAGTCCAGACTGCATGACAATCGATTATGAATTAATGGTAATCGATTGTGAGTAAGACAGTGAACAGGTTTTTCCAAATCTGTATGATAATCGATTGTGAACAAATGACAATCGATTGTTGTTGAGGTAAAGTTTTTCAATACTCAAAATAATCGATTATGAACTAATGGTGATCGATTGTGTTGAGTTGATGTCTTCCAGTGATTTTAAATTTAATTAAGTAATCGATTATGTCTTTAGATAATCGATTATAACTGAGATAGTGAGTTTTATGATTTTCAGAAAATAACAAGTAATCGATTATGTCTTTAGATAATCGATTATCACTGAGACAGTAAGTTTCATGATTTTCAGAAAATAACAAGTAATCGATTGTTGCAAAGGACAATCGATTGTTGAAGCTGACCGTTGTCAAATGATTTTCAAATACCATAAGGTAATCGATTATAGATTTATATAATCGATGTTTTGCTTAAAATCTGGAAATGATTTTTAGAACGTTGCTGAAGTAATCGATTATAGATTTTATATAATCGATGTTTTGCTTAAAATCCGGAAATGATTTTTAGAACGTTGCTAAAGTAATCGATTATGAACTTAGTGTAATCGATTATCTGATTTTGAATATTGCCAGTAATCGATTATAGATTATGTATAATCGATTGTGAAGCGTTAAATCTGGGATTGATTTTTAAACTGACTGGCAGATAATCGATTATGTGGTCTTAATAATCGATTATCACTGAGTAATTTCAGCAACTCTTAATTGGCAATTAGGCAACGGTAATGCCAAGTTTTTCAACTATAAATACAGCTTCACTTCAGTGTTTTAACAACAACAACATACACAAACTGATCATTACATTGCTATAAGCTTTCATTCAATTGTTCTTCATTTTCTACTCATTTCATAAAGCTTTTGAGAGCCATATTATTGCTTAAAGTTGTTGTGATCTTGAACATATTCTTTTACTCATATCTACTCAATAAGGAGTACTTTAGTTAAGTGAGTGTCCAAGTATTTGATATACTTGTAAGAGAATTGCGATTCTCTTGTTTCAAGGAACTTGCGTTTCCTTGGGTGAAGTCTTTGAGATTGCGATCTCCGAGCAACTATTTGAGGCTTGTGTCCTCAAGTGTATAACGGTTTATTGAGCACCCGTAAGCTTAAAAAAATAGTGAAAAATCTCGAGAGAGTCTCTCGGGGACTGGACTAACCACGTTGGTGGCCAACCAGTATACATCTTTGTGTAAGTTTATTTTTCTGCATTTATTTTACTTCCTGCAAAGTTTAAATTCCGCAAGAAAACGCTAAATTTTATTAATACGGTATTCACCCCCTCTCTAGCGTAAAGCGTAGTTTCTAACACAAACACCTTGTAACATTTTTTCAGTGTTGAGCAGCCACAATGTTCAAGTCTTCTTCCCCGAAGTGCAAACAAGGTCGTATCTGCAAAACCAAGGTTTTGTTTTTAAAATGAAAATTTTAAAAAAAAGAAGATATTATTATTTATCCTTTTAGGTTAAAATATATCATTGAATCACCTTAATAAATGTTCAGGATGAGCACGAATGAAAATGAACTCTTCACAGTCCTTAATAAGATCCCCTTGAAGCTCCACATGTGGTGGAATGATCCAGGAAAGGGCTGTTGCGAAACAGTGGTGTAAGTTCTAGGAGGCCTTGTAGGACTGTTAAACATCAAGCCGAGGTAGGACATAATTGAAGCTTTAATACCTTTTTGGGGCTTGACTTGTGACATGTTTCGTTTCTATGACTTTGAGCTAACAACGCATTGGAGGAAGTCGGGGGTTATGCAGGCCTCAATGGAAACATTAGAAGTCGATATCTATTGTCACCAAGACAGGTGTCCCCCCCACAGGTTTCTGGATTTTCTAAGTATTAGTCGGGATGTTCAGGACAGAAATTTATCTGAAGGGTAATGCATTTCTAGTTTTTGTATCATCAATATGCTAACCCCAGAGGTTTTGAAGAGCCGAACACTGGTCTAACCTATGCCGAAAATAGAGATAAATGGGAAGCAAGGCGAGGTTTAGCTTTTATGGTAGCTTTCTTGGGTGTTGTGGTCAGTCGCTAGAAATATGCGAATATAGAGATAGCTTTTGTATGAATGACCAATGTTGCAATCAAGAAAGCCAACAGCACTGTGGTTCGCCTGATCATAGTTGAAATCTATCAAGCCTTGACTATCTGTTGGGAAGGGGAAAAGTTCTTCCAGGGTTGCGATTCGCTACTTAAATTATGGATTCAAGAACATCTATGTCACCGAGTTGGGTATCTGAATTATGCTTTATTCGGTCTAAGCTGCATTGACGAGTTTGAAAGGCGGGCAGCAGGTATTGAGTTCCCTATGGGTAATGAAGCTTGGCTTGTACATTTGAGATCCTTGACTGCCGATAAAATTGAGTGGGCATTTGGATGGCTTCCCGTCACCGAAGCAATGTGCATGTCAGCAAAGTATCTTACATCCTCTCGATGGGCATTCGGAGCATCTAACCTTATGCTCCCTACAGAGTGTTGCGTCAGTTAGGAAGATTTCAAACCATCCACAATGATGAATGTCACACCTCCTTTTGCTACTACAACCCGGCAAAGGGCGTAGATAAGGGAGTTTTTCCAATTTAAGGTCAATCGAAACGGAATTCAGTTATTTAAGAGATTTCAGATTCACCACTCGGGAAATTTATGGTGTCCCAAGTCACCGGTTAGAAATTCGAGTAAGGAATTTTGTTAACCCGGGAGAAGGTGTTAGGCATTTCTGAGTTTTGTGGTTCTAGAAGTCTCACTCAACTGTTATAATTGGCTTAAATTATCTGATTTTAGAACATGTTTTAACTTATGTTCTTTTTTAACTTTAAACCGCTTTTATTATTATATTAGAGAGAATTGCAACGTCATTAAAACACATCTTGAACCACGTAAAATAAATGCACCCGTAGTTTTTGACATATTTCAACATCGTTGGGATTTGGATTTGGGTCACATAAATGTGCATCCGAATTTTGGAATGGTAAATTATTATATTAACGCGCCTAAAGTAATTACACGTTTGCAACTTTGCAAGGGCCATGGAACTTATTAAATGGCACGCCTTGGAACCTAAGGATCAATTCTAGATTAAATAAAGCGAGGGCCATGCAATATTCATTTTTTTTGTTTGGCATGGAGCGCCCCAATTATAATTTAAAAGAGAACTACAGTGGGAGGACCATAAACTTTCAAACTATTTTTGTTTTATTTAAGGAAAAAATCAAGGTTATTCAAAACATATCGCAAATCATGTCACATGAAATGCACCCGTGGTTCACAACCTGCATTATTTAACCTTGTTTGAACTTGGAGCCGGGTTACATGAAATGCACCCACTGACTCCTTTTATCTAATCACGTAACTCAGTTGATGAATGGCAACCCAATATCTATATTGTGATACCATCATGTCAAGCTATATCCAATTCGAATAAACATATGAACATGTATAAATAATGTTCCTTCATACCATTATCACCAAGCAGGATTAACTCAAATTCAACTACTCTTAATTTCCTTCACTATCGTGATTTACTTTGCGCTCTTGATGAATTTCACCTAAATTTATTAAGCCAAACATATCATATGCTCATCACCCTAAAAAGGACTAACCAATTCATTTCTATTCCATCAAATGTATCATATTCAAAACGAATTAAGAGAACGTTTTAAACAAAACACATAACAAATAAATACTCATAAGACATTCATATTCATCAAAGAAACAAGAACATGGAGAGAAAATTGATGCACATCTTGACGGAGAAATTCGAACTTAGTTATATTCAATTATCCAAAGAACTCAACATGTGTACCAAGCCAATTTAAGAACACACAACATATCAAAATTTGATTAGAACTTCCCCCTTAGTTATAACCAATAGACACGGTACTTACTTTCAAGAAATTTTAAGCATTCAACACGCGAGTCGGTCCATTTCTTTCATTCAAACACATGGAAACTTAGGCGAGATCACAAACTATATGCTCAAACTTTAGAAACTAGGAACCAGTTTATTTTGACATGGAACATGGTGAAATATTCGTTGCTCGAACAATAGAAGACATTCAAAGCACTATTTTTATTTTTAGGATTACGATAGATTACTCGATCATACTATGAAGATCCAACGACAAGTGCTTTAAAAAACCATACTGATCATTAAGCAAAATTATCTCATGTTTCCTCAAAGGAATAGACGAAAACACTCGACAAAGTAACTCTTATAATGCAGAAACTAAAATGAACTTGAATATGTAACAAGGATGCAAATTTGTGCGTGTCATCACAAACCAATAGGAACAGATTGATTGAAAAATCAATAAGCCAAAGATGAACGGATATAATCCGAAAACTTAACTATAACCTGAACGTTCCAGTTTTTAATTTCTCCCATATAAACACATCAAACAACAAGCTAGCAAACCGGATAACAAAAGAAGATCGACGAATCACACAGCATCATATAATTGGAGAGCAGCTGAAACTGAAGCATACAATCATCACACAAGTGACGAAATTAAATAGGTAAAAGGAAATTTGAATACTGAAATTTGCAGCGTGATGAAGGAAACAACTATTAAACCTTTCAGCCCAATAGACCATTCAGCGACATTTATAGCGTTTCGAATACAAAACATATACAAACGTGGAAAATAAACCAAGTCTGCAACTCGATGAACTCAAAATCAACCATGACGATCCTCGAACCAGCAACCAACGGACAACACCTCAATGAAACCTCGAACTAGTACAAGAAATTTCGAATTGTACACAATCTCATAGCACCTCCATTTTTTGAGACGAGAGTCACAAAAATACATGAAGAAAATAGGGTATTTCAGGTCTCTGTTTGGTTTCATGGGTGGTGGGGTGCGACTGGGATCGAGAGATCTTCTCTCTTGAAGGGCTGCGCAGTCCTCTCTTCCATATCTCAAGGCGTGTATTTTGTATGTACGTGTATAGGTTTGTGTATCAGCGTATATGCATGTGTATCAGCAAGCTTTGTCAAGAAGAAGCAATGCTGCACAACCCTTCATCTTCAAGGCGTCTCTCCATCAGTGTATATGCGTCTATATCTGTGTATTATGTCACGTGTATGCGTGTATAGATTCGAGCTTCTTCCAGAGGAAGTGAAGCTGCGCAGCTGCCCGAAAGATTTTCCCGGCGTCTTGTTCTGTATTATGTGTGTGTTTATACGTTAGGATTGTATGTTAGGAAATGGATTTGGGTATTGGGTTGGGTCGGGTCGACCCGGTTTGGGGTTGGTTAAGGGATAATTTATATTGGGTTTAAATGAAGAATGTGTATTGAAGAATTTGGACTCATTTATCACATGGTCCAATTTCGAATTTGCTTTTCAATTTCCTTCTTTTTTTTGTTTTAATTAATTAAAAAAATGTAAACAAATTCCTAAATCAATTCAAGTTGTAAAATTAAGCTAATTACCTAACTATTAAAAAATGATCATTTTTGTGATTTTTTATTAATAATACAATTAACTCACTGTAATTAATTCCTAATTGCAAATTGAACCTAAGGTGACATAAAATAAAAAATGTGACACTCTTTTTGGCTTTTCTATGATTTTTTAAAAATATTAAAAATGTATGAAATGCAACTAAATAAAGAAAAAATCCTGAAATTAATAAAAAATTATTTTGGTCTATTATTAGGACTTATTTTCATGTAGGGAAAAAATAACGTGCTCACAGCTTCCCCTCTTTGCTCGGAAACCCGAAGGGTTTTCGTGCAAAGATAGAGTGAGAGGATACGAGTAGTTTTTGCTCGATTGAATATTTCATGGGAAGCATTTTGAAAAGCTTGACCGCACCCTACTTCTGAGGTTGCCTACATATCCCCGACTAATGAGGAATCCGGTCAGTGTAGTTCAAGCATGAGTGAGATTAAGAAGTATGCTGAGGTGGAGATTCGGTCGAGGTACTGTTCTGCAGAGATTCCGGTCCACGGTCTTGCTATTACATCAAAATTAAGGAACAAAAAAGACTAGATAAACCTGTCAACTACGAGTTACAAGATTCCTATCTATATGTCTTCTGAAGCTTGATCTTGAGTCTTGAGTGGTTCTTCATTCCGACTTTAGATTTCAACCTTTACACTTGTAATGTGCGGGTACTAGCTCGTTCTTCTCTAGCTTTTCTTAATTAAGACCGGACATGTAGAGTGTGCGACCTGAACCATGCCTTGAGAAATTCACATCTTTCATCTACTTTTATTTGGATTAACTTCCAGCCTACCTTCCTTTTCCTTCTATTTTTTTCTTTACTATGACTAATTTTTGTTGATTATTTCGAACTATTGACTTGCATTCTTGCCGTGAGCTTCTTTTGTTATTAACTTGTAATTAGAGATGTTTTTCCCTTTCTCCAGGTGCATGCCTAATTGCTGAACTCGAATTATGTTCCCTTGTTCTGCAAGTGGGCGCCTGATTATCAAAACTTAACATTTCAACGATATCCCTTATTCTACAGGTGGGCGCCTGATTACCAAGACTTGAGCTTTGAAAAATATTCCCTTGTTCTACAGGTGGGCGCCTGATTATTAGAACTTGAATTTTGAAAAATATTCTCTTGTTCTCCAGGTGGGCGCCTGATTGCTAAAACTTGAACTTTGAAAAATATTCCCTTGTTCTATAGGTGGACGCCTGATTACAAAAATTTAAAAATTTAAAAAATATTCCCTTGTTCTCCAGGTGGGCACCTGATTGCAATAACTTGAATTTTTAAAAATATTCCCTTTCTCCACATGTGAGCGCCTGATTACAAAAGCTTTAAATTTCGAAAAATATTCCGTTGTTCTACAGGTGGGTGCCTGACTACCAAAACGTGAAATTTTGAAATAAATTCCCTTTTTCTACAGGTGGGCGCCTGATTACAAAAATTTAACATTTCGAAAAATATTCCCTTGTTCTACAGGTGGGCGCCTGATTGCAAAAACTTAAAAATTTGAAAAATATTCCTTTGTTCTACAGGAGGGTGTTTGATTACCAAAAACTTAAAATTTTGAAAAATATTCCCTTGTTCTACAGGTGTGCGCCTGATTACCAAAACATGAAATTTTTAAAAGTATTCCCTTGTTCTACAGGTGGACGCCTGATTGCAAAAACTTAATTTCCAAGCAAGATTAACTCAAATAAAACTACCTTTAATTTCCTTCACTATCGTGATTTACTTTGCGCTCTTGATGAATTTCACCCAAATTAATTAAGCTAAACACATCATGTGCTCATCACCCTAAAACTGACCAACCAATTCATTTCTATTCTATCTAATGTATCATATTCAAAACGAATTAAGAGAATGTTTTAAATAAAACACAAAACAACTAAATACTCATAAGACATTCATATTAATCAAATAAACAAGAGCATGGAGAGAAAATTGATGCACATCTTGACGGAGAAATTCGAACTTAGTTATATTCAATTATCCTAAGAACTCAACATGTCTACCAAGCCGATTTAAAGAACACACAATAGATAAAAATTTGATTAGAACTTCCACCTTAGTGATAACCAATTGACACGATACTTACTTTCAAGAAAATTTTAGCATTCAACACGCGAGTTGGTCCATTTATTTCATTCAAACACATGGAAACTTAGGCGAGATCACAAACTATATGCTCAAACTTTAGAAACCAGGAACCAATTTAGTTCGGCATGGTACATGGTGAAATATTCGTTGCTCGAACTATTGAAGACATTCAAAACACCGTTTCTATTTTCAGGATTAGGACAGATTACTCGATCATACATTAAAGATCCAATGACACGTGCATTAAACAAACCATGTTGATCATTAAACCAAATTATATCATGCTGCCTCCTGGGAATACACGAAAACACTCGACAAAGTGACTGTTATTATGCAGAAACTAAAATGAATTTGAATATGTAACAAGGATGCAAATCTGTGTGTGTCATCACAAACCAATAGGAACAGATTGATTCAAATATCAATAAGCCAATGATGAACGGATCTAATCTGAAAACTTAACTATTCTGAACACTCCAATTTTTAGTTTCTCCCATACAAACATATCAAACAACAAGATAGCAAATCGGATAGCAAGAGTAGATCAACGAATCACACAACGACATATAAGTGGACATCAGCTGAAACTGAAGCATACAATCATCATACAAGTGATGAAATGAAACAAGGAAAAGGAAATTTGAATACTGAAATTTGCAGCGTGATGAAGGAAATAACTATTACACATTTCAGTGTAATAGACCATCCAACAAAATTTACAGCGTTTTGAATAAAAAATACATACATGAAATGTGGAAAATAAACCAAGTCTGCAACTCGATGAACTCAAAATCGACCATGATGATCCTCGAACCGGCAACAAACAGACAACACCTCGATGAAACCTCGAACTAGTACAAGAAATTTCAAATTGTAAACGATCTCAAATCACCTCCACTTTGGAACAAAATTCAGAAAAGAAATGCCTTTAATTTTTTGAGACGGGAGTCAAAAATATGCACGAAGAAAACAGGGTATTTCAGGTCTCCGTTTTGTTTCAAGGGTGGTGGGGTGCGACAGGGATCGAGAGATCTTCTCTCTTGAGAGAATGCGAAGTCCTCTCTTCCATATCTCCCGGCGTGTGTATGTTCCAGGTTTCTCTCCATGAGTGCATATGCGTTATATCGGTGTATTGTGTCACGTGTATGCATGTATAGTTTCGAGCTTCGCCCAGAAGAAGTGAAGCTGCGCAGCTGCCCTGAAGATTTTCTTGGCGTCCTGTTATGTATTGTGTGTGTGTTTATACGTTAGGCTTTTAAGTTAGGAAATAGATTTGGGTATTGGGTTGGGTTGGGTCGATCCAGTTTGGGGTTGGTTAAGGGCTAATTTCGGTTGGGTTCAAATGAAGAATGGGTATTGAAGAATTTGGACTCACATAACACATGGTCCAATTTCGAATTTGCTTTTTAATTTCCTTTTTTTTTGTTTTTTAATTAATTAAAAAAAACTAAACTAAATTCCTAAATCAATTCAAATTGTAAATTAAGCAAATTACCTAGCTATGTAAAAATGATCATTTTTTGAAAATTTTGATTAATAATACAATTAACTCAATTTAATTAATTCCTCAATGCAAATTGAACCTAAGGTGGCATAAAGTTAAAAATATGACACTCTTTATGGATTTTCTATGATTTCTTAAAAATATTAAAAATGTACGAAATGCAACTAAATAAAGAAAAAGTCTTGAAATTAATAAAAATTTATTTTTGTCTATTTTAGGAGTTATTTTCATGTAGGGCAAAATTCACGTGCTCACAATGAAGATTTGAGTAAACATGCCATTGAGCTAGGCCCGAAAGCTACATTTCCGTAGGGAAAATTTGCCAAGTGTTGAATGAGTGTAGGTTGCTTGAAATCAAGACCATAGTGCGAGGTCTAGCTAGAGATGAAGCATACCATAAGTACATTGACTAGTTCGGAAAGAAATTCCAAATTCCTTAAAGGCCTGCAAATAGACCACATGTCCAATAATTCACAGTTGAGGCACAACCGCAATGGGACTGGTTGACCAAAGAGAATGAATACAAGCTGAAAATAAGAAAATTAGAAAGGCAAGTAGTGGAGCTTCAATTTGAAAATGGTGTTCAAGCTGCCGCCAACGAGGGAGAAAAGAAGAAACTGACCCGAAAAAATGAGGCCCTTAAAGCTCAGATCAGAGAGATGAAAATAGCTGCCAATAATCCAAAAAGAAGTCGGGTTGATGAGAGACTTATAAGTGGACTAGAAAAGAAAGTCCTCGAATATCAAGAAGACATGAGAAAGTCTGAATATAGTCTAGTAAAAATCCGGGCACGATGGACAAAGAAAGTAGAAGAGCGGGCACGATTTGTGTAGCAAATGAAAAGAAACTATGAAGGGTACATTACCAGCCTAAGAAGAAAGCAAACCACTCTTGAGGATGAGGCAATCAAATGTGCTAAAGATTTGAAGGCTGATAGGGTGCTCTATTATAATCTGATGGCTAAAATGGAGGAAGAAATGTAGTAAATGCAAGATCAACACTTTCATGAATCCCAAGTATTAGAAGCTCGAAACCGGCTGATAGGACGATTACTTCAGGAAAAAGGCAGAATTAGAGAAAAGGTCAGAACCATCGCTGACTACATTACCATGAAGTGCCAAGCGTGTGCGGACATGACTCATAGCATCTTCTTTACTACAGTGATGAGTTTTGTCCGGCAAGTATTGAATGATTTGGAGCAATTACAAAGGGGTCTCGTACATAAGCCCACAGCGAGGCCGAGTGATGCCCCGCGGGCCTCAATCGTTGAAGCATTAATGTTTTCTTGGGTTTTCAATCATTGAGTATGTATTTTTTGCTTTATTTTGAGTCTGTAGTTTGATTTCGAAGAAAAATAGTAGTTAACATTATTTGTAATAAAAGTTTTAGTAATGAAAATTGAAAATTCCCAAAAATTGTCTCTTTACATTTTGTATTTATTTTTTCTTGAACTACATAATGATCTTATTCACGCGGTGATACGTAGGTAATCCTCATCAGATCTGGTCATAATTTTGTAAATAACTCCAATAAGAAAAGAAAATGAGAAAAGTATGCAATATAAAAAGATCATAAGAAAAGAAAAGCAAGAAAAAATAAAGTGAAATCAAAAGGATGCCAAGTCGGGACGAAGCATGCAACCGCTGCAAAACATGTAGAAACCCATTTAACTACATAGGTGCATCACACGTCAACGTATGATTACCTATCTATTATTTTTCACAAACTAACCGTTTGCTGCTATCCCCTCTAGTTCAGGGTTTTAAAGAACGGTGGTTTTTTTTCGTGGTAACTTGGCTTCACACCCATGCTTTACTAGATTAAAGGGAGCATCGAAATGTCTTCAGAAATGCCTCTACCAGCGGTTCCTATTGTAGATGATGGCCCCATCTCAAGCATCTTGACCTCTGAATCGGCAGCAGCCAAAGAGAACAGAATACGTCTTAGGGTTACGGAAATGTGGGACACTTAGGCAAATGGAAGAGAGCCACCAAGCACAATCCCTGGGTTCCCCGAACTTTCCCTAGAACGAGTGGTACCTCCAATGTCCCAATTACTCGCCCAAATATCCCACTGGGACAACAAACTATATTAGCTCATTCGTGGGAATGCCTTCTGAGGTTCGGCCCTGAGTGTTTATACCCAGTGCGGCCCCAAACATTATTACCGCTCCCCCATGCTCGGCCATAACATAGCCTGCACTGTCTAGGCCTACTTTTGATCCCTCAGCCTTACATTCCAAACATCTACCCTCCAAATGAAGCCTTCTCAATTCCCCACTGATACCTACCCTCAACAACCTCAATTTGAGTTCACTCCAGGACAAGAAAAAACTCCCAAAACTCTTGAGCAAGAAGAGATCGCAAGAAAGATGTGGAGTATAGAGCAAAGCCTCAAGAACATCCAAGGTTTGAGCGGACAGAAAAGTGTGTCATATGGTGATCTATGCATGTTCCCCCATGTGCACTTACCATTGGGATTCAAAACTCCAAAGTTTGAAAAATACGATGGGCACGGTCATCCTATCTCTCATCTCAAGAAGTACTGCCATCAGTTGCGAGGGGTCGAAAGAAGGGAAGAATTACTCATGGCCTAAGATGGAGAAAGTCTGGTTGGTATTGCCTCCGAGTGATACATGGATCAAGACATATCTCGTTGGCACACTTGGGAGGACCTTGCTAGAGACTTTATCAGATAATTCTTGTACAATATAGACATTGCTCCAGACAGAAACTCATTGGCAAACCTGAGAAAGAAGTCCTCGAAAAGTTTCCAGGTATACACAATCAAATGGCGTGAACAAGCATCAAGAGTAAAGCCTCCGATGGACAAGGTCGAAGTGGTCACAATATTCCTCCAGGCTCAGGAAGTTGATTACTTACACAATATGATTTTAGCTATGGGTAAACCATTTGTGGGAGCTATCAAAATCGGGGATATGGTGGAAAATGGATTAAAAATAGGCAGAATTCTACGCCAACCCGCTATCAGAGCAACCTCCTAAGCCATTCAGGGTGGGTCTGGAGGAGAAACAAAGGGCTAAAAGAAAGAATAAACATCCATGGCAGCATCAGGTTCAAGAAGACACCGCACCCCCAGATCCATGTTCCCAGAAAGAACTCCTCAGCATTACTACCCTCACCAGTACATGGCCTATGCTTCTCAGCCGTGCGCGATCATGAATGCTCAACCTTTTGTCTAGACTCAACAACAAGCCAATAGGAACCAAACCCCATTTCCAAGAAACCAACCTCCTCACCAAAACTACAACAACCCCCGTCCTCTGCAAAATTACTTCTGTCCTCGTTAACCACCCAGGAGGACAAATGGTACACCAAATTCGGAATCCTTCTCAAGTTTGTTTCCAAATCTTATCCAAATAGGCCTGCTACAGACCGTACCTCCAAATACGCAAAACCCGGAATCACCTTCCTAGCAGCGAGACACCCGATACGCCTACACTTAGGGGCTAAAGGACATGATAAAAAAACTGTTGGACCTTGAAATGAGCCGTGGAGGATCTAATAGAACAAAGGAAGATTGTGTTAAGGGACAAATACATCCCAAACATGAGCAACAACCCATTGCCGGCCCACAACAATGGGCCAGTAATCAGAATGATCTGCGAAGACAAGGTATTCGACCCGATATTGAAGGCCATAATTGCCATTGTTGATGTGGAGAGAAAGCTAATAACTTTCCCAAAGCAAGATGAAGGGGAGAAAAGAACAAAGCCATGCACCCCAAATTAGAAAATAAAATTGAGGCAGAAACTAGGGCAACACCCTCCAAAGACGTTGTTCTTTATGTCCCACGGGGCTGCAACGAAAAGCGATTGACTTTAAATCCTCCCAAGAGATTTGAACTAAACAAGACCACCCAGATGTATATGCCAAAGGGAGCTTATCTAGTAGGGGGGAAACTAATCCACCAAGGCTGAGTGAGCCCGTGGTTATTGGTCACGCGGCACAGAGGCCCATGATAGATCCTTCCATGGTGCCTTGGAACTACCATAAAACAGTGGTGACGCATAAGGGCAAAGAAATCTCAGGAGAAGAAAACTACCCAGTGGAAAAGTACTACAATTTGGAAGAAGCGAATAACGCCACAAGGAAGCACTACCTAGCTAAAAAACTAGTGAGTGCCGAAGAGGCGGAAGCTTTTTTTCAAAAAATGAAAATGGCAGATAATGAAATAGTTGATGAGCTACGAAAGTTTCATGAACACCAAAAGGTAATACTCAAGACCCTAAATGAGGCACACGTGCCAGCTGAGACTTATGTGGAACAATTAGAAAGAATGGCAGAAAGATTTTTTAATATCAACCAGATTTCATTCAGCAAAAATGACTTGCCCCCAAGAAGGGATGCACAGAACAAAGCCCCGCACTTAACTGTCAAATGTGAAGAGTATTATGTGAAAAGGGTCATGGTAGACGGAGGTTTTGGGGTGGACATCTTCCCACTCTCAACACTACAATGCATGGAAATTGAGACTAAAAGGATTAGTCCAAACAATGTATGCGTACGAGCTTTTCATGGTATAAAAAGGGGCAAAAATGGAGAGATAGATATATTTCTGACCATCAGTCCAGTTGACTTTGAGGTGACTTTCCAAGTTCTAGACATGGACACGTCCTCCAACTTTCTTTTGGAGAGACCATGGATCCACGCAGCAGGGGCTGTGCCTTCCACTCTTCATTAGATGGTAATGTTTGAGCATGAGGATCAAGAAAATATGGTCGATGGGGAGGATGAATAATCAATGTATCGAGATCCCTCAGTCACATGCCTCGAATCGAGAGAAGGCAGTGAACACATAGTTTATCAAGCCTTTGAAGTTGTGGTGGTAGACCAGCACAAAGAGGAAAACCCCTGACCCCAGCCCGTCCTTTCAAATGCATCAATTGTGGTGGCTAAAGAAATAATATGACATGGCTTCAAACCAAATAAGGGACTTGGGAGGTCCTTGCAAGGAATAGCTGAACTGATTACTCTGCCTGCCACTGAGAAGTTCTTCGGGGTAGGCTTCCAACCTACTCTAGATGATATGAAATGGGCAAATGACAGAAAAAAGATGGATGGGTCCTGCCTCAACCACTGCCACATCTGTATGAGACATTTGTCAAGCCAAAATACAATGAAGAAGAAGAGGATGAGGCCTTTACGACCGAAGAGATTGAGGAAATATGTGGGACAATGAGAAAGATACTATATGAAACCCTGATGGTTCAACCAGGAGAGGGCTCTAGCACCTTTGAGATGTTGTATATGGAACCAAACGCCAAGCTGCAGAATTGGAAGGCTATGCCATTCCCAATTAGGAGGGAGTCCCAGTAGACTTGTCCTGCCAATATTTCTGCATCGCGAGTTATTTCAGGGTGTAACTCGGATGTTTTCTTAAGTTTCTTGTCTTTTAATTTCCAAATGTAAACCCTGTTATCTTAAAATTCCAAGAAATGAAATCAATATTTCATCGTTAATTTTCCTTTATTCTTTCTGATCTTTGCTGATTTTCTCTTTTACTTCTTCTTTCATCTCTAATAATGCGGCTTTAAATAACATGACATGCTCACAGACTTTGTGCCTAGATCCAAACATGTCGTGTAATTGTAAAATAATGAACCAAGAACCGGAATATGATGAAGAAGAGGCTTTTAGACAAATAAATCGAGAACTGGAACATTTCGAAAATAAACCTAAGCCAAACCGAAATGACACTGAGCCGATTAACTTGGGTAGTCTCAAAGAAATCACGGAAACCAAAATAAGCATCCACGCAAATAAGAAAACTCGGGACGTATTAATCCGACTCCTGTTTGAGTTCAGGGATGTGTTTGCGTGGTTATATGATGACATGCCGGGATTGAGTGTTGATTTAGTGGTGCATAAATTGCAAAATTATCCTAATTGCCCCCTAATCCAGCAAAAGCAAAGAAACAGTTGGAAGCAGGGGTGATCCGAGTGGTTCGGTACACCACATGGCTAGCCAATATAGTTCCAGTGCCAAAGAAAGATGGGAAAACCCGAGTGTGTGTGGATTTTAGAGATCTGAACAGGGCAAGCCCCAAATATAACTTCCACTTGCCAAACACCCACATCCTTGTTGATAACTGCGACAAGCATGAGATACAGTCCTTCGTGAACTGTTACACAGGATATCACCAGGTATTGGTGGATGAAGAAGACGCAGAGAAAAGAACTTATACCATACCTTGGGGAACTTATTGCTACAAGGCCATGCCCTTTGGTCTGAAGAATTCCGGGGCAACCTACTAGAGAGCCATGACCACCATCTTCCATGCTATGATGCATCAAGAAATAGAGGTATATATGGACGACGTGATCATCAAGTCCAAAACTTAGGATGACCATGTGCTGGGATTAGAGTAAGTTCTTTGAACGATTGCATAGATATGATTTGAAACTGAACCCAGCCAAAAGCGCGCTCGGGGTCCCATCGGACAAATTGTTGGGATTCATAGTCAGCCGAAGAGGTATCAAGTTAGATCCGACAAAAATAAATCTATTCGGGAATTACCTCCTCCAAAAACCAAGAAAGGTGTAATGAGCTTGTTGTGAAGATTGAACTATATCATCCTGTTCATTGGTCAGCTGATCTCCACGTGTGAAACCATATTCAAATTACTGAAAAAAGATGCAGCTGTCAAATGGACGAGTGAATGTCAGGAAGCTTTCGATTAGATCAAAGAGTATCTATCCAACCCACCAGTCTTGGTCCCACCTGAACCGAGGAGGACTCTGTTCTTCTACCTGACAGACTTGGAAAATTCCTTTGGTTGTGTCCTCAAGCAACATGATATTATCGGAAAAACGAGCGGGCAATATATTACTTGAGTATGAAATTTACAAGCTACAAAGCCAAGTATACTTTGCTGGAAAGAAGCTGGTGTGCGTTAACTTCGGTCGCTCAGAAGTTGAGACATTATCTGCAAGTCTACACCACCTACCTCATAACCAGGTTGGATCATATGAAATATATATTCCAGATGCCAATGCCCACGGGAAGATTAGAAAATTGGCAGATCCTGCCCACCGAATTTGACATAGTCTATGTCATCCGCAAGACAATAAAAGCCCTGGCATTAGTTGATCATTTGGCTGAAAACCTAGTTGATGATGAATACCAACCTCTGCACACTTACTTCCCAGATGAAGAGGTAAACACGGTTGAGGCAATATCTGAGGATACGATTTCTTGGAAAATGTTCTTTGATGGAGCAGTAAATGCAAAAGGTGTGGAATTGGGGAAATCTAGATCTCGCCCTCTGGTCAGCACTATCCCGCCATAGCCAGGCTTCGGTTTTCTGCACAAACAACATTGCTGAGTATGAGGCCTGCATCATGGGTACGAACATGGCAATCGACCAAGATGTCGAAGAGTTTTTTATTATGGGAGACTCAGATTTGATTATCTGGTAAGCCCAGGTAGAATGACAAACTCGGGATGTTAAGCTTATTCCCTATCGACAACATGTGAAAGATCTTAGCAATTGGTTCATATTAATAGAGTTCAGGTACATCCCTCATTGTCATAATGAACTAGTTGATGCACTCGCCACTCTGGACTCGATATTGCCCTACCCAAGCAATGCCCACATTGATCCCTTGGAAATCCAAATCATGGAAAGGCATGGTTACTGCAATACAACTGAGGCAGGACCAAGTATTCAGCTTTGGTACCATGACATCAAAAGATTTTTGAAAACACAATAACACCTCGAGCAAGCAACGGAGATGAAAAGAGAATCATTAGACGGCACGCAAGTGGTTTTTTCTTGAGTAGTGATGTCTTGTACAAAAGGACTTAGGATCTCAATTTGTTAAGATGTGTTGACGCTAAAGAAGTCAAAAGGATCATACATGAAATACAAACAAGAGTGTGCGGACCCCACATGAACGGGTATGTTTTGGAAAAGAAAATCCTTCGAGCAGGCTATTATTGGATAACCATGGAAAAGGACTATTTCAGCTTTGTCCGAAAGTTCCACCAATGTCAGGTGCACGGTGATTTGATTCATGCACTGCCCATGGACTTCATCGGACCGATCGAGCCAAAAGATTCAAATGGGCAGATGTTCATACTGGTTGCCATTGACTACTTCACAAAGTGGGTTAAAGCCATCACTCTCAAATCTGTCACTAAAAAGCCGTGATAGATTTCATGCACGCCAATCTTATCTGTCGATTTGGTATTCCCGCAACCATTATCACAGATAATGAGGCAAACCTGAATAGTCATTTGATGGAGGAGATATGCGAACAATTCAAAATAACGCATAAGAACTCTACTCCTTATTGACCCAAGGCTAATGGTGCCGTCGAAGCAGGAAATAAAAACACCAAGAACATTTTGAGAAAGATGATTCAGAGCTTCAGGAAATGGCATGAAAAGTTGCCTTTCACATTACTGGGATATCGCACCATGGTGCACATGTCAGTAGGAGCAACCCCATATCTCTTAGTCTATGGAACTGAGGCTGTGATACCCGCGGAGGTGGAAATCCCTTCTCTCCGGATCATTGTTGAAGTCGAGATTGATGGCACTGAATGGGTCAAGACTCATTTAGAATAGCTAACCTTAATCGATGAAGAAAGAATGGTTGCGACCCATGCTTATAACAAGAAAGTACGGCCCAAAAATTTTGAAGTGGGGCAACTTGTGCTAAGGCGCATTCTTCCTCATCCCCAGGAAGTGAAAGAAACATTTGCTCCTGATTGGAAAGTCCCGTACATCATCAGAAAGATCTTACCGAGAGGAACTTTGTTTCTGGGCGGTATCAAGGGGAATGATCCCGAAATAGCTGTGAATGTAGAGGCAGTAAAAAGGTAGTATGTCTAGGCTTTATACAACAATGACTTTGTTCAATTGGGATGACGAAGGCTTTCATTCTTACTATCCAAACATTATCAACTCTTTTGCAAACCCTTTGATCCGGTTACTCTTCTTTGATTACCCTCTTTGGAACCTAAAAGTGTCATTAAAAAAATGAAATCAACAAAAGAAGAAAAAAGAAATACAAAAAAACGAGAGAAAAACAACACAAAGCAGAAAACCAAAAAAAGGAAAAATGAGAAAAGAAACAAAAAGAAACCCAAAAACAAATGTTCTGCCTGAACTACGTTTGACTTGATTCCAAAACGATACGTAGGCAGCCTCTCTCTAGGGTTCAGTCACACCCAAACAAAATTCACATTGCCCCCAAGAAAGTGAAACTGGGGCAGATGATATAATGGCTCGGCAAGGAGCCCACTAGAATGGTTCTAAAGTTGTAATTCCATCCATATTCTTTTTACCCAAACTTTGTCCAAGTCCTTCTGATCAATTGGCAAAGGCATCGGAATCAAAAAATACTATTTTTGGAATCTGATACAATCTAACTGAGACAAATAAAATGAGAGAGTCTTACTAGTGAAAACCTACGGGCGCCATTAAGGTGACGGTGAACAGAGAAATTGAAAATGAGAGAGTCTATTTGGTGAAAACTCGTAAAGAGCACTATCAGGCGACGGTGAGAAGAGAATTGAGAGAGATTGATTGGAGAAAACCTGGAAAGGGCCCCATCGGTCAAAAAGAAAGCATTTCCCACCATTGATAGAGTTCCGGCAAGATTCCCTGGTTTCGAAATGCGGGTCGATGAGTTTATGAGAAGTTTGTGCGGGTCGGACATCCAGTCCAAGAAGCATGTCATGTCTATTTGAAGTCTGCATGCACCCTAGATAGTCCTTCTTTTCTGGACTCTTCTCTTTAAGTTAATTTTCTTGCCTTTGTTTACTTTTTCCTTGAATCTATTTCGGTCTAACTCTGTTTCTGAAACTAAGAAAAGGTGGCAAGATTGGCTTTACAAGGCTCTGCCTAAAAAAAGCTGAAGAAAAGTACCTAGCCTCAGCGGGTGCATCAAGCCGATCCCGATTGGCCATGATGGCGGATGCTCTGAAATCAAAGTTATTGGAGAAGGAAAGAAAGTCAAGGACAAAGGTCCTAAGGGCAGAATAAAATGAAAGGATCAAAGTCCCACGGGCGAGTCGTCATGAGAAATTCTAAAAAGATGAGTTCCTTGGTTTTAGGAGAGAGATCAACCTTCACAAAAGCCAGCAAGCAGCGGAGGCTCTCATTGAAAGTTGGGCCAAGATCTAGTTGTCAGACAATCAAGGCCACAAAACCATCAACCGTTTTGAACAAACAATTGTTTTGCTTGAAAATTTTGAAACATGTGTAATCCAAAGCAACCGTGCAAGAAGCAGGTGCAACCAAAAAGGGAAATGCGCCAGAGCTAGGAACAACTTCGTGGAAATAATCAACCCAAAAGGGAAGTTTCCTCCAAATTCTTTCTTGAATTTTGTGAAGAAATGAAGAAGAAAAGAAAATTCCCAAAAAATAATGGTAGCATAGGGTCTCCAATCGCTAGCTGCATCCTTTCTAACCTAGGACCACATTCCCCAGTTTTCCCCAGCATAACCCATGGATCTCCCCAGCATAACCTAAGGATCTCTTTCTTTTCCCCAACATAACCCAAGGATCATTTCCTTTTCTCCCCAGCATAACCTGAGGATCTTTTTCTTTTCATCCTGGCATAACCTGAGGATCATTTTCCTTTTTCTCCCCAGCATAACGTGAGGATATTTTTCTTTTCCCCCGGTATAACCTGAGGATCATTTTCCTTTTTCTCCCCGGCATTACCTGAGGATCTTTTTCTTTTTTCCCCGGCATAACTCCAGGACCATTTTCCTATTTATCCCCAGCATAACCAGAGAATCTTTCTTTTTCTCCACAGCATAACCCGTGGATCTCCCCGGCATAACCCAAGGACCCTTTTTCTTTTATCCTGGCATAACCAGTAGACCTTCCTGGCATAACCCAAGGACCCTTTTTCTTTTATCCCATCATAACCCGTGGATATCCCTGGCGTAATTCAAGGACCTTTTTCTTTTACCACGGCATAACCCGTGGACCTCCCTGGAATAACCCAAAGACCCTTTTTCTTTTATCCCGCAAAACCCATGGACATCCCTGTCATAACCCAAGGACCTTTTTCCTTTTATCCCGGCCTAACCCGTGGATATCCCTGGCATAACCCAATGACCCTTTTTCTTTTATCCCGGCATAACCCGTATATATCCATGGCATAAACCAAGGATCTTTTTTATTTTATCTCGGCATAACCCGTGGATCTCCCTAGTATAACCCAAGGACCCTTTTTCTTTTATCCTGGCATAACCCGTGGATCTGCCTGGCATAACCCCAGGACCCTTTTTCTTTTATCATGGCATAACCCGAGAGCTCCCTAGCATAACCCGAAGGCCTTTGCATAACCCAAGGATCTATTTTCTTTTATCCCGGCATAACTTGTGAATCTCCCCAGCATAACCCGAGGAACTTTTGCTTTTTCGGTATAACCCGGTCATCTTGCAGCATAACCAGGCAATCAATCAAATTTATAGCTTCATTCTCAAGGATACACAATCCTGATTTTTATTGCTTTCAATGAAAAGTAGTTTTTATTTTGTGTTACAAATAACTCACAAAATTTTCCTAGTGAAAAATGGGGCAGAAAATTTGTTTCGATTGTTTGTCTTGGTGTCAGAACAGGTTTTACCTTAGGGCAGAGGATTCGAGATAACCGAAAGAGTGAGTCTCAATCCAGAATAAAGGGAAACAAGAAAAGAACAAAAAGAAGCAAACTCGAAGTGTTTGAAGAAGAGAAGGATGCAGTCTGCTCAAATTTGATCAATGTCACAAGCGTCAAATGTCCCACTCTGTCCAATGCTAAAAAAGAACCAGCACTTACAGCTTGCGAGCATCAAGATTCAGATCGGGGTCCACAACAATATCAGCTAAGGCTCAAGATTAGGCTTCAAGAGATTTATATATAGGAATCTTGTAACTCGTAGTTGATAGGCATAGCTAGCTTAGCTTTTGATTTTTCTTTTGGTGTAATAAGGAGGTCAGCAAGCTGTAGCAGTAGCATCAGCAGTGAATCCACAGCTCCTAGTAGTCCCAGCTACTAAAACTTCCAAAACTACACGGACTTGATTCCTTTACAGCCAAGGGTATGCAGGCAATCTCTGAAGCAAGGTTCGGTCACACACTTTACAAAAATGCTTTTCATGGAGTACCAAGGGGGATCCCTCATAATTTCTCGGTTATCTTTGCCCGAAAACCCTTCGTGTATCCAAGCAAAGAGGGGCAGCTGTGATCACGTGATTTTTCCTCGCGTGAATTACTCCTACAAAATTCTTAGATCCTGATTTTTAGGATTAATTGCATAATTTTTGTGTTTGTTTGCATTTTGTGTGCATTTTTAATTTTGATAATTCATAAAAGTTACAAAAAAATACTGCATTTGCATTAAGGTTTTGATTTTACAAAATTTTAAATTAATTGGTAATTAGGATTTTAAAAAATACAAAAACAATCACATTTTGATTTATTTTTTATTTATTTTTGATTTGTTTAATTTGAATTTTTTTAGTTTATTTTAAATTCATATATAATTAATATAATTAGCTAGATTAATTTAATTTTTGGGATTTAATTAAGTTTTATTTTAATTTTAATATTGAAAACAAAAAAGAAAAGAAAATCAAAATTGAGTCTCTTAAAACACCCAAATTTCGGCCAAACTCACCCAAGACCAATCAATTAAACACCCAACGCGTCCAAATCGCCCCCCTCGAATCAGCCCAAACCTGTTCCCTAACCCGGTCCCCCATATCAGACAACCCAAAACGACACAGTATAATCATGGTTTAATCCCAGCCATTGAGGTAGATGATCTAACTGCTGGAAAGCAAGGGTTAATAAGTATATATATGTCCAAATATTGCCTCCTCCCTCGTCTCCTCTCACACCCCTTGCCAAACCTTAGGAACCATCCCTAACTCCGCCGCCCATTGCCGTCCGCCGCCAACCGGAAATCGCCCACGGTGGCGCGATGACCACCAAAAAAACATCACAGCTTCCCCTCCTTCTCCTCTTTCCAAACCCACACCTTTTTTCCCTCGAATACCACCTAGGCTTCTCGAATATTGCTCGGAAGTTCTGAACCCTCCATCGTGGCCGACAACAGGACCACAACCCACCGCCAAAATAATACCATGTGACCTCCTTACCCACCTCTTCCCAAATCCGTGATCTGTTTCCCTCAAACATGCTCTGAGCTCCTCGAATATCGAATCCGGGGTTTAAGCCCAAATAGTTCATTTTGGAACCTGAACATGCACTTTTTCCAATATTCACGAGTTTCAATAGGTGAGTTTTGCTTAGGTTTGTTCGTTTTTTTTTATTTCGCCCCGTACTTGAATTAGTTGAACCCAATTCATCTTTTCCATTTTAAACTAATCTTTTTCCTTCATGTTTAGTTTTCTTATTCCGCAATTGCTAATACGTTGTGCCTTGAGTTGCTTGCCCATTTTTCCTAGATTTTTAGGTTTCAAATTTATGATATTTCCTTCTTCGTACTGATTGTTACAAGGTAGCATGTTCTGTTTGATTAATTTTATTTGTTTCATTAGATTGATGATCTATAGTTGTAGATTTCAATTCTAGGTAGCCTAAAGCTAAAGTTGTTTTGGATTTTCTTTCCAGTTTTGGGTGGGGATTTATTATATTCTTTGGTGCCATTTGGTCATTTCTGAGTGTTCAAACCCCCGTAAGTAACTATGGTCCTCACTGACCAAGTTAAAAGGCTAGCGTAGTTGGACTTTGGTTTAGTTTAACCTAAGTTAACAATATCAGGGGTAAATACAGGGATAACTCGGGGTAATTTGGGTTGTGTAAGTTAGGGAATCTTGCAATAACATAATAGGAAACCCTTAGAAGCTTCTAGTGTAGGGTTTAACTTTCTACGTTTTGGATAGAGTAACTTGGGTAGCAAGTCAGAAAGTGAGAGATACCTAGGCAAAAAGGAAAAATTAAAAGAGGACCTAGGGCTAAAACAATAAATTAAAGCTTACCCTACTTACTTTCCTATAAATGCATTTCGTCCTTGCCTTAGAAGGAGGATCAAATTTTGAAGAACTTAAAAAATACAAAAAATTAAGGAACACCTGTAATTTTTACTGTTCCATTGAATTCCTTGCCCTTTCGTTGAACTCTGAAGCTTTCAAGCTAAAACATTGTCTAAGTTATTTGATAGTTTGGAATATGTTGGATTTAGGGTATAAAACTAGTTTTGAAATTTTGCTGATGGGTTTATTCGATTGAACTTTATTCCTTGGATTGTTGCATCTTCTTCCTGAGTTTGGATTGGATTTGTTTAATTTTTGTTGGGGATGATTCTGTCATACTATTGCCGCTTAAGCTAACCTTCTATTCTTTTACTTTGTTTCTTCTACATCCAGGTGTCAATCGTAGCTCTTCCTTGATGTAGCTCTCAATTTGGAATGGAATAAAGGCCCTGCTAATTTTTTTTGTTTTGTGTTCATTCATTTGGTCCAGTGTAGTTCAATTAGTTTTTAGCTAAATCTTTGCATTGTAATTAACTATGGACTGTTGAACTATATTATGTCTTATTTAAGCTTTAGTAGGGTAGATTAGTTTTGCAATTCATGTTAGCTTAACCGTAGAAATGAGCCTGGAATTTATCAGGTCTATCATTGTCCATTGTGTGTAAATCTTCAAGTAGTTTCAAGGCTTGCTATAAGGTTTCAAATGTTAACTTGAATTTTACTTTAGAGTATTGTGTGAACCTGAAAGTGATTGCAGAACTATTGTGTATGCCTATACTAGCTCTAATTCCGCGGTTGATAGACGTTGGAAATGGTTCCATGATTCAGTGTTTAGTTTCCATAGCTAATGACTGTTACATATTTGCCCAGTTGATTCTTGAAACTCGTTTGGTCATTTCATGTGATCTCTAATGTAGCTATCATGTGTGTTAATTCTTCATCGCTGCTATATCTCATCCTCTAGCTAGATACAAGTCCATGGTAAGTGCAATAGTTCAGCACTGTTAGGATTTCAAAATATATTGTCTGTTTAGTTCAATATAGGGTCGAGTAATTAATAGAAATACAGTTTTATTCATAAGTATGTTAAGTAGTCCTAATGTTGGTTTATCCATATAGAAATGCTAGAGGTTCAGCTTTTCTATCTTATGCATAAAAAATAGATGTGCAGGCATCATTGGGCTTCATTTAAATGTCCAGTTTGGAGATTGTGCTAGTTCCGAAACAATAACAATCCAAATACCTTTAGTGCTTAAATCAAAATTATTAAATGATCGAGGAGGACAAAAATTAGATAACAAGTAGATTATGGCCCTCCAAAATTTATTTAGGACATCCTTAAAAATAATGTTGAGGTACGTCGCGCCAACTAAAAATACAAATGTGCAGCCCTCTTTAATTATATCTTTGAAATCCTTAGAACTAGGGACGTGCGATTTAGCAAATCTTCATAGCCTCCCACAAAGTTATCAACGTGTTAGTGGCTTCTAGGCGCGTTTGCTAATAATTTTACCTTCTTAAACTCGGGTGTTCATTTCATGTGACCCAAATCTAAATACTAAAACATTGAATAAAATATGTTTGAGACTGCGGGTGCATTTCATATGACACAATCCAAAGACATATTTTAAACAACGTCCAATTTCCTTAAAATTAATAAAAAGCGGTAAATAGTTTAAAATTGCATCGTAGGTTTGGACATGTATTAAAATCAGGTAATATGCCAATTATAATGGTTTAAGCGACCGTTCTAGAAAAACGGAATCTGAGGATGCCTAACACCTTCCCTCGGGTTAACAAAATTCCTTATTCAGAATTTCTGGTTCGCATACTTCATATGGAAAGTCAAATTTTCCTCGATTTGGGGTTTAAAATAAACCGATGACTTGGGAAACAAGAAACAAACCTATCCCAAGTTGCGATCCTGAATAAAAAATTGATTAAATGATTTCATTTCGAATAATATCTCTTAAATTTGAAAAACTCCCTTATACACTACCTTTAGAGGTGGAGTGTAAAAAAGGAGGTGTGACACCAAGTAAAAGCAGTCCCTGAGAACTGAAAGGTTGTAAATGCCACACCACTCGACTCAAGAATCCCTGATGTACAGAGCATCCACTAACACTTGTCAAGAAAACCCTGGGCATCCTTGCCCTCAGCACCACTGAATGACGGAGGGTAGAGCCTACCAAACCTCTCGAGACGATGCTGCTCATCATCTGGTATAGCTGGAACGACGAAGTCCTGTACTAGTGCAATCGGCTGAACTGGAGGTGCTTCCGGTGTCTGTAATCCCTGCACTACCTGCTCAAATGTGCGAGCAGTGTGGGTCTTGTTGCCTCCCCCCGCCTGTGAAGCTGCTGCAACAGTGGCTTAAATTGCCTGAGCAAGGCTAGTGCAAACTGATAAGATCTGTGCCAAGGCCTCTTAAAGACCCATGATCCGTACCTGGGGCAGCTGGTGAATCAACAGGTGCTGCCCTCACTACTCTAGCTATGCCACGACCACGACCACGTCTATGGTCTCTAGTGGCTTCAATGGGTAGCACTGGTGGTCGTCCACCTCGTTCGGTAGCGCGAGTCTTCGCCATCTGTGAGAGAATAAAATAAAAGAAATTTAGTTGTTGGATCAACAAAGTCCTACGACAAGAATCCCAAGAATATGAAGTTTTTCCTTATGTTTCTGCAACCTCTAGAGGATAAATACAGATGTCTCCATACCGATTTGTGAGACTCTACTAAACCAGCTCATGACTTGTGAGACCAAGTAACCTAGGATCTGATACCAACTTGTCACGACCTCAACCCCAATCATGATGGCTCCCAAAACGCTGCTAGGCAAGCCCGACCAACTTACATCCTTAACCCATTTCATTAAGCAGTTCATTATTAGCTAATACCATTGAATTACCAAATCATTATATTAGAAGTATGAACATGAGTTAAATATGCGGAATTTCAAATAGCAATACGACTACATAGCCCATAAAGATCCGATATCACAAGTCTGAGCCTCTAATACAGGTTTATCAACCTAATACATGTCAATCTAGGGAATACGAAATAAAAAAAAGGATAGAAGGGAGAAATCATGGTTGCGGATGCCATGCAGCTACCTCGATGCTCCCGGATATGCGCTGCTTAACAGAAAATCCTTACTCAGCCTCAGATGTACCTGGATCTACACGCAAGGTGCAGGGATTAATGTGAGTACTCTGACCCAGTTAGTAATAAACGTAGATAATGGCTGAGAATAAGAAATCATTGAAAAACACAGAGTAATCTATCATTCTGCAGTTTTAAACAAGTAATATGAAAACGATAAACCAATGAAATTGAAATATGGAAATACTACAACGGATAAGCAGATAAATGACAGCAAGATAAAGGAATGCAACACATAGAACGGTACCCTATAGTACCCGCTGCCGCGTGCAGCCCGATCTATTTATTTATCATCGACGGCAATCACTAGGGGTGTGCAGACTCCGAGAGGAGCCCCTTACGGACCAATTGTAATATCAACCCATCTTGTGGCACCAACTAGGCCCTCAACCTCACATCAATACCAATATAATACCGCTACGGCGCGCAGCCCGATCCCATAGTCTGTCTAGAAATCACATAGCCCTCAGGCAATAATAAATACTGGTTCTCAGCCCAAAATATCATTTAATATATCTTATAGTTTCAAAATTCCGAGGAAATATGGCTGAGTTTTAAGATAGTAGAAAGAGTACGACTGAGTTCAAGTAGTAAATCCATACAGTGAGGGTATAGTGATAAAAACTCCCCGAAGAGTTCAAGTAGTTGGCACGAATCCCAAATATGATAGTTAGTCCAAATAATGATGATATTAATTAAGCTTCAATCAAATACATGGTAAAAACATCGCTCGGGATGGACCAAGTCACAATCCCCAATAACAAAAGACCCCGTGCTCATCATCAAGTGTGTGTCCCACCTCAATATAGCACTACGATGTGCAAATCTGGGTTTGGGGTTTCAAACTCTCAGGACTTTATTTACATTCATTACTCACCTCAAACCGGCCAAACTCTAGCTCTCTATGTCCTTTCCTCTCAAATCGGTCTCTTCTCTCATCGAATCTGACCAAAACCACAACGAATACGTCACAATAGGCTAAGGGGATAAAACCCAAGCGAAAACAATCGAAAACAATCAAAAATCCTGAAATTAACAGTACTCGAGCCCTGGTCGCATTTCTCAAAACACAAAAATTTACACATCAACGGATTCCATATCTTGTCACGAGTCTATGCATATTAAAAGCACCAGAATCGGAGTCCAAATGACCCCTCAAATCCCAATTTTAAAAAGCTAAAAATTCAAGCCCTAGCTCTTCCATTTTTGTTAAATCTCCATGAATTTCTAGGTTGATTCCACAATATAATCACGTTTTTAGTTCATAAAATTTATCTTCAATCAACCCTCTTGGAAGCCCTCTTCAATTTTTCCCTAAGAACTCTCACAATGTTCAACAATGGAGGAAAAATTACTTAGGCTTGCGGATGGAGTGTTTAAAACCTTCTGCCCAGTTCCTGACATTCCTTCTTCGTGTTCGTGACCTCAGTCTCTCGAATGCGAAGCACACTTTTTATTTCCTCAAAAATAACCCTATGCAAACGCGACAGGGTCCAGCATATGCGATTCTTTATATCTCCAAACCTACGCAAACGCGAGCACACAAGCACGAATACGAAGAACAATCTTCCACTGGACCCCCAACCCTTATACGCGAACGCAAATGGGCTTATGCAAATGCGAAGCTCAACTCCCTTAGTCTTCCACGAATGCGAACCTCTGACACGAACACGAAGGCTTAAGTTCCTGCCTTCCAACTTCCTTCTTTGTGAAGGCGAGGTCTTTTAAGCGAACGCGAAGAGATAAATCTCTGCAACTGCTGAAATGATAATCTGCAACTCCTCAATGCCAAAAATGGCCCGATTGACCCTCCGAAACTCACCCGAGGCCCTCAAAACCTCAACCAAAAGCACCCACACTTCCTAAAACATTGTTCAAAACTTGTTCCAATTATAAAAACACCTCAAAATACACCAAAACCATCAATTCCCGTAGAAATCATGCATAAGTTCTTCTAAAACTTCCGAAACGTGCAATTGATAAAAAATCCAACCAAATCACTTCCGAATGACCTCAGATTTTATACATAGATCCCAAAATCACCTAACGAAGCTACAGAAACTCTCGGAATTCCATTCTGACCCTCGGATGAAATCTCACTTATCAATCGAGAATTGCCAAAATACTAAATTTTCCATTTCAAGACTAATTCTACATCGGACCCCCAAAAATCACTTTTGATCACACTCCTAAGTCACAAATCATCCCCCGAAGCTAACTGAATGGTCGGAATTCACATTTAAGCCCTCTAACTCATACGTTAACATCTGGTTGACTTTTTCAAACGTAAGCCTTCTTAAAAGAGACTAAGTGTCTCATTTCTTATCAAAACCACTCCAAACAAACTCGATCATATAAGACGTGTATATCACAGTTTTCCCCAAATCTCATCTGAGGCCGTTTATCCCAAAGTCTAATTCCAGTCAAATTCTCACTGTTTAAACTTCCAAAACTAGTTTTCTTTTTTCCAATTGGATGATTTCTTACTAATTCTCATTTCCTAATTATATTGAAGTTATTTTTTGTCAATTCTATTTTAATATATTGTCATTTTGATATACACGAGAAGAATTTCAAGTAGCTCTTTTTAAAATATTTAATACTATCTGTTGTTTTTTTAAAAGATTTAATACTATCTAAATTTCGTCTTACGAAAAATTAGTTTAATCTACTCCATATAACTCTCCATAAGCAATGAAACTAACGGACGTATTGGTGGGAAAAGGGCATTACATGTGGAATGTTAGTATGCTGACGAAGCATGACGCGTGGATTAGTAATATAGCGACAAGTGGCGTTCTTAATTAATAGAATTAACTGAGAGAGGACGGCACATGAGGAACACCTACGGGATAGTAAAAATAAGAGAATCAGGTCTAATAGTTGCTAAAAAGGCGTGGATAGAATGAACAAGGATCAAAAGAAGGGAAGATTCGTGAGTGGAAGTAAATATCGAAGGGGAATCAGAATAGTTTTAGGGCATTAATAACAATAAATATGCTAGTTATGACTATCTATGGTATTGGGAAATATATTAAATTAATACCCATAATAAGCCCAAATTATGTGAGAAACCTGTTATGATTGTACACTTCTATATAAGGATATAGAGTTTTATTTGTAAGGATGGATCCCAAGTGCGATTGAAATAGTATATTCTTTATTTCTCTACTTTCTTGAGGTTCTCAGCCTTGATTTTATAATTTGACTATCAATTTATTTCTTATTTCTTTTACTAAGTTTTCTATGCCATTCTTATTATTTTCCTTAAATTCATTGTGAAAATGAAGTTAAAATCTAGTTATCGGTGACCCATTTTCTTCTAAATATAGACTTTGATTGAGAAATCTATTTATTGGTTAAACAAATTGATCACGTTACCGGAAATTTGATAATCTTTTTCCTTTCCAAATTCACTTTCTGATAACCAACTATGTCAACTGTCAACGAAAATAACTAAATGAACCCACAAGAGGGAGGAACTCCACCAACCCTTCTCCATAAGGATCTCCTCAAGAGTCCCATGAGGAGTCACCTAAAAGATTAATGTTACACATGAATGATCATCAAGGGGATGAGCAAACTCCATCTCCAAATAATACTGCAACCATAGAAAACCCATGCTCGGGACTTGCCAATTCTGAAAGTGGAGGAACTCCAAATGAATCTCGTGATGGAAGGTAATACACAAAATAATTCTGATTTACAAAGGTTGGTACTAACATTGCAGAAATAGTCGAAAGAGCAAAATGATCGCATAGAACAAATACCTTGTGTACCTCCGTGATTAAAAAGGACCGTTAAAAATAGGTACGAGCCTTATATGGGTCCTGCAGGTTGAGATTCTTGGTCCAAACAGGAAAATTTACAATTAGAATCGATATCAAGACAAAAAGATGTGGGTTCCTCATCTAGATTCAGAAAGGACCGGGATACATGAGGTGACAACTTTAGCACATATGTGAGAGTCAAAGATTAAATATGTCAGTACCTCCGAGTTGGTAGCCGTCTTTAGATGTATGGGAGATGAGGTGCGGTGGCCTAAAGAAATGAGATCAGACTCGAGAAAAAGAAATCCTGATCATTAGTGTGAATTTCACAACAAACATGGCCATAGAATAACAGATTGCTGGTTACTAGAATGAGAGGTCGAGCATTTGTTGAAGCAAGGCTATCTAACTTACCTGTTCAACAAGAAGGTTAGAAAATCATATATAAACATCAAACAAGAATCCCCAAAACCCACATCTCCAAAAAGAATTGTTAACGTAATAACAGGGGGATACAAGGTCAACGGTGTGACTTGTACAGCTGCGAAGAAGACGTCAAAAGTCACAGTCAGACATGGGAAGAAAATACGCCAATCCTTGGAAGGAGAGAGTATAACATTTGATGAAGGGGATGTGGACGGCTTTATGATTCCTCACAATGATGCACTGGTAATATCTTTACTTGTAAACAATACCAACATAAAACGAGTTTTGGTTGACCCAGACGGTTTCATGTATATCATTTTACTAAGAGTGGTGGATGAAATGCAAGCTAATGACAAGGTAATACCAAAGGCACAGTCTTTGTCTGGATTTAATAATTCAAGTGTTATCACAAAAAGGGAAGTAGTGCTTGCTACGTTTGCATAAGGGGTCAAGGACACAATGTTTTAGGTGATAGATGCAGATATGGCTGGTAATATAATCTTGGGAAGACAATAGATTCACGAGATGGATGTTTTCCCATGCACATTGCATCAAATTATCAAATTTTCTTCACATCGGGGAATCCGTCAAATCCATGGAGATCAACAAACTTCAAGAAGTATCAATTCGGTGATGGCTACTAGCACGGTAAACGAGGTTACAGGCAAAAAATAAAAGTCACAGAGTTTAGTCGAGCATGTTCTAATACAAACCTCAACTGAAGGCATTCCAGGAAAAACTTATGTTGATCCGAGATCCAATGATGTTTAAGAGCCAAAAAAATTAAAAATATTAAGAAGACTACCGAAGAACTCGAAGTGGTGGTGCTATTTAAACACTAGCCAGACAGAAAAGATTACATCCGAGCAAACCTGAGGACATAAATGAAAGGTAAGTCCATTGAATTTTTAAAAGCTAACACAGATTGCTTTACTTGGTCGCATTCAGATACGACAGGTATACCACCGGAAGTGATGACTCAAAAAATGAATGAGGACCCATCATATCCACCTGTCAAGCAGAAGTAGAGAAAGCATGGATCCTTGAAAAATCAAGTGATCTAAGATGAGATACAAAATCTATTAAAGTTTGGGTCAATACGAGAGTTAAAATATTCCAACTAGCTAGCTAATACTGTGGTACTACCAAAAACGAATGCGAAACGGTGATTTTGTTAAGATTATACGGACTTAAATAAAGCTTGTCCTAAAGATTCATTCCCTTTGCCGTACATACATCAACTAATTGATTCTACCGCATGACATGAGCTGTTAAGTTTTTTACATGCATAATCCGGATATAACTAGATAAAGATGGATCCTATAGATTAAGAAAAAACTTCCTTTCTCACAAACAGGGGGACTTATTGTTACAAAGTCATGCCCTTTTGTCTAAAACATGATAAAGCCACGTACCAAAGATTAGTAACTACAATGTTTCAAGAACATTTGGGAAAGACCATTGAAGTCTACATTGACGATATTCTAGTCAAATCAGCATAGGCGGGAGATCATTTCCAACAAATGTCAGATACTTTTTAGATACATTGCAAATACAATATTAAGCTAAATCTAGAAAAATGTGCTTTTCGCGTATCTGCAGGTAAGTTTTTAGGTTTTCTTATTTCTAACAAGGGAGTTGAAGTAAATCCTACACAAATCAAAGCTATCGACGAAATACCGGATGTAATCACAAGAAGAAAAAAAAAGAAGTGCAGAGATTAACAGGAAGAATAACAGCCCTGGGGTGATTTATTTCAAAATCATCAGAAAAGGATTTAAAATTCTTTTCAGTAGTGAAAAAGCAAAATCACTTTGAATGGACTGATGAATACCAACAAGACCTTAAGGACCTAAAATCGTATCTGTCAAAGCTACATTTGTTAACCAAACCAAAAAATGGAGAAAGGTTGCTTATCTACCTTGTTGTGTCAGAAGTAGCTGTAAGTGAAGTGCTCGTACTAGAGGATAAAGGAAAATAATCTCCAATATATTATGTCAATATCTTTGTTAGATGCTGAGACACAATGCCCTCATCTAGAAAGCTTGCTTTAGCATTAATTATTGCATCTAGAAAATTGAGACATTAGTTTTAATGTCATCCTATCTCTGTAGTAACTACTTTCCCCCTGAGGAATATATTGCATAAAATAAAAGCTATCTGGTAGGTTAGCTAAGTGGGCAATATAACTGAGTGAGTATGATATCATATATCATCCCAAAACTGTAACAAAATCGCAGGTTTTAGCAGATTTCAACACAAATTTAATTCATGAAGTAAAAAGAGAGTTACATGTATTTACCAGATCTAATCCGTGGACTTGGATTTTATTTACTAATGGTTCCTCAAATGTTAAAGAAGCGGTTGTAGGTATTGTTTTAATTCTACCTTCAGGGGAAGTCATAAGACAAGCAATAAAATGTTATTCCAATACTAACAATAAAGCAGAGTACGAATTTGTGATAGCAGGCATGGAATTAGAATGAGAACTTGGCATAGAACATATTGTAATCAAAAGTGACTCGCACCTAGTAGTTAACCAAATGCACGGGACTTACATAGCAAGAGAAGCACGGATGCAACAATACCTAGAAAAGGTACGGGATTTAGTCAAACAGTTTCAATCATGGAAGACTATCCAAATACCTAGGGAGAAGAATGTTGAGGCAGTTGCGTTGGCCAATATCACAGCTGTTATGGAGATAACAAATGCAAAAAATGCTATTGTAATACATTTATATCATTTGACACTCGACCAAGATAAGAACGAGGTAAATTTTAATAATTTAACTTGGGATTAGAGGAACGAGTTTGTCCACTTTTTTTGGCATGGAATCTTACCCAAAGACAAGAAGAAGTCATAGATACTTTACTAAAAAGCCACATGGTATTGTTTAATTGGTAGAAACTTATAGCGAAAGATGTTTGGTGAACCTTTAGCACGGTGCCTTGGTCCCTCACAAACAGAATATGTGATGAGGGAAGTACATCAGGGGAACTGCGGCAATCTTGCTGGGGGAAGATCATTGGTGAAGACTTTAATAAAAACGGGATGCTATTGGTCGAAAATGGAGGAGGAAGTAGAAAACTTTGTAGCCAAGTGCGATAAATGTCAATGATATGCCAATAACATGCATCGCGCATCAGAATTTTTTCATTTAGTTATCTGGCCATTGTCATTCACGAAGTGAGGCGTCGATATCGTAGGTTCGATACCTCAAGCTAAAGGAAAGGTATAGTTTCTATTAGTTCTAATTGATTATTTTTTAAAGTGAGTAGAAGCGGGAGCTTTCAAATAGGTGCAAGATAAAGAATTCAATGACTTTATTTGGCAAAATATTATCTGTCATTTTAGAGTTCGAAAGGAAATCGTGTGTGACAATAGCCCACAATTCGAACAACGAAAATCATAGAGTTTTTTAGAGTTAGAAGATTAAACGGATTACATCTATGCCTTACCACCCTATAGCCAATGGGCAAACTGAGTCAACAAATAAAGTTATTATTATTAATTTGGAGAAGAGATTAGAAGAATCAAAAGGCAAGTATCCAGGAGTGTTACTAGAAGTATTATGGGATTATCAAACAACATCAAAAATAAGTACGAGAGAGACTCCATTATCACTCATCTATGGCACTGAAGCTCTAATTCCAGTAGAAATAGTTGAATCCAGTACGAGATACACACATGCTACTGAGGAATCAAATGATGAAGAAATGCAAACGAATATGGTTTTGTTAGAGGAAAGGAGAGAAGCAGTGCTAATAAGGATGGAAGCTAAAAAACATATGATTGAGCGATATTACAACAGAAAAGAAAATCTGAGGCATTTCAAGATTGGAGACTTTGTGCTTAAAAAGGTGTTCGATCAACGAAAATGGCTAATGCAGGAAATTTAAGTCAAAATTTGGAAGGCCCTTATAGGGTTTGAAGCATCGTTGGAAAGGGAGTATATGAGTTGGAGACCATGGATGGCAGAATACTACCATCGAATTGGAATGCTATTCATTTGAAGAAGTAATACTTCTAGTCAAAGGAAGTATCCATCGTCAGGTATCACTCAGATATAATTTTATTTTGTTATTTTGAATTTTAATAACAATTTTTGACGATAGGCAAAAACCTAGACCGTACCAAATGATGATATTAGGCCTGAAAGACACGCGAAATACTGAATTATTCTCCATCTAGGTTACAACCTTCCGATAGAAAAAAGGGCAAAGCAGCCATTACCTAAACATATATCTCCAAGTCCTCTGTGTATTTTCCTTTCCAAGGAATGGACCAAAAAGAAGGTGCGATCCAGTGTTTGATATTTCATACTTCAAAAATCTAACACTAGAGACTACACATATAGAAAAAGAAGCAAAAGAGCCAAAAATCAAGCCTGAATCGAAAACCTTGAAGCAACCTTGAGAATGTGTCAACTCGCAAGAAGGATACAAGATATATTCCAAATTCCTATGAGTTTTTAGGTTAAGGCCAAAATTTAATCATGGGATAACAAACCTGATTTTGTATCTGAAAATCTGCTACAAAGAAAGCAGTTGCGAAAGTATTATATGAATAATAGAGAAAATCATATACGAAATTTATTTAAAAGTTAAAATTATGAAACTTCCTCAAATTGTTTCCTTTTTATCTATTTTTTCTTTCATATTGGTGTATATTTACAGCAATATGAAGATGAGACGTCATCTTCATTAGTTTCGCCTATATAAAAGAGCCCTCTTTTACTAAAAAAGCCCATGTTTATAAATCACGAATTATTAAAGCATTCTTAAATGCAAGCTCAAATATCAAAGAGCAAAATAAACGGTAAAAGTAACCGAAATACATATATTAAACTTTGGGAAAAATAGAGGTACTTGTTTGTCATTAAACCCCAAAACAAGATAGGGGTAATCAGAAAACAACCTTCCAAAAAGCAAACTTCCCAAAAGCTGAACAAATATGAAAGCAAGAAAAAACTAAGGGCCATTATTTGTGGGAGCATCATCAATTGGAGAAGAAGGATTAACTTGAGAAGAAGAGTCTTGAACATCTGCTTCACCGGGAAAAAGTCCATTTCCATCATTGTCGGGACCTTTGTCTTTAGTTGAAGAAAAGCTTTGATGTTGCTGAGTTTTATCAATTGCTTCATTAGATTTAACAATTTCAGCATGAAGGTCAAAACCCTCCTATTTGGCTTCCATTAGAGTCTTAAGGTGTGTGTTTAAAAAAAGCCAAGCTCACATCCAATGACATGTTGTCCTCAAGAATCTCAGTCCTTATCCCACTAGTCAATTAAAGCTCTTAGCTCTTCTTTTTCTGCTTCATCTGTATCATAAGCTGTCTTCAAAGTAGTGAGAGAGCTTTTCATGAATTGAATCTTATCAGTAGAGGAATATAGATCATCTTGAGCTTGAGTAAGTGTTTAAAAAAATTCTTCTGCATAAACCTCTTTTTGATTAAGGAGTTCCCTCAAACCCCTTATCTCCTCAGTTGCCTCGAAAAGCTGTTCAGCAAAAGAGGACTCAAGTATATCCTTGTCATTTCCAACTTGGCTAGAAGAAGCCTTTCAACTGCTAATTCAGCCGCAACCAACTTTATTTGTTGCTCCAAGGCATTCTTTTCTTCCGCAAGAACTTCTTTCTCCAGTTGTAGACCTTAAAATTGTCCCTTCCAGTTGTCAACCTCGGTGCAAAAGTCTACAACTTTTTGCTCCGCTTGAGAAATCCTTTCCATAATCTCTGCGGCAGTCAAGTTGATCTGCGAAAAAGTAGGAAGATATATGAATAAGAAAGAGAAAGAAAGGAAGTATAATTAAGACTATACCTTCAAAGAATAATGAGCGATAACATTCATTGAGTTATGTATTTCTAACTTCTTCTTCTCTACGGGGCCAATCAAGGGCTTTAACCACACATCACCTTGACCGGATTTCTTTCGTAAAACCCTACCTTCAAGGACCTCAACAACAACTCTTTTCATTGTCATCCCACTGCTAGAGGGTCCAGTTTGTGCGTTGGAAGAAGCCAGAGGAATAGCAGACGAAGTGGAAAAAACCACGGGAGTAATAACAGGAGAAACAACAGGCAAAGACACGGGGTGGGCAATGGAAACCAAAGCTGGAAAGGTAGCAAGAAGCAATTCCTCGAAAACAAACATAGAACCTTTATCATCCTCAAAGTCATGAACAAACAATCAATCAACAGAACCTGGGGAAGGGTGAATAGAAACATCATCAAAAACCACTAAAAGAACACTCTTTGGCTCATCCAAGAGTCTAAACGGGACTGAACTTGTTGGATGGTCATGAGAAGGAGTAGCTTTATCATCAGAAATTACTCTTCTCCTGACTCGTAGTCTTCGGACTAATGAACCCTCCTCTATCTCTTCTTCACCCTCAGAGCCACAGGCTCCACCAGTTTTCCTCTTAGAAGAAGAGCACTTAAAATTCTTTCTTGAGCAAGACTCCCAGAAATCCTGGTTGAGGGAATAGGTGCGAGACTAATACCACGAATGGGAAAACCTAATAAAAAAAGGGTGAAAATGTGAAAATCTTGAATAAACAAGGGACAGAAAGAAGGAAACAATAAAAGTAAAATTATCGTGCGTCTTCACTTTCCCACAAAATTTTTGAGAAAGGTATTTCTAGGACCTCTTCTCCCTATGTGCAGCTGTCAATATCTTTTCTACCCAAACCCGGAAGCTAGGAATTTCATCAAAAACTTTCATTGATGCTGAAAAGTTAGGTATTTGATTATAATGAAACCTTTTGAGATATTTCAAAAACAAAAGATAAAAAGCTTACGTGCAAAGTTACATTTCTTCGGGAAAGGCATGTTTCTTCGTCCACTAATCCACTAGTAGTAGCAGCGACAAAATGAGGATACCAGCTAATCTCACCCAAACTCACACCATAATTATAGGTAGTGAGACAATTAAAGCAATAATAAAACCCAATGCAATTTAGTGTTGATTCCTCGGGGAGTTAAAAATGGGATTAGGTATACACTTAGCGTAATTGTATAATGTGCCTTAATTTGCACTTCCACATTCTTGTTGGTTGTTTTTATCTATACTTTAAACTATTGATTGCGAGTAATAAACTTGAAGGCGATATTTTTTTAGTTTGGTTGCTTTTCAAATGATAAAGGATTTAGGGTTGTGACTTCCACCTAGCTGGCTACCTAACAGCTTGTAAACTCTAGGGAAAGTTTGATTAATCGGGATCGTAATGTAGTAATCACATGCAATTGCTCACTTTATACCTCTTGGTAGTTTGAGTGGTTTTGCCCAATTTGGCTTTTTCAAGCCCAAATAGATATTGCACAAATAAAGTGATATATGCTCAAGTCGGGACTTACTATCTCTATATTTGAACTTTTAATTGGGGTTATCAATTTCTTGAGTTCATCCCAATTCCTTATTAGCCAAGTTTTCCTAAACTTCACTTTTTCTCAAGCAAAGACTAGGTCAAATAAGCAAAAATCAATGTTTGAAACTATTAATTCTAGAATTCAAGTACAAAAAATACTAAATATCACTAACTCAACCACAAACAAGCCTAATATTAAATACTCATTAAGTACTCACTCTAGGATTGAGCCAAAACCCTAGCTAAGAATTTAGCTACACATGAAAAATAATGAAATACAAGAAGAAATTAAGATAGAATGTACAATAATTTATTAGACAAAGAAAATCTAATGTTTAGAAGTTACTCTAGTATTAAATTGCTCAGGTGCACCTCTGCAAACTAAGCTTAACCTGAAAATGACAAAAGTTCTATTTATGTTAAGCTGAAAATATTGGATAAAGATGCCTCTGTGAAGGTTGTGCGGCCGCATAATTCTATTGCAGTCAGCACAATGGGCTTCTGCGGCCGCATAATTATCGTGCAGTCCACATTCTTGGGAATTTGGGCTTGGAACTTCAGGGCTTCTACAGTCCACATGAAAATGAGTGTGACCACACTTCTAATTATGCGACCGCACCAAAGTGATGAGGTCCACACTCTCTGCTTGTGGACTTGAAACAACTCTTTGATTCTTCAAACCTGCGGACCGCATATTTAATGGCTGCAGTTGAAGTTGACCTCCTACGGCCGCACAATTTCGGTGCGGTCCGCACTCCTTGAGCTAGCTCAAACACTACTCTGCGAATCGCCCTTTTGCGTCCGCACTGCTAGAATTTTTACTCTGTTTTGATTCTTGTTCACTTTTGACTCTTTTATGAGTTGATTATGACTTCGTTGGCTCATTTTTCAATATTCTTGCAAGTAAGAACATTTCGCTAGTCTATGGGAATACCTTTAAATATTTTTTAGCTAAAACGCAAGTAAAAGAGAGAAAATAAGTGGTTAAAATCCCTACTTATCAACTCCCTCAAACTTAAGCTTTTGCTTGTTCTCAAGCAAATGAGGCAATTCCAACCTCCATTAGAAAAAGGGATATTTCAGCTAGCCTAAGGTGAATACACATCAATTGGGACCAACAATTACCCACAACACATGTAAATTATTAACAACGCAATGATTTGACTCTTTAAGTACAATAATTATAGTATCAGACTAGAGCATCAAGAGTTAACTCTATTTAACAAGGAAGCTTGCTCTTTCATGTAGGTCATTGTGGATTCCAAACTCCTCCTCCTTTACTCTCCAGTAGTAAATCTCACTTTAGAATGTAACACTCAAAGCAAAGATTGTTGAAAAGTTTGATCATCTCTCTCAAAAGAACGTCATAAGTCCAGCTTTAAGTACCATAAACTTGCCACTTATGTAAATCACCACTAATATAAGCTCACTCGACTTGAAATCATGTAGGAATTTTGCAGGATGTAATGAAGGCTTTTGGGTCAAGGTAGGAGTTGTTGGAATAGAATAGTTTCATCTTTCCTTAAGCACTCCATTTTCTCTTTTCGGCTCATACTTTCTCGACTCTTTGAGCCATTTTCTTCTTCCTCAGAGAAACAAGAGAGACAGAATGTCACTCTTTCTTGAGCATGACATTTAGTCTTCTTATTTTCTATTTACTTCAGCCTTTCCTCCTTATACTCTTTTGAAGTCCCTTCAACTCTTCATTTCATTCACTTTCTTTTTGGCAGTTTTTTTGTTCTTTTTTTCTTTTTTCTGCCTTTCCTTTTCTTAATTTCTTTCTCTTCTTTTTACCTTTTATCACTTTCAAACTCCTCGTCCCTCCCCAAAACATACATTTTAGTCAATTATTTCTCAAGAATATTAAGGAAAGAGCGGGTGCCAAGAGAGTGTCATTATAAAATGGATAAAAGCTTGTAACGTGGTTATTGAAAAAAAGGGCTTCGGCTCAAAGGTGTTGACTAGGAATATCAGATTGGTAGGCTTTATAAGATTTCAAATTTAAATTTGGATAAAGGAGAGCCTTAAATCATTTCTCAAGCCAAGCTACACTTAGAATTTCGCCTAGACAAATATCCGGAGCAAGTTCTAGACCATTATCATGGGTACTTGGACTTGTAACTAAACATCTCATCTCACATGCATCTGGATTGGTAAAGAGAACAGATCAAGGGACCATAAAAACCCTAGCTAAGATTGAGAATATCAAATGGCGAAATTTTGAACCACTCGATGACTGCTTAAGTCAACACAAGTGTCAAAAGAGTCATAACTAGAGCTATATTCTGCCAACAACTTGTTTTTAACCATACGATCATAGGTAAATATGTTTGTGCCAAGTGAAGCATGCGTGAGACACCTTTTATTCATTTTATTAAATTACGCGAATACCTTTAAGCACTTTTGTACCAAAATGCAAGTAAAAGAGAGAAAAAAGCGGTCAAACTCCCTACTTATCACCAACCATAGTCCCGATCATCTTCAGGACAAACCAAAACTCCCTTACTTCTAGCCACGAGAGTAAAGACACCTTCAAGAAACATCTTGGGGGAGTATAAGTGAAGCAAGTGTCAAAAAGTAAAAGGCACAGAAACCAGTTCTAGTAAATAACAAAGGCATACAACAACCCTCCATACTATGGGGCCAATCTGGCCAAAATACACATTAAAATAGCAACAGAATTCAAGGATTACAGGATCAATAGGGGTTTGAACCCTAATGTAAAGGGGTAGGTGTAGACAAAACAAAAACCAGCATGGTAGGAAGTAATTCTCTTGTTGGCACCAGGAACTAAAAATGGGAAATCTTGTTTCCAGTAACACTATCTTCTAACGAGGGAAAAAAGACTAGTAGTAATCAAACTCGGGTGAAGGTCAGTAGGATTGAGGGAGGCCGTGGTTGAAACTTGTTTTCTTATGGTTTCACGATCAGTTACAAAAGAAAATTCTTGAGGAATAATCTCTGCAACTGTGGGTTCACGCACAGGATCAGTTGAGTCTCTATTTCTAGAAGAAGATCTAGGGGTTAAAGGAGCCCTAGGCCTAGAGGAAGATGGCTTAGAACCTACTTCTAGTGGGAGCATTATAAGAAACAAACTCGTCAACAATGACAACCTTACGGGGATCTGGGAATGACATGATTGTTCAAAGAGATACATAATAAATACAATGAAAATGTAAAATAGGAAGAAGGTGATGGATATGGAGGAGGAAAGACTGTAATAAATCAAAAAATTATGGAGTATTTAAAAGGAGACATGACCATTTTTAAAGTTGATCATAATGAAGTGTCATAGTGAAATCGTCATGTCGTGGCTGACGTGACCGTAAAAAATCCTAAAAACATTGAGAAACTGCAGAACCAATTGATAGAAGCCACATGGCATGATAATTAAATAGATTTAATGTACGTTACATCGGTACTGAAAAGGACATGATTTTATTCGTAAAACAGCGGCAAGGAATTCCCGCCACAAGATCTTTCCACTTCCCGAATATTCAGTAAAGAATATTTAAAAAGTAGAGCGACAATCTGTATTGGTGAAAAAGGACATTAAACGTGGAATATTAGTACGTTGACGAAGCATGATGCGTGGATCAGTAATATAGCGACAAATGGTGTTTTCAATTAATAGAATTAATTGAGAGAGGAAGGCACCAGAGAAACACCCACAGGATACTATAAAGAAGAGAAGCGGGCCTAACAGTTGCCAAAGAAAAGCCATGGACGAAATGAACAAGGATAAAAAAGAAGAGAAGATGCATGAACTGGAAGTAAATAAAGAAGGAAATCAAGAATATTTATAGGGCATTTATAGTAATAAATAAGCCAGTTACGGCTACAAGTGGTAATGGAAAGTCAATAGAATTAATGCTCATAATAAAATCAAATTATGGGAGAAAACAGTTATGATTGTACACTCCTATATAAGGATACAAAATTTTATTTGTAAGGACAGATTCTAAGTACTATTGAAACATATTCTTTACTTCCATGCTTTCTCGAAGTTCTCAACCTTGATTTTATAATTTGACCATTGATTTATTCTTTATTTCTTTTAATGAGTTTTCTCTGACATTCTTTTTTTTGGTAATTAAGAATTTTAGTAATCACCAAAGATGTTGCAATACACTATCATAGTCCAGCTTATACTCAGCTGACTATCTCATCTAATCTGATTAACCACAACTAACCCTATAACTAAACCTTAACTATATTTACAGGAGAAATCGCTTCATCTGTTGTCTAACTTTAGGAGTTCCTCTACTATTACAAAAATAGGCTAGTTCCCTGAGTAAAGTATCGTTGCTACGGAAGGCATTCTCAAATATCCGCGAGTTTCTCTCCAGCCACAAAGTATAGCATAGTTCTGCAGTCACCATTTTGAAGATGTTAGCTCTACAAGACTTTCCTTTAGCTTTGCTAATTATCCACTGGAGGTAATGGTCCCAGTTCTGCATTCTCTGGATATGGACATGTAAAGAATAGATGTTCTCTGGATTCTGCATGGTTTTGGCATAGCACACATTTCTGGTCAACATTAATTCCCCAATTTGTTAGCCTATCCTTAGTTCGAAGCCTGTCATGGAGTACTAACCATAAGTTGAACACAACTTTGGGTCTGGCATAGTTCTGAGCAGTTGGGTTCTTCCAAGGGACTCTCGGCAATTGACCAATCTGTAGTAGATAAATCCGTCTAATGGAGCACACTTGCATATTAAGGCCTTGATGTTGTTGCAACACATCTCTTGCTGCAATGATCTTTCTAACCATCCAACTAGCTTGTCTGGGAATAGGCATGTTCTCCAATTGGTGCAGCTTCATATAAACCACATGAATCCATTTTACCCACATCCTGTCTTTCTTGTGAGCAAAATCCCAGTAGAGTTTAGCAATTGCAGCCTTGTTCCATAGAGATGAGTTAATGAGATTCAATCCACCTGTTGATTTAGGAATGCGCATTCTTTCCCAGGATATATAAGCTTTTTTAGTGATGACATTTGATCCAGACCAGATGAAGCTTCTACAGATTGATTCAATTAGCTTCAGTATTTTAGTTGGATAATGAAGAGTTGAGCCCAGTATGCCTGTATTCCAAATGCCACTGACTGGACAAGTTGCAGTCTCCCAACATAGGACAGTTTCTTGGCAGTCCATGATGTGATCCGAGCAGTGATCTTTTCCACTAATGGTTGCCATTGAATCAGTGACATCTTGTTGGTGGATAGAGAAAATCCCTAGGTATTTGAAAGGTAATTCTCCATGAACATAGCCAAGATGACCAGTAATCTGCTGCTATACTTCTTGCTTAACCCCTCCAAAATATACCGAGCTTTTGCCTAGATTAGCTATCAATCCTGAAGCTTCAGTGAATTGGGAAAAATACTGGAACATGGCAATGACAGGCTTGATTTCTCCTTTAGCAAATAAGAGAAGATCATCAGCAAAGCTTATGTGAGTAATGCCCAGCTTTTTACATCCAGGATAATAATGAAATGCTTGATCTTTCCTTAGTTCAGCCAGTGATCTGCTAAGATACTCCTTGACTATTGCAAATAAGAATGGGGATATTGGATCTCCTTGTCTGAGGCCTTTAGCAGCTTTAAATGGTTTTGTTGTTTCCCCATTAGTCAACACTGTATAGCTTACTGTTTGGACACACTTCATGATCCAGTTAGTGAACCTGGTTGGATAGCCCATTCCCTCCATTACTTGTTGCAAGAAGATCCACTCAACATAATCATAAGCTTCCTGAAGGTCAATTTTTATCATGCATCTGGGAGTCACATGGGCTCTGGAATAGTTTTTGGTCAACTCATGAGCCAAGATGACATTATCTGCAATCTTCCTACCTTGAATGAAACCTGCTTGAGCCTCACAAATGATACTAGGCATGATCTTTTGTAGTCTGTTGGCTAGGATTTTAGAGATTATTTTATATAGAACGTAGCAGCATGCAGTTGGTGTATACTCTTTAACTGTGGTTGGGTTGGAGACTTTAGGGATTAATGTAAGAGTGGCACAATTTATTTGCTTATACATCTTGGTTGTTTGGAAGAACTGCTTGATTGCACTAATGATCTGCTTGCCAATGATGTTCCAGGCTTTCTTGAAGAATACTTTATTAAATCCATCAATTCCTGGAGCTTTGTCATCCCCAATTGCCTTCAAGCTCTCCACAATTTCAACCTTAGTTATATCAGCACTTAGCTCTCTTCTCTGTTGCTGTGTTAAGATAAGGCCATTAGCCATATACATTCTGTTTATGGCTGGGAAGGAAGTAGCTGATGAGCCCATTAATGACTTGTAGAAGTCACTGATATCCTTTTTAATGTCTGCTGGATTTGTAACTTTAAGACCCCTTGCTGTAGTATGTTTTGTGATCTGCTTATATTGGTTTCTTTCTTTCAGGACAGCAGAAAAATACTTGTTGTTAGAGTCACCAAGTTGAATCCATTTTTCTCTAGCCTTCTGTTGTAGATTCTGTATGTCTTTCAATTCTTGTCTGCAACAGCCAATTCTCTGAGCAATGTTCCTAAAATCTTTATAATTAAAGACTTTAGGGGACCTTTCAAGGATTTGAGTATGGACCATACTGATTTCATAGAGCCCAGATTGTTACATTGCCAGTTATCTTCCACCAGATGCTGAAAGTCTTCATGTTCAGTCCATGCATTGAAAAATTTGAAAGGTATCTTCCCTTTCCTAGTAGCTTCTTCCAATGTTACTATCATAGGATTATGATCAGAGATTAGGGGATGATCATATAATGTTTCCACATGGTTCCACTTGATCATCCATTCATAGTTACCGAATACTCTATCCAGTCTACTGCATACTCTATCAATGCATGTCTGCCTGTTTGTCGAGGTGAAATAGTCACCTTTCCAAGGTAGTTCTGAAAGCCCATCCTGTTGTATGCATTGAGCAAACTCTTGAGTCTCTGAATACTTAACAAGATTACTTGACTGTCTATCACTGGCATATAACACAACGTTGAAATCTCCAGCAACTAACCATGCTTCACTAATAGATGCTGAGTAATCCTGCAGATGTCTCCATAATGATCTTCTCTGGTCTACCCCATTTTGTCCATATACCACAGTTAGATAGCAAGTGACATCCCCAATATTGCTTTTGACTCTACAGTGTATCAATTGAGTCTCATCCTGGATACCAGTAACTGTGAGCAATTTTGTGTCCCATAAAATCCATACTCTACCATTTATAGAACTATTATAATTTGCTAGAAAACCCCAACCAGGCACCAACAGCTTAGCAATTCTTCCTGCATTTTTTTATTTAACATTAGTTTCTACCAAACCAACAAGGTTTATATTATTTCTTCTTATATACTCCCTAACTTCTTTTTGTTTGTACCTTTTATTACACCTCCAATGTTCCAGAATAACCACTTCATTGGCAGTTGCTTGGTCCTCCTCTATCTCCAGGTGGGATCTCAACTCTACTACTGGAGACTGCTTCAAAACGATTGCTAACAACAATAGGGGATAAAAGTGGAAAATTGATGAGGTTGAATTCAGGGCTTTGAACTTTCTTCCCTTTATCTTCTTGTTTAGACTTCTCTATCACCAGTGTTGGAGGGTCATTAGGCTCTATATGGATCTCATTGCGCAGACTTGTCTTATTCTGTTGATGTGGTATCTCATTCTGGTTAGTATCAGTTTGTACTGGAGCCTTGGTTCTCCATTCCTGAGTCACTTTAGCCTTCTTCACTTTAGTCGGTTGGTGTATTTTTTGCTTCATTTGGGCCAAGCAGCTATGACCAACCATTAGGCATTTTTCACACTAAGAAGGTTTCCAATCATAAACAACTTCTTGTAAAAATTTCCTCCCATTTGTATCCATTAACCATATTTCTCTCGGTAGTTCTTTTGTAACATTCATCTCTATAAGCATTTGAGCATATGATACTCTAGTTTGTTTGGTTGTGCATTCATCCGCAAAGATAGGTTTCCCTAAGACACTTGCAATTCTGCTTAGCGATCTCATTCCCCAACAAGACATTGGAAGTTTAGGGAACTTGACCCATAGAGGGATATCAACAGGGAATTCCTCTGTGAAGTCAAAATCTGGCGACCACTGCTTAAGAATCATAGTTCTGTTTGTTATAGATTAAGGCCCTGCACAGAGAACTTCCTTAGCATCATCAATGTCAAAAATAGGCTCGGCCCTGCACTTCATGAATTACAATACTTGGTTTACCAATGTTAGGCCACCACAAGTATGTTATTTACGCTCCAACACTACATCTCTTGACTGCCGAGATGTAATATATATCTCATATTGATTGTTTTACAAGATGTGCATGCAGATGCAAGCAATCTCGTGGCTAATTAATTTTTATTACTAGAAAACTGCGAAAATTTGTCTTGGTATGTTGATGGAAAATCGGTCAAAAAATTGGAAAAATGATCGATTTTTGACCGGCTTTAATCCATCAAAATAAGACTGGTCTATAATGCGATCGATTTTGATTGGTCAATTAAATTTTACAAATAACCAAAAAAGAAAAAATTTATAGAAAAAACTGACCAAAGTCGGTTTGTATTTTTTTTATATAATTAGAAAATGCGCCATCTCAAAATTGAACCGCGGTCTGTATAGTGACAGAATATTATTCTACCACTAAAGCATTGATACATTTTGGTTTAAGACTTTATTTTATTTTATTTATACTTTTTAATTGAATTTTCATGCGAAAATAACCAACTGATTTTGTATATTTTATTAAAAATAAAAATTATCGACAGAAATAACCAAATGATCTTGATCGATTTTTTGAATATTATTTTAATTTATTTTACATTAAAATCGACCAAAGTTGGTCGGATTCATAAAAAATCAAATTTGCGGGACACCAAAATAGTTTCTCACAATTTAACGCCAAAAAAAATCGGACCGAAGTTGAAGATTCGTATCATCATCACTATTATCCTTAGCCCCATGGTAAGTGCCAAACTGTTTACCTATAAAATAAATAACAATGAATTTATACGCAGTTTAATGAATACGTAATTTAATTCACCACAGATGGTCTAAGAACAACAAATAATTGAGTTAAAGATAAACAAAGCGATCAAACCAAATGAGATGTATGATTAAGCCTTGATTTATGATGAGCACTTAAAGTTTGTTCCGATCAGGTCGTCGAGACAGGTTCGATTGCAACTAAACAAATAAGCAGCTGAAGAACACATTGAATAGTAATTAGAGAACAAAAGTTAACTTTACTGCTTTGATATGCATGCCAATTGTGATTGAACAATAAAAGGGTTCTCCCCAAGTGTGTCTACATATATATATATATATATATATATATATATATATATATATATATATATAGTATTTTGAGTAGAATATTTTTGTAAAAAAAAACGCACCGCTTGAAAAATATGATTTTATATAGTTATTAATATCACTACTTTCAAATATGTTTTAAATTATACATATAATACGACAAAGTTATAAGATTTTCTTAATTGTAAAAATATGAATTATTTTTTCCATAAAAAAGGAAGGTTATCTTTTTACTATTTTAAAAATTAAGTGTACAAAAATATTTACTTCTACATGAGATTAAGAAAAGTTAATGTTGAGAAAATATCTATTTATTTTTACACAGATGTTTTAATGAAATAATAGTGTATATACTTATTTTGTATAGTACGTAGGTTATATAATGTGTATTAAAAGTGAGTAGTATTTTAAGTAACTTAAGACAATTTTAAGTTATATGGTATACCCATTGAAACCACCAGTTAAGTTCATATACATTTAAAATATTTGTTTACTTTCTATACCTACTTTATAAAAATTTATTTATTATTTAAGTCTTTATTATACATCATGTGAGTGTAACAACATTAATATCGATATATATATATATATATATATATATATGATATAGTATTTTGAGTGGAATATTTTTGTAAAAAAAAGCATCATTTGAAAAATATAATTTTATATAGTTATTAATATTACTACTTTTGAATATGTTTTAAATTATACATATAATAAGACAAATTTATAAGATATTTTTAAATGTAAAGATATGAATTATTTTTTTTTTACAAAAAAAAAGAGGTTATCTTTTTATCATTTTAAGAATTAAGAGTACAAAAAACTTTACTCTTTACATGATATAAAGAAAATTTGAAGTTGAGAAAATATATATTGTTATGAAATAATATAAAAGACAAGAACAATATAGAGAGAATAGGGAGAGAGAGGAGTATTCTTATTGATACTTGGGATGATTTACAATGGGGTAAGACCCCTCTATTAATAGGAAGATAAATGACTTAGCTTCAAACTAAAACTCTTAGACATTCACTCTAAATAGAGTTCTATTTATAACACTCCCCCTTGAATGTCTATTCAACAATGTGCCTCGTTAAAACCTTAAAACCAAAACCCAATGGAAAAAATTAAAGAGAAGGAAAAAGAGTACACATGTTTGAATATGCGCCTATTGGTTGCCTCGTTAAAAACCTCGCAAGGAAAACCCAGTTGGGACAAAACCTTGTAAGGGAAAAAGAGTGCAGCGCGCATTAGCTCCCCCTGATAAGAACATAAATTTATATCCTTGAGCATTTGCATTCCAATCTTGTGCACCATCTTCAAAACAATCTTTGGTAGATGTTTGATAAATAAATCAACCATATTGACTTGAATAAATATTCCGCACCTTGAAATCATCATTCTTGATAGATATGAACATCTTCATATAATGTCGTGGAATAACTCTTCAATATCTTCATAGATATATTCTCAATGCCATCATGCTTATAGTTATAGCAAGATACATATGTACACAAATTGTACTTAGGATGTGGTACTTCAGGACCAAGAATTGTGTATGCTTTAAGCAACTTAAATCTTTCAAGTTAAGTCATATAAATCACATAATAGACTTTAGATGCATATCAAGTTTTCATGTCATGCTAAACAAATAAGACATCGAAAACTGGTTATACATACCTTTGACTTTATACTTTCAAGTATTTGAACTATATGTCCAAATCTACATGTCTTTCATATGGAATCAAGTATTTGTCTATACGCTTTAAGCGTATCAAAGACTTTGTCCTTCTGGGACTTAATATTAGCATTTGTAGTGAGAATAAGTTACTTTCTTTGGGTCAGCAAATGCGTATAGCATGCTTTGCAATATGTTGCAATTGAATTATCCATTTTATGAACTTCAGGTTCATATCATGATATTCGGGGATTTACATATACAAATGATAATTCATCCCATGTAACCTTTTCTCAAGTGTTTATCATGTCTCCCCCTCATGTTAGAAAAGCTAACTTGTTTCCTCAACTTTGGGAAATCATCTTTGTGCATTATCATGTCAATATACACAGCACATTAATAATAAGATGAAATTATTTGGTTCCTGACCCTGAACCACTTGTGAGGGGAGAATATACTCTCGTATACAATGTATATCAAACTGATATATATAACTTTGTTCTCATAAGAAACAGTTTAGCTATTAAGTGGAGGCACTCAATAATTATCTTGCTAAACCAACTTTGATATAAACCAACTTATCAAGATGAACTATCTTGAGTAGAAAATCTGGAAATTATGCTCGAAGTTAGATTACTGAGCAATTTACCTCGCAAGCACCGGCCAGGCTGCGGGTTAATAACAATTGCGCATGTAACCATTTCATAGATGCATCATATGTGGTATACATGGCAAGTGAATGGGCCCATATTCACCTTTTATATTTCCAAAATTTATGGGCTTCAACCCGAACTCTTTAGTTGGTCAATTCATTAATGAGAACAAGTGATACAAGAGAATTCGTAAAGAACTTTCTAGTTCTTTAATATTCACCCATGTGAATTCTCTATTATTACACATCATACTTAAAATGAGATGGCTAACCCGAATGCCAACTGAATAAATTATCAATATTGGTAAACTTCAAATTTACACCATGACCTGTGCACTTATCAATAAACTTCAGGTTTATTATGACATGGGTTTTTATACCAATAGATATCCACTTTATTGTGGCATTCTTTTGTTTGTGTAGTACAAACTGGAAAATATAGTGGGTAGCTTTTCATATACAAATTATCCCGCTACAAGTTGTAGTAATAGAAGATATCAAATATTTCCTTTATTTATAGTCTCAATATAATCAGCGCTTTCGCGTGTACTTTGGAAACTGAATAAGTTTCTTTGAGACTTACTACAGCACAATACTCAATTGTGTTTCTCCAACATAGTAATAATTGGCTCTTCTAGAGCTCTCATTTAATTTTGTACTACCACAAATTCATCAACATCCATGTGGTGAATATCTTTCTTAAAGAGAAAGTTATACCATTATGGTCATGTCAAACTTATATGCAAGATATGTTTCTTGCATTATCGTTGTCCTTTAATAGTCATATTTCCAAAATACTTTGGCGTACAATAGGTACGTGACCAACGATCATTCATGCCATATATCATCTCAAACCTCCTTCTAGGGGTGAGTGTGGTATCATCTCAAACCTCCTTCTAGGGGTGAGTGTGGTATATTCTATACCAATTTCATGTTCATATTCTTCCAATAATGAATATGTATTCGTGAATCAGATGTTGTCACATTCACTGCGGGGATATGTGATTTTGTTATCCTTTTCAAATCTGTAAATGCGTCTGGCATTCGATTTGCTATTCTTTGCAAATGGATAATATTTTGCGCCTCTTTTTCACAAATAGAGGTATGTGGATCAAGATGAGATAATGATGCATTTTTCCACAAAATTTCCCGTTTGGTTTCACCAACTTCTCCCCCTTATTTTGGGAAAAGTGTCTCATCAAATTGACAGTCTGCAAATCGTGCAGTGTACAAATCCCCTGTCAATGTTTCGAGGTAGCGAATAATGGAGGATGATTCAAACTCAACATATATTCCTAACCTTCTTTGCGGACCCATTTTGGTGCGGGATGGCGGTGCTATAGGCACATATACTGCGCATCCAAAGATTCTTAAATGGGATATATTAGGTTCAATTCGTCAGTCAGAGACGAACTAGCATTGCTGCATGCAAAATGGCATGACCCCAAGCCGAAGTGGGCAGCCACGTTTTCATGAGTAAATGAGGTATTCAAGATTATACTCATGTATTGTCTCAATCTGATATCCATTTTGAATGATATCTTTAAAACTCAACAAGTTCCTTTTAGACTTGGAGGAGAACATTTTGACTGATATCATTAAAACTCAACAAGTTCTTCTTAGACTTGGAGGAGAACATTGCATTCTCTAAAATATCATTCCTTTAGGCAGAGTTATAGTTGCTCTTCAGGAGCTTTCAATCAATTTAATTCCCATGGTTTGCCATACAAAAGAAAATATACGAACATGAGAATAAACAAATTCAATTCGTTTGTTTCATAATTAAACAATATTTTCGAAATCTGCTGAGGTTATTCGACTAACTAAATCAGATAGTCGATTATATGTTTTCCATAATCAATTACTTTGCAGTTTGAAAATTTCAGTTTAAGCATTTTCTTAAAACAATCGATTGTTAAACATACACAATCGATTGTGTCTTAATATAATCGATTGTTAAACATACATAATTGATTATTTGCTATTTTGAAAAACTTCAGATCACACTGTCTTAAGACAATCGATTGTTAAACATACACAATCGATTGTTGAACATTCACAATCGATTGTTAAACATACACAATCGATTATTTGCTATTTTGAAAAACTTCAGATCACACTGTCTTAAGACAATCGATTGTTAAACATACACAATCGATTGTTGAACATTCACAATCGATTGTTAAACATACACAATCGATTATTTGCTATTTTGAAAAACTTTAGATCACACTGTCTTAAGACAATCGATTGTTAAACATACACAATCGATTGTTGAACATTCACAATCGATTGTTAAACATACACAATCGATTATTTGCTATTTTGAACAACTTCAGATCACACTGTCTTAAGACAATCGATTGTTTTGCATTTTTAATGCGAAATATTAGATAATCGACCAACTGTTAGGTTAGTCGATTACCTCTACTAGAAAATAAAAATATTATTGAAATCTGAGCATATTGAAACATTCTAAAGAACTAATACTAACATTATATCATAAACTAACTAATACGAGCTGATACTAATGACTATTAGTTTATTCACTAACTATTACAAATAAGTGAAATAAAATCAAACAACTCCATCTTCTTTCATCACAGATCCATCACCGATTAGGTGGTCTATTTTCCCATCGGGTTGCTCAAAGAAATCTGCCACATCCAAGTGGGTGATGTCAAAATTGTCGTCAGAGAAAAAATTTGTTTCAGGGCCTTTACTCTTTCGAGATGCTTGATAAAGGTCATGGTATACGGCAAGCTTTTGACCAGTGCCCTTTTCCACCGCAACGATAATATATAGTTTATGAACTATTTGCTTTTGGATTCTCATCGTATCGTGCTTGTGGCAGAGTGATCAACTTTAGGTTGTCATATCTCTTCTTTAAGCCATTCCACAAGATAGGTGGATCTTTGACTGTGATATATTCAGTTTTCAAACCTTTATCAAGGTGATGGCGCAAGAAAATCAAGGCCTTAGCACAGTTTCAAACCTTCATCAAGGTGATGGCGCAAGAAAATCAAGGCCTTAGCATAGTCTTGGGTGGATGCATTATTTCTTTCTTTAATGGCGTCTCCAAGACCCATAGCATCTAAGTGGATTTCAGCATCCAACACCCATGTCATATAGTTCTTGCCCGAAATTTCAAAGGCAACGAACTTTCTTTTCATAATGTCAGACATAAAACAAAATTATATCAAGAGCGTGTTCATACTTACAGGCTCTATTACAATTATCACATTAACTTCAGGGAATGGACCATAATCATGTGCTTTACACAATCTCATGTCAAATATTACTTTCATAAAGTGAAAGATTATTTTGAGAATCTTTATTATTCTCATTATCACAATAATGACGATTATAATTTCGTCTATTGCCACGTCCACACCCATTGATACCTTCACGGTAATAATTTTGTCTTCTTTCAGACTTATCACATACTGCTATCACATTCTCTAAAGGGAATGGAGCAAATTCAATTGGACGGAATTTTAATTCTTTGCCCACAATCATACATGAATTTGATCATGGCAAGGCATAGAAATTTTACCACTTCATGTGAGTGTAATTTCTTACGAACTCCATTAGAGTTATAATCTAACTTTGTTGTCTTTGTTTGTATATAAAATCAAATCGTAGAATTTCAAGAATTTGAAAGGGAAAAGTAAATTACTTACCTTTAAGGTATACCAATAAATGTTGTGATATCAAATATACCTCTTGAGTTTCCATCCCGTTGCATTACTTTATGATGATACCATCTCTTCTATTTTTTCGTATAGAAATTAGAAAAAGGCGGCGATTGAGTTGAGAGAGCCGAATCGGCTATGAAGCAAAACCCTACACAAACAAAAGTTAAAATAATCGAAAATTTCAATTGGTTAGAGACTCGTACTGATAACGTGTTATGAAATAATATAAAAGACAAGAACAATACAGAGAGAATAGGGAGAGAGAGGAGTATTCTTATTGATACTTGGGGTGATTTACAATGGGGTAAGACCCCTCTATTTATAGGAAGATAAATGACTTAGCTTCAAACTAAAACTCTTAGACATTCACTCTAAATAGAGTTCTATTTATAACATATATTTATTTTTACAGGGATTTTTTTGATGAAATAATAGTATATATACTTATTTTGTATGGTACTACATGACCATGATAGTAAGTTATATAATGAATATTAAAAGCGAATAGTAATTTAAGTAACTTGAGACAATTCTTAATTATGCGGTAAACACATTGAAAACATCCCTTAACTTCATATACATTTAAAGTACTTGTTTTACTTTCTTTACCTACTTTATAAAACTTTATTTAGTTTTTACATCTTTATATATTTATATTCCATTAAACAAATTCCACCTTTTAAGGAGTAGATTATCTCTCTCCAACTTGATAAATCTCTTAAAACACTCCATCATCCCAAAGAATTAGGATTACAATTTTGCACGGAATATCTAACCCCAATGATTTCATGTTTCAAATTTTTATGCCTTATAGAAAATCTTAGTACCCTATTTATTTTTAATGCATACCATTTTAAGATATTACATCCTATAGATACCTTTTATACTTTATAGCCAAATATCTAGTTATAGTTATATCCTACATTTAAGGCACCATATATGATAAATAATATTTTCTCTCTCCTTTTTAGTCTTTTCGCTAATATAATCATCGTAAAATTGACTAACTATATTCTCTCTCTCTCTCTCTCTCTCTCTCTCTCTCTCTCTCTCTCTCTTTGCATACATTTTACTCTTTCTCCCTCAACCCAAGACTCATACCTCTTCTCCCACCCGATTTCTCTAGTTCTCCCCCATTATCACTCCATTACAATCGCTTATGATAAGTTTAATTCGTTGATTTTGATAGACGAAGAGCAATTGGTTCAACTATAGTAGCTCGATTCTGCATGGCAGTGGTCATCGAAGTTGGGTTCACAGCTTTTGCATAATTCCTGGCTTCGTTTGTGGGATTTGAGGGCTATGGATTATTTGTAGTTGTTGTAGGAGGTTGGGAAAATGTGTTAGGGGGCTGACCAGTCGGAATCAATGGTTGGTCGTCGACCGGTGAAGCCATAAGGTTATTTCTCTCTCTAGATCGCCTAAATTGCCAATTTATTCAGTTGTATTCGAATGTATATTTCAGCTGTATTCACTTGTATTCAAGTTTAATCAGTTGTATTTAACTATTTTTCAACAGTAGTTAGTTGTATTCAAGTATTTTATACAACTGTATTCAGTTGTATTCAGTTGTAGTAGTTATATTCAATTATTTTATTCAGCAGAGGTTAGTTGTATTTTGTTGCATTCAAGAGCTTATTCAGCTATATTCAGTTGTATTATTGTTGTATTCAAGTGTTTTATTCATATGAATTAAGTTGTTTTTTTTGTAATATTCAACTGTATACAGTTCTATTCAACTGTATTATTCATATGTATTTCTCTTTATTCAGCTATAATCTTTATTATGTATCTTTCAAATACATATTAATGAGGGATTGTTTTAATCATTGAGTTAAATTAGGAGAATATCGTGTGGTTTGATTTCCTTCCCTTTTTAGCGGAGATACTTTACTGTATTTAACGTTAATGCCGCTTGAATACAGCTAAATACATGTCAAATTTAGCTGGAATTCCAGTTTTTACGCCTATATTTATGGTTGTATTAATGAATACAACAACTTAAATACATGAAATGCATTGTATAAAAACATACAAGGAATCTATAACACGAAATATAGCAAAGGGTATCCATAAATGACTAATTAAACCTAAAAGATAATGCTTTATGAAAAATTTTTGAAGGAGGAAGAATATGAAAATAGAATATTTATTTTGTACAAGATAATACCTCTTTATCATTTATTTGTTAGATAGAAGTATTTCATCTTTTTTGTTTTCCTCTTACACCTATGTAAAAATATTTTAATTTGTGATACAATACCTAACCATAGAAATATTAGAATATATTACTCAAATCAATACACCATAATGTTCTAGTTGACATTACAATTTCAAATCAAACATTTCATAGTATTCTAATTTGGAATATAATATTTAAATTAAATAGACCATAGTTTTATAATAGAATACAATATTCAAATCAAGCATACCAAAATATTTTAATTTTGAATATATTATCCAAACCAAACATACCAAATTACAATTGATTAATGAAGAATAAAGTATTCAAACCAGACACCATAATATTTTAATAAAGAATGCGATAGTAAAAACTAAACATATCACAACATATTAATTTGGAATAAAATATTCAAATCAAATAAACCATAATATTCTAATTTGAAATATAATATTCAAATCAAATATATCATAATATTCTAAATTAAAATATAATATTCAAATCAAACGTACTTTTATTTATATTATTGTGTATATGTTATTTTATTTGGAATATTCACATTATTTAATAGTATACAATGATTAGTTTACTGTAAATTTTATATTTTAGAAAAGAAGCTAAACTTCTATAACGACAAAGGTTCCCATAGTAAGAAAAATAATTTGATGGATAATTTTGTTATTCTTTAATCTTTGTCCAAGTTTGAAACGGATGGAGTAAGATATTCAATGGATTTGCTTTGTACATATAGTTTCCGTTAATTAAGGGGACATATTTATTAGGTAATTGTTGTCCATTAAGTAAATAGGTATGTGCGTAAGTATTTGATGTCTATTACATGTAATTTTTAGAATTGAATTATTGTGTGTTATGGTTTTTTGAAAGGAGGTATATGGTCTAACTTTCCCTATTGGTTAATTGTGGATTTTTGGTAAAAGATTAACCGTGTAATTCAAGAAATTGTTGGATAAAATTTGGATAAGTTTAAGTGGAAAAAACGCGGCAGCATGTATGGATTCCTAATCAAGCCTAAGGACGACTAAAGTATGTAGCTATGTGGCAAAAATTGAGAAATCTATAGCTTAATAATCACATTAAGTAGCGGCCCACTCCCTTGATCAAATACCCCCCTAATTCATTATGGAGAAATAGCTAGACTTGCTAATGGGTGAGTTTTCAACGGAAAATTCTTATAACCCCGATCACCATCTATTCTTTATTTTAATGAGGTACACTTGTTAGAGTTGACATGATTTCTTTGTGGAGTTCATCGGAATTTTTCTATATATATCTTTTATGTGTATAAGAAAAGTGCATTCGGTATTTTTTTATACATATGTAACTTATGGTAACGATTCGATCGGTCATTTTAAGCCCTAGCGTATCGTTCAACAGTTTGAGGTCATGAGCAGCTTCATTTCAGGTGTTATGACTTGTACGCATGGTCGGAATTGAATTCCGGGAAGATCAGAGTTGATTTGGATAGAGAATTCTTATTTTAGAAGCTTAAAGTAAAACGAATTAAATTGGATTGGATTTTTGAGTGAACGATCTCAGAATCGGGATCTAAAGGTTTCAGCAGGTTCGTACGATAATTTCGGACTTGGGCATATGCCCGGTTCGGGTTTTGAATAACCCGGGAGCATTTTGGCGCCTACTGTGGAAGTTAGTATTTTGGAAGAAATTTTATAAGTTTGGCTTGAAGTTTATTTCAATGTTATCGATGCCCGTTTGGGATTCCGAGTTTGTGAATAGCTCTGTATGGTGATTTTGGAGTTGGGAGTGAGATTGGTTCGGAGGTCTGTAGGTCATTTTGGAGTCATTTGGCTAAAGATAGAAATTTGAAGGTATTTGAGAAGTTTGACCGGAAGTTGATTTTTTGACATTGGGGTCGGAATTCAATTCCGAAAGTGACAGTAGATCCGTAATGTCAAATACAAATTTTCTACAAAATTTGAAGTCAATCGAACGTGATTTGATAGGGTTAAACATCGAAAATAGAAGTTTGAAATTCTGAAGTTTATTAAGCTTGGATTGGAGGTCGATTCATGATTTTAATGTTGTTTGACGTGATTTGAGGCCTCGAACAAGTCCGTAATTTATTTTGGGACAATTAGTATGATTGGTTAGGGTCCCGGGGCCCTCGGGAGAATTTCGAGTGGTTAACGGATCGAAATTGTTTAAAAAGCTATTGCTGGTATTTGGTTTTCTTCTTTGCTAACACGAAGGGAGTCTCGCGAACGCGAAGAGGAAAATGGGAGGCTGCTGGATTTGGCCTTCGCGAATGCAAAGAAGAAGTGGCAAACGCGAAGGGGTGGGTTGAGCTACTTCGCGAACGCGTAGAAGGAAAGCGGGCCTGAGGTCGTTGGCCTATGTGAACGCGAGGCCGGTTACGCGTACACGTAGGTTCTGAGAAGCTGACATCCGAAATGAGAGCACCGAGCTAAAAACGCGATGAGGAAATTTGGGGCTGAAGCAGGTTGTACTTCGCGAACGAGAGAGAATTTCAGCATTCGCGTAGAAGGGTCGCCTAGGAATTATTCTTTTAAAATTGGGTTTTGGCTCTATTTTCACTTCATTTCTTCCATGGGAGCCGATTTTGGAGCTACCTTGGAGTGTCATTTTCATCATCAATCATGAGGTAAGTCATTTTTACTGGTTTTGAGTTAAATATAAGGTTTATATATGGATTTAGACGTGAAAATTGATAGAAAACTTGGGGTTTGAGGAAGACCTAAGAAATTAGTACTTTTTGATTTTGACCACGATTTTGGGTATGGAATTAAGAGAACACCATATATTTGAGTTCGTGAGTTCATGGGAAAACTTTATCTTGAAAAATTTTTAGATTTCGGGCATGTGGGTCTGAGAATATTTTTGTTAACTTTTTGATCGGGGCTAGGAATTTCTATAAATTAGATTGTAATGAGAAGTTGAGCATATGTTAATGAATTTGTATAATCATTGGCCAGGTTTGGAGCATTGGGCGTCGATTTAAGTCTTCCGAGGAGCGTTGAATGCCAGTTATGGATCTTCTGAGCGAGGTAAGTCTCCTTTCTAACCTTGTACGAGGGAATTCTCTCATAGGTGAATTAATTGGTTATGTGCTCCTAATTGTGGGGGCTACGTACGCACGAGGTGACGAGAGTCCGTACGTAGCTACTATTATGCTATTGTCCGGGTAGTTAGGACCCAAAAGAATGCTATACTTGGATTAATAGTAAACTTATTGACAACTTGAATTGCTCAAATCACATTAAATTAGGTAACGAATTTCTAAAAGGATTTAAACTTCAATTTTTTAAATTATTAAATGAGAATTAGCTTTTCTTCGGAAAATGTTTCTATGATGACTTCTTGATTGACTGCCTATGTGTGTTTATTTTCTGTTGGAGCGGACCAAATGACTCGACAGATTAAATAGATGCATCTATGGTTCACGATGTTTAACCCTCAATAGTTCACAATTTATTTTCTGTTAGAGCAGGCCGTCGACCTCGGCATGATTTGCGCATGCTTGTGTTGTTGCTTTGAACTTATTGAGTTGTTATTGCCTTTTTATGGCTTGAGAATATTTGGATAAATAATGAAAAGAAATTTTGAAGATTTCCTATAAAAGAAATAATTGTTTACTTGTTTCCTTCTATTGGATTAAAAATCATGTTTATAGAAATCCACAATTTAATGTATTATTGACATCACATTTCTGGACCTTTAGTAAGTGTCGAAGTCGACCTCTCATCTCTACTTCTTCGAGATTAGATGGGATACATATTGAGTGCACGTTATTTTTGTACTCATACTACACTTCTATGTATTTTTGTTGCACAGGCTCACGTGTTATTAGTGGCTTACTAAGGGTAGCAGCACAGATGATACAAGGACTAGATGAGTTGCATTATTCGAGACGGTCCGCAGCAAGTATAGTCTGTCCAGTGTATTGTATTTACTTTCGGTCCATTGTATTCCAGATGAATGTTATATTTTATTTCCTTATTAGTAAATGCTCATGTACTTGTGATACCGGGTTCTATGATGGTTTGAAGTATTTCGTATTAAATGCTTATCATTTAATTTGAACTCAAGCGATTATATTTTTTATTGATAAAAATGGAGAAAAATCATTGATTTTAAGAGTATTAAAACGAAAATTTGATTAAGCAATTTGGTTGGCTTGCCTGACAATGGTGTCCGGTGTCATTACATCCCTTAGTAGATTTTGGTTCGTGACAACATGGTATTAGAGCACTAGGTTCCTAGGGTCTCACGAGTCATGAGCAAGTCTACTAGAGTCTCGCAGATCGGTACGGAGACGTCTGTTCTTATCCTCGAGGGGTTGCAGGACTGTTAGGAGTACTTCCCTTCTTGATTCCTTATTGTGCGATTTGATTCCTCGAGGCTTATGCCTTTGTTTCTTTCCTGCTCAATCTTATGCGATGCAAACCTCTTGTTATAAATTGAGAACTGAATAATTATAAATAGTACAACAGATGTGGTGCGGGATGTGTCTCTAGGTACAGTTGAACGGACTATTATCGTCCCTTTGTGGAAGGATATTATGTCATTTCAACTCAGTAGCGGTACCTATGAGAGCTCTGAGGCTAGGCACAAGATGCCATGATGCTTATGAATGATTGTTCCATAGTCTTGATGTGATGGTGAGATAGTCTTGAAGAAGCAATTGTCAGAGAACGCATGGTGCGGTAGTTCAGGGATAAATCGGTATTTCTAATGTCGACGGTATGAGAAAGCTGATCTTCCGAAAGGTGTAAAGTTAGCAGCAATTGTGGGTTCAAGCACCATGAAAATAGATATATTTTAAGGCAACAACTGAGTAGTAAAGTACGAGAAAGGCCATGTAGGAAGCATTAGTCGGGCTTCAAAAATTCTAAAAGGGCAGGTATATGAAGCGAAGGTCAAGTAGTTGACTAAGGAAGTGGGTTTGCCCAAAGTTGGAGAGCGGCAGAATTGCATATGGGCTTTATAGTAGAATGACCACGTACCATAAGGAGAGTTCGGAGGGATTTGAGAATATTAGTGATTGATGATCGGGGTCTACGAATTTAATCTAATGCATGGTCTATTATGCGGCAAGAGACTTGGTATAATGGAAAGGAGCTGCTTGAAATAAAGAAGGATACAACATAACTTGAATGGAAAGGATGTTGTCGCACATTTAATTGATGTCCATGAAGGGTGAAAGGACTTATGCAACTAGAGGGTTAGCTCAGACTTAGGATGGATTATTGATGTCATGGTGATTGTACTCTGTGCAGTAGCGTTGAAAGATGTCGGAAGTTTATTTCCATAGGTGGTTTATTCCCTATGAGTAGGTTAGCGGTCGCGTGGTTCGCGAAGCTTCCGTGAAGAATTCTATTGGCTATTCATCAAGGAGATCGGTTGAGCAAATGTGTTAGATGATTCAGAATATAAAAAGAGAATTTTACAAAATGATTTCGAGAATTTTGTCTATTGACTGCACATGGTTGTATCAATAAGAGACTAAGAATCTTGGAGAACTCTAGAGTTGTGTGATAAATGGCTTCAAAACAAGTGTGAGAGTCCCACCACCTACGGTTGGGTTGTGTAGTTATCTTCTTGTGAGGTTTCGGGTTATTGATGTATTGGTGATTGTTTTAGCAATGGGAAAGGATCATAAGTGGTAATTTGAGCAAAGGGATTGATAAAGTTGGGCTATGGTTGGCCTTGTTAGCTCATGTTTATACTTAGGGAGTAATTCTGTCGTGTGGTCCGTAGAGAGAGTATTCTTATACTAGAAGAATCATGGAGTTGATTATATTCGGGCCATGTCAGAGTGGGTGGCTCTCAATAACGGTTCTAGAGAATTAAAAGATAAGGTGTGATGCCGATCATTTTCTAGTCTATAGGTATGAATGAAAAATCAAGCTCTTGTAGCAGCTTATGAGAAGAGGCCCATAATGTCCTATGATGTTTTGACCGTAGTGTAGCGACTGGGAGGTACAAAATGGTTCGTGGGATTTGAGACAATATGGTCTGGTGATTAAAGGTCACTCGGGATGAGTTTGGATGTTGGGTATTATGTGTTGAATTGAGTTATTATTATTTCTAAGGTAATCAAGGATAAATTGGAAGGAGCTAGATTGTGTAGCTATATTTGAATTGGCATATTGGTGGTAGTGATTAGTCCCTTCAACGTGATAAAGTTATGCAAGTGATTTTTGACGGTGCGTGTGTGGCTTGTCAACCGCCACAATTGGTTTTAGTCAGAAAGTATTCTAGTGTTGTGGCCTGTTATGGGGAGACGGGTCTCGGAAGGGATATGTTGGTTTAGACCACTACTTAGAGGTTTGCTTGTTCTACGGTTATGAGAATTCACCTGCGTGTTGCTATGGTTCTCCTGAAGTGATTTAAGTAGAAAGTTTTATATGATGAAGTGTTAGCCTAATAGTGGTTCCGAAGCTATGATGAAAAGCGTGTTCGATCGTATGTTGGCATATTAGGTGCAGTGAGTGATATGGAATTTGAAGTAAAGATCAAGGTAGCAACTCGGTATGGACAAGGATGTCACGAGCTTGGATGAGCAGGAAAGGAGTTTTGATGTTTAAGGTAAGTTTGTATTGTCTTCAGCGTCACCTGATATTGGTGTTTTTTTAGGAAGGCTTTGCCTCCTGGTTAAGGAATTCTTGATTGTTTTTCAGGGTTTGTCCGGCCGGTGGTTTGGGTGTACAAACCTGTTACCTGTTATTGAAGTTTGTGGGAGTGTGCCCACAGTAAGGTTGTGTAAGTGTCGCATGTAGCTACTTGATTGGTTGAAGAATTTAAACCAAGTATGAAAATCGTAGTGGTATTAGTAATTTGAGAACATATGCCTAGAAGGCACTCGGTTTATTGAGTCGTGGGCTATGGAGGATTTCTCCAGTTATGATGGTTGATCTTGTGTATTACGAGAAAAGGAGGTTATTATGGACCCATGAAAGGTCATTAGCCTAGTTGCGACAATCGAAAATTGACTTGAGTTCTGTGGATGGATTTCATGTGAATATGGGTTCTATATCAGGCTAGATGTGTTCATTTCATCAATGTGCTCCTTATAAAATAATAGTCGGGATGTTATTTCATTGCCAGCTATTTCATGTAATGATATTGCACCGTATGGGTTGTGAGACGACTTGGTAAATTTCTTATGCGTTGAGATTCCGCGTAGCAATGATGTTATGTGAGCATGATGGCTCTTGAGATTCAGAACGTATATCCCACCTTAGTTGTGCTTGAGTTTTGTAGCTAATAGCGCTATATGTTTCCCTCAAGGATGGTGTTATGCGCTTAGCGTACTCATGACCGAAATTCAGTATTTTATAGTAATGAACAATTTATCTCGATATGCACCTCCTAGTGTGAGTTCTACGTGTGGATCGGGTGGCACATTGCCATGGGTATGTTATTTGGATCGGGTGGCATGTCTTCATGGTTATGTTATTTAGATTGGTGGCACGCCACCATGGCTATGTTGTATGGATCGGGTTGTGCGCCACAACAGTGAGATGTTCACAACTCCCCGTGTCTATTTTTATGTGTATTGTTTCTTATTTTCTGAGGAAGCGCACATTAGCATGTTTACCGCATCGCATGTATGATTAACGAGCGGGTAATTGAAGTTCCTTTCCATAGTTTGTTTTCCTTTTGTAACACGTTCAAATTGGTAGCCTACTGGTGCATTGTGGCATCATGTGAGACTTTTGATCAAGTTCGAGGTGGCTTATTGCCGAAGTAATTCGTACTGAGTGAGATGAGATCATTTGGGTTTAGGATCAGTGCAATCTGATTACATGAAGTATATTAAGGATTAAAGACCAATATTTGGTTCAGAATGGGGTAATGGTTCTTGTCTGAAGTATACACTCAATGATTGGTTGACTTGGTAGTTGGTTATGAATTTCTACACATCTCGTCTGTCGTGGCGGTGTTGTAAGAGTTAGAGCAAGACATGTGTATGTCATGAGGTGCAATGAGAGCATCAGACTCATGGAATTTTGACTAATTTGATCAGATAATGTTATTGTGATCCTTCAGTAAAGTGGTGCAAGGCCGGAATTCAGCAAAGGTACGCAGTCATGTTTGGGGTTTAGCATATATTGATTGATATGGTGATCGTATGTTGGGAACAGTTCTGCCATAGAATTTCAGATGTTGGAAATGAACTCTAAGGCTTATTTGCTTAAGCTAAAGAGTATATCTTCAGATTGATCGAGCTAATGTGCTCAATTGAGTTTGGGTAGCACGGGAAAGTGCATAAGGTGTTAAACATCAATTTCGGACTACCTCAGTGTAGTTCTTCGCACGTTCGGGGACGAATGTATGTTTAAGTGGGAGAGAATGTAATGACTGAATCGGTCCTTTTGAGCCCTAGCGCATCATTCAGCAGTTTGAGGCCATGAGCAGCTTCATTTTAGGAGTTATGACTTGTACGCATGGTCGGATATGAATTCCGTGAAGATCGAAGTTTATTTGGGTAGACAATTCTCATTTCGGAAGCTTAAAGTTGAAAGAATTAACTTGGATTAAATTTTTGAGTAAACGATCTTGGAATCAGGATTTCAAGGTTCCAGGAGGTTCGTATGATGATTTCGGACTTGGGCGGATGTCCGGTTCGGGTTTTGGAAAACCTGGGAGCGTTTTTGCGCCTATTGTGGAAGTTAGCATTTTGGAAGAAATTGCATAAATTTGGATTGAAGTGCATTTTAGTGTTATCGATGCTCGTTTGGGATTTCGAGTCTATGAATAGCTCCATATGGTTACTTTGGAGTTGGGAGCGCGATCGGAAGTGAATTCGGAGGTCCGTAGGTCATTTTGGAGTCATTTGGATAAAGATAGAAATTTGAAGGTTTTTGAGAAGTTTGACCGGAAGTGGAATATTAATGTCAAATGAACTTGTATGCAAAATTTGAAGTCAATCGGACATGAGTTGATATGTTTAAACATCAAAAATAGAAGTTTGAAATTCTAATGTTCATTAAGCTTGGATTGGAAGTCGATTCATGATTTTAATGCTGTTTGATGTGATTTGAGGCCTCGGGCAAGTCAGTAATGTGTTTTGGGTCTTTTTGGGGTCCCGGGAGCCTCGAGTGAATTTCGAGTGGTTAACGGATTGAAATTAGGTAAAAGGATGCTACTGGTTGCTGGTATATGGTTTCCTTCATCGTGAAGGCGAAGGGAGGCTGCTGGATTTGTCCTTCGCGAACGCGAAGAGGAAGTCGCGAACGCGAAGGTGTGGGATGAGCTACTACGTGAACGCGGGAAGAGGTCGCGAATGCCTAGAAGGAAAGTGGGCTTGAGGTCGTTTCTCTACCAAACGCGAGGATGAGTACGCGAGCGCGTAGGTTCTGAAAAGCTGACCTTCGTGAACGCGAGCATCGAGCCATGAACGTGATGAGGAAATTTGGGGCCGAAGCAGGTTGTGCTTCACAAATGCGAGGGAATTCCGCGTTCGCGTAGAAGGGTCGCCTGGGCAGTGTTCTTTTAAAATTGGAGTGTCATTTTAATCACCAAGCATGAGGTAAGTTATTTCTACTGGTTTTGAGTTAAATACAAGGTTTATATATGGATTTGGACGTGAAGCTTGATAGAAAACATAGGGTTGGAGGAAGACCTATAAAATTAGTATTTTTGGATTTTGACCAAGATTTTGGGTATATAATTAAGAGAAAATCATATATTTGAGTTCATGAGTTCATGGATAAACTTTATCGTCAAAAAATTTTAGATTTCGGACAGGTGGGCCCGAGGGCTTTTTTTGTCAACTTTTTGATCGATGCTAGAAATTTCTATAAATTGGATTGTGATGAGTAGTCGATCATATGTTAATGGATTTGTATAATCATTGGCTAGTTTTGGACCATTAGTCATCGATTTAAGTCTTCCGAGGAGCGTGGATTGCCGGTTATGGATCTTCAGAACGACGTGAGTCTCCTTTCTAACCTTGTAAGAGGGAATTGTCCCCGTAGGTGATTTAATTGGTTATGTGCTCCTAATTTTGGGGGTTGCGTACGCATGAGGTGACGAGAGTCCGTGCGTAGCTACTATTATGCCATTGTCTTGGTAGTTATGACCCAAAACATGCTATTCTTGGATTAGTTGTAAAATTATTAACCGCTTGAATTGCTTAAATCACATTAAATTAGTAAAAGAATTTCTAAAAGATTTAAACATCACTTTCTTAAATTATTAAATGAGAATTTGCTTTTCTTTGGAAAATTTTTCCATGATGACTTCTTTATTGACTACCTGTGTGTGTTTATTTCCTGTTAGAGTGGGCCGAACACCTTACCCGATTAAATAGATGCATCTATGGTTCGCGTATTTGACCCTCGGCAGTGCACAGTTTATTTCCTGTTGTAGAGGGCCGTCGACGTCGGCATAATTTGCGCATGCTTGTATTTCCGCCTTGAACATATTGAGTTGTTATTTCCTCTTCATGTTTTGAGAATATTTGGATAAATAAGGAAAGAAATTTTGAAAATTTCCTATAAAAGAAATAATTATTTACTCGTTTCCTTCTATTGGATTAACAATCATGTTTATAGAAATTCACAGTTTAATGTATTATTGACATCACATTTCTGGACCCTTAGTAAACGAAGTCGACCTCTCGTCTCTACTTCTTCGAGATTAGACGGGATACTTACTGAGTACACATTATTTATATACTCATACTACACTTCTGTACATTTTTGTTACACAGGCTCACGTGTTATTAGTGGCCTACTGGGCATAGCAGCAGAGATGATATAGGGACTATGTGAGTTGCATTATTCGACGCGGCTTGCAGCTAGTATAGTCCTCTCCAGTGTATTGTAGTTAATTTTTGTCCACTTTATTTCAGACGAATGTTATATTTTATTTCCTTCTGAGTAACTACTCATGTACTTGTGACACAGGGTTCTGGGATGGTTTGAAGTAATTCGTAGTGATTGTTTATCATTTAATTTCAACTGAAGCGATTAACTTTTTTATTTATAAAAATGGAGGAAAATCATCGATTTCAAGAGTATTAAAACAAGAATTTAATTAATTAATTTGGTTGGCTTGACTGAAGATTGTGTTCGGCGCCACCACGACCCTTAGTAGATTTTGGGTCGTGACACTTATGTTTCAAAAACTTCTATTTTTGGAATCCATATCCAGTAAAAAAATTGAAATACAGATAGAGTAAAACGAATGAAATAAGCGTTAATAGGCGTGATTAATTGCTATAAGGAAGAAAGAAAATACCAAATAAAGAATCTCTACAACAACTCAAATTGCGATTCGAAGAGAGCTCGGTATAAATTTTGTCAAGAATATCACACGAATTTTTCCTTACTTCGATCCGGTGTTACTTGTTGTTGCACTCAACGGTGTAAAAGGGATTGTCAAGAGAATTGGTTCTTGTATGTTAAGGATATCCTTTCTTGTGGTATTAGGAAAATGCCTAAACCTGCTCCTTTTACATGTAAAGAGCAAGCGGTAAACAGGGTCCAAGTACTTGGATTAGACCTGTTAAATACATGCAGCTCTTTATCTGTTTCTGTTACCATCATGGACTAAAGTGTAGTGATCCGGCAAGTATTCTCATGAGTTACCACTCTATTTCCGTATTTTTGCTCCTTTATGCTTATTTATCCGTGTTTTGTGGTATCGGGTTGGTCGGATCGAGTCCGAAATGATTTTAGTAAGGTTTAAGACACTTAGTCTCTTTTAAGAAGGTTTAAGTTGGAAAAGTCAACCAAATGTTGACTTATGTGTAAGAGGGATCGGATGTGAGCTCCGATGGCTCGGTTAGCTTCGAAAGGTGATATATGACTTAGGAGTGCGATCAGAATGGGTTTTGGAGGACCAGAGTAGAATTAGGCTTGAATTGACGAAGCTGATCTTTTGGCGATATCCGGTTGATAGGCAAAATTTTGATATAGGGGTTGGAATGGAATTCCAAGAGTTGAAATAGCTTCGTTGTGTCATTTGGGATGTGTATGTAAAATTTCAGGTCATTCGGACGTGGTTTGGTTGAGTTTTTTATCAAAAATTGTATTTCGATGATTTTAGAAACTTAGGCTTGAATACGATGTGTTTAGGTGATTTGATGTTGTTTGATGTATTTTGATGATTGGAACAAGTTTGAATAAGGTTTTAGGATGTGTTGGTGCCTTTGCTTGAGGTCCCTAGGGCCTCGGGTAAGTTTCGGCTGGTCATTCGGATCATTTTGGAGTTCGGAAAATTGCATAAAATCTGCTCAACTGTTGTAGGGATTTATCCCTTCGCGTTCGTGGGTGGAGCCTCGCGTTCGCGAAGAGGCAGTAGAGGAGAGCCAGGAAATAAGCCTTCGCATTCACGGAGGTAGGAGCACATTCGTGAAGGTTAAAACGGAGGAAGCATCGCGTTCGTAATGATCATTACGCGTTCGCATAGAGGTAAAATTGGTCAATGCGAGTTTGTACTTCGCGAACGCGAGGGTTTGACCGCGTTCGCGAAGAAGGAAATTAAGGCCTAGGCAGAATATTTTTAAGTCGTTTTGTCCGCGATTTTGGGGCTTATTTCACCCATAAATACTCGTTTTTAGAGATCTTTGAAGGTGATTGAAGAGGGATTCAAGTATAATCATTGGAAGGTAAGATTGTTGGACTAAAAAGTCGATTATTATGTGAATTCCACCTAGAAAATCATGAAAGTTAAACAAAAAATTGAAGAACTAGAGCTTGAGAAGTTGGACTTTTGAATTGGGATATGAAATACTATTTGAGGTTGGAACAGAGAAATTTTGATATGTATGAACTCGTGGGGAGATAAGGAATTTAACAATGTTAAAAATTCTAAGTTTCGAGAAGTGGGCCCGGGGCTCGGGTTTTGTTGATTTCGGAATTTGTGCCCTTTATTGATTGTTTTCACTTGGGCTTTGTTCCATTACCATATTTTGATGTCCCTGTTTTGATTTTGTATAGATTCGACGAGCGTGGAGGTGATTCGAGGGCAAAGGCGTCGCGAGCTACAGATTTAGCCGGTTCCAGGCGAGTAATGATTGTAAATGATGTTCTAAGGGTTTGAAACCCCAAATTGCACATCATAGTGCTATATTGAGTTGAGACACATGCTTGATGACGAGCATGGGGTTGCATACTATAGGGGATTGTGACTTGGTCCATCCCGGTTGATGATTTTACCGCGTATTTGACTTAAACTTATTTGCTATCATCATTATTTGGGCTGACTGCCATATCTGTGTTTCGTGCCAACTATTTGAACTCTTATATGATTGTTATTACTATTTCCTCACGATTATGACTTATTAATTGAACTCAATCATGATAATTTCGACTATTTTACTACTCAGCCATGTTTATTAAGTTTTAAGACTTAAATGATATTTTAAATGACGTTTGGGCTGAGAAACACTATTTTACTATTGCTCGAGGGGATTGTGAGTATTTATGACTGAGCAAGGCTGAGGGCCTATGTTGTAAGGAAACACTGCTACTGATTTGAGGCCGAGGGCATGAGATATATATACGCCACGATATGGCTTGATAGATATGAGGCTGAGGGCCTAGATTTGATGCCACGAGATGGCTTGTTATGCGCTTGGGCCGTAAAGAGCCCCTTCCAGAGTCTGCACACCATTGGTGAGCGTTGGTACCCATTGTAATGTGAGATTAAGCCCAAGGGACTGATACTGGTCTGAGAAGTTGCCCGAGGAGCCTATTGGTTGATACTATGCCCGAGGGGCAAACTTTTACTTGTTTACTTTATCTTAATTATCTGCCAATTACCCGTTTTACTAGTTGAAGGGGTATTTTACTTGATTTTTACTGGGTTTTTACTGATTTTAAGTGATTTACTACTTCATTATGGAATGCCGTGCATTTTACATGTTTTCTTACTTTCACTCATTATTTACATTTGTTACTCACTAAGTTGGAGTACTCACTTTCCTCCCCGCACCCTCTATGCAGATTCAGGCATAGCTGGCTCTGCTCCCGAGTGCTGATTCCTCTAACTCCAATCAATTTTTGGGGATTACGAGGTAGTAGTTGACTTCCGCAGCCCCGTGCCTCCACTTCTCTATCATTTCCATTTTCATTCGAACATTTGTTCTAGTTATGACTTTAGCAAACTTGCATTATGGTTTAGAAATGCTCGTGACTTGTGACATCCAGATTAGGGCTATGTCAAGTTGGATTTTCCGTATTGTTATCGCTATTTTCAACTATTCAGTATTATTAAATAATGTTTAGACCTTTTTTATGTTGATTAACTGCTTTGAAAGATGAATTGGGTTAAACTGGCTAGCCTTGTCTTCACGAGATCATGACCGGGTTCGAGGTTAGGGTCGTGACAAGTTGGTATTAGAGCCTAGTTTATATAGGTATTACGAGTCATGAGCAGGTTTAGCAGAGTCTCGCGGATTGGAACGAAAACGTCTGTATTTATCCTCGAGAGGCTTCGGAACCATTAGGAAAAAATTCATGTTCTTGAAATTCTTGTCTTGCGAACTTGTTGATCCGAGTACTAAACATATGTTATTCTATTCTCTCACATATGGTGAGGACACGAGCTACCGGATGGGGTGGACGACCACCAGTGCCACCAGCTGAGGCTACCAGAGGTCATGAACGCGGTCGTGGTTGTGGTAGAGGTAGAGCAGTGAGGGAAGCACTGGCAGATCTACCAGCTGCCCCAGCTCAGGATCAAGTTCTAGCTATGGATGCTCCAGCAGCACCAGTTCAGACACCAGCTGTGCCCATCGTGATTCCGAGTCTTCAAGAGGCCTTGGCACAAATATTATTAGTTTTCACTATCCTAGCTTAGGCAGTTTCAGCCATTACAGTCGCAGCTACTTCACAGACGGGGGGAGGCAATCAGACTCCCACCGCTCGCACACCTAAGCAGGTAGTGCAAGGACTTCAGACGCGGGGGGCACATCCACCCCAGCCGGCTGTAGCTGCTCGTGACTATGTGGTTCCTATCATACTGGAGGATGAGCTACGTAGGCTGGAGAGATTTGGCAGATTGCAGCCTCCGACTTTTAGTGGAACAAAGGGTGAGGATGCCCAGGGCTTTTCGGGTAAGTGTCAGATGGTGCTTCGTACTGCATCTATTCTTGAGCAACTATAAGTTTTCAGGAGCTGCTTTCATTGGTGGGAGGATTTTAAGAGGCGTAGGCATGTTGGTGCAGCACCCCTTTCGTGGCAGCAACTCTCCGTTCTCTTCCTAGAAAAATATATGTCGCAGTCTCGCACATAAGAGCTGTGTAGACAGCTTGAGTGGTTGCGGTAAGGGGATATAACTGTGTCACAGTGTGAGTTGAGGTTTTCTGAGTAGGCTCGTCATGCAATATGGTTGGTTCCGTCATATCAAGAGTGGATCAGGAGATTTGTTGATGGTTTTACTTATCAGCTCCTTCATAGCACCAGGGTCAGGGTATATAGTTCTACGTTTGAGAAGGTGGTTGATATAGCTCGTGATATCAAGTCAGTTCACCGTCAGGAGCGAGAGGAGAGGGAGGCCAAGAGGACTTGAGGATCTGGAAACTGTACTGGTGCTCCTTCGAGGGGCCAGTTTTGGCACAGTAGAGGTTTTTCATTCAGGCCTACTTAGTCAGCTCGCTCAGGTTATCAAGAGGCATCTTCAGGTCATGGTTATCATAGATCTCAACAAGGCCGGTCATTACTGAGCGCCCTTCTAAATTAGAGTTCACCTCGTGCTCCATCGATCTAGGGTTCTTCTACATTGAGTGCATCTGCTAGTCACTTCGGTGTAAGAGGTTCCCTTCAGTCCCCTTCTCCAGCACCTGTGAGTTTTTTTGAGTGTGGTGAGATAGGCCACATATGGAGGCAATGTCCTCGTCAGGTTTCTAGTTCATCCCAACAGAGGGGACATCCATCGGCTTTAATGCTAGTCTCTTCACCACTACCCGCTCAGCCAGCTAGTGGTGGAGGTCAGTCATCCAGGGGTCGCCCTAGAGGGGGAGGTCGATCAGATAGTAGTCAGGCTTATTTCTATGATATCCCAGGCAAACTAGATGCTATTGTTTTAGATGTTGTCATTAAAGGTATTATTTCAGTCTGCCACAGAGATGCCTCTGTGTTATTTGATCCCTAGTTCCACCTTTTTATGTGTTGTTGTATATTGCTAATTATTTGGGTACGCCCCGTGAGTTTTTTGCTTTACCTGTTCATGTATCTACCCTGATGGGCGATAATGTTTTTTTTGTTGGAACATATATGTATGTTCATATTTATATGTTTTGATAAGTGACAAACCGAATTAGATGGAAAATAAATATATGCCAAATAAATGTGAGTTATTATTGAAATACACTTTGATTTATATTTTAACTAAAGTGTGTTTATTTTGTAGATATGCAAATTATATAAGGGGAAGAAAAGGATATGCGAAATTATTGAGCGGACGAGAATTGGAGTCCAAGAAGTTCAAGACAAGATCAAGAGAAGAAATGAAGCAATGAAAATAAATGAAGACATTTGTTGAGTCTTATTTATATTGTCTTTATTGTGATCTTGATCCGACTTTAAATTTGAGTCTTGGCTTCTCTCAAAAATGATTTTACAATATATGCATATCATAAATATTTTTATTGCATATCATAAATATTTTATTGCATTTAAAACAAATTGATTTTAAATGTTATATCATAAATATTTTCATTGCATTTAAAACAAAATGTTTTTTTAAATGTTTTTATTGATCCAAAATGGTCCTTAAAATTGTTTTTCATGTTTAAGATATTTATAATATTTATTATCTTCAAACAAAGAAATGAAAAACGTTTTATAACTTATTTTCAATAAGTTAATCGAAATTAAACTGGACCATTTCCGCAGGGTCAGATAGTCGACTACCTGATATTGGTTAGTCGACTAACCTGATGACCGTTGCCAAGGTAGTCAACTATCCAACTTTAGTTAGTCGACTATCCAACTAGTCGTTGCTTGCCCAACGACTAGTTTTTCAAATAGGTAGTCGAATAACCTTAAGTTAGTCGACTAACCTACAGATTTTCAGAATCTGTCTTTAATCTTTAAGCAACGGTTAGAAGGGATTTTGGGGCTACAAATACACCGCAAAATCTCTCATTTGAGACACAACATCTTATCTAACATTCATATGCTTTCAAATACTCTCTACATTCATTTTATCATATTTAATTATATATTGAGAGCCAATTCTTTGAATATATTGTTGTGTTCTTGAGCGTACTTGTTTACTCGTATCTACTCTATAAAGAGAGCTCTGTTTAAGTGAGTTTTAAGTGTTTTCATACACTTGAAGGGAGATTTTATAATCCCTTGTTGTAAGAAGGAATATTTTATTCCTTCGTTTGAAGTCTTGGGGTGAGGTATCCTCGAGCAAGGTTGTTTGAGACTTGTGTGATTCAAGTTCTCAAGTTGTAACGGTTTGTTAGGCACCCGGAAGCTTATTAGTGAAGTCTTGGGGTGAGGTAGCCTCGAGCAAGTGAAGTCTTAAGGTGCGGTATCCTTGAGCAAGTGTAACGATTTGTTAGGCACCCGCAAGCTTAACGGAATTAGTTGAACCTTGAGATTGTATCTCAAGAGACTGGACTTAGCCACGGTTTGTGGTGAACCAGTATAACTTTGGTGCACTTCTTCCTTACTCTTTAAATTCCGCATTTGAGTTATATTTTCCTGTGATTTTTATAATACGCTATTCACCCCCCCCCCTCTAGCGTTAAGCACTTATTCTAACAATTGGTATCAGAGCCTAACTCTCTGTAAGACTTAACTGTTTGAGAGAATCTTTCTATGGCTTCTACTCGTAGTGCTTATGCAGGAATAGGTGAAGGTTCATGCACCTTTTTGCCCCCACTATTTGATGGAAGCAATTACACATATTGGAAAGAGCAGATGAGAATCTTCATCCAATCAAACAACATTCGTCTATGGCAAATCATCAAGTATGGTGAACAAATGACGACACAAGTTGGAAAAGCCATGGTAAGTAAATACAACACCAAGGCAATCAATATGTTGTATAGCTCTTTGAATCAGGAGGACTATCGGAAAATTTCCCACTACAAAACTGCCAAAGAAATGTGGGATAAGCTTGAGGTCACCTATGAAAGTACGCCTCAAGAAGCGGACAGCTCATGTGATGAACCGACTGCCCGATGCCTCATGGCCAACGAAGAAGAAGAGGTAAGTACTTCTAACTCCTACTCTTTTGAAGAATTGCAAATAGCTTTTAAAGAATTATTTGGTGAATTGAAAAAGGTTTCAAAAATCGTCAAAGAAGCCAAGACTAAAATCAGTGCTTTAGAAGATCAAAATAATTTTTTTAAAATGATAATGTCGACCTTAAAAATAAAATTAAGGCGATGAATGAAGCCTCTTCAATTGATCAAAGTTCTAATTGCTTATCTTGTGATTCGTTGAAAATAGAGAACTTAGAACTTAGGAAAACACTAAAAAAACGTAGTGTAGACGTTCCTAATGTAGTTGAAGAGATTAAGAAGAAAAAGCCTAAGAAAAACAAGAGGCGTAAGATGAATAAGAATCGTGATGCACCACCTAGAAATAATTCTAGGATTTTTTCAAGTGAGCCTAGAAATAATAATTTTAGGCAACCTAGAAATAATTCTAGGATTTTTAATGAGTCTAGAACTAACCCTTTAGACCACCTAGAAACGACTCTAGATTTTTTGTCAATGAGTCTAGAATTAATAATTTTAGACCACCTAGAAACGATTCTAGGAATTGTGCAAATGAGCCTAGAAATAATCATTTTAGGCAACCTAGAGATAATTCTAGGAATGAGTCTAGAATTAACCTTTTTAGACCGCCTAGAAATGATTCTAGGATTTTTGTTGATAAGTCTAGAATGAATTATACTAGAACACCTAGAAATGACTCTAGGAATTTCAACGCCTCTAGGAATGACCTTAGATCACCTAGAACATATTTGGCACAACCTAGGCATAGGCACAACCCGAACGTAGTATGTCACTATTGTAACCGGGTAGGACACATAGCACCCATATGTTTTGCCAAACATAGGGATTTATCTTCTAGCTATGATTATTATTTGCCTAACCCCCAAGGACCCAAAATGGTTTGGGTACCAAAAACCTATCCTTAGGTACTTTTGCAGGTGTGCTTGAAGACTACAATACTGTAGTAGATGCACCAAGCACGAAATCTCATTGCATCGAAAAAGGAATTTCGGTTAGTTATCATATGCTTAATAGAATGTAATAGTTGATATGTGTTAACAATTGATATGTCCTTGTTAACAATTGATACCAATTATTTTTGATTCATGATTTGATAATTTTTTTTGGTATCAATTATTTTTGTTAAAAATAGTGATTGATCCATGTTAGTACCTAATTGTTGATATGTGTTAACAATTAGTATCAATTATTTTTGTTAATTCATGTTTTGATAAATTATTTTGAATAACAATGGGTATCAATTATGTTTGTTAAAAATAATGATTGAACCATGTTTTGATAAATATCAGTTATTTGTTTGATAAAAACCTAATTGTTGATATGTATTAACAATTAGTATCTTTTCGATAAAAAAAAACTTCTTGAAATGGTTGTTTTGTTTAACAGTTGGTATGTATTAACTGTTAGCATGCTCTTTGTTAAAAACATTTCATTCATTTTTTTGAACGATATTTTTTGTTTTGAATAACTGTTGATATATTCTAGAATAATAAAGGATTCATGTTTTTAACAGTTGATAACAGTTGGTATGCTTACAACTCTTGATTTTTTAAAAATTATCAGTTGATATATGCTAACTATTGGTATATTGCTGTTAGAAATTGATTCTTGTTTTGATAAATATATCTTTTGGTTTATAATAATCGGTATATTTTTCAAATTTTGATTCATGTTTTTCATAAAACTGTTGATTTGTTAGATATTAACAGTTGATATATTTTAGTAATATGTTTTGCTAAAAATAACAATTAGTATCACTGTTAATAAAATAACAATTGATACATTTGTTATGTTTTCCAACAAATGGTTTTATCATTGTTTTTATAACAATTGATATCTTTTTTTTGAAAAATAACAATTGATATGTTTTGTTTTGGTATGTCCTGATAATTTTCTAGCAATCTTCATCATGCATATTCCTCAATGCCTTTCCTATTTTATTCAGGGAAATGTCGAAAAAGGGAAGTAGCCTTAATATACTCTCTTTATGCTAATGCAAAATAGAAGATGAGTTTAGGCGATATGCATCAAATAAGGAGGAATGTCTTTACATTCTAGTATGCCTTGTTTGAGGGGGAATTTTCATTAAGGGGAAATAGATTGCATGATTTTTATGTTGATGATATCATTTTTTTTGTATTTCAAAAATAATTTATCTTGATGATATTATTTTAGTGTTTCAAAATAAATTTATATTGATGATATTATTTTTGGAGCAACTAATAAGTTTTTATGCAAGGAGTTTTTAATACTCATGACTAGCGAAATTGAGATGTCAATGATGGACGAGCTTAATCTCTTCTTGGGGCTGCAAGTTAAGCAAATGAAAGAGGGAACTTTCATTTGTCAAACTAAATATTGCAAGGAGTTGCTGAATTGATTTGAAATGAGCAACGCCAAAGCAATGGCCACTCCAATGAGCACGTCTGACCATCTTGGTAAAGATGAGAAAGGTAAGGAGGTAGACACCAAGAAGTACCGAGGTATGATTGGATCCTTACTTTATCTTACTGCTAGTAGACCTGATATAATGTTCAGCATTTGTCTATGCGCTAGATATCAATCGTGTCCGAAGGAGTCACATCTTACTACGGTTAAAACGGATAATGAAGTACCTAATTGGAACTTTGAATGTGGGACTTTGGTATCCCAAAGGTTCTTCATGCCAATTAATTGGCTATTCCGACTCTGATTTTGCAGGATGCAGATTAGACCGCAAGAGCACTAGTGGCGCTTGCCATTTGCTCGGTAACTCCTTAGTTTCTTGGTTTAGCAAGAAACAAGTTAGTGTTGCTTTATCCACAACCGAGGCCGAATACATTGCCGCGGGGAGTTGTTGTGCACAAACTATTTGGATGAAACAACAACTTTTGGATTATGGTCTTAGCATTGATCACGTCCCTCTTCGATGTGACAATACTAGTGCCATAAGCTTGACAAAGAATCCAATTCTTCATTCAAGAACGAAGCATATTGGAATTAGACACCGTTCTATTAGAGATCACGTTCTTAAAGGTGATGTCCAAATTGAGTTCTTTGAAACTAAACATCAATTGGCCGACATCTTCACCAAACCTTTGGATAAAGAGTCGTTCTTCCGTATTCGAATTGAACTCGGAATTCTTGACTCTACATTGATCTAATGCATACATTTAGGTTGCATTTATCTTTGAATATTTACTAACTTGAGCGTCGGAGACGTTTATTTTCTTTTTTTGCAGGTATCGCCCTAAAGACAGGGGGAACCAAGATGAAGTTTAATTAAGTCTATTTTTGCTTGGCTTGTGAATCTTTGATTTTGGAAATAGCATCTTTGACTTGATAAAAATATTTTTCATTTTTACAAAATTTTGATAAATTATCATATAGATTTATCAAAACTATAGTTTATTTTTAAATAAACAAATTTCATAAAATGAAAATTATTTTTCAAGTTTTCTGTTTGCCGATTTTTCAAAAGTCGTCGATGTTAATCGACTAACTTTCAGTTATTCGAATAACTTGTTTATCCAGAAATTCAAGCTGTTTCCAGATAGTCGACTAACCAAAAGTTATTCGACTACCTACGGCCAGTTCAAAAATCTGACAGTTTTCTATACGTTGGTAGAGTCCAAAAATCTGAAAATTTGCATTTAATGCTATTCTTTTCTTGACTCTATAAATCGGAATAGTATGTATTCAAATGACTCACTTCAAAATCATTCATATTCACAAGAATTCTATTTCAAAGTCTTCAAATTCTTCAAAAGTTCTTCTTGCCTACAATTTCAAATGGCAAATAGAAGTTCTAAACGATCTCGTGCTGGAAAGAATGTTGCTTCTTCTTCAAACATTCCTCCATCTACATATTGTTATGATGATGGAACTTTTCTATGGTTCGAAAAAGAAGTCGAACTTCAACGTTTCATTCAAAAATTCGATAATCGAGAAATTCTTCCTCCTCGATTTACCACCGGAAGATATCTTGCCGATTCTATTCATTCAAACATTCTTTTACAAAGTCAAATAACCGACTTTGTTTATCTAAAATACGATTTCATTCATCCTCACTTGATTCAAGCTTTCTATTCAAATCTAAAGAAAGATGAGGAAGGGGTACTTTCTACCAAAATTAATGGTATTCCTATTCTTCTACCAAACCTTCCCCGTGATAGCCAAGACATCAATCAATATACCGTTGTCGAAGGAATGCTCTTTGATGAACAAGTCCTTTTCAACCAAATTGGAATTGGACCCTTTGAATTCACTCAAGAGCACAAGCGTGCCCCTATCCAAAATTTGCTTCCGGAATTTCGTCTGATTTTCTACATTATCACTCGTGTTCTCAAACCGAGAAAAAGCAATCACACCACAATTGGCCGTGAAGACGCAAAAATTATGCATGCTATTATTTCCAATGCACGCATAAATTGGTGTAAACTTATTCTTACACATATGCTTGATTCAATAGGAGGTGACAAACCTCTTCCATATGCATTTCTTATAATGCATCTTCTTGAAGCGTCTCAAATCAACACCAATGTTGGCACCAAGAAAAATCGTACAAACATTGGGAAATACAAGAAACTTTTTCCATGGCCATGATCAACAACATCTTCCTCCTCCTCCAACTCAAGCTCGTCGTCCTCGTGCTCAACCGGATGCGTCTCTTCAAACCATCTCGGAGCAACTTGCTTCTCTATCAACTTCAATGAATCGAAATTGATAGAAATGTGTCTCGCACGGAAAGAAATGTGCGAAGACTTAGTGAAGAACTCCACGGATATTTTGACCATGTCAATTATTCGTATTCTCACGTGTTTTCCGCAAGTGATTCTAGCGATGATTTCGACGACAATAGTTCTTAAATTTTATTTTTGAACTTTTATTTTGTATTACTCTTTATGTAAGTTTCCTTTTTCATTAATAAAATTGTCTTTTTGTTAATGTCAAAAGGGGGAAGATAAGGGGATATGCATTTCGTTTTCATGCATTTTATTTTAAAATATTTTATGCATAAATTGAGGGGGAACTCAATAATAACTTGTATAATATTTGGCATAGTCAAATTATATTTTTATGCATATCACCATATTGGTTTGCCATTATCAAAAAGGGGGAAATTGTTGGAACATATATGTATGTTCATATTTATATGTTTTGATAATTGACAAACCGAATTAAATGGAAAATAAATATATGCCAAATAAATGTGAGTTATTATTGAAATACACTTTGATTTATCTTTTAACTAAAGTGTGTTTATTTTGTTGATATGCAAAATTATATAAGGGGAAGAAAAGGATATGCGAAATTATTGAGCGGACGAGAATTGGAGTCCAAGAAGTTCAAGACAAGATCAAGAGAAGAAATGAAGCAATGAAAATAAATGAAAACATTTGTTGAGTCTTATTTATATTGTCTTTATTGTGATCTTGATCCGACTTTAAATTTGAGTCTTGGCTTCTCTCAAAAATGATTTTACAATATATGCATATCATAAATATTTTTATTGCATATCATAAATATTTTATTGCATTTAAAACAAATTGATTTTAAATGTTATATCATAAATATTTTCAAAACAAAATGTTTTTTTAAATGTTTTTATTGATCCAAAATGGTCCTTAAAATTGTTTTTCATGTTTAAGATATTTATAATATTTATTATCTTCAAACAAAGAAATGAGAAACGTTTTATAACCTATTTTCAATAAGTTAATCGAAATTAAACTGGACCATTTCCGCAGGGTCAGATAGTCGACTATCTGATATTGGTTAGTCGACTAACCTGATGACCGTTGCCAAGGTAGTCGACTATCCAACTTTAGTTAGTCGACTATCCAACTAGCCGTTGCTTGCCCAACGACTAGTTTTTCAAATAGGTAGTCGAATATCCTTAAGTTAGTCGACTAACCTACAAATTTTCAGAATCTGTCTTTAATCTTTAAGCAACGGTTAGAAGGGATTTTGGGGCTATAAATACATCCCAAAATCTCTCATTTGAGACACAACATCTTATCTAAACATCCATACGCTTTCAAATACTCTCTACATTAATTTTATCATATTTAATTATATTTTGAGAGCCAATTCTTTGAATTTATTGTTGTGTTCTTGAGCGTACTTGTTTACTCATATCTACTCTATAAAGAGAGCTCTGTTTAAGTGAGTGTTAAGTGTTTTCATACACTTGAAGGGAGATTTTATAATCCCTTGTTGTAAGAAGGAATATTTTATTCCTTCCTTTGAAGTCTTGGGGTGAGGTATCCTCGAGCAAGGTTGTTTGAGACTTGTGTGATTCAAGTTCTTAAGTTGTAACGGTTTGGTAGGCACCCAGAAGCTTAACAGTGAAGTCTTGGGGTGAGGTAGCCTCGAGCAAGTGAAGTCTTAAGGTGCGGTATCCTTGAGCAAGTGTAACGGTTTGTTAGGCACCCGCAAGCTTAACGGAATTAGTTGAACCTTGAGATTGTATCTCAAGAGACTGGACTTAGCCACGGTTTGTGGTGAACCAGTATAACTTTGGTGCACTTCTTCCTTACTCTTTAAATTCCGCATTTGAGTTATATTTTCCTGTGATTTTTATAATACGCTATTCACCCCCCCCCCCCTCTAGCGTTAAGCACTTATTCTAACAGTTTTAGACCATGTGTATCGGTCATGTGTGGTGACTATTAGGGTCTGGTGACCCCGGTGGATCTGTTATTGCTGAGTATGGTAGATTTCGATGTCATTTTGGGCATGGATTAATTATCTCCATATCATGCTATTCTGGACTATCATGCTAAGAAAAATACTTTTGTTATGCCACGTGTGCCACGGATCGAGTGGCGCAGTGTGACTGATGACGTTCCTAGTAGATTGATCTCTTTCTTGAAGGCCCGGCGTATGGTTGGGAAGGGTTGTATTTCATACCTAGCGTTTGTCAAATATGCCAAAGCTGAGGCTCCTAGTATTGATTCTATCCCAATTGTGAGGGATTTTCTCGATGTGTTTCCTGCAGACCTGCCGGGCATGCCACCGGATAGGGATATTGATTTTATTATTGACTTGGTGTTGGGAACTCAGCCCATTTCTATTCCGACGTATTGTATGGCACCAACGGATTTGAAGGAATTAAAGAAGCAGCTTCAAGAACTCTTAGATAAAGGGTTCATATGGCTTAGTGTGTTACCTTGGGGTGCGTCGATTCTTTTGATGAAGAAGAAGGATGGCACAATGAGAATGCGCATTGATTATAGGTAATTGAACAAGGTAACAATTATGAACAAGTATCTTTTACCTAGCATTGATGATTTATTCGACCAGCTTCAGGGGACGAGAATGTTCTCCAAGATTGATCTTCTTTTGGGTTATCACCAGTTGAAGATCAAGGATTTGGATATTCTTAGGACGACCTTTAGGACCTCATATGGTCATTATGAGTTCTTGGTGATGTCTTTTGGGCTGACCAATGCCCCAACAACGTTTATGTATTTGATGAACAGTGTATTCTGGCCTTATCTTTTGATTTGTTTGTCATAATCTTCATTGATGATATTCTGGTGTACTCGCGTAGTCAGGAGCATTTGAGAGTTGTGTTGCAGAGATTGGGGGAGGAGAAACTTTATGCAAAATTCTCCAAGTGTGAGTTTTGGCTCAGTTTAGTGGTTTTCTTGGGGCATGTGGTGTCCAGTGAGGGTATTTAGGTTGATCCAAAAAAGATAGAGGCGGTTCAGAGTTGGCTCAGACCGTCCTCCGCCACGAAATTCGCAGCGTTCTTGATTTGGCAGGCTATTATTATAGGTTTGTTCAAGGATTCTCATGTATTGCGTCGCCCTTATCTAAGTTGACTTAGAAGGGAGATTCAATTGTATGGTTGGACGAGTGTGAGGATAACTTTCATAAGCTCAAGATAGCTTTGGCCACAGCTCCAGTGTTGGTTTTGCCATTAGCTTCAGGTTTATATACCATGTATTGTGATGCTTTGAGACTTGGGATTGGTTGTGTGTTGATGCAAGAGGGTAGACTTATTGCTTATGCTTCTCATCAGTTGAAGCCCCATGAGAAAAACTACCTCGTTCATGATTTGGAGTTATCTTTCATAGTTCATGGATTGAAGATTTGGAGGTATGACTTGTATGGTGTGTCTTGTAAGGTGTTCAGTGATCATCACATTCTTCAGCATTTGTTCGAGCAAAAGGATCTTAATTCGAGGCAGCAGAGATGGTTAAAGTTGCTTAAGGATAATGATATCACTATATTGTGCCATCCGGGAAAGGCCAATATGGTGGCCGATGCTTTGAGCCAAAAGGCAGTGAGTATGGGGATCTTGGCGTATATTCCAATTAGGGAGAAACCTCTTGCAATTGATATTCAGGCCTTGGCCAATCGATTTGTGAGGTTAGATATTTCGGAGCGCAGTCGAGTATTAGCTTGTGTGCTTTTTCGATCTTTCTTATATGAGCACATCAGGGAGCCCCAATATGATGACCCGCATTTGCTTGTCCTAAGGGATAGAGTTCAGCATGATAATGCCAGAGATTTGACCATCAGTGATGATATGGTGTTGAGGATGCAAGGCCGAATTTGTATGCCTAATGTGGAAGGCTTCGGGAGTTGATTCTGGAAGAGGCCCATAGCTCGCGGTATTCCATTCATATGGGTGCCACGAAAATGTACCAAAATTTGAGACAACACTATTGGTAGAGAAGAATGAAGAACGATATTGTGGGATTTGTAGCTGGATTTCTCAATTGTCAGCAGGTGAAATATGAGTATCAGAGGCCGGGTGGTTTGCTTCAGCAGATGGATATTACTGAGTGGAAGTGGGAGAGGATCACAATGGACATTGTTGTTGGACTTCCACGGACTTTGAAGAAGTTCAACGCTATTTGGGTGATTGTGAACAGGCTGACCAAGTCCACGCACTTTATTCCTATGTGTACTACTTATTCTTTAGAGCGGTTGGTAGGGATCTATATTCGCGATATTGTTCATTTGTATGGTGTTTCGGTTTCCATCATTTTATATAGAGGTATTCAGTTTACTTTGTAGTTTTGGAGAGCAGTGCAGAGAGAGTTGGGTACTCAGGTGGAGTTGAGCACAACTTTTCATTCTCAAATAGACGGGCAGTTCGAGCGCACTACTAAGATAATGGAGGACATGTTTTGTGCTTGTGTCATTGATTTCGGAGGGTCATGGGATGAGCTTCTACCGCTTGTAGAGTTTTCTTATAACAACAGCTACCAGTCAAGTATTTAGATAGCTACATATGAGGCTTTTTATGGGAGGCTGTTTAAATCTCTAGTTGGTTGGTTTGAGTCCGGTGAGGCTAGGCTATTAGGGACTGACTTGGTGTAGGATTCTTTGGAGAAGGTGAAAGTGATTCAAGAGAGGCTTTGTACAGCGCAGTTGAGGCAAAAGAGCTATGTTGATAGAAAGGTTTGAGATGTGTCCTACATGGTGCCGAGAAGGTTCTATTGAAGGTTTCACCTATGAAGGGTGTTATGAGATTTGGGAAGAAAGGGAAATTGAGTCCTTGGTTCATTGGGCCTTTTGAGGTGCTTCGAAGGATTGGGGAGGTGGAGCTAGCTTTACCACCCAGCTTGTCGAGTGTGCATTCGGTATTTCATGTTTCTATGCTCCGGTAGCTTCTAGGGTCTATTTCTTAGTTCAAGATCCCTCTTACTAACTGGAATCAAAGAATTAGTAGATCTGTTCCGCCCAAAATGGGAATGGGCTAGGGTTATGAACTTATAATCTGATGATCGAGTCGATTCCATGATTATAAGTTCATTCCATACCGGACCAGGCCGGAATAGGGCTATATACATTCTCATTATGAGAAGGGGTCATTCGGGCAAATCGCTCATGTTATGATCTTCTACATCCTGGGTCTTCCCGTTCCGTCATCTGGCTTATGTTCTTCATGTAGCATTCAGATCGAATGACTCTATGAAATTACGTCGATACTTCCACATATTATGGGTAACGTAGAGACATCTCTATTTTTCCCCCGGGGAATCTTTAGAATTCCCACTGCTTAACTTTCAATTCGCCTCTGACCATCAAATGAAATGTGAATAACCCATCCTCCTCTCTTTGAAAGAATTTGATCTATGGACAGCATCATTGTGGTAAAGGTCGTAATGCCAGAGGAATCATTACCGCAAGGCATAGAGGGGGAGGTCAGTATATTGGGGATCCATCTCATGCTTTTGATTTCAGCACGGTTTAGTTGGATGATAATTTGACCTATGATGTAGAGCTAGTAGCTATTTTGGGTCATCAGGTTCAGAAGTTGAAGTCAAAGGACATCGCATTAGTGAACATGTAGTGGAGAGGTCGGCCCATCGAGGAGGCTACCTGGGAGACCGAGCGGGCGACGCGGAGAAGATATCCTCACTTATTTGAGGCTTCAGGTATGTTTATTGACTCATTTGAGGATAACCTTTGTTTAAGTTGGGGAGAATGTGACGACCCGGCCAGTCGTCTCATGAATTACCGCTTTATTTCCCCTATTTCTGCTTCTTTATGCTTCGTTATCCGTGTTTTGTTGTATCGGGTTGGTCGGGTCGAGTCCTGAATGGTTTGGTAAGGTTTGAGACACTTAGTCTCTTTTAAGAAGGTTTAAATTGAGAAGTCGACTGGATGTTTACTTATGTGTTAGAGGGCTCGAATGTGAGTTCTGAAGGTTTGGTTAGCTTTGGGAGGTGATTTATGACTTAGGAGAGTGATCGGAATGGGTTTTGGAGGTCCGGTGTAGAATTAGGCTTGAATTGGCAAAGTTGATATTTTAGCGATTTCCTGTTAATGGGCGAGATTTTGATATAAGGGTCGAAATGGAACTCCAAGAGTTGCAGTAGCTTCGCTGTATCATTTGGGATGTGTGTGTAAAGTTTCAGGTCATTCGGACATGGTTTGGTTAGGTTTTTGATCAAAAGCGTATTTTGGATGATTTTAGAAACTTAGTCTTGAATCCGATGTGTTTTGGGTGATTTGATGTTGTTTGAGGTGTTTTGATGATTGGAACAAGTTTGAATAAGGTTTTAGGATGTGTTGGTGCCTTTGGTTCAGGTTCCGGGGGCCTCAGATGAGTTTCAGGTGGTCATTCGGATCATTTTGGAGTTCGGAAAGATGCAGAAAATCTGCTCAGCTATAGCAAGGATTTATCCTTTCGAGTAAGTGGGTGGAGCCTCACTTTCTTGAAGAGCAAGTGGAGGAAAACTAGGAAATAATCCTTCGCGTTTCGGGAGGGTTGGGAAGTAGGTCATTGCGTTTGCAAGAAGGACCTCACGATCGTGTAGAGTAAATAGGGTCAGATGGGTTCGAGGTCCAATGTTCATTATGTTCGTGGAGGTAGGAGCATGTTCGCGAAGGTTAAGGCGGAGGAAGCATCACGTTCGCGATGTTCATTACACATTCGCATAGAGGAAAAGTTGGTCAATGCGAGTTTGTGCTTCGCGAACGCGAGGGTTTGACCGCATTCGCAAAGGAGGAAATTAAAGTCTGGGCAGAATATTTTTAAGTCGTCTTATCCGCGATTTTGGGGCTTATTTTACCCATAAATGCTCGTTTTTGGAGATCTTTGAAGGAGTTTGAAGAGGGATTCAAGGGTAATCGTTGGGAGGTAAGATTTTTTGACTAAAAACTCGATTATCATGTGAATTCCACCTAGAAAATCATGAAAGCTAAGCCAAAAATTGACGAACTAGGGTTTGAGAAATTGGACTTTTGGATTGGGATTTGAAGGACCATTTGGGGTCAGATTAGAGAATATTTGATATGTATGAACTCATGGGGATATAAGGAATTTAATGATGTGAAAAATTCTATGTTTGAAGAAGTGGGCATAGGGCTCGAGTTTTGCTAATTTAGGAATTTATGCCCTTTATTGATTGTTGTGGCTTGTCTTTGTTCACTTAGCATATTTTTACGTCCTCGTTCTGATTTTGGATAGATTTGATGCACGTGGAGGCTGACTCTAGGGGCAAAAGGCATGGCGAGCTAGAGATTTAGCAGATTCGACGTGAGTAATGATTGTAAATAATGTTCTTCAGCTGCACATCATAGTGCTATATTGAGGTGAGACACACGCTTGATGACGAGCGTAGGATCGTGTACTATTTGGGATTGTGACTTGGTCCATCCCGGTTAATGATTATACCGCGTATTTGACTAAAACTTAGTTGTTATCATCATTATTGGGTTGAATGCCATATTTGGGTTTCGTGCCAACTATTTGAACCTTTCGAGATTTTTATTACTATTTCCTCACTATTATGACTTATTACTTGAACTCAGTCATGATAATTTCTACTGTGTTACTACTCAACCATGTTTACTCAGTTTTGAAGACTCAAATGATATTTTAAATGATGTTTGGGCTGAGAAACACTATTTTACTATTTCTTGAGGGGCTTGTGATTATTTTTAACTAAGCAAGGCCGAGGGCCTGTATTGTGAGGAAACATTGCTACCGATTTGAGGCTGAGAGCATATATATATATGCCATAAGGTGGCTTGATTAATATGAGGCCGGGGGCCTAGATTTGATGACAAGAGGTGGCTTGATTAATCTGAGGGAGAGGGCCTAGACTTGATGCCACGAGATGGCTTGTTACTGCACTTGGGCCGTAAGGGGCCCCTCCCTGAGTCTGCACACCCCCAGTGAGCGCGGGTATCCATTGTGATGTGAGATTGAGCCCAAGGAGTTGGTACTGGTCTGAGACGTTGCTCGAGGGGCGGATTGGTTGATACTATGCCTAAGGGACGAACTTTTACTGTTTACTTTATCTTAATTATCTGTCAATTACCTGTTTTACTAGTTAAAAGAGTTTATTAAATTTTTACTTGTTTTTTACTGATTTTAACTGATTTACTACTTAATTATAGAACGCCTTGCGCTTTACATATTTTCTTAATTTCAGTCATTATTTGCATTTGTTGCTGACTGAGTTGGAGTACTCACGTTACTCGCTGCACCCTATGTGGAGATTCAGGCATAGCTGGTTCCGCTCCTGAGTGATGATTCCTCCAGTTCCAAGAGGCTTTCAGGGATTACGAGGTAGTTGTTGACGTCCGCAGCCCCGTGTCTCTACTTCTCTGTCATTTCCATTTCCTTTCGAACATTTGTACTAGTTATGACTTTTGCAAACTTGTATTATGGTTTAGAGATGCTCATGAGTTGTGAAACCCCGGTTAGGGTTGTGTCGGGTTAGATTTTTTGCAATGTTATCGATATTTTCCACTATTCAGTATTACGAAATCATGTTTAGACCATTTTTATGTTGATTAACTGATTCACAAGATGAATTGGGTTAAACTGGCTAGCCTTGTCTTCACACGAGGCGCCATCATGACCGAGTACGGGGTTAGGGTCGTGACATAAAGTCTGCCACGAAATCTGCTAAAACCTATAATTTTATTGCAGTTCTTAGTTGATATGTGATGTCATATTCACTTAGTTCTGTAGTTCATTTGGCTGACATACTTGATAAATCTTGCTTATGTAGTATATTAGAAAAGGGGTAGGTAGTTACTATAGAGATACAATGACATTGAAAATAAGGCCTTAAATATTCTAGATATCATAATTAATGCTAAAGCAAGTTTTTCTTACTGAGAATATCGAGTTTCAGAATCCAATAAAGACGTGCTAACATAATAAATCAGAGATTGTTTACCTTTGTTCTCTCGAACTAACGACACTTACCGCCATTTCTGAAACAGCAATGTATGAGCAGCTTTTCTCCATCCTTTGGTTACCCAGTAACGGTGGGTTTGACAAATATGCTTTTAAATTTTTGAGCTCTTGTTGACATTCTTTAGTCCATTCAAATTGACTTTAATTTTTCAAAACTGAAAATAACTTAATGCTTTTCTCAGAAAATTTAGAAATAAATCTTCCCAACACTGATATATTACATTTTAACCTCTAAACTTCTTTTTTTCTTGTAACTGCAAGGGGTTTACTTCAATTCCACGGTTAGAAACAAGTAAACCTAATAACTTATCTAACGACACGCCAAATGCACATTTTTCGGGATTTAACTTCATATTGAATTTGTGAAGAATATGAAACGTATTTGACAAATGTTGAATATGATCCCCCACCTGTTGTAATTTGACTAGCATATCATTGATATATACCTCTATGATTTTTCCTATATGTTTTTGAAACATCTTAGTTACTAACCTCTCGTACGTGGCTCCAGCTTTCTTTAAACCGAAGTCCCCCTGACTGTAATAAAGGAAGTTTTTTCCTCATCTCAAGGATCCATTTTTATTTGACTATATCCTGAATATGAATCTAAAAAACTTAATATTTCATATCCAATAGTAGCATCAAGTAGTTGATCTATGTGTGGTAATGGAAAAGAATCTTCAGGGGAAGCTTTATTCAAATATGTATAGTCTAGACAAACTCATCACTTACCATTCTTTTTGGGCACCATTACAGTATTAGCTAGCCAATTAGGATATTTTACCTCGTGGATACACCTGATTTTTCATAGTTTTTGTACCTTATCTTTAATAGCCTGGTTCTTGAAGGATCATTGCTTTCTTTTCTTCTATTTGACAGGTGGGTATATTAGATCTTCATTCAGCTTATGAGTCATTACCTCCAGCGGTATGCCTGTCATATATGAATGCAACCAAGCAAAGTAATCTGTTTTAGCTTTTAAAAATTCAATTAACTTACTTTTTATCTCCGGGCTGAGGTTGGTTCCGATGTAAATTTTTCTGTCTTGCCAATGTACAAAGAACACCACCCCTTCTAATTACTCAATTATTATTTTGATATTTTTATTTTCTTCTTGTTCTTGAACCAGGACTTAAGTCTACATCTGTTTGCTCATCTATAGTTGAGGTTTGTGTTGCTACATCCTCAGCTGAATCCTATAATTGCTATTTTTCATCCACAATGCCATTTTCACTCTTGAATCTGCCACTGAGTTAATGCTTCAAGAAGCTTGTTGATCATCACAATTTGTCTTATTCCCTATTGCGAAGGGAACTTGATAACTTGATGTAGGGTAGATGGAACATCATCCATCTCATGAATCCATAGTCTGCCAAGAAATATATTATACGCCATGTCCTTATCTATCACTTGAAATTTTGTATCTTTGACTACTCCTTCTGCGAATGTGGTGAGTATTATCTCTCCTTTTGTTGCGATACTCGAGTTGTTAAAACAAACAAGGTTCGTGGTTTGGGTACCAATTTATCATCGACTTGCATCTCATTTACCACTCTTAGAAGAATAATATTTACAGAGCTACCTAGATCAATCAAAACTCATTTTATATTAGTACATGTAGAAGTAAAGATAATAAATAGTGCATCATTCTATGGGATCAACACGCCATCTGCGTCTGAACCATCAAATGTTATAATGTCTTTTTCCAAAACTTGGCGAACTCGCTTCCCGTGGATGACTGTTATTTTTGACACCTTTTTTTGTTGTCGTATATGTTACGACATTCACCTTCCCCCTCCACTTATGACATTAAACGGTCTTTTTGGTGGTGGAGGTTTCGGTGGCTCCTGCCTATTCTTCATATATGCTTGCTTACCCTTCTTACTAAACAATTCGGTTAAGCAACCTTGTTTTAAAAGGTGCTCTACTTCACCTTGTAGCAGTCTGCAATCTGCTTTTTTGTGACAGTGATTGTTGTGAAACTCGCACCAAAAATTATGGTTTCTCATATTTGGGTTCGATCTCATTTCTTTTGGCCACCACGCCTTATCTCGCATGCTTCTTAAAAAAGCTACCAACTCGGACGTGGTAACATTAATATTGTAACCACCAATTTTCGCCTTTGAACTTATGTCATTGTCTCGCGTCTCTCGCATTTCTCGCTCCTTTCTGAACCTAGATGAAAAACCCGAATCTCTGTCCTTTGATCTAGAATCATACCTTGAGCTTTTTTATTTTGAACGTGAATCCCTTGTGGATGGTTCCATATAAGATTGGTACCTATTCTTACCGGACCCTTTTTCAGTTTCTGGCCATCTTGAACTTACTCTTTCATCTCTCCGAGACTGAGTAATAGTGTCTTCTTTTATCCGCAGCTTTGTGTTATACCTGTTGTAAACATCATTCCAAGTTGTTGCGGGAAATTCTCGTAAGCTTTCTTTTTGTCTACACGTGACTTCCGAGCTTTTTTATTTAAATTACTGGAAAATGCCATAGTCGCCCAATTGAAAGTTACACGTGGCAACATCATCCTTTCACGCTGGAACCTGTCTATGAATTCCCTAAGTAGCTCCGTATCTCCTTGTTTTATTTTGAAAATATCTTCCATCCCCTTTTTTAACATTTTGAGCTCCTGAGTGTGCTTTTATAAATGAATCTGCAAGCTCAGCAAAATAATCAATGGAATTTTTAGCTAAAAGAGAATACCATGTCAGTGCTGCCTTCGTGAGTATTTTACCAAATTTTATGATCAATACTGATTCAATCTCTTGTTTGGTCAAATCGTTGCCCTTCACGCTACTTGTTAATGCAGTTACGTGATCTCGTGGATTAGTTGTTCCATCATACTTTGGGATATCTTGATCGTTCAATGCTCCATCGATATCTTGATCATTCTCAGATTGCTCATTCATATTCGATTCAGATCCGTCAGGTGTCCCTTCTCGAGATTGTTAAGGAAAGTTTCGTGGTGAGGGGATTGCAGTTCCATCTCCTTGTTGATTTTGCTGATTAAACTGATGTTGTTGATTTTGTTGATTTTCTAGGTTTTGTTGGTTATTGTCGTTGACGTTCGACATGATTTTATGGAGAAAGAATAGATTTGGAAAGTGAAAAGATTATCAGATTTTCGGTAACGGAACCAATTTGTTTAACTAGAAAACAGGAATTTCATTCAAAGCCTATTTCTAGAAGTACTTGAATTACTGATAATCATGAAAAGGAATATTTTGCAATGAGAAAGGAAAATTAGAGTATGAAATAGCAAAGCAATCAATATAAAGCAAAGCTAAATAAGTGTGTTCCAGTAATCATCAGAACGTATCCTCACAAATCATATATAGTCATATCTAAGTACAACATCTTTTGCCCTTTATGATTGAATCATTATAAGCATTAATGACATTGAAACGTTACAATTGGTAAATGTAAATATTCCGTAAAGATTCTGTAACGCTTGTTATCATTCATTCCCATTAATTGAAGATCAATGAACCTGGCCTTCTTTATCGTTTTGCTTTATTCCTCTGATGCTTCTTCAGATCATTTAAGAGACTCGAGCAATCGTTCCTTTCATTTCTTGGACGTTTTTGCTCGTGCCTATTAAGACTCACGTCCTCATTAATACTCATCTTCAGTGGTCGCTTTTCTAAAGATACACATATCTTGTCATATCAGCCACATTACTAATTTCACGCATAATATATATTTATTTTCCCCAAGACACTCTTAGCAGTAATGTACTAGTTATCACCAAAGGTGAAATTCCTCCTTTCATAAGGAAAGATTTCGAATTTAATTTAAAAATAAAAAAATCCAATTAGTTAGAGAGTACTTCCTCAGCGAATTTGAATTAATCAACTCAATAAATTTCGATTACTATAAGAACAAAAAATTAGTACATCAAGGGCTGGTAAGTACAACAAATTGGTCTAACATTTCATTAAATCTTATCACTGAGTAGTGTGTTTCTCCGTTTTAAAATTTGAGATCTGCCGCTACTTCTAAATAAATTAAATACAATTAATATTTGTATTGAGCTCGACTTCCCAGTAAATTAATATGTTTGCCGCTGTTAGTTTGACTGAAACCTCTGCTAAAGCTAGATCTATAATTAGCTTAATATTTTTTTTGGCTTATCTCGTTATAATACTCTAAAATATCAAGGTGGATCAAGAGATTTGTTCATACAAAACGAGTCTTCTTCACTTCATAGCCGACTTTACATTATATTTAACTTCTCATAAGATAAAACCAAAGACACATCAAATATTCTCTGGACACACGATGGTGTGTTTATTATAGTACTAGTAAACTAAGCGCCATTCTTATTCAGCTTAATTAGAAGCGGCACTGAGTAGGCTGGATGTTGCACATACGGGGGAGATAACGAGCTCTCTCGGACATGCGCTCTGCCTCTTGGCCGCGGCCGCCACGCTGCTGTATCACCATTCTCCTAAGTGCCTCGCAGCGGCATTGAGTGTCCATGTTCCTCAATTCCTGGCAGCATTGTTGAAGATGCTGCTGTCCTTGATTGCTCTCCTCATCATCTGTCACCATGCTCAGCTCGTCGCCGTAATATTGCCGGCTTCTTGACAGGTACATCCTGCAACCGGTGACATAAAGTTTTAGGATAAAAATTTTACGCAAGTGGTACAGCCTGTATAGTCAGTGTATACTCAAAATCTTACACGAAGGTTTTGTGTTAATCTTGTAATTAACAAATTTGAGTCTATGTTGATTTTAAATGTAGATCCTGCAATTAGTGATGTACATGGGGGGTGCTTGATCATTAATTATGGATCGGACGAACCTAGAACTTTTTTAACTAATCCTTGCTCCTAGTGATGTATGCAACATCTCGACCTATAAGATATATAATATAATTTTCTATCGGTTTAAAGGCTCTCCTTTTAGGTCCCAAATTTATAAATACTTTATATACTACTATGCTGAAACAATATCAGTCCATTTTGTATGGTCAAAAAGAAATTACTGCAATTTTCTCAAACTATTTTTAAACATTTGAACTATTACTTATTAATTAATTATGTTGTGCTTTTGATCGTAATTTTCTAATATGTAAATTTTTCTTCAAAAATTGTAAAGAATTTTTGCGAAATTCACAACCGGGCATTACGACGAACCCCATCACATAAGATGGGATAAAATAAAATTTTGTGTAGAAAATATATTTACACACATAAAAGAATTCATGAAGCTATATATACAGAATGACACCCATTAATTAATCGAAAGGGTGTCTCCTATTACCTGCAGTGGTTCAGCCTCTACCTCAGAATCTGCTCTTGGCACCTTTATGACCCTTGATTGTCGATATCGTCCTCCGTCACAGTGGTACTGACAGTGAAAGTGTTGGCACTTGCGACGGCTAACATGCACAAGAGAAGAACTGCAGCAAGAGAAAGCTTTGCCATGGTGATCAAGCTAAGTCTGTTTATTTTGAATAGCAGCTAGGAAAGGGTGAACTGTTGTGATTGTGATTGTGAATTCGATTTTAAGGTTAAATTTATAGAAGATTCGATGCTTTGCATGGAAAGTACGTGTTGTATCACTGCTAAGGTAGATGAAGAAAGTTAATAGCGGGGTAAACGTGGCTGTCTTTAACGGTTTAACCTCCCACGTCAATTTTACATGCAAGTCCAGCCAGAAAGCTCTTTAATTTGTTCGGATTCAAAATGCAGCTGTCTTTTGATTATTTTACGAGGTTCCGTCCATATATGATCACATCTAGAAGTGCTTTTGCAGATCTGTCCATCGTGTCGAAGCTTTTGTAAGTTAATGTTCCACAATATAAAATTGAGACTCAAAATTGATTTTGTAGTCTATTACAAATATCATTTAGTTTCACTTATCACTATGTAAATTTGTCAAAATCTAAATTTAGAAGAAAATATGTTACTGATAATCAAGTTTTACTTTACTTTCTCAATAATGTTAAATGAAAATAATAAAATAACAACTACAATAATGTTAAATGAAAATAATAAAATAACAACTGAAGAAATAATTAATAGACGAATTGCAAAGTCAAGGCATAAAAATTTGAGAAGGCAGTAAAATAAAGAATATACGAATTGCAAAGTCAAGGCATAAAAATTTGAGAAGGCAGTAAAATAAAGAATATGTTTCAATAGTACTTTTGATCTATCTCCACAAATAAAATTCTATATCCTTATATAGGAATATACAAAAGTAATTATTTTTCCCACATAGTTGGGGTTTATTATGAGCATTAATAATATTAATTGCTCATTTTCTCGGATATCCATAACTAGCATATTTATTGCTATAAATATCCTATAACTATTCTGATTCTCCTTCCTTAATTACTTCTGGTTCATATATTTTTCCTTCTTTTTGTTCTTCATTCATTTCTCCCCCATCTATTCTTTGTCAACTATTAGGCCTGGTTCTCTTTATCGTACTATTTTGTAGGTGTTTCTCCCGTGCCTTTTTTTCTCAATTAATTCGGTCAATTGAGAATGTCAGTTTTCATTATATCATTGCTCCACGCATCATACTATTTTAGTATCCCAATATTTCACGTGTAACTCTTTTTCACCACCAATACAAATTGTCCTCCCACTTTTCTAAATATTCTCTATTGAATATTCAGGGAAGGGAAAAATTTTAATGGATAGGAATTTTCTGTCGTCGTTTTCCGAATACAATCATACCTCCTTCTGAACCGACATGACCCATATCACGTCCATTTAGTTATCATGCCACTTGGACTCTGCAATTGATTCTTCCGTTCCTCAGTTCTTTTATGGCTTTTCTTCGGCCGTATCGGTCACAAAGTGATAGTTCCATTATGACGCTTCATAATGACCTTTATGGCAATGTATCCTTATAAATATTTCACCCTTTTTATTTCTTGAAGCCTTTCTTCTTTCATATTCACTTTCGTCTTCTTGTTTTACACTCTTCTGCATTTTTCCTTTTTCTTCATTGGATAAACATGTCTACTCCTGACCCTCATAAAGTTGTAATTGTTGACGAGTTTGTTTCTTAATGATCTCACTAGAAGAAGAAGGGGTGATAGGCTGCGTAGTCCTGGTTCTATATCTAACCGTGGTTCCTCCTCTCAAAATAGAGCTATAAATCCGTCTTTTCTAGACCTACAATCCTATAACCCTAAGATCTTCTTCTAGAGGTAAAGATTCAGCTGAAACTATGCGCGAACCCACAACCGCTGAAATTGTTCCTCAATAGTTTTCTTTTATAACTGATTATGAATCTATGAAGAGTCGAGTTTTTTCCATAGTTTTCCTTGATCGTGCTGACTGTTACCCAAGTTTGATTACTACTAGTTTTTTTGCCATTATTCGAAGAGAATGTTACTGGAAATTGGACTTTTCAATTTTAGTTTCTGGTGCCAACCAGAGAATAACTTCATACCAGACTGGTTATTCCTTTGTCTAAATATATCCCTTTACCTTAGGATTAAACATGTTATTGATCCAGTGATCATTGAATTTTGTCGCCACTTCAATGTGTGCTCAGGACAGACTGTTCCTATTGTTTGGAGAGCAATTTCATGCCTCCGTTATTTATCGAACTTGGCTTCTATGCCTTTTACTTTCCATCACTTGCTTCACCTTTACTCCCCTAAATTGTTTTGTGAAGGAGTTTTTTTCCGTATATCCAGAAGTAAGAGGGTATTAGTTAACCCTAAAGATGATAGAGACTGTGGTTGGTATGCCCGCTTCATTTTTGCTCCCTCTAATGCTCTAGCGGGTGAAGAAAATATGACATTTCTAGAAAAATAGAATTTTGCATGTAAGAATTTTTACCTTATCTTTTCCTTTCTAAAAAAATTACTCATGTATTCTCATGCCTACTTTTTCAGCAACAATTGAAGGCTTCGAGGAGATTTCTAACTTTCGTGCTTGAGTGGAGAAGTCACTATTTGTTACCGCCATAGAGAAATGATCTTGAAAGTATCTCACAGAGACTCGGCTAGTGATGTAAAATAGGATTCCCTATTCGTGATGTCAGTCCTGCATATGTATCATCTATAAGACTTTCGGTAACTCTTGATCAAGAAAGAATTTTGAGTTCTTCTTCAAAAATAAAAGTTGATGGAGCCCGTGGCTCTAAAGGTGAAGAAGAACCAGAAGAGGGTTCTTTAGTTCGTAGACCTCGAGTTAGGAGACGCATTATTTTATATGATGAAGTTACCCCTCCATCAAGCTTAGTTCCCTCTAGAATTTTGGATAAGCCAGAGAGTGGCCCATTAGTGATCTCTGATGAAGAAGTGAATGATCCCCCTCCGCTTCTGCTGCACAATAATTTACTCATGGCTTCGAATTCGTTGAAGCTTTTGAACCCGTTTCTAAGGAGTTTCCCCTTGCCTCCTTCCAATGTCAGTCCCCGTTCATCCCCTAGTTCCCTTACTTGAAGTTGTTGTTGATGCTACCCCTGTGACTGTTTCCACCTCATCTGCCATTCCAGTTTCTACTACTTCTCATGCAGAAGTTGATTCTTTTTGTAGTGAGAAGGCGATGAAGAAAATTATTGTCGAGGTTCTTAAATGTGGGAACTTATTGAAGAAGTTAGGTCAAGTAGATGTATGGTTGAAGTCGTTCCTCGATCCTGTGGAGAAGACAAAGTTGGAGAGTCATAGTTCATTGACTTGGATGAATGATATTGTTCGTTCATCTCTGAAGGTTCGAGTTTGACTCTACTCTTTCTTTCTTTTCGTTTCCTTTTATCCATAGCTCCATTTTTTTATCTGTAGATCAATTTGATAGGTACAGAACTTATGAAAAGGATTGTCCATGCTGACCAGAAAAGTATTGATTACCACACTGAGGCTAATAATTGGAAAGAGCAATTTGAATGTCTTCTTCATTAGAGAAGTGTTGGCGGAAGAGAAGAATACCTTAGAGCAACAAATGAGGATGTTCGTTGCTGAGTTGACGATTTAGAAGGCTTATTCAAGTCAAGTTGGTAAGGGTAAGGATATCCCTGGGTACTTATTTGCTGAGAAGCTTTCGAAGGCAACCAAAGAGATAAGGAGTTTGAGGGAACTCATTAACCAGAAAGAGACTTATGCAGGAGAGTTTGTTCAAACACTTACTCAAGCTCAAGAAGAACTCTCTGTCTCTATTGATACGGTTAAATTCTTGGAAAGTTCTCTTACCCCTTTGAAGACAGCTTTTGATGCCTCAAAGATTAAGAAGGAAAGGTTGAGCGCCGAGATTGGATCAGTGGGAGAAAGACTATGAGGCTCTCGAGGGCAAGCTGAGACTTGACGTGATTTGGGATTTTTTGAATACTCGCCTCGATACTCTAATGAAGACCGTCCAGGATAGTTTTGACCTCAATACTGAAATTGCTAATGCTAAAGAGGCAATTGATAAAACTCAAAGTCAATGCTTTTTTCACCTAAAGGTGAAGTTCCCCAAGGTGATGGACTTGTTCCTGGTGAAGCTATATTCAAGCCTCTTCTTATCAAGCAGACCCTCTACTCCCATCAATGATGCTCATGTTGCTAATATTCGAGTGGATGATGCCTCCTAGTGTTTTCCTTTACTTGGTTGTTTTTCTTAGAACTTTTTGGTGAGAAGTTTTTTTTTCTTTTTTTGAATGGATATTGTTTACCCCTATCTTGTTCTGAGGTTTGATGAAAAACAAGTACCTTTGTTTTTATATAAGTTTCAGCTTTCTTTACCGCATATTTATATGTTTCAGCTTTTTTCACTCTTTGGTATTCAATCTCGCATTTAAAGATTCTTGAACACTCCATGATTTTGATTGACACAATTTTTTATAATATAGGACCCTTTTATAAGAGACATTTATGAAGATGATATCTCATCTTTATATTGGTGCAAATATAGGAAAGAAGTAGAAAAAAATAATTTGAGGAAGTTTTATACTTTGAACCATTTTGTACGTCATTCTTCATTTATGCAATGTAAATTTTTGTATAACATTTACAAATATTTCATAACTGCTTTATTTGTAATAGATGTCAAAATTCCGGATCTACTGTCTCGTGACTATTTATCGACCTTAACCTAAAAACTCATTAGAAACTTGGAGCATATCTTGTGTCTATCTTGTGTCCGTTTTGCGTTTACACCTTCTAAAGGTTACTTCAAAGGTTCTTTATCCAGGTTTGATTTTGGCTCCTAGGCTGATTCAAGATTGAATTCTGACTTTTAGACTTCTTGGCCTTTACATATATATAGATATATAGTTCCCCCAGCGTTAGAGCCTTGAAGTATTAAATCTCAAGTACTGGATTGTTCCTTCCTTTTGGTACATCCCCTAAAAAGGAAATTACACACAGGACTCGAAGGTATACTCGAAAGGTTGTAACTTAGACCGGGAATAATTCAGTATCCTTCGTGTCTTTCGGTTCTAATATCATCATTTGGTACGGACTAGATTTTTGTCTATCATCTAAAATGGTTAGTATAATTTAAAAGAATAATATAAAATCATATTTGAGTGATACCTAACCATGGGTAATTCTTTTTCCTAGAGGTAATACTTCTTTAAATGAACAACATCCAACTTGATGGTAGTACTTTGACTTTCATGGTTTCCAACTCATTTTCTCCCTTTCTAGTGATGCCTTCCCTGCATTAGCTACTTTTATTAATTGAAAAACCTTTTTGAGGATGAAATCCCCAATGTTGAAGTATCTAAGGTGAGCTTTCCGGTTATAATATCGCTCAATAATTTATTTCTGAGCTGCCATTATTATTAGATCCTCTTCTCTCCTTTCTTTGAGCAAATCTAAATTCATTCACATCTTCTCATTTGATTCCTCAGTTGCTTGTGTATATCTTGTACTTGGTTCACATGTCTTTGATGTTGTTCGATAAGCCCATAAGACTCCTAGTAACACTTCAGGCTGTTTGCCTTTTGACTCCTCTAATATTTTCTTCAAATTATTAATAATAACTTTTTTTGTTGATTCGGCTTGTACATTGGCAACATGGTGGTAAGGTGTGGAAGTTATCTGTTTAATGCCAACTCTGAAAAAAAATTTCAATTTTCGTGCTTATGAATTGCGGGCCATTATCATATACAATTTATCTTGGAACTCCAAATCGACATATAATGTTTCGCCAAATAAAGTCCGTGACTTCTTTTCCCGCACCACCCATTTGGAAAAATACTCGGTGAATACTACTAAAAGGGGTACCTTTCAGTTAGGTTGTGGCAGTGGACCTACGATATCCACCCCCCACTTCATAAAAGGCCATGGTGAATTAATCAGATGTAATAGCTCCGCTGGACGATGCATGTTATTGCTATATTGTTTGAATTTGTCACACTTGGCTACAAAACTTTCCCCATCGTCTTCCATTTTCATCCAATAGTATCGTGCTTTTATTAGAGGTTTTACCAAGGATCTTCCTCCTGCGTTATTTTAACAATATCCCTCATGTATTTCTCACATCATATATTCTATTTGCGAAGGTCTGAGACATATTGCTAAAGGTCCTTCGAACATCTTTTGGTATAGGTTTCCACGAACTAAATAGTAACGGGTGGTTTTTCGTTGAAGTAGCTGAGACTTTTTCTTATCTTCAGGTAGAATTCCATACTGCAGAAAGTTAACAAATTTGTTTCTCCTATCTCATGTTAAATTATAGAAATTTATCTCATTTTTATCTTGATTAGGTGCCGAATGAAGCAATTGTATTACCATAGCATTTTCTGCATTTGTTACTTCTGCAACAAACACGAGATTAGCTGGTGTATCTACTTCCACATTTCCCTCCATGGTGTATTTGCAGAATTTTTCATGATTAGAATTGTCTGATCAATTCTCGTGCCTTTCCAAAGTATTATTGCATTCATACATCCCTAGCTATATAAGTCATCTGCATCAAATTAACTACCAGTTGTGAATCACTTTTGATTATATTCTACTCTATTTTGAGTTCCCAAGTCAGTTCTAGACTTGGAATTACTACCTCGTACTCTGCTTCATTGTTAGTAATGGAATATTATTTTATTACTTGCCTTATGATTTCCCATGAATGTGGGATTAGACAATACATAAACCCACTCCTTTAACATTCAATGAGTCGTTAGTAAATATGTTCCAAGTACCCGGATTAGATTCGGTAAGTGCTTGTAGTTCCTTTTTTGCTTCAAGAACTATTCCCGTGCTAAAATCTGCCACAAAATCTGCTAAAACTTGTGATTTTATCGCAGTTCTAGGGTGGTACATGATATCATATTCACTGAGTTCTATAGACGATTTAGCTAACTACCTGACAGCTCTTGCTTATGCAATATATTTCTGAGGAGATAAGCAATTACTACATAGATAGGATGACATTGAAAATAAGGCCTCACCTTTCTAGATTCCAAAATTAATGCTAAAGTAAGTTTTTTTAAGTGAGAATATCGAGTTCCAACATCATATATAGCTTTGCTAACTTAAAAAATTGGGATTATTTGCCTTTATCTTCTCATACCAATGCTGCACTTACCGCCATTTCTGACATGGTGAGATAGATGAGTAGCCTTTCTCCATCCTTTGGTTTAGCAAGTAGGGGTGGAGTTGACAAATATGCATTTAGATATTTAAAGAGCTTGTTGACATTCATTAGTCTACTTAAATTGGTTTTGCTTTTTCACTACTGAAAAGAATTTAAAGCTTTTCTCTGAGGGTTTGAAAATAAATCTTCCCAAAGCTGCTATCCTACTTGTCAATCTCTGCACCTCTTTTTTGCTCGTGCGTTATGTCTGGTATCTCTTCAATGGTTTTGATCTGTGCAGGGTTCACTTTAATACCTTACTTAGAAAAAAGAAAACCTAAAACCTTAGTTGAAGCCATGCCAAAGGCACATTTTTCTGTATTTAACTTCGTAATGAACTTGCGGAGAATATAAAAATTGTCCGACAAATGCTGGATATGATCTCCTACCCATGTCGATGACTACGATATCATCAACGTAGACTTCCATAATTTTTTCAGATGTTCTTGAAACATTTTTGTTACCAATCTTTGGTATGTGGCTTCAACATTTTTTAGACCAAAATGCGTGACTTTATAACAATAAGTCCCCTTGTTTGTGATAAAGTAATTTTTTTCTTCATCAAAAGGGTCCATCTTTATCTAGTTATACCCTGAATACGCATCTAAAAAACTTAACAACTTATGTCCTGCAGTAGAATCAATTAGTTGATATATGTGCAGTAAAGGAAATGAATATTTAGGACAAGCTTTATATAAGTTGGTATAATCTACACAATCTCGCCATTTCCCATTCTTTTTTGGTATTGCTATAATATTTTCTAGCCAGTTAGGATATTTCACCTCTCGTATGCACCTAATTTTTAAAAAATTGTACCTCTTCCTAGATCATCTGATTTTTGACTGGTCTATACTTCCTTTTCTTCTGTTTTATAGGTGGATATAATGGATCTTCATTCAGTTTGTGGGTCATCACCTCCTGTGTATAGCTATAATATCTGAATGAAACTAAGCAAAGCAATCAACGTTAGCTTGTAAAAATTTGACAAATTTACCTTTTATTTACAGACTTAGCTTCGCTCCAATATAAACTTTTCTGTCTGGACATTACTTGGAAAGTGTGATAGCCTTGAGTTCTTCAATTGTTTTTTTTTATATTTTAATTCTCTTATGGCTCGTGAATGACATCAGGTCTTGAATCTACATCTATCTGCCCTGAATTGTTTTCAGTTGAGGTTTCTGTTTTTATATCCTCAACTGAATTTTGTAGTTGCTATTTCTTATTTGCATCATCGCTTGCTGTGCTTGAATCCACAACTGAATTGATACTTTTAGAATCCTATTGATCTCCACGGATTAGTCAAATCCCTCATGGTGAAGGAAACTTAATAAATTGATGTAATTAGATGGCACATCATCCATATCACGAACTCATGGCTTGCCAAGAATTATATGGTAAGCCATGACCATATCTATCACCTAAAATTTTGTATCCTTGACAACTCCGTTGCAAATGTGGTAAGCACTATTTCCCTTTTTGTGACAATGCTTGAATTATCGAATCCATATAAGGTATGTGCTTTCGGCACCATCATGCCTTTAGCTTGTATCTCATTTACCACTCTTAGAAGAATAATATTTATGGAGCTACCTAGATCAATCAAAACATCGTTAACATTAGTATTATGTACAAATACAGATATTACCAGCACATTATTATCAGGAATTATCAAGTCTTCTGTATCTGCATCATCAAACGTTATATTATCTTCCTCCAGAACTTGGCAAATTCGTTTCCCATGGGTAACCGTGAATTTTGATGTCTTTTTTACAATTGTATATGTCACACCATTGACCTCCCCGCCATCCTCTTATCATGTTAATCATTCTTTTTAATGACGGAGGTTTTGGAGGCTCTTATCTATTCTTCATATAAGATTGCTTACTTTTCTCACTAAACAAGTCAGTTAAATAACATTGTTTTAAAAAATGCTCTACTTCACCTTGTAATAATCAACAATCTGACGTTTTATGGTCATGATTATTATGAAACTTGCGCCAAAAATTTGGATTTCATTTGCTCGGGTTTGATCTCATTTGTTTAGTCCATCGCACCTTAATTATCACCCATACTCCTTAGAACAGCTACCAACTCGGAAATGCTAATATTGAAACTGTAGTCATCAATCCTTGAATTTGTATTAGCATTACTGTCATGTGCATCGTGCCTTTCCAAACTTGAATGATGAACCCGCATCTCTATGCCTTGATCTAGAATAATATCTTACTTTTTCTTATTTAGACCATGGATCCAGTCCCACAGGTCCCATGTAAGGTTCATACCTATTTTTACTAGACCTTTTTTCAGATTCTGGTCGTCTCGAACTTGTTCTTTCATCACCCATTGACTGAGCGATTGTGTCTTCTTCTATTCATAGCTTTGGGTTGTACCTGTTGTACACATCATTCCATGTTGTAGCAGGAAATTCTCGTAAGATTTCCTTAAGTATCATTATGACTTCTGAGCTTTTTGCATTTAAGTTAGTCGCAAATGCCTTGGCTATCCAATTATCAGGTACGTGTGGTAGCATCATCCTTTCACGTTGAAATCTATCCAAAAATTTCCTGAGTAACTCAGTGTCCCCTTGTTTTATTTTAAAGATGTCTTCCATCCTCTTCTCAATTTTTTGATCTCCCAAATGTTCTTTTACAAATGAATATGAAAGCTCAGCAAAAGAATCAATAGATCTTTCGGATAAGAAAAAAATACCATGTTAATGCTTCTTTCGTGAGCGTTTCACCAAAATATTTTACCAAAATTGATTCATTCTCTTGCTTTGTTAAATCATTGCCATTTACTGTAGTTGTTAACGTGGTTACATGATCTCGCGGGTCAGTTATTCTATCATATTTTAGAATATCAGGCATTTTAAACTTCTTAGGAATCGGCAGAGGTGTTGCACTTGGCTTCCAAGGCTGTTGTGAATATTTATCAATATCCACTCATTTAATCATGGGTCGTACACCAGGTATTTATTCTATGCAATCATTCTACTCTTTCAACTGTTTCTATAAAGTTACTACCAAAGTTTGTAAATCATAATTATTTGGTGTACCTGACCTTCCATCACGAAGGGCGTAGAATTTAATTTGTAGAGACAGATCAAAGCACTGTTGAAATATATTCTTTACTTTACTGCCTTCTCGAAATTCTCTACCTTGACTTTGCAATTCGTCTATTAATTATTTTCTTAGTTATTCTTATTATTTTCCTTTAATATCATTGGAAAAGTGAAGTAAAACTTGGTAATAAGTAACCCATTTTTTTCAAAATTTAGATTTTGACCAAGAAATATATTTTTGGATAAACAAATTGATTCCATTTGCCGAAATTCTAATAATCTTTTCACTTTTTAATTTCTCTTTCTGACAAACAATCATATCAACTGCTAACGATAATAACCAACAAAATCAGCAGGAGGAAGGAACTCCACCAATCCTTTCATACAAGAATCTCCTTGATAGTCCCGAGAGAGAACACCTCAAAGATTAATATCACATACGAATGATCGTCAAGGGGACGAGCAGACTGTCGAACAAGACACATTAAAACAGTTAATTGCAGAATATATGAACAACGCTCTTTTCCGTACCACATCGTGAGTGTTTCTTCTCGTGCCTTCTTTTTTCAATTAATTCTGTTAATTGAGAATATCACTTATCATTATATCATTGTTTCATGCGTCATGCCATCTCAGCATTTCAATATTTCACGTATAATGTTTTTTCTCCATAAGAGATCTTGATTTGTTCCAGACGTTCTGAGCTGATCATGGAGGGCTAAATCTCTCTCATTGGACTAACGCACCTTTGGCCTTGGACTATTAGCACTAGCATTTTGTTCCATACGTCCTAAAAATGCCTTGTATGTACTTACTTCACATATCTGATTGTCCGCTATCTATGTCTTAGAATTTTAATTAAGTACTTTCTTTTTCACCGTAAAACAAATATTTGACTTGAACTTATATAAATTGATTGGTATAGTACGATTTTATAATGTGAATTTTGTTTACTTAAATGTTGATACAATTTTATTAACGCCGTCAAACTTAAACAAAGAAAAAGCAGAAATAACTTTAATGAATTGTTGATTTACAAATTGCATGGGGACTGCACATTACTTGAACCAAGTCGAGTAAAATGGCAGCTCTTCCTCTCTCAAAATATTCCTTTGCAATTAGGAGCGGACGTAGAGTCAAACACGGGTTGGCCGAATACACTAATTTTTTATTAAATTATGTATTTGTATTAAGCATACACACATTAAGTTTAGAAACTAATTACTATTAATAAAAGTTAAAATTCTGGCTCCATCTCTATTAAAAGTTCAAAAGGAATAATCAGAAAAATGTCTTACACTACTTTTAGTGTGTGTATATATATATATATATATATATATATATATATATATATATATATATATATATATATATATATTGCTTATGAATGATGTTTTAAAAGGCATGGGCAAGGCGAGGCACGTGGCGTACGACCCAAGACACGGGGTGTAAGCCCTATAGGTATTTAATTTTTAATATTTTATAAAATAATATATTGCATTAAATATTTATAAATATGTAAAATTACATAAAAAAATTAAATAAACTATCAATATGTGGAAAAAAAGTGCTCCATCTCCATAAAAAATTAGTCAAAATAATCTATTATATGCTACTTACAAGTACAAATAACTTGAGTCGAAAAGAACAAAGTTTTCTACATCGATCGAGGAACAAAAAAGATGACTAACCTGCAATTTGAACTTTAAACTTGCTCCTACGAAGGAGAATGAAGTTCTATTTATATTTGTAAAAAAAATATAAAAATTGAGCATTCATTAATTTTGGGAGATATTAGCCGACAAGATAAAAAATTAGAAAAAAGTAAAAGAAAAAAACCATAAATAAAGGCACTAATCAATAAAAAATATCTTGATTTTTAAATTTAATACATTTCAGTTCCTTTTTAAAAATTTTGAGTAATTACAAGCTAAGTTTTGAGAAATTGAGTATTAGATCAAAACTTATTCAATAAATTTTATTTTAATTTGAAAAATTCTCTGGGGCTTACACCTTATTGAGATATTGTTTTAATTATATGTGTAAATACTGATAAGTATGTTAGTTAGCTTCTTTATTTGTTAGTTAGTGCCCTCACATGTGGCTCACTGTAGTGTATATATGTATGTCTTGTACAGATAACATTTTCAGTTTAATTAATTCATTTTTGCCCATCCTTCTCTCATTCTCAGTTTCTCTTTCGAGAAGCTTCTGGGGTTCCACCATTGGAGCTCAAGCTTGAGATCCACCATTGTTGTTTACCTGTCAATGTTTACATGGTATCAGAGTGAGGTATTCTACTCGCTATTCTCTTTAATTTGCTTCTCAATTTTTGGATTCTAAAGATACAATCAGCGTCTCCATTTTTGCCCCAATTTTCTCGATCTAGCATTTTCTTGTTCTCGCTTCATTCTTTGATAAATTGGCACTGTTTCTCATAGATATCCTTTATCCAAACAATGAAATTGAATTTGAAATACTCCCCTCGCCAGCGACGACTTTAGAGTCAATTTGAGTAGCCCTTTCTACATGAACCCGTCGAATAACCCTGGTGTAATGTTAGTCACAGCTCTGTTCAATGGCATTGGATACAGATCCTGGAGGATAAGAGTTCTTAGGGATCTTTCAATCAAAAATAAAATAGGATTTATTACTGGATAATACAAACACCAAACCTAGATTCCCTGCAGTTTCGTTAATGGGAGAGGTGTGATTATATGGTAACCTCCTAGATTCTGAATTCTCTGTGCAAAGATATTGCTGATAGTGTCGAATATGCTAGTAATGCCTTCGAGCTCTGGAGAGAGTTGGAGGACAGGGACTACCAGACGAATGATACCAAATTATACCAAATCCAAATGGAGATCAACAATATAACTCAATGTGACCTTGATATTACTGGATATTGTACGAAGATGAAGAAACTTTGGGAGAAATTGAACATGATATGTGCCAAATCGTTGTGCACTTTCCGATGTACCCGTGGAGCAAACGAAAATATGCATAAATCAGAGCAAGACAGGAGACTCATCCAATTTCTTATGGGACTGAACGAGGTATACACCATAGTGCGGGGTAGTATACTTATGATGAATCCCTTACCTTCCACGGTGCAGACCTTTTCTTTTCTTATTCAGGAGGAAAAACAAAGAGAAGTGAAATTGCAAAACCAGCTCGTGATGGAATCTGTCTCTATAAATGCCAATGTCCCTACACATGGTAGCCTGAACAGGGCCCCTATGCAGAACAATAGTTTCAAAACTAATTACTCTCCAAATAACTACTCCTTTACTAGTAGACCTCATCCTTTTTGTGACTACTGTAAGCGTGTTGGTCATACCAAAGACAAATTATTCAAGCTCCACGGTTATCCTCAAGACTTCAATCACAACCCTAAGTATAATAAAGGCAAGAGAACTGCAAGAAATGTACATAGCACTCCAGTTGGCACTTTTGTTGTGAATGGTGAGGAAATGCAGCCCCAAAGAAACAACTTAAATGTCAGTCTTAATGAAGAGCAATATTGTGAATTTGTGACTCTACTCCAGCCTTTTCAGACTAGCTCTGCTAGAGATAAATGGTGGAAATGTGAATTTTGCAGGTATTTTAGCTTGCTCTATATCTATTACCTCTGTTAATTTTGGACTGTTGTCATGTAAATGCTTTAAGCTAAGAGCTGAAATTTCGATTCTAGATTCAGGGGCTTCTAATCATATGACTTTAAAAATCCTTTCTTTCTCACATTAAAACATTAGTGTATCCTATGTTGATTACATTACCAAGCAGCTACAGAGTTAAAGTCACCGAAATGGGAATAGTCACTCTTGCACCAAATATTATCTATTAGAGAGTCATTTATGTTCCTTCTTTCAAATACAATCTTATTTCAACACATTCTTTAGCTTCTCAGTTCAAAGGTTTAGTAGCTATTTGTGTCGTTCTATATCTACTGCAGGCCCCTTAAATGAAGAGGCCTCTAGAGATTGGTAAGGTCAAGGATGTTTTTCCTCTTGTGTTCAAGTTGTTTCAAGAACTCCTGCTCAACTTCACCTGTCTCTTTGTCTCTTTCAGATTCTACTTTGTCTAAGACATCTAATATAAATAACTTGCATTGTTAACATTCTGATTCACCTGTAAATGTTTCCACTTGCAATTCACACTCAATTGTAAATTGTTCCATTGGTAATAAAACTCAGTGCACTTTATCACATTTTTTCTTGCCTAAGATGAATCAAGCTTACTTATTGTGGCATATAGATTGGGAAATTTCCCTTTTTCAAGACGAGGGAGATATCCTCCATTCCTATTCAATTCTCAACTAAGCAACCTTTTCTCTGCTCTATTTGTCCCATGGCCAAGCAATCTAGACTTGTTTTCTCCCTACAGAACAGTACCACAACTTCTCCTTATAAGTTTCTTAATGTGGACCTCTGGGGACCCTACCATGTGGCCACTCATGAAAAATATAAATACTTTCTCACCCTAGTAGATGGCTATAATAGGGCCACCTGGACCCAACTCTTGACCAATAAGAGCAAGTTTAAACTCACTTCAAAACAAATATAAGGTACCTTAGGTCAGACAATGGTTCAGAGTTCGTGAATGCAAAAACCCCATCCTTCTTTAAGTGAAAATGGATTATTCATCAAAAAACTTTTCCCTACACTCCTCAATAAAATGGGATCGTAGAAACAAAACGTAGGTACCTTTTGGAAACTGCTAGGGCACTCTTCTTCAATTCCAAATTACCCTTACAGTATTAGCTCTAGTGTGTATTGGCTGCCACTCATATTATCAACAGATTCCCCACTACTTATCTAAAAAACAAATGCCCAACTGAAGTCCTATATAATAAAAAAACCAACCTATTCCCACCTCGGAAGTTTTGGTTGCCTAATTTTTCTCACTATACCAAGATTCATAGAGACAAATTTGAACTTAGAACCACTCCCTATGTCTATGTAGGATATCCTTATGAGACAAAAGGGTACAAAAATGGCCTTTCATGACCTTTCTCAATTTGGCCACTAAGAAGATTCATGTTTCCAGGGATATGACATTTCATGAGCGTATCTTTCCTTTTGCTATTGTATTTGATTCCTCTTCTTACTTTCCTCCAGCTCTTGATTCTACCTCTCCTATAGAGAATATACTACTCACTGAGGCACATTCTCATAGTCATACCTATTGTGACACTTATACTTCTCAACTATCAACAGGTACCGCTGATGTCTCCTCTATAGCCTCACCTATAGACAATTCAGCTATACATTCTCCAGAATTCCATCACAAGTTATTCGTTCACCTTCACCATCATTATTGAAGTCAATAAAATACCTACAAGATCTACTAGAGAACATCACCCACCAGTGCATTTGAAAGATTATGTATGTTCCATGCCTAACCTACACCCTAATACACATCATGCATCTATTTCAACATCTTCTGCACCCACATTCACTGCAGATTTCCTTTTTTCTCTTAGTGCTCTTTATCTGAACACCACAATGTTTCCTTCACCTCTTTGGTCCTAATAGTCAGCATCTTGTGGAAATTATTTGTCATGGCAATGGGCCAAATTCTTATAAAGAAGAAGCTTTAGATCTTGCTTGGAAAAAAACCATGACATTAGTGTTTGAGGCACTCCATGCTAATCAAACCTGAGACTTAGTTCCCTTACTTATAGGCGACAAACCAATAGGATGTAGATGGGTATATAAAATCAAGCACAAAGCAAATGATAGTGTTGAGAGTTTCAGGCTAGGTTGGTGGTGAAAGGCTATACTCAGCAAGCTGGTATTGACTATATTGAGATCTTCTCACCAGTTGTGAAAATGACCACTATCAGGGCACTAATAGCAACGACAATAAAGAAATATTAGGGAATTTTACAACTTGATGTAAATAATTCCTTCCTTCATGGAGATCTCCATGAGTAAGTGTATACAGATCTACCTCCTGGCCTATTAGTTGATAAACCTAGGCTAGTATGTACAGTGAACATAGCCCAGGTTTATCAACTAATAAACTGAACAAATCACTATACGGCTTGAAACAGGCCAGTCGATAGTGGTATGCTAAACTAGTTGAGGCTCTATGTTCCAAAGGATATTTTCACTCCCTTAATGACTATTGTCCCTTTTACCAGAAGACTGACTCAGCTGTTATCTTTGTTGTTGTTTTATGTTAATGATATAATTATTTCAGTTAACAATTCAAAGGAAATTACTTTGTTGAAAGCTTTTCTATATGCTCAGTTTAGGATCAAGGACTTGGGAATATTACACTATTTCCTAGGCTTAGAAGTTCTCAACAAGGATGGTGGTGTTATAATATCCCAACTGAAGTTTGCACTTGATCTACTGAAGGAGTATAAGTGCCTCCATTGTTGTACTTTCAGTTCACCATTGGATCCTAATGTTAGACTAAAAGCTAAGGATGGTATGCCTCTGAAACATCCTTCTATCTATAGGATTGTGGTAGGTAAATTGAATTTTCTCACAAATACGAGACTAGACATTGTATATAGTGTGCAACACCTTAGTCAATTCATGCAATATCCCAGAGAACCTCACTTGAAGGATGCTTACCATTTTCTTAGATATTTTGAAGAGTGATCCTAGCCTTGGGGTTTCATGTCTGCTAATTCTAATTGTATTGTTAAAATGTATTGTGATTCCGATCGGGCAGCTTGCCTAGATTCTAGGAAATCTGTTATTGGATATTTTGTGCTCCTTGGTGATAGTCCTATCAGCCAGAAGTCTAAGTGCCACGATCCAACTCTATATGACTAGCACCCGGCACATTACCCGACCCGAGTGAACCAACTCATATGATGCACCCAACGCATATGCATGATAATCAACTTAACTACGGAAGTTCCTCGAAAATCATATACATTTTCAAGTTAAATGATAAAATATGTTTCAATTCAAACTCACACATGACACTCTTTCTTGATAATAACAATGAGAGTAAGTAAAATCAATATACTTTCATGAATGTCATGTACAATCCTGTTATGACAACCTTTCACAACCATCTATGGAGCCTCTATAACAAAGAATAAAATTAACAATTGGAGAAATTCCAACAAAATAAAATAAGGAAGAACGTGATAGCCACCATGAAATAAAGGTGGTGCTTCATAATACTTTGGAAAGAGAGTCATCCTGGTTTGACCGCATACCGTGCATCATACATCATCCTGAAATATAAAAAGTAAGCAGGGCCTGGAGAGGAGCCCTTATGGGCTGAGTACACCACAGCAGTACTCAATAACTGTCATAGACTTTCTCTACTAAAGATCTTGGGACAAATTTTATTAAAATTAATGCACCAATATTTGAAATAAAGCGACAAAAATTTATCAATTCATGACCCATGCTATTTCAAATAACAATCAAGTGAAATATAACTTGCAATATAAACTTTTAAATCATTTACACTAATCCAAGATTCTTGATTAAATAGTATAAAATTATTTCATATGCTTTAAGTCATCGAAATCGCTTTCGGCGAACAAAACTTTAATAAAAAAGCTTATTCATGCTAAAGCCTTTAGCAATTTAACATCAAGCTCCAAAAGAAATACTTTTCATGAAAACTTATCTCTAGCACTTAAATATGTATATTCTTGTCAATACGTAAGTTTTGATTAAAACTTATAATATTAACCTTGATTTTCATCTTGCCAACAATATTTACAATAAAATTTTACAAAATAGCATGACACTACATATGAAATATAGTATTAGTATATGGAGACATCCGTACTTGTTTTTCCCCACAAGCACGAAAGCACATTTGCAAACAACTTAAGCATTAACCTGAAACATGCTTTTAGAGAAAATCTCTCAAGAAGAGTAAGTTTTAATCAACTTACCTCGCTTTCCCTTTATTAATATTCACAAGCTTTCAATCCTCTTCCATCATTCCGATGTTAATTAAAAAGCTCAACATCATTAGCAAGTTAATATCTACAATTAGATATCCGAATTACATCAAAATATGACCTAAGAGATTAAGCAATATCCACATATGGCTCATAAAGTGGCTACAAGCCTCCAACAACTCAAATTGTCAAATCAATTTATAAGCTAGACCATTCAACTTCATTCTTATATTCTAATACCCATTCGAAGTCATCAATGTTACTACATCCATTGTCCAATGCCACCAACTTACTATCCATCATCTTCCATAATCAAAACTTACACCATATATAGTTCGGATGATTATATTGTTAATAACTTCCATCTTTTGCTAACAAATAATACCATAAGTTCATTGTATTCAATCAATTTCATTCCCAAGATTCACCATTCATCTTCTCTCTTATCCCCTAAAAAGTACTATTTATGAACTAGATTTTTATAATTCAATCTTTTATCAAATAAAACTTGGAACAAATACTTCGAGCTACTCATAATAAACGAATTTGAATCATTAGAATTACCTCTAGTAGATTAGCAACAACAACAACAACCCAGTATAATCCCACAAGTGGGGTCTGGGAGGGTAATATGTTCGCAAACCTTACCCTTACCCCGAGGGACAGAGGTAACTTTTGTAGTTCAATCTTGAAAATCATAACTTTGGTGATTTTTATGTTCTAGAGGATTTGATGATGAAATATAGAATTTGGATGTTATAATAATGTTAGAACTCATGTATATTGAGTAATATCAACTCAAAATATCATGAAAAACTTACCTGGTGATTTGGACTTAATTTGAGCTCAAAATCACCCCTTCACCTCAAGAACCATAACCCCCAACACTCAAAATACTCTCTCCCCAGACTTGGTATTAATAGGCCTAGATTTTTGGGCTTCGGACGCGTTCTGGATGCTATGCCAGCACTTCACTCCCAGTCTTTCTTTCGGACGCATCGCATCCGCAGGCCCTCCGTCAGCCTTTGGTAATTTGGTCATAACTTCTTGTAGGAATATCAAAATAACAAACAGTTTAAAGCGTAAGAAACTAGACTCAAAGAACCATCACATAACTCTTTATACATATGTAGATATACTAGTTCAAAATTTAGGTCTTGTGCATACTTATGTGGAACTTTAGTCTACCATGTAATTTCCAATTTGATTTGGACATAGGGATATCCTTAAACCCTATATCACTTATAATATACCTCATATACTTATTATTATATTTAAATAATATCAATCATATTAACAGTCCTTGTCTGCATACAAAATATTGTAATTAGAAAATATCAACTTTCTTAATAGCACTTAAGTACTTCGAATTTTTTTCGGTGTGCTACATTCTCCCCCACTTAAGAACATTCATCCTCGAATAGTTTAAAAATAACTTTTAATAATAGATTTACCATCAATTTACCTCCAACCATTATGCATAGGCGCTTATGATTACATGGGTTTTAGACTTTCTTTCCAAAATCTCAACTTACTCATGGCCCTCAAAATTTGTCAATCTTTCCAAATTCTTAAAATTTTCTGCAAAGTTTACCCTAAAACTAGGACTATCCAAAAAAAAAATTAACATGTCCAAAACAAGCCCCTACATGGGCACTAATAACAATGTCGCCCAACAACTAACAATACACAATATAATGTACCATCTTGACCCCTCTGGGCGTACATATGCCATAAGTGCATCAAATGTAAATCTTTAAAACTTTTTACTAGTGACATATATGAATGCCATTCAATATTAATAATAGCTACTACACATAGATCCCATATCATTATTATACTTGCATGCATTTTCTTTTGTCATGCATACGTCAAGCTGTAACTGAAAAGTATCTTCAAATAAACCCACAAACTCTCTGTGATTGGACATTCTTAATAATTGTTTTTTGAATAACGTAGAATGGTACATTTTCATAATGCCTAACTCAACTTCCTCAAAGTTATGGCTATTTCTTGGTGAGAGCAAACTTACATTGCCCACTTGGTATTTGAAAATTTATCCATTGCGACACATAGTCTCGAAATTTTCTTATAACCAATACATTCAAATTAGTCTGTTGCTCGTTTAAATCATGTTTCCAGGAAACGTTTTCAACTTAAGACTTTTAATATTCTCTAATCGTCAAAATTATTTTGGAATATCCTTTTATTCCCTCTGAATATTAATAAGATATTTGTCTCAGATTTATCCATAATATAATAATTTAATACTCGTACTTTCGCTCATACCTTTAGATCTCATGCAAGATTCATAACTTGATAGCGGTTATTACCAACAAGTTTACTCTGAAAGAAATTCAACTCACTTCATTCTATTTCATGATTCTAGTTTGTCACCTAATCGCAGACATCCGTGTTCTAGTTTTATTTCTTAAATATTAACAATTCCTTGAGCCCACTGAGTATCTTGTGATATTTTTCTACCAAAACTGGGGTTTCATTTATTACCATGCGCACCATAGACATGCTACCATATTTCGTAAGTTTTCAATAGTCGAGAGTCACTGTTATCACGATGTTATTGCATCCTTTTAATATTAATGCTCTTCTTTAAATATATGTCTTTTATTGGCATACTTTATTTTTTGTATAGAAGAGTATTTTCTCATTCAAGAATGCACATTACATTACCCTTTTCTATTTTATTTAGTGCTGAAGTGTGGATATATTAAAATATTCTTTTATTCCACTTAACCCCACATATGTTCTCCCCCAATACTTGAATTTAATTCAAATTGCACATGCCCCCAAAATTATAGCAATACATTCGAGTTTCTCATTAAATCTTTAACTATCAGATATAAATTTTAATATCTCTGATGCAGACATCGTAATTATTACTTGTAATGTCTTTGAACCCCAACAAAAAATTTAGGATAATTGTACTCATTCGTGGTGAATTTATCGAATGTTTTCTCTTCATATTGATTCTAGTAAATAAAATATCATATTTCTTAAACCATTATCTTTAAGGTGAATCCTTTCTGTTTCGATGCTCCCCCACTTAGGAGTAAACCTAATTCAAACTCTTATCTGCCACTCGAAGTCGATATTAAACTTATATATTACGCGTAGAACTTTTTTTGTTCATATTTTTGTATCCAAGTACCACGTCGCCACTAGTTGCAACATATATTGACAAGGGATAATATTCTCTACCCTTTTATTTTCACTCTACCATTATATTCTCTTCTAACATTTCAATCTTCAATCCCTGCTCTAATACAATTCTGTCAAGTATGGCTAGCTTACGCCTCTTATATCGTGCTTAAATATGATGACCAAATATGACTCCCTTAGGCGAATTCCACAAATCATTATATAATTTTTTCCACAACATACACCATCTTCACAATGCTAAATGCGATAATTACGCATTCTATATTTAGGCCACCATCATATATATATATATATATATATATATATATATATATATATATATATATATGAACTCAATTCATTATTTCGTAATGTAATAGAAAAAAATGCAGATAAGGGCTCTTAGATATGAAACGAAACCGCATGTTTCTTTTTTTTTTGAACAAAAATATTTCTTTTTTTTCTTCGCCTTTGCATTCAAAGAACGGATTAAAAATGATTCAACCTCAGACCCATTTAAATGTAGCGGATAACAGCGGGGCTCGAGAATTGATGTGTATTCGAATCATAGGAGCTATATATATATATATATATATATATATATATATATATATATATATATATATATATATATATATATATATATATATATATATATATATATATATATATATATATTCTCTAAAATTATATTTCTTTCTATTAAGTCCTTTCATAAAATATTATTTTGACGTATCCCACCGAGTAGGCTGATACTTAATGCGAACTCCTTTTCCCATAGCTAATATTACATATTTACATCAGCATGATTCATATAAAAATATATATACTTTCGTATCTTCCCTTTCTTCATGGTATCATATACATATAATGTTACGAATTTGTGACATATACCATAACCTTTTTTAATTTTTATTTTTGAGCCTTAAGTCATACTCATTATATGTATCACTTTCCAACAACTTTAACTCAGCCCATAAGCCATTTCAACATTTATTCTTCTCAAATCATATGGATTCGTTTACTCACAAGTTAACTGCTCTTTAAATATTGGGCATATACAGAGTTGATTTGATATCATTCTTAAAAAATTTTAATCTTTCATCATTCCAACAGAATAAAATAAAACATATATACCTTGATTAGAAAACTCAAGATTATTATTCCATATCGCCTTTTTTTCTTCCTTCTCTGACAATCTATATTGCTTCTTATAATCTCCAATATTACGCCTTTTGTGCATCTCATTCCTTAATATTTTTATGCTTATCCATTTAAGTCAGCATACTCTATCCTCCCATGCCCCGGCATGCATAATTTAGAGGTTAACGTTTACTTGTATTACATTCATCATCTGGAGAAACCCAAGGTTTCTATGCCCATTTTTAACATATGACATGTTTCTTCTATCCTCAACTCTTACATACACGTGGAACTTTATTTCTTATGTGACATTTCTATTATATGTGACACAATCATGATGATAACATATGATGCTCAGAGGAAATCCGATCTCTAGTATAACTAAGGGTCATCTTCCTCATCTAATATTATTCCCTTATCTGGATAATCAAGAAAGTCTGGTTCTTTTTCCTTCGAGAAGGTGTCTTTGGTCATTGTTGACACTATCTTAACTATGCAATATTCCTTATGAGTTATACTATGTTCACCACAAACTCGACTGATTCACATTGACTTATCAATTAGATCTATATCACCTCTATATATCTTATCATGATTTTTTAAGATGTAACATCTTCATTTATATTTTTTTTAACTTTGCTTAACTCGTTAATGGTGATCATCATAGTAAACAACCGCTCGAAAAATTTGACCAACAACCATGAATTGAAATCCAGGGTCTAACATAGGTGCCCTTATTCGCATCTATTAATAAAATTCTTTATTAGTCAGGACACCATCCTGACAATACTTGATGACATCTTCACCTTATTTTCTTCCATGATTTCTCAGTATTTGTCTGATAATTCTTATTCACCATATTTATACATGGTAACTGTACTAGTCCCAATCTATTCTCAACTTATCCTTCCATTTTGAACAAATGTAACAATTTCTAGCTATTGTTCACGGCCCAAAATTCACTAAGTATCACGGTGGCACCGGACACCGCTGTCAGGAAAGCCAACCAAAATACTTAATTAAATTCCAATTTTAATAATTGCTTAAGTCATTTTCCCTTATACATTAAATCAGAAATAATGAACTCTACAGAAATAACCATGGAGTCTTTAACAAACTTAATATTGAACAATCTTATAACCATCCCAGAACTTGGTGACACAAGTGCATGAGCATCTACTAAGACAGTAATAAAATACAAAATCTGTCCAGAATACAGTGGACAGAAAGTAAATATAATATGCTGAAAAGAGACTATGCTAGCTACGGCCGCCCCAAATAATGTAACTCACCTAGTCCTCAAATTATCGGTGCTTCTACGCCCAGTAGGCCGCTAGAGTTACATATACCTGTGCAACAAAAATGCACAGAAGTGTAGTATGAGTACGAAAATAACGTGTACTCAATGAGTATCCTGTCTAATCTCGAATAAGTAGAGACGAGATGGTCGACTTTGACACTTACTAGTAGTCCATTAATGATATCAATAATACATTAAATCGTGGATTTCTACAAACATGATTTTGATCCAATAGAAGGAAACGAGTAAACAATTAGTTTATTTATAGGAAATTTCAAAAAAAATCTTTTCTTTATTTATCCAAATATTTCAAGCCATGAAGAGACAATCACAACTTTAATAAGTTCAAGTCAACAATACCAGCATGCGCAAAACAATCACCGAGGTCGACGGCCCGCTCCAACATAAAATAAACTGTGCACTGCTGAGGGTTGAACGATGTGAATCACAGATGCATCTATTTAATCTGCCGAGGCATTCGGCTCGCTCCAACAGGAAATAAACACACACAAGATGTCAATCAAGAAGTTATCATGGAAGCATTTTCCGAAGAAAAGCCAATTTTCTTTTAATAATTTAAGAAAGTGAAGTTTTAATCCTGTTAGAAAATTGTTTACTAATTTAATGTGATTTAAGCAAGTCAAGCTCTCAAAATGTTTACAATTAATCCAAGTATAGCATGTTTTTGGGTCCTAACTACCCAAATAATGGCATAATAGTAGATACGCACGGACTCTCGTCACCTCATGTGTACGTAGCCCCCATATTTAGGAGCATATAATCGATTATTTCACCAATGGGGACAATTTCCTTTTACAAGATTAGAAAGGAGAGTCACCTCGCTCTGAAGTTCCATAACCGCATTCCACTCCCTTTCGAAGACTCAAATCAATACAAAAATGCTCCAAAACTAGTCAATAATTATATAAACCCATTATTATATGTTCAATTACTCATTATTGTCTAATTATAACAATTACTAACCCCAAACAAAAAGTTTACAAAATTTCCCTCCGGCATACGTGCCTCGATTTCAAAAAATTTTGAAAAATATGATTTACTCTCAATTTCATACCCAAAATCATGGTCAAATCCCAAGAACATCAATTTTCTAGGTTTTCATCCAAACCCCTTGATTTCCTTAATATTTACATGTTAATCTACCCATAATCTATGCATTTAACTTAAGATGCGTAGAAGTTACTTACCTCTTTGATGATGACGAAATCCCTCCTCAAATGCTCTCAAAAATCGCCTAAGGCCAAGTGGGAAATGAGGGAAATGGGCTATGTTTCGAATTTAATATCTGGACACAACCCTCAGATGTCGCATTTTCGATACCTGGTTCGCAAATTCGACAAAACCATCAAATTGCGAAAGTGGGCCTCCCCTGCAGAGGTCGCAAATGCGACCTAGAGCTCGCAAATTTGAACCATGCTGAGGTCGCAAATGCGAACCCCACCTCAAGCCAGGCTCTTTTGCAAATGCGAATCCATACTCTCAAAGGCGAGATCGCAAATGCGAACCATTTCTTGCATTGGCAAGGCCTGCAACTGCGGCCAAAAATACTAGAAAACATGGGGTGCTCTAACTCCTCCCGCACACCCGAAACTCATCCCAGTACCCCGGGACCCCGACCAATCGCACCAACCCACTCCATAACATAACAATAACTTGCTCGAGGCCTTAAATCATACAAAACAATGCTAAAATCATGCATCAACCTCCAATTCAAGCTTTATGAATGTTAGAACTTCAAACTTCTACTTTTGATGCCGAAACCTATCAAATCACGTCTGATTGACTTCAATTTTCGCACACAAGTCATATTTGACATTATGGACCTACTCCAACTTCCAAAATCCGATTCTAGCCCCGATATCAAAAATTCCACTTTGGGTCAAACTTCTCCAAAAACCTTCAATTTTCTATTTTTAGCCAAATGGCTCCAAAATGACCTACGGACCTCTGAATTCACTTTCGATCGTGCTCCCAACTCCAAAATAGCCATACAGAGCTACTCCCAGACCTGGAATCCCAAATGGACATCGATAACATTGAAATGAACGTCAAGCCAAACTTATGAAATTTCTTTCAAAATGCTACTTTCCATTATAGGCCCCAAAGTGATCCCTGGTCATCCGAAACCCGATCCTTGCATACGCCCAAGTCCGAAATTATCATATGAACCTGTTGGGACCTTTAGATCCTTATTCTGAGGCCATTTATTCTAAAATCTAATCTTAGTTAATTGTTTCAACTTAAAGCTTCCGAAATGAGAATTCTCTTCCCAAATCAACCATGAACTCCCGAAATTCAATTCCGATCATGCGCACAAGTCATAACACCTGAAATGAAGCTGCATATGACCTTATACTGTTGAACGATGCATTAGGGCTTGAAAAAACCGGTCGGGTCGTTACATTCTCTCCCACTTAATCATACATTCGTCCTCGAACGTGCCGAACACTACACTGAAGTAGTCTGAAATTACTATTTGACACCTCTTGCACATTCCCGTGCTACCACAACTGAGTTGAGCACATCAGCTCGATCAATTCTGAAGATATTCCCTTTTATTCAAGCAAATAAGCCTTAGAGCCCAATTCCAACATCCGGAATTTTATGCCCGACCTATTTCCAGTATAAGATCACCTTATCAATCACTACATGATGTACCCAAACATAGCTGCATAACTTTGCAAAATTTACACCTAACATCACTTTACTCACCGGACCACAGTATTATTTTCTTATCAACTCGGTAAAAATTCTACGAATCTGATGCTCCCATTGCACCTCATAACATACACAGGTCTTACTATAACTCTTACAATGCTTCCACAACGGAAGAGATATGTACAAATTCATAATCAACTGCCGAGTCAACCAATCATTGAATATACTTCTGACCAAAAACATTACCTCATTTTGAACCAAATAATGATCATTGTTTCTTAATATATTTCACGTAAGCAGGTCGCACTGATCCTAAATCCAAAAATATCGCCTCACCCAGAACGAATTGCTCAGGCAATAAGCAACCCCGACATGACCAAAAGTTTCATATGATGCCGCAATGTGCCAAAAGGCTACCAATTAGATTGCTATAAAAAAGGAAATTATACGCTGAAAAGGAATTTCAATTACCCCGTTCGCGAATCATTCATCCGACGCGGGCGCACATCTAATATGACCTTCATTTAGAAAATAGGAAACATAACACAATAAATATACACAGGGGATTGTACTAAACATCACACTATTGTGGCGTGCAACACGAACCGAGCAATCATAACCATGGCGGCGTGCCATCCTATCCATACGACATTGTCACACCTCCTTTTTACACGGCTACGCCGAAGGATAAACGTTTAAGGGGGTTTTTCCAATTAAAGTGACATTATTCGAAATGGGATTATTTATTTACTCGGAGTCTCCACTTGGGATAGGCTTGGCTTTTGGTGTCCAAGTCACCGGTTTGTTTTGAATCTCGAATTGAGGAAATTTTTTGCTGCCTAAATGGAGTGTGCGAACGAGAAATTCTAAGTAAGGAATTCTGTTGACCCGAGGGAAGGTGTTAGGCACCCTCGGATCCCATGGTTCTAGCACGATCGTTTAAATTATTACAATTTGTTAAAGCTCCAATTTTTATACATGTTCGTCCTATTGTGCAATTTTAAATTATTTTTTTTACCGCTTTTAATATTTTTTAAAGAAAATTGCAATGTCGTTAAAATATGCCACGAACCACGTCACATAAATGCACTCGCTGTTTTTGACATATTTCAACTTCACTGATATTTTTAGATTTGGGTCACGTAAATGTGCACCCGTACTTAGGAAGGTAAAATTATCAAAGAAGTGCCTAAAGCGACTAACGTGTTATTTTCTTTACGGGAAGCCGTGAAGTTTGCTAAAACGCATGTCCCAAATTCTCTAAGTATCTTAATATAAGCATTTGAAGAGGTTGCGTGATTTATGAGTTTTGTTTGGCGTGACGCACCTCATTTTTAATATTTGAAGGTTAATCTAAAACAATTAAGGATTTTCTATAAGATTTGGATATTGAGAGCTTAATTAGATTGATGTCGCCCACTAAACTTGGTAAAACCAGTCCAGAAACCAGCATTTTGGGCTTGTGACTGGCCCAATTATATGTGAACCATGTTAAATCTGAGCATGCATCAGTGTTCAACTCTAGGAATTTTAACAACCCACACTCAAGTACTCAATTAAATATGAGGTAACTTATTTACTCCAGTAAATCAGAAAAAATTTAACCAAATTTAATCAGGCTGCATACGAATTTAACAACTTTAAATTCCCTACACATTTTCTTATTTGCCGGAAACTAACGTAAACACGGAATTGTGCTATACTAACACAAATTCAAACACTAGATGTCTACAAACAAACAGTCTAATTACACTATTCTTCTGTTGTTCAAGCATGCTAGTGAATCAATTCCAAATTTGTCACCCAAAAAACAAACATCAGCCCACAGTCCCATTAATACACTTATTACAAAATTCAAGTGACTATAAATGAAAGCTACACTAATACTACGGTAAAATCACAGGAAACATGAACAACTTGCACTTCAATTCTCTTTTCAATTGAACTATTCATTTGACTGAATTTCACATCCTTTATGAAGGAGAAATACCTAGAAGTTAGAATACAAATGAAGAATGAGAAATCAACAGCAATACAGAGTGATCAACAATAAGATCAAAAGCAACACAGCAATAGGACCAGCTTGATAACCAGGTTCACATCCAATCAGAATAACCCAAATAAACAACCTTAGAAACACTTGAAACCCAACCAGGAAATCTCCAAAAAATTTCAATGACCAAACCTAAGCCAAATGATGTAAATCCACAAACCAGAATCTAAAATTAACCTGACCTTCAATGGAACAGTATTTTTTTGAATTTTTTGTTTGTATTGAAGCTCTAAATTACCTAATTTTAAAGGAAAACTCTCGGGTATTCAAACTAGATAGTACTTCTGATTTTTTCTTTAATTTGAATTGCAGGGATTGGATTCTTAATATGAACATTTTGAATATCTTAACTACTGGGGATTTTAGAGTCTCTGGTAATTTTTAAGGATTTTTCAGGATTTTTTAGACTTCAAAAACTTCTGAAAAATTTTAGGGATTTCAGACTGCCAGAAAACTTTTGAATGAAGGCATTAACATGCCTATTTATTGCCAAAACTTAGGGCAACCCTTTTATTTGTTTGTACCCCTTAGTACCCCTTTTATTCCTTCAGATTTACTCAACCAGCCACTTTGTTCTTACTTGTGCCTCAAGTCTTAACATCAATGTCTTAGAATTATAACTTGAATCCTTTTTTAGAAGGGTCTATGGTGTTCTTGCTTACCCTACAACATTTATCTAGTTCTAAGTACCTAGACTACCCCTGAATCTATTTTGAAATTACAAATTATGTATTAACTAAACCTCAAACTCTTTTACCATAAAAGAGGACTTTTCAGCTATAACAAAAACCAATTAAACTAAGCGGAAACTAACTAATAATAGGCAGGGGATCCAGAGCTAATAACAACAGGAAAAATTAGAATTGAATAGCAACTTGAGAAATCAAAACCTATCAAAATAAACACTGAATCTAAACAATTCAAACTAATATCAAAAACCCCTAGAACACGATTAATCGAATGAACAACTAACCTAGAGTAAAAGAAAAGATAAAAAATAGAAAATCACTAAGAAACCTACAAATTTGGATGAAACAATACGGAAAACAAATAACAATAAGAACAGGAAAATGATATAAATACCTCAATTATTGAATAAAAGGGATTCTGACCATGCTTTGCAAAATTTGGACTGCAACTGTCCTTAATCGTGTATTTCCACGAGAAACACAAGATTAAAGACTATTATAGTCCAAAATCAAACAAACTCCGGTCATTTTTAAAATTTAGGGTTTAGGGTCAGTGTTTTGATCTAAAATTCGAGACGTTTGAGGGAGATTCGAAGGAAGTGGGGTTCAGTATTAGGTAGAGGAGGCAAAAGGGGAACCTATGGTATATTTTTGGTGGCTGTCTGAGCCAGCGCCGCCGTGGACGGCGGAACTGCCACTTCTTTAAATAAATATTCGACATCATCGGCGTGGATTAGAAGGCTGGGAGTTGGTTATTGGAAAGAGGAGGAAAGGGGAACAATTGGTGTTAATTTGGGGTCAAGTGGAGACCGGCTGCCTGCGGAAAGGACTTCCGGCCGGCGGCAGACGGCTGAGGAGCGGTGGTGTTACACCGGCGTGTTAGGGGGTTTTGGGAGATGGTTTGGGGGTAGGGGGGCCTTATCCAACATTTATATATCTAGAAACCTGGGCAGTTCTCGCCCGTTCGATCAGGCATCATCAACGGTCCTGATTGATTTTGAGGAAACAACATCATTTCAAGCATCGCCCATTTGGGCCGGGTAGAATTTTAGGCTGGGCATATATTTGGATGGGTTTGGAGGATTTCAGGTAGACTTAATTGAAGGGTGGCCCAATTACACTTCTTTCTCTTCCTCTTTTTTTGTTTTTAATTATTTTTCTTTTTTTTTTATTTCCATATTTTACAAAGTAAAAATAAAAATAGACAAAATCATATTTAAATTCTACACACAAAAACTAATTAACTTCTAAAATAACCTAAATCCCAAAATTTAAAAAGAAAACTAAACATACGTAAAAGTGACCATTTTTTGTATTTATTCCTTATTTTGCAATATTAATTAACTAATAAACCTATAAAATATAAAACTTGAGTCCTAAATGCAAACCTGCTATATTTTTATTTTATGAATTATATTAATTAGAAATGCACAAAAAATACAAACAAACACAAAATCATGCAATTAATTCCTAAAAATTCATATAATAAAAGAAAAATCCTGATTTTAATGAATTCTATAGGAATATTTCGAGCAAGGAAAAAATCACGTACTCACAGCTGCCCCTCTTTGCTCAGAGACACGAATGGTTTCTGGGAAAAAATATATGAGCCACAGAGAGATTTTTGCCTGCTTGGCATTCCGCGAGAAGCACTTTTGAAAACTGTTTGACCAAACCCTTCTTCAAAGGTTGCCTACCTAACCTTGGCTATAAAGGAATCAGGTCAGTGTAGTTCTGGAGTGTTTTGGTAGCTGAGACTACTAGGAGCTGCGATTTCACTGCTGATGTTGATGCTACTGCTTCCTGACCTCCTTATTACACCAAAAGGAAAATCAAAGCTAAGCTAGTTATGCCAATTAACTATGAGTTACAAGATTCCTATCTATAAATTTCTTGAAACTTTATCTTGAGTCTTAGCTGGATTCGTCGTGGACCCTGATATGAATATTGATGCTCCAAAGTTGTAGGCATTGGTTCTTTTTTCAGCATTGGAACCAAGCGGGACATGCGCGACTTGTGATTTTGAATCAAATTTGAGTAGTTCACATCTTTCTTTTCAATCATTCTGGATTCTCTTCTATTGTTCTTTTCTTCTTTTCCTTTATTCTAACTTGAGATTTGCTCTTCCATGCATAAAGAACCTTGTGTCTTGACGTAAGACCTGCTCGGACACCAAAACAACCAAACGAACGAAATTTTCCTACCCCAGTTTTCACCGGGAAAAATTTCGTAAGTTATTTATGACACAAATCTAAGATATTTCTTTATTAAAAATGATACAACCAGGATCATTTATATTTTTGAAAGATTGTCAAGTTATGTTGGGGAAAGAAAACGTGTCCCTGCTGGGAATAATAGATCCACAGGTTATGCCAGGATAGGAATAAAGAGTCCCTGCTGGGGATGAAGAAGAAAAATCCACGGGTTATGCTGGGATGACATGACAAAGATTCTTAGGTTATGCCAGGGAGATCCGCGGGTTATGCCAGGATAGGAAGAAAAAGGCTCCTAGGTTATGCCAGGGAAATTTGCGGGTTATGCCGGGATGGGGAAAAAGACTCTTGGGTTATGCTAGGGGAGCCACGGGTTATGCCGGGATTAGAACAAAGGCTTCTGGGTTATACCAGGGGATCCACAGGTTATGTTGGGATAAGAAGAAAAGACTCCTATGTTATACCAGGGGAATCCGCGGGTTATGCCGGGACAAGAAGAAAGGTTCCTGGGTTATGCCAGGGGATCCACGGGTTATGCCAGAATAAGAAAAAGGACTCCTGGGTAATTCCAGGGGATCCACGGGTTATTCCAGGATAAGAAGAAAAGCTCATGGGTTATTCCAAGGGATACACGGGTTATGCGGGATAAGAAAAAATGCTCCTGGGTTATGCCAGGGGAACCCACGGGTTATGTCGGGATAAGAAGAAAAGCTCTTGGGTTATGCCAAGGGATCCGCGGGTTATGCCGAATAAGAAGAAAAGCTCTTGGGTTATGCCAGGGGAATCTGCGGGTTATGCCAGGATGGGAAGAAGAGACTCGTGCTGGAGAAAAAAAACACCCTCAATATATGCTAGGGATAAAAGGGAAATGGCCCTCGGGTTATGCCAGGGGGGACAGGAAAATGATCCTTGGGTTATGCCGGGTAGGTCCACAGGTTATGCTGGGGATAGAGAGAAAGGAACCCTCGGGTTATGTTGGGAATGAAAAAAAGGAATCCTCAGGATACGCTGGGGAATGAAAGAAAGAAAAGACCCTCAGCTTATGCTGGGGATAAAAGGAAATTGGTCCTCGGATTATGGCGAGAGTAGAGAGAAAAGAACCCTCGAGTTATGCCGAGGAATGAAAGAAGAATGAAATCGGGTTATGCCGAGGAGAGCCATAGGTTTTGCTGGGGAAAGGATAATGATCCTCGGGTTATGCCAGGGAAGCCCGCAGGTTATGATGGGGACATCTAGGGAATGTGGTCCTAGATTTGGAGGAATGGAGCTAAGGATTGGGGTCCTATGCTACTATGACTTGTATGATTCTTCTTTTCTTCTTTTCTTCTATGAAAACTGCGGGAAAGGATTTAAACAGAACTTCCTTTTTTGGTTGATCATTGCTGCAAGGCTATTCTTAGATCATGTGCATTTCCCTTGGTTGCGTATGCTATTTATCCAATTGATTTGGACTACACCCATTTCGGATTTCCAAACAAATCACGATTGTTAGTTAGAAGCGGTGGTCGGTTTTGTAGCCTTGATTGCTTAAGCCCGGCCTTACTTTTGTTGAGAAGACCTTTGGCTTTCCAGATTTTGCCTGGTTGGTTGGTTAGGAGGACTCATCATTTGGATTTATTTCGCCTTGTAGGCCTTACGGTTGCAACTTCTTTACTCAATTTTCATTTTTAGAACCTTTGGGTATCTTGCCTTTTGAAACTTTATTGAGAATATTAACCCACATGGTCTTAATCTTTCTAACATTCATTTTGCCTTCGTGGGGAATTTGACATTGATTTTCTTTCTTTCCAACCTTTATTTCTTGTGAAGCGTCAGCCATCATGGCCAGCCAGGATCGGCTAGATGCGCCCGCTGAGACTAGGTATTTCTTTCGTCCTTGCCAGGCTAGCCCTCTGAAACCAGTCTTACCACCTTTTTCTTGTGGAATAATCATGGAATCAAAGTTAAACCGAAAGGGATTCAAGGAAGTAGTATACAAAAGCAAACACATTAGTTTAAAAAGAAGCGTCCCTTTGGGGTAAGAGAGCAGGTCTTATCTGGGGTGAATGCTGACTTCAAATGGACATGACATGCTTCTCGGACTAGATGCCCGACCCGTACAGCATTTTGCAGCTTCTCACGAACCGTATTTCAACCTTTCGAAACCAGGGAACCTTACCCGCACTTTTGATGGTGATATATCTTCTTTTCGGCCGACAGCGCCCTTTTGGGTATTCGCCAATTGACTTCTCTCTTCTCCCCTCGCCCGATAGTGCTCTTTACGAGTTTTCACTAAACGGACTCTCTCATTTTTATTTTATCTACTCACCATTGCCTTATAGTGCCTAAAGGTTTTCTCCGATAAGATTCTCTCATTTTATTTCTCTCGGATTGAATGGTATTGAATCCCAACAATGGTGTTTGTCGTTTCCCTGACTTTGCCAATCGATCGGAAAGACTTGGGCCATGTTTTGGTTAAAAGGAATTTGGATAGACCTACAACTTTGGAACCATTTTGGCGGGTTCGTGGCTGAACCATTCATCATCTTCCCCGGTTTTCGATTTTTGGGGAATTGGGATTTTTGTTTTGGTATGATTGAACCTCAGGGAGAGGCTGCCTACTTTTCTTTTCGAATCAAGTCAGACGTAGTTCAGGAAATGTTTCCTAAACTAATTTTTTTTGTTTTGCATATATTTTCATTTTTTTCCTTTTTTCATTTTATTTTTCCTTTTTTTTTTGAATAACACTTCCGAGTTCCAAATAGGGTGATCAAAGAAACGTATCCGACTCAAAGGGTTTGCGAAGGATTGATAATGTTTGGGGTAGCGGGAAAGAAAACCTTCGTCATTTCAACCGGACTGAATCATTGTTGTAGGGAGTTCAAACGTATTACCTTTTTACTGCATCTGCATTCACTTTTGCTTCGGGAGCATCTCCCTCGATGTCGCCCAGGTATAATGCTCCTTTGGGCAGTATCTTTCTACTAATGTACGGGCCTTTCCAGTTAGGAGAAAATTTCCCTTTAGCCTCTTGATGGTGAGGGAGAATACGCCTCAATACAAGCTGTCCAACTTCGAAGTTATCGGGGTGCATCTTGTTTGTAAGCGCGGGCCATTCTCTGTTGGTACAACTGCCCTGACAAACTACGACCATTCGTTTCTCATCGATTACTGACAACTACTCCAGCCGAGTCTTAACCCACTCACTAATTTCTACTTCGACAATTATCTGGAGTGAAGGAATTTCCACCTATGCGAGTATAACGACTTCAGTTCCATAGACCAATAAGTATGGGGTTTCCCGTACCGATGTGTGCACCGTGGTGCAATATCCAAGCAATGCAAAAGGCAACATTTCATGCCATTTTCTTGAGCTTTGAATTATTTTTCTCAGAATCTTCTTGATGTTCTTGTTAGCTTCTTCGACGAAACCATTGGCTTTGGGTCGGTAAGAAGTGGAGTTTCTATATGTTATCTTGAATTGTTCACATATTTCTCCAATCAAACGACTATTCAGGTTGGCAGCATTGTCTGTAATGATGGTTGCAGGAATACCGAAGCGGCAAATGAGGTTGGAATGTACAAAGTTTACCACAGCTTTCTTGATGATTGACTAAGTTTGATGGCTTCGACCTACTTTGTAAAGTAGTCAATAGAAACCAATATTAATCTATATCCATTTAAGGCTTTTGGTTCTATCGGCCCAATGACGTCCATGACCCAGGCAGCGAATGGCCAAGGTGCTGACATAGGATGCAGCTCAGTTGGCAGTGCATGAATAAAGTCACCGTGCACCTGACATTGATGACATTTCCAAACGAAGTTGAAGCAGTTTTTCTCCATGGTTATCTAGTAGTACCCTGCCTGAAGTATTTTCTTCGCCAACACATACTCGTTCATATGAGGCCTCCATACTCCCACGTGCACTTCGTGCGTAATCCTTCCGGCATCCTCGGCATCCAAAAATCTTAGTAGATTGAGATCCGGGGTCCTTTTATACAAGATATCACCGCTCAAGAAGAAACCACTCGCATGCCGTCAAATGGTTCTCTTTCGATCCCTAGTGGCTTGCTCGGGATATTCTTGTATTTTACAAAATTTCTTGATATCATAATACCATGGCTATGTGCTGGGTTCTGCTTCGGTGACATTACAGTATCCATGTCTTTACCTTATTTGGATTTCCAAGGGATCGTTATAGGCATTTCCGAGGTAAGGCAGCATCGAGACCAAAGTAGCGAGTACGTCGGCAACTCATTGTGTCATTCCGGAATATACCTGAACTGTACCAACTTAAACCATTTGTTGAAATCTTCCACATGCTTCCGATTAGGGATGAGTTTGACATCTCTCATTTCCCACTCCCCTAGGGCTTGCTGGATAGATAGATCTGAATCTCCCATGATCAATAATTCCTTGGCGTCATGGTCGATAGCCATATTCATCCCCATGATGCAGGCGTCATATTCGGCTATGTTGCTGGTGTAGAAAAACCAAAGACAAGCCATGGCTGGGTAGTGTTGACCAGTGGGTTAGATTATGATTGCCTGATCCCTGCACCTTTTGCATTTACGGCTCCATCGAAGAACATTTTCCAAGCAGCGATGTCCTCAGCCGCTACCTCCATTGAATTCACCTCTTCATCTGGGAAATAAGTCTTCAGGGGTTGGTATTCATCATCAGCTGGGTTCTCGGCTTGATGATCTGCTAATGCTTGGGCCTTCATCGCTGTGCGAGTGAAATAGACTATGTCGAACTCTGTGAGAAGGATTTGCCATTTTGCCAATATCCCTGTGGGCATCAGTTTTTGGAATATGTACTTCAGAGGATCCAGCCTAGTTATGAGGTAGGTGGTGTGGGCTTGCAGGTAATGCCTTTATTTATGATCCACCCAAGTTAAGGCACAATTGGTTCTTTTTAGCAAGGTATATTTGGCCTCGTAACTGGTAAACTTCTTGCTCAGCTAATAGATGGCCTGCTCCTTCTTTCCAGTGATATCATGCTGCCCGAGAATGCAACCAAAAGAATTCTCCAGGATCGTTAGATATAGAAACAATGGCCTTCCCGGTTCCGGCGGGACCAAGACTGGTGGATTGGACAGGCAGTCGTTAATCTTGTCAAAATCCTTTTGACACTCATCCGCCCACTTTATTGCTGCATCCTTTTTTTAACAGCCTGAATGTGGGCTCGCACGTAGAAGTCGACTGGGTGATGAATCGGCTAATGTAATCCAGTCTTCCCAACAGTCTCATACATCCTTCTTGGTTTTCGGAGGAGGTAAATCTCGAATAGATTTTATCTTGGTTGGGTCCAGCTCAATGCCCCTCAGGCTGACTATGAACCCCAGAAGATTGCCCGACGGGACCCCAAATGCGCATTTGGCTTAGATTTAATTTCAAATCGTACCTGCATAACCTTTCAAAGAACTTTCTTCCACATATACTTCTATCTCCTGATGCATCATGTCGTGGAAGATAGTGGTCATGTCCCTTATATAAGTTGCCTCAGCATTCTTTAAACCGAAAGGCATAACCCTGTAGCAATAAGTACCCCAAGGTGTGTGAAGGCAGTTTTCTCGGCATCCTCCTCATCCATCAACACCTGGTTATATTCTGCGTAGGAGTCTACGGAAGACTGCATCTCGTGTTTAGCGCAGTTATCAACAAGGATGTGGATATTGGGTAAAGGAAAATTATGTTAGGGACTTGCCTTGTTCAGATCTTTGTAGTCCATGCACACTCGGGTTTTCCTGTCTTTCTTTGGAACTGGAACTACATTGGCCAGCCATGTGGTGTATCGAACCGCTCTGATGACTCCCGCCCCCAAGTGCTTTGTGATCTCTTCTTTGATCTTATCGCTGACATTAGTCTTGAACTTTCTCTATTTTTGTTGGACTCGAGAGCATTAGAGGTATGTAGGCAAGTTATGAACCACCAAATCAACACTCATCTTTGACATATCATCGTAAGACCAAGCAAATACGTCTTTGAATTCAATCAAGAGTTGGATCAGTTCATCCCGAATTTCTTCATTTGCATGGATGCTTATTTTGGTTTCCCTGGTTTGCCGGAACCACCCAAGTTATTCGGTTCGATATCATTTAGATTTGGCTTAGGTTTATTTTCAAAATGTTCCAGTTCTCGATTGATTCCCTAAAATCCTCTTCTTCGTCATACTTCAGTTCTTAGTTCATTATTTCACAATCAGGCAGTGTGTTTGGAGCGGGGCACGAAGTCCGCAAGTATGTCATGTTATTTAAAGCCGTATTATTGGAACAGAATGAAACGAATAAAAAGAAAACAGAAAAATCAAAAAGAACAAAGTAATATAGGCGATGAAATATTGATTTTATTTCTTTGGAATTGTAAGATAACTAGGTTTACATTGGAAAATTAAAAGGACAAAACACTAAAGGAAAAACACCCTAGTTACACCCTGAAATAACTCGTGATTCAGAAAAGATGGAAAGACAGGACTATCAGGTCTCCCGCTTGATTGGGAATGGCGTAGCCTTCCAATTTTGCAATTTGGCATCCGATCCCATGTAGAGCACCTCATTGGTGCTCGAGCCTTCTCCAAGATGGACCATGTTGGCTTCATACAATAGTTTTCTCATGGCCCCACATATTTCTTCGATTTCTTCAGTTGTGAAGGTCTCATCTTCTTCCTCCTCATTGTACTTTGGCTTCACAAATGTTTCATACAAGTGGGGTAAGGTTTGAGGTAAAGCCCATCCATTACGCTTTCTCCAATTCGCCCATGTTATATCCTCTGATGTCTGGTGGGAGCCTAACCCGAAAAACTTCTCTACAGTGGGCAAGGCAATCGGCTCAACTATCCTCTTGTAACGATCTTCCAAGTACCTTCCCTGGTTTGAATCCTTGTCGTATCATCTCTCTAGCCACCATGATTGAGGCATTAGAGAGGAAAGGTTGGGGACAGGGTTTTCCCTCTTCATGTTGATCAGCCACCGCAATTTTGAAATCCTGATAGACTATATGTTCACTCCCTTCTTTAGCTTCAAGGCAGGGGACAGATGGATCGTGGTAAATTGAATGTTCATCTTCACCATAGACCAAGATATCTTGGTTTTTATGTTCAAATTTCAACATCTGGTGCAAAGTAAAAGGCACAGCTCCCGCCGTGTAAATCTATGGCCTTCCTAGGAGGTAATTTTAGGATGTGTCCATATATAACAGTTCAAAGGTTACCTCAAAATCAACTGGGAAATTGGTCAAGACCAAATGAATCTCTCCGATTGTGTCTCTTTTAATTCTATCGAAAGCTCGAACACATACATTATTCGGGCGAATCCTCTCCATCCCCATTTCCATTCTCTGTAATGTTGAAACTGCGCATATGTCCACCCCAGAGCCTCCATCTACCACTAACCTTTTGACGTAGTAGCCTTCGCATTTGTCTGTGAGATGCAGGGCTTTGTTGTGGGAGGCTCCCACTGGAGGCAAATCTTTCTTACTGGATGTGATCTGATTAATAGCGAAGGATCTTTCTGCCATTCTCTCTAATTGTTCCATAGAGGTTTGAGCTGGCACGTAAGCCTCATTGAGAGTTTTGGCTAACACCTTCTGGTGCTCAAGAGAATCCATCAGCAAGGATAATAAAGAGACTTGTCCAGGGGACTTGCGAAGCTAGTCCACTACTTCATAGTCTGGCATTTTTGGGTGGGAATCGCCTCTTAGTGTCACTGTTCACTTTCTCCAAGTCAGAGTATTTCTTTACAGGGTAGCTTTCTTGAGTTTCTCCAGTGACTTCTTTGCCTTTATATGTCACCACCGTTTCTTGATTGTTCCAAGGGACTGCAGAGGGGTATATTCAGCTTTGGCAGATTAGTGGGTCCCCGTACCACATAGGTTCCTTTAGGTATGTACATAGTCCTGTTCAACTCAAATCTCTTTGGGGGACTCAGATTCAACTGCTTTTCCCGAAGACCCCGTGGGACATAGAAAGTTTCTTTGACAGGTGTTCAGTTTTAGCCTCAACCTTCTTTTTAGTTTCTGGGGTCTGGTTTTATTCCTTTTCTTCTCTTCAGCATCTGAGGCAGCTCTTGGCTTTTTATCTACGTCAGTAATAGCAATTATGGCTTTCAAATCAGGGCCAAATTCTTTGTCCTTACATATCATCTCGATTACAAGTCCGTAGTTATGAGCCAACAACGGGTTGTTAGTCCCACTCGAGACATCTTCATCCCTCAATACTATTTTCCTTTACTCTATTATATCTTCCACAGCCCATTTTAGAGTCTAAATATTTTCTGTGTCGTGCCCTTCAGCCCCTGAATGATAAGCACACCGGATACACCGTTGGTAAGAAGGTGACTCAAGGTTTTGTCTGTTCGGAGGCACAGGCTGCATTAAACCCATATGGACAAGTTTGGGAATAGGCTGGAATAGGACTCCCCGATTGGCGTAAAGTTTTTCTTTCTGGGTGGCTCCCTGGGGTAGAAATTATTTTATGGAGGGCGGAGATTATAATGGTTTTGATGGGGAGGCTGATTTATCGGAGCCTGGTTCCCATTGGCCTGCTACTGCGGTCGTGCAAATGGTTGGGCATTCATAACTGCATACGGTTGGGGAGCATAATGCATGTCTTAATGAGGATAATAGTGTTGAGGGGTTCTTTCTGAGAACATGGGCCTATGAGCATGATGTCTTCTCACACCTAATGCTGACATTGAGGTTTCTTCTTTCTTTTTGTTCTTTGTGACTCCTCCAGCCCCACCTTGGATGGCTTGGGAGGTTGCTATAATTGCGGACTAACTCAAAATCCAACCTGTTTTCAAACCATTCTCTAACATTTGACCAATCTTGATTGCTTCTGTAAAAGGCTTACCCATGACTGACGTCATGTTTTGAAAGTAATCTGCTTCCTGGGCCTGGAGAAAAACAGTGACTATTTCTATCTCATCCATGGGTGCCTTCACCCTCGATGCCTATTCACGCCACTTAATAGCATATTCTCTTAAACTCTCTGAAGGCTTCTTCTTCAAATTAGCCAAGGAATTCCTGTCTGGCGCAATGTCGTTATTGTACTTAAATAGCCTTACAAAATCTCTAGAAAGATCATCTCAAATGTGCCATCGTGAGACGTCTTGGTCCATATACCACTCTGAAGCAATGCCTACCAGACTTTCTTCGAAGTACACCACCAACAGCTCTTCTTTTCCGCCCGCCCCCACGCAATTGGTTGCAATTCATTTTCAGGTGAGCAATAGGGTCTCCGTGACCATCATACTTTTCAAAATTTGGCATTATAAATCCCATGGGAAGGATGTGGGAACATGCACAGATCTATATAAGAAACACTTTTTTGCCCACTCAAACCCTGCATATTCTTTAAGCTCTGCTCAAGGCTCCTCATTCTTTTTGCCATCTCATCTTATTTAGGCACCTTAGGAGTTTTATCCTGTACTGGCGTAAGCTCATATGGTGGTTGAGGATAATAATAGGTGGGGTACGGAGGAGGCTCAGTTTGGTAATTGGGAGTTTGGAATGTAAAAGCCATAAAATAAAACATGGGTCTTGGCACTGCGGGCTGTCTGGTAGCTGTACATGGGGCAGCCGTAGAGATATTGGGGATTGTGCCAGATGTGAACACCTAAGAGCAGACTTCGGAAGGTGCTCCAACAAAATTGGCCGGTATGGTGGGCTATCCCAACAGGATGTTTGGATAGCTAATGGGGATAGTGGAAGTACGCCCGATCTCGGGAAGAGCTCAAGAAATCCAAGGATGGCACTCGGAGGCTCTTTTCCATTTGTCCAGGCATCCCACATTTCCATGACCCTAAGGCGTAGGATCTTATTTTCCTCGGCTGTTGCAGACTCTGAGGCCGGGAAGCCTATAATCGGGCTAGCTTCTGAGGTTGGAATTGCCTGCAAAGTCATTTCAGAGGACATTTGTGCTCTTTCTTTCGATCTGGTGAAATACCGATGTGATGCCAGCTTACCACAAACCAACCACCGTTTCTAAAACCTAAACTGGGATTACAATGGATATAAACGGTTAGTTTGAGATAGATAATGGATAGGGAATCTCACATTGGGGTGTGATGCACCTATACAGTTAAAGGATGTCTACATGTTTGCAATAGTTGCATGTGTCGTCCAGGATTTCACTCCGTTTCCTTTCTTTTGATTTCTACTCTTTGTTTTTCTTGCTTTTCCCACTTTTTTATTTTGCTCCCTCTCTAGTTTTTTCTTTTGTTTGGGTTTTCTCTCTTAGGGATTTTCTTTCTTTTTCATTTTCATTCCTCTCCCTATCCTCTTTTGTTGCTTTTTGTAATTTTGTTAAGATTACGGTCGAATCCTATGAAGATTGCCTACGTTTGATGCCCCGCATGAATCAGACCGCGCATAGTTCATGCAAATAAAAAGTGAAGAATAAAGTATTTTGGAATTTTAAATTTTCATAATAGCAAACTCTGGTTGCAAAGACTCGAAAACTAACAGACTTTGATGAAAAGTTGAACTGCAGGCTCGAAAAATACTGACCTTGCGTAAAAGAAAATACAGACTCTAAGACAAACTGGCAGACTTTTAAAGAAAAATAAAATCACCAATACATTACGCTTCAATTCCTACTGTGACTTGCAAGGCATCGTTTGGCCTTGCTGAGGTTCGACTAGCTAAATCCCCTTGGAGGTGATGAAGATCTTCCATTACGTGGTGAAAAAAAAGCATCGCGGTAGCAAAGAACATAGATCTAGGCATATCCTCATAGATGTCACACTTTATTGCAATATAGTGGGTGATTATTTGGATTCTCTCTCGTATGACACCTTTCTCCTGCAATTACCGCCCAATCTGCTCAGTTCTGGCTCCCAAAATTTGTTCGGCTACTTGATTCTACTTTTAAAGTTGTTGCAAATCCAATTCTAATTGTGCCAATGCTGCGTAACAACGTTACCTTTCGATTTTGAACTCTTTTACTTGTTTGAGCATTTTGTTTTCTACACTGATGACCATTTTCTTTAATCCTTCCACCTTACTATCAAACTCTTCTTTTAATTGCTTAACCAGATTTCCTCATTCTGCTTCACTTTTAGCCAATTGTTTTCGAGCCCTGGCTAGTTCCCTTTCTGTTTTGTTCAAATCAAAACTGTAGTCACTCACCTTGTGTCTCAAGCCATCTATGAGTTTTGTATCCTTGGCACTTTAGACAGGGTTTTGCGTTGCTTCTTTCATTTTCTGAATTTTGGCCCGAAGGGTCTCACTTTCCTTGACCAGTTTCTTCTTTTTTCCCTCATCTGCGGCGGCCTACAAATCTTTCTCGAATTGCAAATTCATCATCTGATTCTCCATTTTTCCTATCGTAGCCCTGTACCACGTTCCTTAGCCAACCAGTCCCACTACTCTTCCGATACGTCAACGAATTCCTGGAGATGGGGCCTTTTGGCTGGCCTCTGAAACTCAATTTCTCTCATATACCAAGCAAGGTATCCTGGCAACACTTTGCCTCTGGACCGATCCCATACACAAGTGTTTGCTGTTAGGTATTGGCATTCATTCCAAATTTTGAGGACCGTTGCTTCGGTGAATTGACCATCAGGTCCAATCTCGACTACCCGGATACTGAGATCTTCGTCTTTTGGCACTATCTGGCACCTTTCGAGTTGTCTCAAGACCTGATGTATAAGGCTGGATACTCCTAAGACCCATCATAAGGAAGTGAGGCTCCATTTCCAGAATGTAAATGATCTCGTCTATAGACAACCATCCTAGTGTCCACTCTGCTTGCCCGGCAGTAAAGGACTGAAAGTAAGATATCCATCATGTTACTCCTTCGTGCAAACTGATCCCTTCAATTCTTGTGTGAAATTCCTCTATACAAGTTTTCTCCAGTGATCCATAGATCATAAATTGGGGACGGTGGCATAGATGCTCGGTCATCCACATTTTCAACAACAGATTGCACCCCTTAAAGAAATCTTACCCCGTCCTGAAAGCTGTGAGAGCACGAAGGATCTCAGCTACTATCATAGGCGCGAGTGTGCACTTGGCTTGGGTGCATAGAGTGCTGACAACCCCTACTATTTTTATGTCGATGTTCCCATCCTTCCTCGGAAACACTAGGAGCCCTAGGAAAGCCACCATAAAAGCAAAACATCTATACTTTTCCCATTTGACGCGGTTCCCATTGCTGTAGATTTTGTTTTCTAGTTTGTTAAACCCCTTATGTGACCATATCTGCTATACAGGAATGAAAAAGTACAAACCCTGCTGCCAAGTTCGAGTCATTTACCACTCTGCTTATTTTCAGGGTATCTAGGAATTTATGCATAGCTACAACTCTTGGAGCGACCAAATACTTGTGTCTCAAAGGAAGTTCTGCATCCCCAATATACCCGGCTATTTCTTCTAAAGTCGGGGTAAGCTCAAAATCTAAGAAGTGGAACACATTGTGCGTAGGGTCCCAGCACGTGACCAATGCTCTTACGATGTCTCCTCGGGGTACAATCTCCAATAGCCCGGGAAGGCCCCCCAAATATTTCTTTACCTCGTCTTGCCCTTGTTTACCTAGATCATTCCACCACAGCCGCAACTCCAAAGGGATTCTGCTTATGAATGAGAAAGGTTTGTTTTGGATTGTGCTCATCCTGCACATTTATGAAGGCAAATTATCCACTTAGGATTTTATTCCATTTGACTTCAAAATCAAAATTGAACCCCTTCCTTTTATGAAATTTATTTTCTAATATCAAAGCCCGGTTTTGCAAATACAGCCTTTCAGGACTTCCAGAGGAAGATTTTAAGATTGTGTCTGCTAACCGACCAAAAACTAAAATAAAAACACAAAGGTGGTCGTTTGTGCAAAATCAGCCTTCCGGCGTCCCTCTCGGTACTCATTCGGCTATTCTTGAAAACAATGGCATCACCCGATTTATTTAGGACAACAAATAAAATTTGACAATTGTTTTTTTTTTTGGCTATCTTTTGCAAAAAGGAGGTTGGACTGAATGGGGGTTGCCTACATATCTCATGCCTGGTGAGAATCAAACCGACGTAGTTCGGGAATATCATTTTGTCAAAACCAAAATTTGTTAAACATGTCTCTTTTTTTTCTTGTTTTTCCCTTTTTTTTTCAAAAATTCGGCAGCATATCGGTGCTATTTGGACATTGATTTTGCAAAACAAGCGGTTACCCTCATTTAGCCCTAATACTGCTATTCTCTCAATTTTCTCTACTTATTCACAAGTTGTTCAACATGCGAATCCAAAACAATTAAATATGTACGTAGCACGTAATATTTATGATGATGGTCTTTTCATTTCGGGTCACCTGTTCTAGACGGAACCAACCCCTGTCTTGAGTCCCCTAAGTCAAATGCGCGTGATGCAAACAAACGTTCCTACTAGGGATCCCTCATGAGGTTAAGTTATACTAGGTTTAGCACCTAGGTATTTGTTCTAGATTGTGTACCCGAGCGGACAACTCGAGTCGAGGAGAGGGCTATATACCAGGGACCCGCAAGATCGTCTAGCTTAGTAACTTGTCCGAGCCTCTTTCTTATTTAAGTGTATGACACTAACAGAATAGGGAGTCTCGACCAGCGAGTCCATCCCCGAAGATAAGAAGGAAGGGGTTTCGTATCTTTTTATATATACAATTCATACAATATTAAGCGTTAAAGCATTAGCACATATAGCATAGAACATGTAACAAAATTAGATAAAGCCAAATATAACAATTATACTAAACTCGAATTCCTGAACCCCGAACCACGTGGTCCTGGGTCTGATCCCCAGCAGAGTCCCTAGAGCTGTCACACCTCCTTTTTATACGGCTACCCCGAAGGATAAATGTATAAGGGAGTTTTTCCAATTAAAGTGACATTATTCGAAATGGGATTATTTATTTACTCAGAGTCACCACTTGGGATAGGCCTGGCTTTTGGTGTCCCAAGTCACCAGTTTGTTTTGAATCCCGAATCGAGAAAATTTTGCGACTGCCCAAATGGACTCAGCGAACCAGAAATTCTAAGTAAGGAATTCTGTTGACCCGAGGGAAGGTGTTAGGCATCCTCGGATCCCGTGGTTCTAGCATGGTCTCTTAAATTATTACAATTGGCTAAAACTGTGATTTTTATACATGTTCATCCTATAGTGCAATTTTAAATTATTTTTGTATCGCTTTTAATATTTTCTAAAGAAAATTGCAATATCATTAAAATATGCTGTGAACCACGTCACATAAATGCACCCACAGTTTTTGACATATTTCAACTTCAGTAAGATTTGGATTTGGGTCACATAAATGTGCACCCGTACTTAGGAAGGTAAAATTATTAAAAACACGCCTAAAGCGACCAACGTGTTATTTGCTTTGCGACAAGGCGTGAAGTTCGCGAAAAGGCATATCACGAATTCTCAATCTTAATAGGGCCGCGCGATTTATGGGTTTCGTTTGGCGTGGCGCACCTCATTTTTAGTTTTTGAAGGTTAATCTAAAACAATCAAGGATTTTCTATAAGATTTGGCTCTTCAGAGCTTAATTATATTTATGTCGCTCACTGAACTTGGTAAAAGCAGTCCAGGAACAAGCATTTTGGGCTTGTGACTGGACCAATAATATGTGAACCATGTTAATATGGGCATGCATCAATGTTCAACTCTAGGAATTTTAACAACCCAAACTCAAGTAGTCAATTTAAATATGAGGGAACTTATTAACTCCGGTAAATCAGAAAAAATTTAATAAAACTGCATACGAATTTAACAACTTCAAATTCCATACGTGTTTTCTTATTTGCTGGAAACTAACGTAAACATGGAATTCTGCTAAACTAACACAAGTTTAAACACTAGATGTCTACAAACAAACAATCTAATTACACGATTCTTCTGGTGTTCAAGCATGCTAGTGAATCAATTCCAAATTGGTTAGCTAAAAAACATCAGTCCATACAGTCCAATTAATACACTTATTATAAAATTCAAATGACTATAAATGAAAGCTACACTAATACTAAGGTGAAATCACAGGAAACAGGAAAAACTTGCACTTCAATTCTGTTTCCAATTGAACCATTCATTTGACTCTATTTCACATCCTTTGCGAAAGAAAAATACCTGGAAGTTAGAATACAAAAGAAGAATGAGAAATCAGCATCAATACACAGTGATCAGCAATAAGATCAACAGCAACACAGCAATGGGATCAGCTTGATAACCAGATTCACATTCACCCAGAATAACCCAAACAAACAGCCTTTGAATGACCTTAGAAACACTTGTAACCAACCAGGAAATCTCCAAAAAATTTCAATGACCAAACCTAAGAAAAATGATGTAAATCCAAAAACCAAAATCTAAACTTAACTTGACCTTCAATGGAATAGTATTTTTTTGAATTTTCTGTTGGTTTTGAAGCTCTAAATGACCTAATTTTGAAGGAAAACTCTGAGGTATTCAAACTAGATAGCATTTCTGATTTTGTTTTGAATTTGAATTGCAAGGATTGAATTCTAAATCTAAACTTTTTGAATATTTTAAGATTTTAGAGTCTCTGGAAATATTTAAGGATTTTTTAAGATTTTTTAGACTTCAAAAACTTCTGGGAAATTTTAGGGGTTTCAGACTTCCAAAAAACTTTTGAATCAAGGCATTAACATGCCTATTTATAACCAAAACATAGGGCAACCCATTTATTTGTTTTTTACCCCTTAGTCCCCCTTTTATTCCTTCAGATTTACTCAACCAGCCCATCTTTTTCTGACTTGTGCCTCAAGTCTTAACATCAAAGTCTTAGAATTATAACTTGAATCCTTTTCTAGAAGGGTCTAGGGTGTTCTTGCTTACCCTAAAACATGTTATCCAGTTCTAAGTGACTAGACTACCACTGAATCTATTTTGAAACAAATTATGTATTAACTAAGCCTCAAACTCTTTTACCCTAAAAGCGGACTATCAGCTATAAACAAAACCAGACTTGAGAAATCAAAAACTATCCAAATAAACACTGAATCTAAACAACTTGAACTAATATCAAAAAACCCTAGAACATGATTAATCAAACGAACAACTAACCCATAGTAAAAGAAAAGATAAAAAATAGAAACTCACTAAGAAACCTACCAATTTGGATGAACAAATGCTGAAAACAAATAACAATAAGAACAAGAAAATGATAGAAATACCTCAATAATCGAATAAAAGGGATTTCAACCATGCTTAAAATCCGGACTGCAAGTGTCCTTAATCGTGTGTTTTCATAAGAAACACAAGATTAAGGACTATTATTGTCCAAAATAGAATGAACTCCGGTTATTTTTGAAAATTTAGGGTTTGGGGTCAATGTTTCGACTTGAAATTCGAGATGTTTGAGGGATATTCGAAGGAAGTGGGATCATTTTTGGGTAGAGGAGGCAAAAGGGGAACCTATGGTGTGTTTTTGGTGGCCGTCTGAGTCGGCGCCGCTATGGGCGGCGGAACATCCACCTCTTTAAATGATTATTCGACATCATTGGCTGGGATTCGAAAGCTGGGAGTTGGGTTATTGGAAAGAGGAGGAGAAGGGGAACAATTGGTGATAATTTGGGGTCAATTGGAGACTGGTTGTCGGCGGAGATGATTTTCGGCTAGCGGCAGATGGCGGAGGAGCGGTGGTATTACACCGGCGTGTTAGGGGGTTTTGGGAAATGGTTTTGGGGAAGGGGGCCTTATCTGACATTTATATATCTAGAAACCAAGGCAGTTATCGCTCGTTCGATCAGGCATCATCAACGGTCCTGATTTATTCTGACGAAACGACGTCATTTCAAGCGTCGCCCATTTGGACCGGGTAGAATTTTGGGCTGGGCATATATTTGAATGGGTCTAGAGAATTTGGGGTAGATTTAATTGAAGGGTGGCCCAAATTTACACTTCTTTCTCTTCCTCCTTTTTTGTTTTTAATTATTTCTCTTGTTATTTTTATTTTCCAGATTTTAGCACGAAAAAATAAAAATAGACAAAACCCAATTTAAATTCTACACGCAAAAACTAATTAACTTCTAAAATTACCTAAATCCCAAATTTAAAAAGAAAACTAAACAAATGTAAAAGTTACCTTTTTTTGTTATTTTTTCCTTATTTTGCAATATTAATTAACTAATAAACCTAAAAAATATAAAAATTGAGTCCTAAATGCAAACATGCTATTTTTGTATTTTTATCAATTATATTAATTAAAAATGCACAAAAAATGCAAACAAACACAAAATCATGCAATTAATTCCTAAAGATTCAAATAATAAAAGAAAAACCTTGATTTTAATTAATTCTATTGGAATATTTTGAGCGAGGCAAAATCACGTACTCACAGACATAACCATGGCAGCATGCCATCCGATCCAAATAACATACCCATGATAGCGGGCCACCCGATCCAAATAACATACCCATGGCGACGTGCCACTCGATCCACATAACATACCTATGGTGGCGTGTCTCCTGATCCAAATAACATACCCATGGAGGCTTGCCACCCGATCCACACATGGAACTTACATAAGGAGATGCATACCGAGCTAGATTGCTTATTACAACAAAGTACTGAATATCGGTCATAAACACGATAAGTGCATAATATCGTCCCTGAGGGAACATATGGCGCTATAGGCTACAAAACTAAGGCACAACTGTGGTGCGATAACGACCTGAATCTCAAGAGCCATTTTACTCATATAACACATCTCTACGCGGAACCTCAACACATAAACAATTCACCAAGCCACCTAACAACTCGCATGGCGCAATATGTCATTACACAAAATAGTTGATGACAAAATAATACCCTGACTACTCCTCCATAAGGAGTGCACTACTGAAATGAACACGTCTGCCCTGATATAAACCCCCCATTCACATTTGAATCCATCCACCAACCTCAAACCAATTCTGATTGAACTAAACTAGGGTGATTACCTTCCAAAGGTCCATAATAACTCCTCTTCAGCTTATAACACATAAGAACATCCATCATTATCGGAGAAATCATACGCAATCCACCACCCAATAGACTGAGCGCCCTCCATGCAACTATTTTTAAATCAACGATATTAACACAACCTGTATACTTGGTTAAGGTCTTTAATCAATCAAGTGACTACATGTCACACTTATACAATCTTCCTGTGGGACACGTTCCCATAACCTTCCGAAATAAATAACGGGTCTGCAGGAATGCTGAAAAGCGATCAAGAATCCTTAATCAGGATGCAAAGCCTTCTCCACAAAACACCAATCTCATATGATTCTGATGGCAATACCAACTCACTTTAAACATCAAAACTCCTTTCATGCTTATCCAAGCTCGTGACATCCTTGTCTGCATAGAACCGCAAACCTTGATCCTTACTTCAAATTCCATACCACTTGCTGCACCCAACGAGCCAATATACGACAGAACTTGTTTTTCATCATAGCTCAGGACCACTATTAGATTAGCACTTCATCATATAAAACTTAACACTTGACTCACTTCAGGTGGACATAGCCACACACAAGTGAATTCTCATGACCATAGAATATGCAAATCTCTAAGTAGTAGTCTAAACCACCATAACCCTTCTGGGATCAACCTCCACATAATAGGCCACAATAGTGTAATATTTTTTGATTAACACTAACTACAGCGGCCGAAAATCCTTGCATGCACCGTCATAATTCACTTGCATAACTTGTTAACACTGAAAGAACTGATCTTTACCAGCAACATGCCAATTCAACTATGGCTAACCAATACCCGTTCTTCCAATTTTTCTTTGATTGCCATTGAAACAATGATTACCCTATTCAACACTTTAACACACTCCATCTGCACTCTTCTCGAGTGACCTTCAATCACGAGACCATGATGTCTCAAATCCCATGAACTATTTCATACCTTCCTTGTGCACACATTCACACCTTCAACTAATATGCCCATTCCGGTAATCCTTCTATGAATCCGAAGTCCTTTCTCATTTTTCTCTCAAGTGCTACACTGCAAGTCAAACATCATAGGACATTCTGGGCCTCCACTCTTAAGCTGCTGCAAAAGCTTGATTCTTAACTCTACTTATAGGCTCAATATCATTAGGCACCATACTTTACCTCTTTTTGAATCCATTGGGACCGTTGCTGAGAGACACCCGCTCTGACTTGGCCTCGAATATAATCAACTCCATAAATCTAATAACACATGAATACCCTCTCGACGAGGCACCTGGCAGAATCACTCCCCTCAAAATCTGCATCCATACAAGGTATAGTCCTGTATCCTTCCCCAAGTCTGAACATGAGCTAATAAGGCCAATCATAGAACCCCTTAACAATTTCTTTGCTCAAATCACCACTTATGTCCTTTTCTCATAGCCGAAATAACCCAGAAATATGCTAACAACCAGAAAACCTCGTATGGGTTTAACCATGCAACCCAATCATAGGCAGTGGGACTCTCCGACTTAGCTAAAAGCAACTATTACACAACTCTGGAACTCACCGTGATTCCTTATCTCTTATTGACATAACCTTGCGCAATCAACTGCCTAAATTCTCCGATTCTTTCTGTAAAACCCCTTTTTTATACTCTGAATAATCAACCATATTTGCACGACCGATCTTTTTGCTACATATTATCCCATACTTCCAATTAAACCCATAGACTTAATCACCAGCCACTAAAATCCTAAATCATTCCAAACTCTCTTTAAGGTGTGTAATCATCCTACCACCAAGTCCACATGCAACATCCTCCACTCTCCCACTTTGGGCAAACTCACTTCTTTAATCAACTACTTGACCTTTGCTTCATACACTTGGCCTTCTAGGAATTTTAGCTACCTTCTGACACTTTTCACAACTATTTCCTCATCATATGCTACTTAGTTGTTGCCTTAATAAAATCTATCTTCGTAGCACTTGAATCCACAAATCACTACTAACTTTAAATTTTGACGGAGATCATCTCTCTGGAGCTGCCAATATTATAAATGTTGATTCGACCTAAACCCCCTTGCCTTGTGACATCTAACAATCGTTTCTTCAATACTGATATGAAATATTCTGCCCCAAAGGCGAATTGTAGAAGATCATAACACCAACGGATCTAGTACCTTCAATAAGGACAAACACCTCGTCATAGAAGAAAACTCTACCACACTTGAAAATACCATGTCTCATTCCCCCATCAACCCAACCTGAACATTCTCAGACTGATTGACTTTCCCCTACTGGGAATAAAATACCAAATCTCTAGATCATACATTGAGTAAACCTCCCTTCAAATCATTCACTGCCCCGAGACGTAGGCAATGTCCTACCATCATAATAATATTGCGGAATGATTGTTCATAAGCATCATGGCAACCTGTGCCTATCCTCAAGGCTCTCAGAAGTACTGCTACTAAGCCGACACAACAGAATATCCTTCCACAAGGCGATGATAACAGCTTAATAACCCCGCAGGGAGAAACGCCCGCACCACATTTGTAGTGCCATTATAATTCTTCTATTCTCAATTTATAACAAGCGCTTCGCGTCGCATAAGATTGAGTAGGAAAGAAACAAAGGCATAAGCCTCACAGGAATCAAATTGCACGATAAGAAATCAAGAAGAGAAGTACTCCTAACAGCCATGTAGCCTCCCAAGAATAAGTATAGACAAATTTGTGCCGATTCGCGAGACTCTACTAGACTTGCTCATGACTTGTGAAACCTAAAGGAACCTAGTGCTCTGATACCATGATGTCACGACCCAAAATCCACTAAGGGTCGTGGTGGCACCAGACACCGCTGTCAGGCAAACCAACCAAAATACTTAATTAAATTCCAATTTTAATAATTCCTAAAGTCATTTTCCCTTAAAATAAATAACAAATAATGAACTTTATATAAATAACCATGGAGTCTTTAGAAAACTTAATATTGAACAATCTTATTACCATCCCAGAACCCAGTGTCACAAGTGCATGAACATCTACTAAGACAGTAATAAAATACAATATCCTTTCGGAATACAGTACACAGAAAGTAAATATAATATGCTGGAAAGGGACTATACTAGCTGCTGGCTGCCTTGAATAATGCAACTCACCTAGTCCCCGAATCTTCTGTGCTGCTACGCCTAGTAGGCCGCTAGAGTTACATATACATGTACAACAAAAATGCACAGAAGTGTAGTATGAGTACAAAAACAACGTGTACTCAATGAGCATCCCGTCTAATCTCGAAGAAGTAGAGACGAGATGGTCGACTTCAACACTTACTAGTGGTCCATTAATGATATCAATAATACATTAAACGTAAAAGGGTCAGAACTGCCCCTACCGTATTGACTCCAGTTTAAAAATGCCCTTCGTTAACCTATTTTGAAAAAAATACCCCTACCGTCAAAATTCTGGCATATTTGTGCCCCTAACGTATTGACTACGGTTTAAAAATGCCCCTACCGTTAACCTATTTTGAAAAAAATGCCCCTACCATTTTAAATATAAGTACAGTCAGTTGTTAGACTTAGGGGCACAAATATGCCAGAATTTTAACGGTAGGAGCACTTTTTTCAAAATAGGTTAACGGAGGGCATTTTTAAACTGGAGTCAATACGTTCGGGGCAGTTCTGACCCTTTTCCCTACATTAAATCGTGGATTTCTACAAACATGATATTGATCCAATAGAAGGAAATGAGTAATCAATTCATTCGTTTATAGGAAATTTCAAAAAATTTCTTCATTTATCCAAATATTTTCAAGCCATGAAGAGGAAATAACAAATTTAATAAGTTCAACGCAATAATACCAACATGCGCAAACAATCACCAAGGTCGACGGCCCGCTCCAACAGAAAATAAACTATGCACTGCCGAGGATCGAACGGTGCGAACCATAGATGCATCTATTTAATCTGTCGAGGCGTTCAGCCTGATCCAACAGGAAATAAACACACATAGGCAGTCAAACAAGAAGTCAACATGGAAACATTTTCCGAAGAAAAGCCAATTCTCTTTTGATAATTTAAGAAAGTGAAGTTTAAATCCTATTAGAAATTGCTTTACTAATTTAATGTGATTTAAGCAAGTCAAGTTGTCAATAAGTTTACAATTAATCCAAGTATAGCATATTTTAGGGTCCTAACTACCCAGATAATGGCATAATAGTAGCTACGCATGGACTCTTGTCACCTTGTGCGTACGTAGCCCCCATAATTAGGAGCACATAATCGATTATTTCACCTACGGGGACAATTACCTTTTACAAGGTTAGAAAGGAGACTCACCTCACTCCGAAGTTCCATAACCGGCTCCACGCCCTTTCGAAGACTCAAATCGATGCAAAAATGCTCCAAAATTAGCCAATAATTATATAAACCCATTAATATATGTTCAATTATAGTCCAATTTATAACAATTCCTAACCCGAACAAAAAGTTGACAAAATTGCCTCCAAGCCCACGTGCCCGAATTTCAAAATATTTTGAATAATAAGTTTACTCATAACCTCACAAACTCAAATATATTTACTCTCAATTTCATACCCAGAATCGTGGTCAAATTCCAAGAACACCAATTTTTTAGGTTTTCATCCAAACCCCTTGATTTTCCTTAATTTTTACATGTTAATCTACCCATAATCAATGTATTTAACTTAAGATGTATAGAAATTACTTACCTCTTTGATGATGACGGAATCCCTCCTCAAATGCTTTTAAAAAAATCTTCTAAGGTCAAATGGAAAATTAGGAAAATGGGCTATGTTTCAAATTTAATAACTGGATACAGTCCTCAGATGTCGCATTTGCGACACTTGGTTTGCAAATGCGACAAAACCATTGGAATTGCGAACATGGGCCTCCCCTGCCAACGTCGCAAATGCAAACCCTGCTGAGGTCGCAAATGTGATCAAATAGTCGCATATATGAACCCCGCCTCAAGCCAGGCTCCTTCGCAAATGAAAATCCTAACTTGCAAATGCGAGATCACAAATGCAAACCATTTCTCGCATTTGCGAGGCCTGCAACTGCTGACAAAAATACCAGAAAACATAGGATGTTCCAACTCCTCCCGCATATCCAAAACTCAGTCGAGGCCCCCAGGACCCCGTCCAATCATACCAACCCACTCCATAACATAACACGAACTTGTTCGATGCCTCAAATCATACAAAACAATGATAAATTATGAATCAACCTCCAAAATTCAAGCTTTATGAACTTTAGAACTTCAAACTTCTACTTTCGATGTCGAAGCCTATCAAATCACGTCTGATTGACATCAAATTTTTTAAACAAGTCGTATTTGACATTACGGACCTACTCCAACTTCCAGAATCAGAATCCAATCCCAATATCAAAAAGTTCACTTTCGATCAAACTTCTCCAAAAACCTTCGATTTTAGCCAAATGACTCCAAAATGACCTACGGACCTCCAAATTAACTTTTAATCGCTCTCCCAACTCCCAAATCACCATACAAAGCTACTCCCAGACTCAGAATCCCAAACGGGCATCGATAACATTGAAATTCACTTCAAGCCAAACATATGAAATTTCTTTCAAAATGTTACTTTCCATAAAAGGCGCCAAAGTTCTCCCAGGTCTTCTAAAACCCGATCCGGCATACGCCCAAATCCAAAATTATCATATGAACCTGATGGGACATTCAGATCCCGATTCTGAGGCTGTCTATTCGAAAATCCAATCTTAGTTAATTCTTTCAACTTAAAGCTTCCGAAATGAGAATTCTTTTCCCAAATCAACCCTGAACTTCCCGAAATTCAATTTCGATCACGCGTACAAGTCAAATCACATGAAATGAAGCTTTTCATGGCCTCAGACTACTGAACGACGCACTAGGGCTCAAAAAGACTGTTCGGGTCATTACATTATTAGCTAAAACATCTTATATTATAACTTGAACCTTGACAACTGTTTGGGTTACTTCTATATCTTGCACAATAGGTACTTAATCTGATCAAAAATCCATAGTCTCACTTAAGGATCAAATGCATGATCTGGAGTATAAAGAAAGTGAAACACCCTAGATGTCATTATAGCCTCCCCGATATATGTGTGGCCGACAACACACCGATAAGAGTGACTCTACTTTACACGGCTACATAGACTTTCCAGGACTCGACTTAGAACCTAGTGCTCTGATACAAAGTTTATCACAATCCAAATCTACGTGATCGACACCTGGAACACTACCCGACCCGAATGAACCAACCTATATGATGCACCCAAATGATATGCACGAAAACCAATTTAACTGCGGAAGCTCCTCGAAAATCATATACATTTTCAAGTTAAATGATAAAATATTTTCCAATTCAAAATCACACATGACGCCCTTTCATTATAATAACAATGAAAGTAAGTAAAATAAATATACTTTCATGAATATCATGTACAACCTCGTTATTACAACCTTTCACATCCATCTATGGAGCCTCTATAACAAAGAATACAATCAATTGTTGGATAAATTCCTTCAAAAATAAAATAAGGAAGAACATGATAGCTACCACGAAATAAAGATGGTGCTTCATAATAGCTTGGAAAGAGAGTCATCTTGGCCTGACCGCATGTCATGCATCATACATCATCCTGAAACATGTAAAGTAAGCATGGCCCTGGAGAGGGGCCCCTAAGGGGTGAGTACACCACGGCGGTACTCAATAAGTGTCATAGACTCTCTCTACTTAAGCTCTTGGGACAAATTTTATTAAATTTAATGCACCAATATTTGATATAAAGGGAAAAGAAATTTTATCAATTCATGACCCTTACTATTTTAAATAACAATCAAGTGAAAATATAACTCGCAATATAAAATTTTAAATCATTTAAATTAATCCAAGATTTTGGATAAATCGTACAAAATTATTTCATATGCTATAAGTCATTGAAATCGCTTTCGGCTCCTTACGCCTAAATATAAGAAAATCATTCTTACCTTTGATTGGGAGTACCATATCATCAATGACATAAGAAGGTCAACTAGGTTATGTACCTAGCGGCAAGTATCATATACCCTACTTGCTCAGGTCATCTCATTGTAGTGCCACATGAATCGACTCAGCCATGCAAAGAATAGCACAAAATAGTTCTCTCTCGAGGGAGAGCACTTTGACGTAGTCTATACCAGAAAGTGGCCATCTACGCCTACACCCGGCACGTGTAGTTTCATACGACGAACACAATACATCCAAAGTCAATCTCGGTGAACAAAGTAACTCCCAAAATATTTAATATTTCAAAAATAGATTCATAGAATAGTAGCTTCAAAGGACCTATTTTTTTGTCAAATCATAGCATTTATAGAAACTCCAAATCATTTGAACAAAACTCTAATAAACAGCCTTTTTCATGCTAAAGCCTTTAGAAATTTAACATCAAACTCCAAAAGAAATACTTTCCATGAAAACTTAGCTCTAGCACTCAAATATGTATATTCTCGTCAATACGTAAGTTTTGGTAAAAACATATTATATTTACCTTGAGTTTCATCTTGCCAACAAGATTTACAATAAAATTTTACAAAAATGATATGACACTACATATGTAACATAGTATTAGTATATGGAGATATCCGTACTTGTTTGTCCTCGCAAGCACGAAAGCACATTTGTAAACAACTGAAGCATTAACTTGAAACATGCTTTTAGAGAAAGTCTCTCAAGAAGAGTAAGCTTTAATCAACTTACCTTGCTTTCGCTTTATTAATATTCACATGCTTTCAATCTTTTTCCATCATTCTAATGTTGATTAAAAAGATCAACATCACCGGCAAGTTGATATCTACAGTTAGATATCCTAATTACATCAAAAATATGATCGAAGATATTAAGCAATATATGGCTTATAGAGAGGCTGCAAGCCTCTAACAACTAAAATCGCCAAATAAACTTGTAAGCTAGACCATTCAACTTCATCCTTATATTCTAATACCCATTCGAAGTCATCAATGTTACTAAATCCATTGTCCAATGCAACCAAGTTACTATTCATCATCTTCCATAATCAAAACTTGAACCATATATAATTCGGAGTATTATTTAGTTGATCACTTCCATCTTTTGCTAATAAATAATTCCATAGGTTCATTGTATTCAATCAATTTCATCGACAAGATTCACCATTAATCTTCTCTCTTATTTCCCTAAAAGTATTATTCATGTCATGATCTAGATTTTTATAATCCAATCTTTCAACCAATAAAACTTGGAACAAATGCTTCTAACTACTCATAATAAACGAGTTTGAAGCATTAGAATTACCTCTAGTAGATCAATCTTGAAAAATTATAACTTCGGTGATTTTTATGTTCTTGAGAATTTGATAATGAAATCTAGAATTTGGATGTTAGAATAATGTTAGAACTCATGTATATTGAGTAATATCAACTCCCAACATCATTAAAAACTTACCTCTGTTGATTTGGACTTGATTTGAGCTCAAAATATCCCATTCACCTCAAGAACCCTAACCCCCAACACTCAAAGTACTCTCTCGACCGACTTGTATTTATAGGCCTGGATTTTTGGGCTTTGGACGTTAACTAGACGCTATTGCAGCACTTCACTGCCAGCATTTCTTTCGGACGCATCGCATCCGTAGGCTCCTCCGCCACCCTTTGATAATTTGGTCATAACTTCTTGTAGGAATATCCAAATGACAAACGATTTAAAGCGTTAGAAACTAGGCTCAAAGACCTTTCATTTGATAGGTTTTAATCAAATAAATCTTTATACATATGTAGATATACTATTCAAAAATTTAGGTCTTGTGTGTACTTATTTGGAACTTTAGTCTACAATGTAATTTCCAATTTGACTTGGACTTTGGGATATCCTTAGACCCCACATAACTTATAATATACCACATACACTTATTATTATATTCAATTAATATCTATCATATTAATAGTCCTTGCCTGCATACAAAATAATATGATTAGAACATACAACTTTCTTAATAGCACTTAAGTACTTCAAAACATTTTCGGGGTGCTACACTAAGAAACAAGCCACCATATCCCTCTCCTCTGTTGAAGCTGAGTATAGAACCCTAACAAATGTTGTTGGTGAGATTACTTGGTTGTTTGATGAGCTGCCAATCTATTTCTCTAAACCCATCCCAGTGTTCTGTGATAGCCAATCAGCTCTACACATTGACAGCAATCCGGTATTTCATCAACACCCCACACATATTGAGGTTGATTTCCACTTTGTGAGAGACAAGCTACAAGAAGGACTAGTGTCACACCTCCTTTTGGCTATCCACAATCCAGTGAACGGCGCAGATAAAGGGAGTTTTTCCAATTTAAGGACAATCGAAACAGGATTCAATTATTTAAGAGAATTTCAGAGTCGCCACTTGGGAGATATATGGTGTCCCAAGTCACCGTTTAGAATCCCAAATCGAGGAAAGAATGACTCTGTTTAACAGTCCGCTAACCAGAAATCCGAGTAAGGAATTCTGTTAACCCGTGAAAAGGTGTTAGGCATTTCCAGGTTCTGTAGTTCTAGCACGGTCGCTCAACTATATATTTGGCTTAAATTATCTGATTTTATCCATGTTTTAACTTATGTTCTTCTTAACTTTTTAACCACTTTTATTATTATTATTATTATTTTAAAAAAAAGGATTGCAACGACGTTAAAACATGCCTTGAACCACATCACATAAATGCATCCGTGGTTTTTAACACATTTTGACTTCATTGGGATTCGGATTTGGGTCACATAAATGTGCACCCGTATTTAGGAAAGTAATGTTATTAAACACGCGCCTAAAGAAACTAAGCGTTCGCACTTTGCGAGGGCCATGGAATTTACTAAATGGAACGCCTCGGAATCTAAGGATAAAGAAGAATAATTTAAACGAGGGCCTTGCATTTGAGATTTTTGTTCGGCACGGCACACCTCCATTTATACAATTCCAAGATACATAATTAAATAGGTTCTGTTCATGCCAATATAATCAATCCAAAATCCCTTTTGATATGATCTAACACATTTTGCATATTGATTCAAACGAATTCAAACAACCTAAATTCATTTTGTTGAGAGTGCAGGATAAACAATAAGACAAACCTTTTCTCAGCTTGCCTATGATCCAGGGAATGCTGGCTTCCTAATAGCTTTACAACAGCTAAATCAACAAGCTTCTTTTCCTTCCTACTCAAATTTGAATATGCCAATGAAAGTTTGAGAACTGGTGACAAATCAGCTCAAAATAGAACAGAAATCCAGCGTGTTCATCAATGAGAATTTGTGCACACTATTACATGAAGATTTCAGTAACTTCCCATTAAATCATGTAAACGCATTTAGCTAAGCAACAAAAACTCAGGAGCTCAAAAACGGTAAAACACAAACCTAAAAGGATCCAGATTCAATCCGGAATCACAAGAGTCCTCCTTGAACCAACAATACATGGATCAAAAACAAGTTCTAATCCAAATAGCTCAGGCGATAACATATAAAGCGAACAGAACAACTAATTCAAACAACTTCCATTTTACCTGTATTCACAAATAATTAAAGACTACATTAAGAGAAAAGAAGAAATGAACCTTCAATGGTCTTTAATTAACGAAGATTACAGCAAATACACGGATGAAACAAAATACACTATCATTCATTGAAGAAGCAAGGTTTTTTTCTAAAACTAATGTTTCCTCAATACAAGCAGTAAGTCGTTTTACCACTAACATCTACATCGACAAGTGAGTTAGGACAACTTCAAACTCGACTCAATTGAAATTCAACCAAGAAAACCAATCAAACATACGGTATATTCATGTGAGGCTCGATGGATTCGAACACTAACTCAGTCATCACAAAAATCACATCACATCACAACCCAAATATCTCCAAGCAAAACAAATCAGAAATCACAGACCTTAGGCATGAAAGTAAAACAGAGTACAGGCAACGGAAATCTAACAAAATTAAATAATATGGGAACAATAGATTATGAACCTAAAATCAAGCTTCCAATTTAGCGGAAGTGTTCAGCAATTACACAAGCAGCATAATCCAGCAAAATATTAGCTCAGGCAGAAGCGCACAGGTTTGGAAACGAACAGAGAACGACGAGCAGAACTTTAATGACGACGCGGCTCGACGACTGGAAAACTCTCATGTATTGTCACTGTTTCTGATGTATTCCCAGTTAGTTGTACGTGTGTGCGTGTTTACCTGTGCGGTCGTGAATGGAAAAAATGGAGGAAACAGCACGGGTCGTTTGGGACCATTGAACGTTACAGAACCAGGGGGTTTGAATAAGACAGGAAAGGGGGTTGGGGTCATTTCTCTGGTGTTGCGTCGTCGGTCCTGTGAGCTTGGTGAAGGTGGGATTGTAGATATGTGTGAGACAGAGAAGATGATCGAGAGAGAGGGGGGTTGTCTTCAAAAGCTGCGCCGCTTCTCTTCTGTTGTGTATCGGCGTGTATTGTATGTATTGTATTGTGTAGGTGTGCGTTTTTTTTTGTGAAGCAGCCGCCAACCTATTTCTTCAGATTAGGAGTGTCCCTCCTATTTTTTGTGTTAGGTCTTTTAGGTTAGGAAGTGGATTTGGGTATTGGGTCGGGTCGGGTCGATCCAATTTGGGGTTAGGTAGGGGCTAATTTGGGTTGGGTTTAAAAGAGAAATTGTATTGGGCTTGAATTTTAATAAGATTTGGCCCAAAAATATGATTCCTCTCTTTTCTTTCCATATTTTCTAATTTCTTTAAATTAAAACTAAAAATAATTCCTAAATTAGTTCCTAGTCAAATTATTTCAAATTAAACTAATTACTACAACTAATACTTAATGCAACTAACTAAACCAAATTAAACGAAAAAATACCAAAATTCAAAGACTAAAATTAAAATTCAAAATTGACCATTTTTATGATTCTTTTCTTTTCTTTTAAAAAAAACACAATTACCTCAATGTAATTAATCCCTAAATGCAATTTGAACCTAAGGTGGCATAAAATAAAAATGTGACACTTTTTATGGCTTTTCAATAATTTTAAAAATATTTAAAATGTATAAAATGCAACTAAATAAAGAAAAATTCCTAAAATTAATAAAAAATTATTTTGGTCTATTTTTAGGAGTTATTTTCATGTAGGACAAAAATAACGTGCTCACAACTAGTATCTCTTTATGCGAAAACACGAAGAGTTTTCGTGCAAAGATAAGTGAGCAAATACGAGTGATTTTTGCCCGTTTGAATACTCCATGGGAAGCATTTTAAAAAGATTTGACCCCCCCTGCTTCATAGGTTGCCTACATATCCTTGGCTAAAGAGGAATCAGGTCAGTGTAGTTCAGAGTCGAGATGAAGGAGTATGCCGAGACGAAGATCCGGTCGAGGTTTCGTTCCGCCGAGGTTCCGGTCTACGGTCCTGTTATTACATTAAAATCAAAAGAATGAAAAAGACTAGCTAAACCTGTCAACTACGAGTTACAAGATTCTTATCTATAAGTCTTCTGAAGCCTGAGCTTGAGTCTTGAGTGGTTCTTCATTCCGACTTTTGATTTCAACCTTGACGCTTGTTATGCGCATGCACTAGCTCGTTCTTCTTCGGGTCTTCTTAATTAGGACCGGACATGTATCGCTTGCGACCTCAACCATGCCTTCAGAAATTCACATCTTTCATCTGTTTTTATTTGGATTAACTTCCTCCTTGCCTTCCTTTTTCTTCTTTTTTTTAATTGTGACTAACTTTTGTTGATTACCTCGGACTGTTGACTTGCATTCTTGCCACGAGCTTCTCTTGTTGTTGACTTGAATTGTAATCTGAGATGTTTTCCCTTTCTTCATGTGGATGTCTAATTGCTGAACTCGAATTATATTCCCTTGTTCTCCATGTGGGTGCCTGATTATCAAAACGTAACACTTGAAAAATATTTCCTTGTTCTACAGGCGGGCGCCTGATTACTAAAGCTTGAATTTTGAAAAATATTCCCTTGTTCTACAGGTGGGCGCCTGATTACAAAAACTTGAATTTTGAAAAATATTCCCTTGTTCTACAGGTGGGCGCTTGATTACTAAAACTTGAATTTTGAAAAATATTCCCTTGTTCTACAGGTTGGCACCTGATTACTAAAACTTAAAATTTTGAAAAATATTCCCTTGTTCTACAGGTGGGTGCCTGATTACCAAAACTTAAAATTTTGAAAAATATTCCCTTGTTCTACTGGTGGGCGCCTGATTACCAAAACTAGAAATTTTGAAAAATATTTCTTGCTTTACAGGTGGCCGCCTGAAGCTTGATATTTAAAATTTTGAAAATATTCTCTTGTTCTACAAGTGGGCGCCTGATTATCAAAGCTTGAAATTCCTTGTTCTACGGGTGGGTGCCTGATTACAAAAACATGAATTTTTGAAAAAATATTCGCTAATACTACAGGTGGGCGCCTGACTACCAAGACTTGAATTTGAAAAATATTTCCTTATTCTACAGGTGGGCGCCTTATTACAAAAACATGAATTTTTTGAAAAATATTCCCTTATTCTAGAGGTGGGCGCCTGACTGCCAAGACTTGAATTTTAAAACATATTCCCTTATTCTACAGGTGGACGCCTGATTAAATCTCGCAACTTGATAAATATTCCCTAAGACTGTTTCCTGTGTACCTGATCACAACAAAACAAACAAACACTAAAATTCTTCCTGCCCCAGTTTGATGTTGGCGAATCCGTGAGTGTTAATCAAATCCCTTTATCAAATACTCTAAACCTAAGCTAAGTGCCATTATCCAGGGGGTCCTGACAATTCTTAACTAAAGACAGCCTTGAGATTATGTTATGTTTCTCAAACGGTATTATTTTCCACTATGTCTTTCTATGAGTTATACATGTTGGGGATCTTCTGGTGACTAATGACTAAAACTACCACCCATTATCCAAGCGGGTCCTGACAACCCTTAATTTGATGACAAAAAGGTGACAGCTGGGGGTTAGTATTTAGGGCTACATCATACTATCCAGAGGGGTCCTAGCACTCTTGTTGACTCTTGCTGGGGCAGTATCTAATCTAAGTCCCATTATTCAGGAAGGTCCTGATGACTCTTTCTGACTCAGCTGGGAATTTGAAATTTTCCTTCTACATCCCATTTTTCAGGAGGGTCCTGATGACTTTTCTTGACTCTTATTGACTCTAGATGGGGGGAATATTTGCTCTAAGTCCCATTTTTCAGGAGGGTCCTGATGACTCTTATCGACTCTTGTTGACTCTGGTTGAGGAGATTTTGTCTCTATGTTCCATTTTTCAGGAGGGTCCTGATAACTCTTATTGACTCAGGCTGGGGAGATATTGGCTCTAAGTCCCATTTATTAGGAGGGTCATGATGACTCTTATTGACACTGGTTGGGGAAGTATTTGGGTTTGACCATGCCACCCGGCTGTTTGTGTTCTAAGCTAAGTCCCATTTTCCAGGAGGGTCCTGAAAACTCATAACTGAATCCTACTTCCACATGCCAGTCTTTTTATGCCCTTTGTTATCTACGATTACTCCTATCCTTAAAATGAGTCCCATTTTCAAGGAGGGTCCTGAAGGTTCCAACTTAAATGCCAAATTCTAATTTCTAGTTATTTCTGCGAGTCTTACTGAGGAGGTGCTGGTACTTGACCATGTTACCCGTACCTGTTTGAGTTTTAGATTGAGTTCCATCTCAACTTCTATGCCTCTCTTAACCCCCGGTTGTTCCTATTGGGTTTTGCTAGTCAAAATTTGTCCCCTTGTGCTCTTTGCTGGGGAGGGTGTTTATAACAAACTATGTCCCTTTGGAATTATAACTGACTGCCACTTCAAGGTAGATTCTAAGATTTTGATCATACCTGTTGTGCCTGCCTTCACCTATGGATGGCCTCCCTTAGGCTCTTTTGGAATTTTTTTGCCCCTGTATCAATCAAAGAAAACTTGTCAGTTTGAAAATTGGTCGTTGGCTAGCAGCATTCTTGTTGGAAGCAGCATCCTCATTGTCATGTTCTGTTGAGTTCAAATTTCCATTTCGATGATGAGTTTCCTGAGTTAGTTGTCTGACCCCTCTAACTTTTACGGCTTTACTTTTCTCCACATAATCGTGTTATATTTCTAGCCCTTTTGCCAGAATCCTTACACCTTTCTCGAGATTGCCAAGTCATTGAATTATTCTTGGCTGATCCTCTGAACCTTGCGGCTTTACTTTGTTCTTTGTCTCCGTGTTACCTTTCCACTCCTTTGTCAAAATCCTTGCCCCCTTTCTTGAAATCACCCAGTCTGTCTATGGTGTTTGGTTGGCCTTCGCCATTTGTGCCTTTATGTCGCTCTCTACTTTGTGTTGCACTTCCGACCCTTTACCATAATTATTTTATGCCCCTTCCCGATGATTGATGAGTTGATATATCAATGTTGGGTCAACTCTCACGGCCATTTCCACCTTTGTCATGTGCTTTTGCCTCTTTTGCCAGAAGCCTTATACCCCTCTCTGACAATTGCTCAGTTAGGGTGTTATGCTTGGCTGATCCTCTGACCCTCGTGGCTTTGTTTTGTTTCTCATTTTGGTGTTTCATTTCCGACCCTTTGCTAGAATTCTCACATCTTTCCTAAGATTACTGAGTCATTTTACTATACTTGGCTAACCTTTGTGGCCTTTCCCATCTTTGTGTTGTGCTTTTTCACTTGCCACGGCAGCTTTGATTTAACCTTGAAAGACATGGCTTGCTTATTAGCTGACCAACTTCTCTGTCACCCTTATCATAGAAAATACCTCTTCTCCGTTTAGACCCAATATCCTCTATTTGTTGCATTGCTGATGAACTGACATCTTCCAAACCTTTGTGTCCCACATGAATCCTAAAGCACGTCCGTTGCCCCCACTCCATGTGTATGCTATTTTTTTATTGACTTGAACCACTGTCCTTGACCTTGAGGTCTGTTGCTCCTTCACTTGTCATGATGATTGATTTTCATTTGAAGACCTTGTTTGTCCATTGACCAACCGCCTCATTTGTAAACCTTAACCCATAAAATACCTCTTCTCATTCGAAACCAATACCTTCCGTCTGTTGCATTGTTCCTGAACCGACATATGCCAAGCCATTGTGTTTCACCTCATCCCTAAAGCATAATTACCAACCACATTGTATCTGATGTTCTTTCCTGACCCAAATCATTGGCTCTGACCTTGATGTCTACTGCTCCATCGCTAGCCATGATAACTTTGATTTCTTCTTGGAATGCTTTTGCTAGCCATGATAGAAGGGTTTGAATCACAAGACAATATATGGATTACAACCCTGAAAATAACCCGAACAACAAAAAACACAACAAAATAAACCACCAAAACTCCTCTCTGGCTGACCAAGAAATGGAGCATCTTCCCAATTACCCATCACGACATATTGGCCACTGGGTTCCACATCAATAATACTAGGCACTTCACAAACCTTCATCACATTATTCTTAACAAATTGTTTTTGGGTTCCTTTCGCCTCTAATAGCGATGAAAGCTTAACAGCACTCGTGCCCCCGAGGCTCCCAAAAGAATTCTCACACTCCAACATGTGCATCTCATTATGCACATGCAATGGACTTTGTCTGCCGCATCCGAATTTTGCACAAAAATGTCACCTGCATTAATAAGCTTCTGAATTGCTTTCTTTAGACTCCAGCACTTCTCTGTTTCATGCCCCAGGGCATCTGAGCAATATACGCACCATTGAGAAACATCAAACTTCTTTGATAAAGGGTTTGGCATTTTTATCTGAATCGGCTTCAAAATGTCCAATTGCTTCAACCTTTGGAACAAACTGGCATATGATATTCCGATAGGGATGAAAGCCTTTTCTTTTTTTTACTAGCCTCTCATTCTTACATGCTTGGCTGGGCTGGAAACCTGATCCAGGAGGTTTCTGCTATGCTCGTGGGGATGGATAAGCATTCTGTGGACTTGAGTATGGGGAAAGTGATGTATGATTTTTTGAGTTCTGTGGGTAAAAGTAGCATTAGGGAGGATCATCTGGTACGCAAGGATATCCATGAGGACGATGTCGAGGCTGGAAATGGTGATCATCTTTACTGTTTCTCTTTCTTCCGCCGAAGCGTACTTGGATGTTCTAAATATCTTTCAACCACTCATGATTTTTCCTGACTTAATTCCCTCTTCTACTTGTTCCACCATTTTTAACACATCATTAAAAGGTTTTCCCAAATCCGGTATCAGATAACTGATGTAGGTGGGTTCCTGGGCTTGTATGAAAAGCTCAACCATTTCCTTTTCACCAATCGGGGTACTGACTCGAGCAACTTGTGCTCTCCATCAGAGCCCAAACTCTCTAAAGCTCTCCTCTGGATTCTTTTTCATTTTTGATAGGGAAGCGCGGTCTGGGGTAACACTGGATTTGCATTGAAAGTATCGAACAAAGTCTTGAGCCATGTCACCCAATGCAGGTCATTCATCGACATCTTGACGAGTATACTAGTCCAATGCTGACCCAGTCAGGCTCTTGCTGAAATATACTATAAACATGTCTTCTTTCTCTTCAACGCCTCCCATTTCACTGCAATAAACCCTCAGGTGGGCTACTGGATCTCCACACCCATAGTACAAGTTAAATTTTGGCACTTTGAACCCTGCAGGTAGGCAAACATCAGGGGATGCAAATAGTTCTTCGCAAGCCATATTACCCTGGTCTCGCACTCCTTGCTTGTTCTTCAAGGACTGTCTTATACCTTCTAGCCTCTAGGGTATTCCATTCCACCCTTCTTTCCATGTGAACTTTTCATTCTCTACATGAGGCTCGTCCTGCAGGCTCTGCTTGTACGAGTCAGGAACCTTGTGGGCCACCTTTGCGGGACAGTATTGGATATCATGAGCTCTGAGTAAATATTCATTGTTGGGGATAGTTGGAGGGCAAGTGATGGAGCTACTGGGGTGGTTGAGAAAACGGTAGTAAGCGGGTGCATCTGGAGAGTATGGAAGATCGTTTGAAACCATGATCGAAGTTTGGAGAAGGGTAGCATCTAAGCAGCTGGGTGGTGGCAGGGGTGGTGCTATCCCGATCATCCAAGTCTGATTCATTTATGCCATGTGTTGTCTCAACCTTTGTACCTCTTCAATTAACCCATTGTTCTGGTTGACCAACTGCTTACGGGCCCTGGTATCGACCAACTCAATTCTACCGTTGTCCGCTATTGCCTGACTTTGTGTTGTAGAGGAGGTTTACTACTTTAAAAACCAAAAACCAACCACCCTTCTGCTATGAGTATAACAAAATGAAGCCATGATGTTAGCGTTAGGGCATTAAACATCTAAAATATCACATTGCGTGCAATGCACCTAGTCACAGTTATCGGTTCTAATATGACTTCGAGGGTATGAAGGTCATATGGCATCATCCCAATTTGTTCATTTCAACCTCTCTTTTTCTTTGCTTTTCTAGCATCTGCTTGATCATATTCCTTCCTTTTTTTTATTTATCACTCGTCCCATAATTACACCATTTTTTCCTTTTTTTCTTTTCTTTTCTTTTTTTCGATTTTTATCTTTATCTCCTTTTTTTATATATAAAACAAAATGATTCGATTGAGCCATATGTAGGTTGCCTACGTATCATGACCCCGCATGAATCAGATCTTTACGTTGTTCTGGAAGATCGAGAATCGAGCGAATAAACTAACTCTTCTTTTGTTTATTTTTTACACAACTTAAACAATGAAATGCTCTAAGAAACATATATATATATATATATATATATATATATATATATATATATATATATATATATATATATATATATATATATATATATATATATATATTCGTTCTCTTTTTTAAAATAAATAAATAGATAAAATAAATTTGAAACCATTTCAATACCACCAAAACCATCTGATGCCAAGCAACCAAGATACAAATCCAACCTTATCTAACTCTTGACCTTTTTTTAAAAAAAATATATCCTACTACCTGACGGCCAAATCATATACAAAATATGGTCACATATGCAAAAGCAGGTCAATTCTGCTATTCTGGACAGCCTCATAATAACTGTCAAAGTTGCAGCCTCAATGCACTTCAAATAATTTCCATAAACATTGGCAAATCACAAAAAATCACCCAAAAGTAGTAATCTCAAAAAAACATTTTCTTTTCATTCTCTACTTTCTGTTTTCTCTTCTTTTCATCATTTTTAATTTGTTTTCAGAACAATCCAAACTAACAAAACTAAAAATTAAATACTACTAAATTAAAATAGCAATAATCGGACAGAAAAATATAGTAACTATATTTTTATAAAATTAACTACTACTATTAATAAGTATTTCCTAAAGCCTACAACTAACAAAAATCACTATACTGGGTAAAACTATATTTTGGAAACTCTACTTTCTTTATACATGAAAATAAAATTAATACTCCAAAAAAATGTAGCTCTTTTTGTAGTTTTTTTTATATTTTTGTTAAATAAACCAACTACAAAGTGAAACAAAGATTAACATATCGCGATTAGAAATAATAAATGTATTTACATGCTAAAAAGTAAGTAAAATATTAATAACACGATTGTAACTTGACTGCTAATTGAAACTCAGCAACTGTGTAGGATCAAACTCAAAATGTAATTTACATTTAGAATCAAAAAAAAAATTGTGCTACAGACAACTCTACAGATTCACTATAGCCTGATGGACCAACTAACACCAAACTAAACTAGCATCAACAAACAAAGTAACTTTAAGCAATATTTTTCAGCTTGTAATTCCCAGTTAACTGAATCACCAAAACATTTGTAACCAACTAAACTCAACTATGTAGAAAAATCAGCTTGCACTCACAATACAACTAGTGCAAAAAGTTTAAATTTTCAAGGTTGTTTCAACAACCTTCAATAACAATCCAAGACACTCTTATTTGAGTTCAAAATGTTGAAACACATTCTCAAGGCACTAAACTAAACGCGTGTTCATATTTGTAGGTTTTGATAAATGACAAACGAAGCGCAATTGACATATGACGAGGTCCAAGCACAAGCGCGCAATTGACACATAACGAGGTTCAAAGCACAAGACGAACAAATATCATGATCAAGCAAAGAAATAAAGTTATACATGAGTCGTTCTTTAATTGTGATCTTGATCCGACAATTAACTCAAGACTTGGCTTCTCTCGTAAAATCATTTTTTATCAAATAATCGATTATGTTAAGACAATGTACACCAGATTTACAAAGCTGAACAATAATCGATTATGTACCTTATGATAATCGATTATGTTAATGCAGTGTACATTAGATTTTTCAAAGCTACAAGATAATCGATAATGTACCTTATGATAATCGATTATGTTGAGGCAGTGTCCATCAGATTTTTCAAAGCTATAAAATAATCGATTATACACATTATGATAATCGATTATGTTGAGGCAGTGTCTATCAAATTTCACAAGACTGTAAAATAATCGATTATGTACTTTATGATAATCGATTATGTTAAGACAGTGTTGTCCGAAGTTTTCAAAATATAAAAGATAATCGATTATCCTTATAGCAATAATCGATTATGCAAATGACCGTTGCCAAAGTGTTTTTAAACTCTGAAAGATAATCGATTATACGCAATCTGATAATCGATTATGTTAAGTAAAATCTGAATATGATTTTTTGAACGTTGTCAGGTAATCGATTATACACAATCTGATAATCGATTATGTTAAGTAAAATCTGAATATGATTTTTTGAACGTTGTCAGGTAATCAATTATACGATTTGGATAATCGATTATTCTGCTTAAAATCTGGGAATGATTTTTGAACGATTAGAAAATAATCGATTATGCAAATCAGATAATCGATTATCTTAGCACAAAATCAGCAATTCTTGATTGGCAATTAGGCAACGGTTATGGGGGTTTTGAACACTATAAATACAACTCAAAATCAGTCTTCTAAGTACAACAACTGATTATATTTTTGCTAAAGCTTGCATACTCTCATATTCATCATTTTCTATTCATTCAATAAGTTTTTGAGAGCCAAACTCTTGACGAAAGTTGTTGTGTTCTTGAGCGTATTTATTTTACTCATATCCACTCTTAAAGAGAGTCTTGTTTTGAGTGCTAAGTGTTTGTATACACTTGAAGGGAAGTGTTAATCCCTTGTGGTTGTAAGAAGGAACGTTTTCATTCCTTCGGTTGAAGTCTTGAAGTGTGGTATCTTCGAGCAAAGGTTGTTGAGGCTTGTGTGACTCAAATTCTCAGTTTGTATCGGTTTGTTAAGCACCCGTAAGCTTAACGAAGTTAGTGGAATCTCGAGAGAGTCTCTCGGGGACTGGACTAGCCACAGGTTGTGGTGAACCAGGATAATTTCGGTGCGTTCGTTCCTTATCATTTACTTACCGCACTTATTTCAATCCTGCAATTTTTAATTCCGCAAGTTTATATTGTTTTTTATTATAACGCTATTCACCCCCCCCCCCTCTAGCGTTAAGCGTATATTCTAACAATTGGTGTCAGAGCCCAACTCTCTGAAAGACTTAACCGTTTGAGAGAAACAATCCATGGCTTCTACTCGTGACTTTAATGCAGGAATAGGTGAAGGACAATGCTCCACCAGACCACCACTGTTCGACGGCACAAACTATACGTACCGGAAGGAGAGGATGAGAATATTCATCCAATCGAATAATTTTCATCTATGGAAGGTTATAACGAAAGGAGAACAAATTCCAACCAAAAAGGTTGAAAATGAATGGGTTCCAAAATCCGAAGATGAATACGATGCGGATGATATCCGAAAAGTGCAGAACAACGCTAGAGCCATCAACTTATTATATTGTGCTGTAAATGCTGATGATTACAGAAAAATATCATGTTGCACAACGGCTAAGCAAATGTGGGATAAGCTGGAAATCACGTACGAAGGCACGGACCAGGTAAGAGAAGCTAAAATTGATTTTCTAACCCATGCATATGAACTGTTTCACATGAAGGAAAGCGAGAGGATCGATGACATGTTTGAACGATTTTCAAAAATCGTCAATGACCTACATGCTCTTAAGAAGACCTTCACGGATAAGGAACTTGTCCGAAAAATTCTCCGAAGTCTCACTCCAAAATGGCGCTCCAAGGCCGACGCGATTCAAGAGTCTATCGGCGTTTCAAATGTCACCATCGACGGACTAAGAGGTAATTTTAAAACCTATGAATCTACTATTCTTAACCCTCCGTTTAATGATCAAAGGAAACAAAGAATCGCCCTCAAGGCAAGCACGGCTCAACCTCAAAATGATGAGGAATCAAACAACGGAGATAACGAGTTCGGACTCGTTATTAAGAGGTTTTAAAAGTTCATGCGAAAAGAGTATGAACGAAAAGGCAAACAACAAGGAGATCAAGTAAAGTGCTATGGATGCGGAGAAATCGGGCACATTAAATCAAATTGCCCAAATGTCAAAAAGGAGAAGAAACCCTTCAAGAAACAACGAGCATACATATCTTGGGGAGGTGACTCCGGAGACGAATCAAGCGACGATGAAGAAGATGAAGCCGCAAATCTATGTCTCATGGCACACGAAGACAATCAAGAAGAGGTATGTCAAATTTCTTCAAAAAATTTCTTTTCTCTTGAGGGAATGCAAAATGCTTTTGATGAATTGTATAGTGAATTCATTAGAGCTTCCGAAACTGTTAGAGACGTAAAGAAAAACTCTTCTTTGAAAGAAAAATATTTTGAAAAACAACTCTCTTTGAAAGAAAAAGATTTGGAAAAATTGATTTTGGAAAATGAGAAGTTGAAAGAAGAAAACAAATTTTTCGGCAAGAGAAGCGCCGACAAACCCGAGAGTTCTAGTAAAAATTGTATTTCTTGCATGCATCTAAAAGATGAAGTAGAAAGACTTAAGGGCACCCTAGATAAGTTCAATTCTTCTCATAAAAATTTGAATGATGTTCTTGTCAATTTGAAATCGACCAAACATGGCATAGGTTTCAAAAACGACCTAAAGAAAAAGTTGAAGCTATCCCCCAACAACCCAAGGCTCAACCTAGGATAAATAAAATAAACATTCATCCTAGAAATAACCATCCTAGAATCAACATGCATCCTAGACCAATCACTAGAAGAAACATTGAACATTTTAGAACGCCTAGAAATGGCCTTCAACAATCGCAACCTAGACATACTCGACCTAGAAACAATTATTCTAGAAACGCTGCATATCCTAGAACAAACAGTAGGAGTAATGATTTTCAAGGATTGCGCAATAGCCATATTGTCAAAAATAGAGCAAACGATTTTCGTACCTCCAACTACTACCAACCTAGAAGAATGCATAATCCTAATGTCATTTGTCACTATTGTAGTCGAATAGGACATATTGCTCCTGCTTGTTTTACTAGACACAGACACTTAACTGCATGTCAAGCACAACAGAATTTTACACCTAACTCTCAAGGACCCAAAACAGCTTGGGTACCAAAAACTCATTGATTTGTCTTGTAGGTATGTTTGAAGGGATCAAGTGTACTTTGGTACCTTGATAGCGGATGCTCCAAACACATGACCGGAGACGCATCCAAGTTCCTTCAATTAGAACACAAGGAAGGAGGAAACGTTATTTTTGGAGATAACAACAAGGGAAAAATTATCGGCATTGGCTGGGTCGGTAAGAATGAATCTTCTTCCATTAAGCATATATTGCTAGTTAAAGGTCTAAAACATAATCTCTTGAGCATAAGTCAATTATGTGACAAGTTGTTTTGTTTGATTCGGAAGAATGCTTAGTTTTTCGTCGTAGTGATTTTAAAATTATCCTTCGTGGTTTTAGAATTGATAACATCTATATGGTTGATCTTGAGAACTCTTCATCAGAGTATGTGAATTGTCTTATGAGTAAAGAAGATGATATGTGGTTATGGCATCGTAGAGTAGCTCATATCAACATGCATCTTTTAAACAAATTGGTTTCACAAAATTTAGTTATTGGTCTTCCAAATTTGAAATTTGAATATGACACTATTTGTGATTCTTGTCAAAAAGGGAAGCAAACAAAAGCATCTTTTAAATCTAAGAATATTGTTTCAACTACAAGACCTTTGCAACTTCTTCACATGGATCTTTTTGGACCATCTCGCATTGAAAGTCTTGGTAGAAATCGTTATGCTTTTGTTATTGTTGATGATTATTCTAGATTTACATGGACACTATTTCTTGCTCACAAAAGTGAGGCTTTTCAAAATTTTAAATGTTTTCTTAAACGTGTTCAAAATGAAAAGAACACAACCGTCACTTCCATAAGAAGTGATCATGGGGGAGAGTTCGATCACAATCTCTTTACGGACTTTTGTGACGAACTCGGTATTGAGCACACCTTCTCTGCTCCACGTACACCACAACAAAATGGAGTGGTGGAACGGAAAAATAGGTGTCTCGAAGAGATGGCTAGAACCATGCTCGATGAGGCTAAGATTCCCAAATAATTTTGGGCGGATGCCGTGAGTACCGCATGCTACGTTTTAAACAGAGTAGTCATAAGGCCTATACTCATGAAAACTCCCTATGAACTTTATAAGGGAAGGAAACCTAATCTCTCCCATCTTAGAGTATTCGGTTGTATATGCTTTATTCATAACAACGAAAAAGATAATTTGGGAAAATTTGATGCCAAATCGGACGAAGGAATTTTTCTTGGTTATTCATCACGTAGCAAAGCATATAGAGTATTCAATAATAGAACCGAAACTGTTGAGGAATCCCCTCATATTGTGTTTTCCGAAAATAATGCTCGCTTGGCGAGAAAGGATTCTGGTTTTGATCTTGCAGGTATTTTAAACACAATAAGTTCTCAAGACAAAGTACAAGAGGAAAACCCAAAGGAAATTCAAGATGAAATCTTGGAACAATCATCGGAGGAAGCGCCACCACTGGAGAAAGAAACGAAACTGCCCAACGCATGGAGGACAATCAAAGACCATCCTCTCGACAAGGTAATTAGCGACATTGAACAAAAGGTAAGTACTCGAAACACTCTTAAGAACACCTTAGGACACACTTCTTAAGAGATCACGTTTTCAATTGGTCAACATCTTCACAAAGCTCTTAGAGAAAGAATTATTAATTCTTGACTCCACAGTGATCTAAGTCATACATTGAATTTTTTTTCATTACTAACTTGAGTGTCGGAGGCGCCTAATTCTCTTTTGCAGGTATCGCCCTAAAGGCAGGGGGAATTATAAAGCGATGGTGTAGAATAATCGATTTCTCTAAAGTTGATAATCGATTATCACTTCTTTTTGTCTTATGCTTACTATGCCTGAAAATCGATTAGCAAGTATCACTAATCGATTATTTACGTTTTATGTTTATTATGCTGGAAAATTAACATAATCGATTATGCAACACTACAATCGATTATCTAACAGTTTTTGCTTTGCAGGTGTTTGGATGGTAAATATAAAAATCGATTATCAGTTTTTATAATCGATTTTGTTGACATTATTTTTCAGGTGTTAATTGTGACAATAATCGATTTCTTAAAACTGTTTAATCGATTACCGTCTCGGCTATTCATTACTGCACTTCCTAAAATAATCGATTATCTCAAAAGTATAATCGATTATCTCCCGAGTCAGAAAATTACTGTGCACTCTGTGTCAGAATAATCGACTACCATAATTCAATAATCGATTATCCTCAGTCAGTATTTCAAAATTGTTACCGTTTCTGACCGTTTTGTCTCTTAAATTTCTGCATATTTTCATCTTCAATGCACTGCCATCCTTCTCATTATAAATAGGTGCTATAAGTCTTTAATTTCTTCACTCAAACATCAAACTTATCTCCCAAACTCTCAAAATTTCTCAAATTTCTTTCAAAGGCTTTTACTCCTTATTCAAAATGTCGGGCAGAAACTCCAAACGTGCTCGTGCCGGCAAAAATGTTGCCTCCTCTTCCGCCACTCGTCCACCAGTTTATTGTTATAAAGATGGCTCCTTCTTACGATTCAACAGCGAAGAACAACTTATGCGCTTCATTGAAAAGTTTGAAAATCGAGAAATCCTCCCTCCTCGATTTTCCACTAATCGATTTCTTACTCAAAGCGCCCCTCCATCCACAGCAAATATGCTCATACAAAGCCAACTCCTTGATCTCCTATACATTCACACCCCTTACATTCATCCTTCCTTAATTCAGGCCTTCTATTCAAATCTCGAGAAAGACGAAGATGATGAACTCTTCTTGACCGTCAATGGAATTCACATCCCCGTATCTGAGGCAAATATTCAAGCCATCACTAAACTTCCGCGCAATGGGGAAGACATTTTACGCTATACTAGGGAAGAAGGCGCTCTGTTTGATGAACAACTTCTTTTTACTCAAATCGGCATCGGTGAATTTTCTCCAACTCCGGACCATCGTCGTCCTACCATCACAAACATGCTCCCCGAATACCGTTTCATTTTTTATTTCATCACCCGCGTTCTAAAACCGCGGAAATTCAATCATACAACTATATCTCATGAGGATTCAAAACTCATGCATGCCATCATCACCGGAGCTCGCATCAATTGGTGCAAGTTCGTCAAGACTCATATGTTTGATGCTATTGGGGAAGATAAGCCTCTCCCTTATGCTTTTGTCGTTATGACCCTTCTTGTTGCATCCGGTGTCGACACTTCCGTCGGCCCTCTCAAAAAGGCGACGAAACATTGGGAAATACAAGAATCTTCATTTCCCAATATCGGTGAGCATCCACCTCCTCCTCCAACTCAGCGACGTCGTCCTCCGGCCCCGTCCGATGTATCCCTCAATACCATTTCCGAGCAAATTGCGTCTCTGTCCACCTCCATGAATCGCATCGATATGAATGTCACTCGTCTCTCCCATGAACTTCATGGATACTTTGACCATGTCAATTATCCATATGCCCAAATTGTCCTTCGGGAAGATGTACCGGATGCCGAGCCGAAAATTAATAATGATAATGAATAATTTCTTGCTTTTTCTAGCTTGTTGTCCTATGTCTCATTGTCTCTTTTTATGTACTCGGATTTTTGGTTAATCAATAAACAAGTTATTTACTAATGTTTTTTTTGCTAATGTCAAGAGGGGGAAGAATAAGGGCTATGCACTTAATATTTATTGGCATAAATTGAGGGGGAATTCATATGTTGAGGGGGAACTAATTGCATATCTATATACTTGTCTTGGATCGTCATCATGAATTATCTAATATGCATATCTCGATATTGGTTTGCCATTATCAAAAAGAGGGAAATTGTTGAAACACGTTCTCAAGGCACTAAACTAAACGTGTGTTCATATTTGTAGGTTTTGATAAATGACAAACGACGCGCAATTGACATATGACGAGGTCCAAGCACAAGCGCGCAATTGACACATAACGAGGTTCAAAGCACAAGACGAACAAAGATCATGATCAAGCAAAGAAATAAAGTTATACATGAGTCGTTCTTTAATTGTGATCTTGATCCGACAATTAACTCAAGACTTGGCTTCTCTCGTAAAATCATTTTTTATCAAATCATGCATATTTAATTTAAAGCAAAATGATTTTCAAACATTTTATTTTAGCCAAAATGATTTTTAAACATGCCTCTCAAATCTGGACAAAGATAATCGATTATGTACTTTATGATAATCGATTATGTTAAGACAATGTACACCAGATTTACAAAGCTGAACAATAATCGATTATGTACCTTATGATAATCGATTATGTTAAGGCAGTGTACATTAGATTTTTCAAAGCTACAAGATAATCGATTATGTACCTTATGATAATCGAGATTTTTCAAAGCTATAAAATAATCGATTATACACATTATGATAATCGATTATGTTGAGGCAGTGTCTATCATATTTTACAAGACTGTAAAATAATCAATTATGTACTTTATGATAATCGATTATGTTAAGACAGTGTTGTCCGAAGTTTTCAAAATATAAAAGATAATCGATTATCCTTATAGAAATAATCGATTATGCAAATGACCGTTGCCAAAGTATTTTTAAACTCTGAAAGATAATCGATTATACACAATCTGATAATCGATTATGTTAAGCAAAATCTGAATATGATTTTTTGAACGTTGTCAGGTAATCGATTATACACAATCTGATAATCGATTATGTTAAGTAAAATCTGAATATGATTTTTTGAACGTTGTCAGGTAATCGATTATACGATTTGGATAATCGATTATTCTGCTTAAAATCTGGGAATGATTTTTGAACGATTGGAAAATAATCGATTATGCAAATCAGATAATCGATTATCTTAGCACAAAATCAGCAATTCTTGATTGGCAATTAGGCAACGGTTATGGGGGTTTTGAACACTATAAATACAACTCAAAATCAGTCTTCTAAGTACAACAACTGATTATATTTTTGCTAAAAGCTTGCATACTCTCATATTCATCATTTTCTATTCATTCAATAAGTTTTTGAGAGCCAAACTCTTGACGAAAGTTGTTGTGTTCTTGAGCGTATTTATTTTACTCATATCCACTCTTAAAGAGAGTCTTGTTTTGAGTGCTAAGTGTTTGTATACACTTGAAGGGAAGTGTTAATCCCTTATAGTTGTAAGAAGGAACGTTTTCATTCCTTCGGTTGAAGTCTTGAAGTGTGGTATCTTCGAGCAAAGGTTGTTGAGGCTTGTGTGACTCAAGTTCTCAGTTTGTAACGGCTTGTTAAGCACCCGTAAGCTTAACGAAGTTAGTGGAATCTCGAGAGAGTCTCTCGGGGACTTGACTAGCCACAGGTTGTGGTGAACCAGGATAATTTCGGTGCGTTCGTTCCTTATCATTTACTTACCGCACTTATTTCAGTCCTGCAATTTTTAATTCCGCAAGTTTATATTGTTTTTTATTATAACGCTATTCACCCCCCCCCCCTCTAGCGTTAAGCGTATATTCTAACACAAAATTCTTCAAACAAGTTCTAATGTCCATACCGAATTTCAGGTTTACAAAATATTGTAGAAAATACAAATAATGCTTAGGAAACTTGTATTACATCAACAACTTTTATTTAAATGCAAATTTCTAGAATTCAAATAAATTGGCAGGTTTGCTATTCAATTGCTTCTCAAAACTCAAACTTCAGCAACACCTTGAGCATTAAATTCAACAGCAACAGGCACAGAAATGTTCAGGCCAGAATGACAACCTCAACTATAGAAACAAAGCATTAGAATCACAGCAAAATTGAGTCGGAATAACCAAAAAGTACAGCTGAATAGTATGGGATTTGCTTTTAAAAGAAAATAGCTCAAAACTTGAATTTCAATAATGTATTGTTGGCATATAAACTGAAGCAACGCAGTTGAGTTAACTAAAGCTAAAACTTTTGCAAAATTCCCTCAACTGTCAAGAAAAACTATAGTAGCAACACTCAATTAAAGAAATGTGGAAATCTTCATTGTTGAGTGAAAAATGAACAATGGAGGGCTGTGAACAGCAAGTATGAAATTCTTTTCAGCAACAGAAAACAAGCAGCAAATTGTTTTCCAGCAAACATGCAACTTCTGTCAGCAGATTCTAACCAACTGGACAATAGTTTATGTAACAAGAGCACTCAATTCAAAAAGGAGAACTTATTAGAAGTAAAAGCAAGATTTCAAACTATCACCGCTAAACTCGCGCAATAAGCTCAACGGACACAAAATTTCGGCAGAGTAAGCTTACTGTATGCTCAACCAAATCACAATTCAAGCTGCTCAATCTCTAGTCCAGATGAATCCCCTCTATTAAACTCAACAATAATAACAACTATTAGAAACCAGTAGTAACAAGTTCAAACTAGGAGAATTTTATCTATCAATTTACTCCAAAAACTTCACAAAAGCTGCAAACGTCAACAAGACAAGCTTCAAAACTCCATTGTCTTATCACAAAGATAATTGATATTTAATGCAGGATTTTCTTTCAAACATTGGCCCACAAAAAATTCATAGATTGAATTAAAATTACCAAACGATACACCAACAAACAAAGACTTATCTCAACAGAACTTTCACCAGCATAAAAGAAGTTTGACAAGAGAATTCAAACTTGAACTCTAAGAATTTAAATAGTGGAGTCCATTGACACAACTCAATTCACACAATTTCCAACAAGCAACTTCTGAATTTTAAAACTAAACTATGTGGCTAATAGCAGCTAGAAAAGCAAAATTTGGCTATGACCCCGCAAAGCCAAGAATCTAAGATTTACAAGGAAAACCGAACCCTATGTGGGTTGCTTACGTATCACGCCTCGAAAGACGAGAATCAGGTTTGCGTAATTCAGGAAAATTGGATACGGGCGATAAATAATGAAAAAACAGCTAATTTTTTAAAGAAAACATTTTCTTTTGTCTCTTTTTTTTAAAAAAAAAAGATGAAACATGTAAATGCTCTTGGATTCTTTTTCCTTTTTCCTTTTTTTTTTGATTTTCAGGAAATTATAATAAAAGGTGAGAAATATTTTTTTTAAATTATTCACATATCCTTTGTCTCTTTTTTTAATAGAAATATAACAAAAATATAACTAAATCCTATTTGCTTTACTTTCGCACTTCACCCTCTCTTTTCTTTTTCTTGTTTTTCTCTTTTTTTATTTTTTCATTTACCCTCAGCTATCATTGGTCCGCCAAATGACCCTTTTACCCTTGGAGAAATGCAACATGTATCACATTAGGATGCATCAGGATGGTCTGTTATTTTGGGTACACCTTTCCTAGACGGACCCAACCCCTGTGTTGAGTCCCCTAAGTCAAATGCATGATGCAAATAAATGTTCCTAAATAAATGTTCTTACTAGGGCTCCGGCATGAGGTTAAGTTATTCTAAGTTAGAACCTTGGTATAGGGTCTAGACTTTGTACCCGAGCGGACAACTCGAGTCGAGGAGGGGGCTACGTACTGGGGACCCGCAAGATCATCCGGCTTTGTAACTTGTCCGAGCCTCTTTCTTATTTTAAGGTATGACACTAATAGACTAGGAAGTCTCGACCAGTGAGAACATCCCCGAAGATAGAGAGAGAAGGGTTTCATAGCAGTTTATATACAGTTCAACTAATAACAAAGCGGTAAAGGCATCATTTGCACATTAAGTCAACATGTAAAATCACATAATGAACAAAGCAAAATACAACAATTATTCTAAGCTCGAATTCTTAAACCATGAACCAGATATTCTGGGTTAGAGCAAATGTCTCCCCATCAGAATCGGCACAGCTGTCACACCTCCTTTTGGCTATCCACAACCCGGTGAAGGGCGTAGATAGAGGGAGTTTTTCAAATTTAAGGACAATTGAAACAGGATTCAATTATTTAAGAGAATTTCAGAGTCGCCACTTGGGAGATTTATGGTGTCCCAAGTCACCGCTTAGAATCCCGAATCGAGGAAAGAATTACTCTGTTTAACAGTCCGCGAACCATAAATCCGAGTAAGGAATTCTGTTAACCCGGGAAAAGGTGTTGGGCATTCCCGAGTTCCGTGGTTCTAGCACGGTCACTCAACTGTTATATTTTGCTTAAATTATTTGATTTTATACATGTTTTAACTTATGTGCTTCTTAACTTTTTAACCACTTTTATTATTATTATTATTATTATTATTATTATTATTATTATTATTATTATTATTATTATTATTTATTAAAAAAAGGATTGCAACGACGTTAAAACATGCCTTGAACCACGTCACATAAATGCACCCGTGGTTTTTAACACATTTTGAATTGGGATCCGGATTTGGGTCACATAAATGTGCACCCAAATTAGGAAAGTAATGTTATTAAACACGCGTCTAAAGCAACTACGCGTTGACACTTTGCGAGGGCCATGGAATTCGCTAAATGGCACGCATCGGAATCTAAGGATAAACAAAAATAATTTAAACGAGGACCATGCATTTGAGATTTTTCGACACGACACACCTCCATTTATTCAAGTCCAAGCTAACATAATTAAATAGGTTCATACCAATATAATTAATCCAATATCCCTTTTGATATGATTTAACACATATTGATTCAAACGAATTCAAACAACCTAATTCATTCTATTGAGTGTGCAGGATAAACAATAAGACAAAACTTTTCTCAGCTTGCCCGTGATCTAGGGAATGCTGGCTTTCTAATAGCTTTACAACAACTAAATCAACAAGATTCTTTTCCTTCCTACTCAAATTTGAACATGCCAATGAAAGTTTGAGAATTGGTGACAAATCAGCTCAAAATAGAACAGAAATCCATCGTGTTCATCAATGAGCATTTGTGCACATTATTACATGAACATTTCAGTAACTTCCCATTGAATCATGTAAACGCATTTAGCGAAGCAACAACAACTCATGAGCTCAACAACGGTAAAACACAAACCTAAAAGGATCCAGATTCAATCCGGAATCACAAGAGTCCTCCTTGAACCAACAATACATGGATCAAAAACCAAGTTCTAATCCAAATAGCTGAGGCGATAAAATATAAAGCAAACAGACCAACTAATTCAAACAACTTCAATTTTACTTGTATTCACAAATAATTAAAGACTACATTAAGAGGAAAGAAGAACTGAACCTTCAATGGTCTTTAATTAACAAAGATTACAGCAAATACACGGATGAAAGAAAATACACTCTCATTCATTCAAGCAGCAAGGTTGTTTTCCAAAACTAATGTTTCCTCAATACAAGCAGTAAGTCGTTTTACCACTAACATCTACATCGACAAGTGAGTTAGGACAGCTTCAAACTCGACTCAATTGAAATTCAACCAAGAAAACCAATCAAACATACGGTATATTCATGTGAGGCTCGACGGATTCGAACACTAACTCAGTCATCACAAAATCACATCACAACCCCAATATCTCCAAGCAAAACAAATTCGAAATCACAGACCTTAGCCATGGAAGTAAAACAGAGTACAGGTAACGGAAATTTAACGAAATTAAATAATAAAGGAAAAATAGAATATGAACCTGAAAATCAAGCTTCCAATTTAGCGGAAGTGTTCAGCAATTACACAAGACGCATAAGCCAGCAAAAGATTAGCTCAGGCGGAAGCGAACAGATTTGGAAACAAATAGAGAACGATGAGTGAAACCTCAATGACGACCTCAGCGGCTCGTCGACTGGAAAACTCTCATGTAATATCACTGTTTCTGTTGTATTCCCAGTTAGTTGTACGTGTCTGTGTGTGTGTTTACCAGTGCTGTCGTGAATGGAAAAAATGGAAGAAACAGCAGGGGTCGTTTGGGACCGTCGAACGTTACAGAACCAGGGGGTTTGAAGAAGACGGGAAAGGGGGCTCAGGTCGTTTCTCTGGTGTTGGCGTCGCTGGTCCTGTGAGCTTGTGAAGGTGGGATCGTATATATGTGTGTGACGAAGAAGATGATCGAGAGAGGGTGGTTGTCTTCAAAAGATGCGCCGCTTTTCTGTTGTGTATCAGCATGTATTGTATGTATTGTATTGTGTAGGTGTGCTTTTTTTTTTGTGAAGCAGCCGTCAGCCCTTTTCTTCAATTTAGGCGTGTCCCTCCTGTATTGTGTGTTAGTTATTTTAGGTTAGGAAGTGGATTTGGGTATTGCGTTGGGTCGGGTCGATCCGGTTTGGGGTTAGGTAGAGTCTAATTTGGGTTGGGTTTAAAAGAGAAATTGTATTGGGCTTGAATCTTAATAAGATTTGACCCAAAAATATGATTCCTCTCTTTTGTTTTCATATTTTCTAATTTCTTTTAAATTAAAACTAAAAATAACACCGAAATTAATTCCTAGTCAAATTATTTCAAATTAACTAATTACTACAACTAATACCTATTGTAGCTAATTAAAAGCAAATTAAACGGAAAACTACCGAAATTCAAAGACTAAAATTAAAAATGCAAAATTAACCCTTTTTATGATTCTTTTCTTTTCTTTTTTTTTAAAAAAATACAATTAATTCAATATAATTAATCCCTAAATGCAATTTGAACCTAAGGTGGCATAAAATTAAAATGTGACAATTTTTATGGATTTTCTATAATTTTAAAAATATTAAAAATGTATGAAATGCAACTAAATAAAGAAAATTTTCTAAAATTAATAAAAAATTATTTTGGTCTATTTTAGGAGTTATTTTCATGTAAGGCAAAAATAACGTGCTCACAACTAGTACCTCTTTATCATGTTGGAACTGATTGCCAACTAGCTAATGTCCTAACCAAGGCCCTTACTGGAGTCAAGCATGCCACAGTTATGAGCAAGTTTGTAGTGACAACCTCACTTCCAACTTGAGAGGTATTGAGATATTGTTTTAATTATATGTATAAACACTGATAAGTATATTAGTTAACTTCTTTTTTTGTTAGTTAGTGCCCTCACATGTGGCTTACGTGTAGTGTATATATGTATGCCTTGTACAGATAATATTTTCAGTTAAATTAATTCATTTTTTTCTTTATCCTTCTCTCATTCTAACTCTCTCCTTCGAGAAGCTTCTAGGGTTCCATCATTGGAGCTCAAGCTTGAATTCCACCATTGTTGTTTACCTCTCAGTCTTCGCATACCTCACGACAAGAACTTGCCTCAAACGCCCAGGCATACGCCCCGAATTGTTGGATGTACGCCTCTTGGGACTTTCGTCCCACACTATCATCTCGGGGTATTTTTAGTGTGTCTCGCCCCAGGACTCGCCTCGAAACGACTTTTAAAACACTGTTTATAAATAGGACAGAAGAACTATAAGTATAGTCAGCATCAAAATCTAAAGCCTATCAATGACACACTTGTAAACTTCGTTGGAAGAACATCAAAATGAATCAACAATATCCAATTCTCATCACCCAAAGCTCACTAAACAAGAAAAGCAATGGACTTTCATTTGAATATAAATTTAAAGAGATATAAACGAGCAAATTCATCTATCATACAACATCTATTTCTTTTCCTTTTTCTTTTTCTTTTTCTTTTCTTCTTTTGATGTGTCAACTTGATTACAGTCTTCTTCAGAATCATCCAATGGTCGCTTTTCCTGTTCTCTTCATTACACTCCCAACTCTTCATAGCCATTGCCTCTAGAAAAGTGCAAGACACAAACCTTGTAGTAATAATATATGGATGACAAAGCATCAGTGGACAATATTGCTACTCATGAAAAAAAAATAAAAGCGCAAAGATTGAATAATATACTCCCCCATTTGACGTGGTAGTGTTTGACGAGACACCAAGTTTGAAAAACAAATTAATGTATAGTGGTAAGAGTCTACAAGTCCTCTCATGCTTCTGTCTTATCATAAAAATATAAACTTACAAGAAAATGATTCCCAACAAATCATATCATTAGGATTGTAAAATGAGCATGATAGATTAAACAACTTGAGCATATAAAATTGTGACAATCGTTTTTAGACGAATTAAAAGAAAAGTATGTCAGACAATGAGACAATGGGAGCAGTAAAATTTTACCAAAAAATATATTTAAAAAACAAGTGAGTGATTTCTTGAATTGGGATCATACCAGCTCGTAAGGTGGAAGATGATGATCAGTGCAACCAATCCGTCAAAAGAAGAAAAGTGAAGAGAGCAAGAAAAACTGCAGGCAACAGACCAACTTTGGATTTAAATGATGCACTTCTGGGGAAGTCTGGTGGAAGAGCACATTCTTCCCCATTGAAAAACACCTTAGCAGGGAATCCATCACCAGCTGCAACATTAATATGTGGTGTGTATTTCTTTAAGAAAGAAATAACAGATTGCTGTTTTCCGGGCACTCTTGGATCTTTATTAGGATTACTACCATTAACTTCTCCAACTAAGAAATTCAAACCAGGCAACCCTTGCATAAATATAGTGTTGTTCCTATTAGGCAGCTTTGTCCCATTGAATGAATAAACATTTTCATAGCCACTAGCTATATCTTTCTTCATTTGAATTGCTGTAAACCAATCTTCAAAAGCATCATCTACCCAATTGAATAGAGTTATTCTAGCAGTCCATCCACTCTTGTAATCACTATCCACATGCCAATTAATGCTCACCCCGCAATTATCAGGACAAGGTAATTTTTTGGGCAGAGGACCTAAATGTTTGATATTGTTCCAAGCTTTTGCCTTTTCCTCCCTGTTTTCAAAAGGCACAAGAAGTGCTTCAGGAGGAAGAAGCAGCGGCTTTCTGTTCGTGTCACATTTAGACGTCTGTTCGCAGCCGCAGGCGCAAGTGCTGCATGGAATAACAGAATCTGCATAATAAGCAGAGAAAGAAACACAGCATTTGGCTCCTTTGGGCTTCGGACGAGTAATGTTGCAAGTAATTTGCCAGCTAGCTACTGCTGTAGTAATCATTCCAATTCCATTAGGATCTGGAAATTCAGATGGATCTATTCTGACTGGAGGTCCACATTGGTAAGACGGATTAATTGTGCCCTCAATTTTCCAGTTCTGAGGCGGATTTAAGGCGGTTCTGTTTAAATCAGGTGGGAGTTTGAAAACTTCTATCTGGAAAATGGATCTTGCTTGGGTCTCATTCATGATAGGAGACAAAAGAGTCCCATTTCTGCAACAATAAGGTAATTTCCCAACTTTATCATCGTCGGCTTTCTCCTTAGGCAAATCAGAAATGAGTGGCTTCTTTTGGCAATTGATTACACTAGTGAAATCGAAATCCTTGTAATATTGTCCTTGAGGTCCGTAAATGCATTCAGAAGGGTCTTTTTTGTGAGTATAGGCACCTTTAATGCTGTAAATGAACTCATTTCTCATCCACTCCCACGTTAAGTTCCAATGATCAAGACGACCCAAAGGATTGAGATTATCAATAGTGACCTGGGCTTGGTACTTGTTCGTGTATGCTGATAAAACATCGTAAGTTATGGAGAGATCTCCATAACGACGAGGCATGAACTTGGTGGTCACATTCTTGGCCTTGAATTTAGGATCCCTCGTGCAGCAAACATGCATATAACTTGCTGCAAAAAGTGTTAACAGGTCAATCTTAAATACATTAAAAGCAAATTTTACCCAAAAATTCATTCCACAATTACATTGAAAGAAAACACATGTTTCTTTGGAAGAGAGGGAGAAGGGGAAATTAAAGACATTACATGTTAAAAGAAGAAACAAAAGTTCAGAAAAGAAGAAAGAAACACAGCCTTAATTTAAATGTAAAAGGGAGAGACAGAATTATCTGATGATCAGATAACCATGGGAATATTTAATTTTTTTATTTTACAAAAGTTTCAACGCCTTTGTGTTACATATAAGGTAGATAATAAACGCTGCAATGTAAATGCATGCATTGTTACAAGAATAAGTGTATTCCTACGCTACATATGCTGGAATAATTGGAATCCCTTCATTCTTGACCTGAGTTATCGAGTCCGAGTATGGGTGGAGCTAGGTGGGCGGAAGAAGGTTTAGCCGAACCTCCTTTGCCGAAAATTACCTTGTATATAAAGTTAATTTTTTTCATATGTATATTTATATTAAATGTTGAATCCCCTTAGCTTTTTTGCATGCTTATTTTTTTAGATTTTGGATCTCCTTGGCGAAAATCGTGCTTCTGTGGCTAGGTCCGAGTCCCAGAGGTATTCAGAGTAATTGCAATATTGGGTTTCGAATACCCAATGCTTAAATTGGGAAAAACATTTTTTTTTATTCCGATCATTTATAGTGCAGTGCAAAGGATCTATATGCAGGAAAAAAGAATTGAACTTTTCAGACCACCATGAAAAAAATACCCCCAAAAAGAAAGAAAAAGACATACGTACTATAGCGCTTAGGAGCAGGACATTTGTATCCCTCATTGACTAGCTTGATTGTTTTAGGCATAGGAGTTGCTTTATCTTTCAGACCAGATTGCGTCCCCTTAATACTGATTTGAGCAGACATTTGAGTAAAATCTCCTGCGGTATCAATAGCCGTTTTCAAATCGGACTGTGGATACCCTGCCAATGTTGTACCACTTTTACCTACTTTTACAGGAAATCCATCTCCGTCGATTACAACCGCTCCATCCGCGGATACCAACAACTCATTATGCTGGAATCCCACGAAAACTTTCCAGGATTTCAGCTCATAAATCCCTGTATTTAACACCGTTAACATGGACTTAAATGACCATGCTTGTGCTGATATGTTCTTCACCAATGGATATACTTTGTCTCGTCCCTCGAAACTATACGTGACAAAGATTCCATCACAATGCTCTTGCTCCGGTGGCGGTGCCGCCGGTTTTTCCTCTTCGCCATAATCTTGCCCGCTACATGTTTGAAAAAACAACACTAATGCAACCCAAGAGATAGCCCTCCATGGAATTTGCATTCCTTTACGGCTTGTTATTATTATGGAGGACTATTAAATACGGTTTTTTAAGAAATGATGTTTTATTAAATATATTTGTCGATTTTGGATCACATTTAAGCAAAAAAGAGAACAGAGGGGAAGAGGAAAGCGGAGGCAGCAGACGGCCGGTGAAGGGAAAAGGATCGATCACCACCAGCTGATGCCGTGTGAAAGCACAGAACGGCGCAGGAGGTGGTAAGGGAAAAAATGGACGTCACATGAAGAAAAAATGTTGAATTATAATAGACAGAAGAATGTAAGACCTGTTCAGCTTTGCTCTCTTCCTCTAATTTTAGCAACTCATGCGGACGTAAACTTCTACGGATGCTATTTTGGGGGTAGTATTGTCTAAATGAATTTGTTTTATTGGTCATTAGAACATGTCAATCATATATATAAATTGAACATGTCAATCATATATAGAAATTGAACATACATGCATGGTAATATATTTGGAACTTAATTTGTGCAGCTCCTAATGCCTAAAGCAACAGAAAATACACTCCTCTCACTCTCTCAGCCACAACTACGCCCTATTAAAGAAAACACAGAGACCACTTTTCAGCTGCAGATTTCATTTCGTTATCTGCATTTTTTCAAAAATATAGGCAGAACAATTCTTGTATGAAAATTCTGTCTTTTCTAATATTTCCTCCATAAGTAGTCTCCAGTTTCCTCAGAAAAATATAGAAGCACCCGCAACAATCTGCAATCATTTCAGAAATCTGCAACAGTCCCGCGAAAGATATATTGTATAGATAAGAGTTTCACCTCGTATCATTAATGTCTCTGATGGAATATATGAGTCCATCAAACTTTATATAGTCCAGTTCCTATATAGGTTTCCCACTACTAGAAATCAAGTAATTTCCGTCCAAAAATTGTCGGCCAAAATTGGTTGGAAATATTTCCGACCGAAATTAGTCGGAAATAAAAGAAATCGGTCGCAAAAGTCAACATGAAATTCCTGTCAGCACAAACACTAACATTTCCGACGGATTCCGGTCGAAAATTGGTCAAATATTTAATCAAACCAAAACTTTTCCAATGTTCCGACCGATTTAGGTCAGAAATTGGTCAAATATTTGGTCTACCAATTATAAAATGTATAAAAATTATTATTTATTAAAACTTTTCAAAATTTCCGACTAATTTCGGTCGGAAATTGGTAATAATGTACAAAATTCATTATTTATTAATATTTTTCCAAATTTCCGACCGATTTCCGTCGGAGAACAGTCAAGAATTTTGCCCACCTTATACCAAAATAATTATTTATTAAAATTTTTCTAAATTGCTGACCGATTTCGATCAGAAATTTGAATTTATTGTTCCACACACAACGCGAAAGAGCCGAAATAATCATAACTCAATATTTCCGACCGAATTCGGTCGGGAAAAACTTTTATACAAATTAAAATATAAATTTAATAATACTTGTGTGTGTAAATAATAAAGAGATTTTTAAGTAAAAAAATTTAATAATTATATCAGACAAAAAAAATGTTTGACCAATGTCGGTCGAATATTAGTCAAAATATTTGGTCAATCTACGTACGAACATAATTATTTATTAATGATTTACCAAAATTACAACCGAAATTGGTTAGAAAATGGTCAAATATATTGTCGAGCTTTCTACTTAATGTACAAAAACCATTATTTACTAAAATATTTCTAAATCTCCGACTGAATTTGGTCGGAACGTTTGAATTTTTTGGTTTCTTTCATAAGACAAAATTTTGTATATTTAATAAACCAATCGATAATTAATGCTTTTACACTAATTAAAAATATAAGTTTAATAATATTGTTTGATAGTAAAGAGGTTTGAAATAAATAATATTTAATATTGTTTATATATATATATGTAAGTTATATTCGATATACTATACTATACTATATATACGTCTCTCTCTCTCTCTCTCTCTCTCTCTCTCTCTCTCTCTCTATATATATATATATATATATATATATATATATATATATATATATATATATATATATATATACATATATATATATATATATACATATATATATATATATATACATATATATATATATATGTATATATACCAAATTTTTTAAGCAGGACCTTTTTAGGGCTGTAAGACCTTTTAGGAAGTATGGGATTTATATAGTTTAATTTGTTTTATGCAAACCACGGAACTATTCGTTATAAACCCGACCGGGAACATCCATAGGCGATTTAACCAGCCATACAGGACTTACCAACGGAATCACAAGGTTTATACCCGATATAATCCCTCACTAACCATGCCGGGAACACCCCTCTTAGGGCTTACCAACGCCATGATTTAAACTTAGTTTGCTATAAAATTATTTAAACTAACACCCATACCACAACCTTTACCCCTTCAAGGCAAGCTATTCATTAAGAGTCATTACCTTTTCCGATCATACTTAAGCTATATCAGTTATTATTTAACACTTATGAATTTAGCCCATCATTGGGCAAATAAACAAATAAAACACAATTATAATATAGAAAATATAATATAACTAAAGAAATGGAAAGTACCTGATTACCAGAACTTCTTGATTTATTTATTCACAATAACTATTACAAGTAGTATTACAAAAGGAAATTTTAGAGAGAAGGGAGAGGAAAATCTTAGAAAGAGAGAGAGGAGTTCCGGAAAAACCTACCTCCTCTAAATGAAATCTACCCTATTTATAGAAAATATTGTGCACAGTAAAAGTGCACAGTAACCGACATAAAAGTCAATAATCCTACAGTAAATTGAATAAAATTACATAATAGCCCCTTCTAGAAACTTAAGTGGCTTTTTTGATTTTCAAAATCTCTTCTTCAGCTTTCTTGAGTAGATCCGGTAAATCTTCTGAAGTTATACTATTTACACTTTGAGAATCTTCAAAATTATCCCCCATTAAAACATCATCATCAGTAATTTGCTTCTGAATATCTTTTTTAATCTGCTCCATGTAAGCTGCAATTAGCTCTTCTTTAGATAATGTTTCTCCTTTCTTTATTTGAATCTTCTTAGTAATTTTTCTAAAATGACTTTCTTCCATTTCTGCATCATCTGGGATTTCTTTGTCATATTTGGTAATTGTAGTCTTAATAGTATCCAATAGCTCTTGCCCAACCATCTTTCCATCAGATCCTTTTGAGATTAGCTTAGGCCAAAATTTTGTATAATGTCTTCTAAATAAACAAGGTACTTCATCTGAATCTTTCCCTAATTCAATGGTCCATTTGTAAATCCAAGGAACAGAAAATTCCATAAAAAAATTCATAATCGGAGTCTTTGGGTATAATCTGTCCTCTTTGTCCAAATCCATAATCCTTGGCGAAATCTCTACCCATTGATGATATAACTCTTTAAACTGTACTGGTAGTATTCCTTGGGAAGGCCCGAAAAAGGACCACCATTTAATGAACCAACTTGGAATCTGGGTACTTTTAAAAACTTGAGCACAAATTTTTATAAACCAAGAGTGCTTATGATCATCATTTTCATAAAATAAAGTCTTTGAAAATGCCTCCACATAATCCCAATAATTATAATTAATTGACATCTTTTGAATTGGATGTATATACTGGCAATCTTTTAAAGTACTTAGTCCCCATTCGTCTGGTAAAATAATTTTCTTAATAATTATTTTGGAAAAAGAAAAATATGATTTATTAGAATTACTAGTATTGTTATGAGAAATTTCTACTGATCCAGTAGATGTTAAAATCATTTCATAGTGCAATCTATTCTTGTAAGTTTGCATTGGAAATAATGCATTGTTTAAATACCTTTTCATAACAATCCAAGGATTGTGTTTCCATTGAAAATCTTTGTTATCAACATAAATTATAATCTCTTTTATAGGATTTATATCAAAAATCTCATTGTCACTTTTCCCAATTATAACTGCATAAGAATCTTCATTAGAGGTTTCAAAATCTTTATGATCCTCAATAGAGGTGGATTGAATAGTAGCATTGCTACCCCCAGCAGTTCCAGCATTGCTGGCAATAAAATCTAGATATTTCTGGTAATCTGCAAAAGAAGGTCTTATATTTGATGATGAAGATGATCCTTCTTCAAGAAATCTTTTCTGGGCTGGAATATGCCCTAGGGTCTGAAATCTATTCTGATTTGCTCCTCTTCCCCTTCCAGAGGAAGGTCTTGGCCAATTTGGCCTCATCCTACAAAACTGAAAATTAATCATTAGTAAGATATTCTCGGGTAAGAAAATCTGGTAAACTGTTATCAATTCCTTTTTTATAAACAATTTCAAAATCAAAAGGAGCCAATAATGCTTGCCATCTAGCAAACATCTGTTTAGAAACATTGTGCTTAAAATCCTTATTAAATAAGAACTTAGCAGCTTGACAATCTGTTTTGATTACAAATTTCTGATTATATAAATCCGTCTGAAATTTTAAAACACTCTTAACAATAGCTAAAATCTCTTTTGCTACTGTTGCATAATTTCTTTGACTATCATTCCATTTTCCTGAATAAAATTGTATAACATAATCTCTTTTTTCAACAAGAGAAAATTGAGTCAAAATACCCGCATATCCAATATCTGAAGCATCAGTTTCAACAGTTTTTACCCAATTTGGGTTAGCCAAAGTTAAACAAGGGAGTTATTTTATTTTGGATTTTATTTTCTTAACAGCATCAGTGTGAGAATCATTCCAAGCAGGAGGGTTCTTTTTTAGCCTTTCATATAAAATAGCAGTATCTTTTGATAAGTCTTTTATGAACGTAGAAATATAATTTAAACTACCCAAAAATCTTTGTAATTGAGTCTTATTAGTAATAATATTAGGAAATTTTGATCCGAATTCAATCGTCCTATTAATAGGCGTAATTGTTCCTTTTCCAATATTATGACCAAGAAATCTAATGTTACTTTGAAAAAGACACATATTTGGTTTAGAAATAACTAATCCATTTTGAATAACTATTTTTTGAAATAATTCTAAATGTTTGAAATGTAATTCAATATTTTTGGAAAATACTAAAATATCATCTATGTAAACAATAATGAAATCTGTAAAAGGAATAAATATATTATTCATAATCTTTGAAATTCTGAAGGCGCATTCTTCAATCCAAAAGGCATAACATTCCATTCAAATTGTCCTATTGGAACGTTAAAAGCAGTTTTATATCTGTCTTGTTCAGCAATCTGAATTTGCCAATATCCCGATTTTAAATCAAATTTAGAAAAAATGATTGCATCATGTAACCTATTCAATAAATCTTTTTTATTAGGGATAGGATACCTAATCCATTTCAAAACTTTATTAAGAGGTTTATAATTAATAACTAATCTAGGTACACCTCTTTCTTGTTCTGCATGTTTATTAACATAAAAAGCAGTACATGACCAAGCAGAACTAGATTGTCTAATCAAATTCTTTTTCAATAAATTATCAATCTCTTTTTTACACAAATCCAAATATGCAGAATTCATTTGACACGGTCTTGCCTTAGTAGGAATATTATTCTCATCAAAACAATCTTCATAAGGTAATGTCACAACATGCTTTTTTCTATCCCAAAAAGCACTAGGATGATCATTACAAATATTAGCAATAAACTGGTTTTTTAATAAATTCACTTTTCCTTGTAATTTTGAATTTTTTAGTAAAATATCTATTTCTAATAAAGAAATTTCTTGTTTTATAAAATTGACTTGTTGATTTTTTAAAATTAATTTTTCAACAATTTGATTTATTGACTTAGTAAATGGTTTAGTGATAAAATCTAATTGAAAATCTTTATCATTATAAGTTCCTATTATTTTAGTATGATCCCACCTTTTCAAAGGAAATATCGCATGCATGAATGGGACCCCTAAAATAATTGGACAAGAAATATCTTCCACAATCATAAAACTTTGAGGTAAACAAATACCATTGTTACATAAAAAAGCTTTTGGTAATTTATAATTCAATTTCATTTGATTACCATTAGCAGATCTTAAACAATGAGTTGTTTTATGAAAATATCTTGAAGGTATGTCCTTCCTGAACACAATTTACATCTGCTCCACTGTCAAATAAGGCAATGAATTCCTTTCTAAAATTGTAATCAATTTGTAAAGTAATTTTAGTATAAAACTTTTGAGATGTAATAATACTCATTTTTTGTAAAAATTCATTTCTATCTTCACTGACGATATTTGTCAAAAAAGAATCTTTTGTATGATCTTGGCTAATTTTCTCAGTATTACTTTTTTTAGAAATCTCAGTCTCAGAAATCTCAGTTTCATTTGCTTTAGAATTCTCAATCTTGTTTGCTTGTAAATGTAAATCAAAAGTCCTATTATCTTCTAGGCTAGAAATTCTTCTATCATGAATTTTTGACTGATTTTTCAAATAAATAATTTCTTCTTTTAAAATAACAAGTTCTTGTTTTAAATCAGAAATAGTAGTTTCTTTTTCTGGAAAATTTCTTTGGACCAAAATCCTTTTTAACTCGGCAGTTGAATAATAATCAGGTTGCTTCAAGATAGGAGTATTAGAAGATATATTGTTTTGGTTGTCAATATCAAAATCATCATTTAAAATTGTATCCAGAATTTTATTTCTTAAATCTTTATCATCTATTTTCTTTAAAATCTTCATAATTTTTTCATCATTAATCATATTCACATTCAAATCCTGAAAATTTGAAATTAAATCATATAGACTATCATCTTTCTTGCAAGCACAAATATCTTCTGAAGAAGATCTATCAGAATCAGAATATAATTCTTCATTATGAAGAATTCTTAAATCATCCGAACTATAATCAGTAGAAGAATAATCAGATATTTCAGAATTAGAATCAGAATCAGAATTTAATAAAATCTTACACAAAGAATCTTTTATTTTTTCATCCAGATCCAAACTCTTAATCTTTTCCTGAGTTTTGCACTCATTCGCATAATGCCCAAATTTACCACATTTATGACATCTAATCCTTCTTTTATAATCTTTCTTACCCTTCTTTTTGTAAACTTTCTTTTCTTTCTTATCCCAAGAGGACTTATCACGGGAAGTAAACTTTTTCTTATACTTTCTTTTCTTGTCATCTTTAGAAAATTTAGAAAACTTCTTCTTTTTTTTTTGAAGAACCAGGAATATCAAAAGCAAATTGATCACAAAATTCTCCTAATTGCTTCCTTTCATTCAATCTATTCTTTTTGATATGATAATTCATCTTTATATCATTACAAACAGCTAAGCCTTCTTGAGTACAAACACTAATAATTTTCCCATAAGTCAAGGAATCATAAGGAATTTTATTATGCGAACCACGTAAATGTTTTCTCACTCTTTCCGCAAAAATCGAAGGTAAACCATCAATAAATTTAGACTTCCAATGCTCATGACTACAATCATGCAATTCCATAACACGACTTAAGAATACATCTTTATACCATCTAAAATCAGATAGTTGTCTACAACGTAAATTTTGTAATGTTGTTCTAATAGTTTCTGCTTCATCAGTCCATCTACCACAAAAATGTTCAACCATAGTAGTAATCAAAGTATAAACAGCATTTTGTTGTACTTGAGAAGTACTTGTTTGATCAGTAGTCTGATAGGCTAATTGCCCTTCAATTTTAATAACACTAGTAGTATTCATGATAGTATTCTTTTGTTCTTGATTTAAAAAATTATCCCACCAACCTTTAAGTTGGCCAGTGAAACCAGCAACAATCATAGCAGCAATATCACGATCTTGATTTTTATTAATCTTACAAATAGTACTATACATCAACATTCTATGCACAGTAGTAAAAATTTGTTTATCATTAAAACCATCAATATTCCATTCATAAATTTCCTTGCTACTGTAACTATTATTAAAAATCTGATCTCTTTCTTCATTTAAAACATCCATCGGAGTTGGTCTATTGTAATAAAACATCCTTTGAATAGGCTTATCAGCCCATTTTGTATTGATTTTATTAACAAAATCATTTTCTGAAACATTCTGAGTAATAAAATTTTCTTGTTTTGTAGATAAAACAGGTTGAGGCTGTAAATCAATTCCAGTAATATTGGAATCAAAAACAATATTCTTTAGTTTCTCTTTTAAAAGCTGTTCAATTTCTTCAGTAGAATCAGTTTTGAAACTTTTTATTTCCGGAGGAGGTTGTAAAGTATTTTTGACAATTTTTAATTCTTGTTTTGGTTTATGAAAAGCTTCTATTTTTTCTTGTAAAATCTGTGTTTGTTTTAAATAATTATCTAAATTCTTATGCAATGCCATGACATGCTCTCCTAATACATTCAAATAATAATTAGCATAATTTTTTATCGAATATACCTTACATACTATACACTTAGATATATACTACATTATTTTGTGTAGCAGTGATTGTTTATCTTTTAAGTTGATAATTACATTGATAATAACACTAAGTAGAAGTGTAAGTATCCTCGGGAAATGTTAATTAATGATTAGTTTATGAATTGATAATAACCTAAGTAGAACTGCATTAGTAGTATCATTAAATAAGTAATGTTAGGCTCGATTATACCATAAATTTATCATTACATTATGTAGAAATGTATTAGTGACATTTAGCTCATAAATTGATAATTACACTACCATAGTCGTCGGAATTAATGTACAAAAATAATTATTTACTAAAATATTTCTAAATTTTCGACTGAATTCGGTCGGAACGGTTGAATACAAATTTTTTGTATATTTAATTAACCAATCGATAATTAATTCTTTTATACGAATTAAAATATAAGTTTAATAATATTGTGTGATAATAAAAAGGTTTTAAATATATATATATATATATATATATATATATATATATATAAAAGCTATATTTGATATACTATACTATATATACATCTCTCTCTCTCTCTCTCTCACTCTCGCTCTCTATCTCTCTCTCGCTCTCTCTCTCTCTCTCTCTCTCTCGCTCTCTCTCGCTCTCTCTCTCTCTCTCGCTCTCTCTCTCTCTCTCTCTCTCTCTCTCTCTCTCTCTATATATATATATATATATATATATATATATATATATATATATATATATATATATATATATATCGAATATACTTTACATACTACATACACTTAAATATATATATATATACACTTAATATATATTATTACACCAAACCGGGTCGACCCAAAAACCCAATACCCAAACCCGTTTCCCCACCTAAAATCCCTAACCCGATACAATACACAAAGAGAACCCAAATTTGTGCAAAATAGAGCTGCGCCGAGGAACGTCCCTTATTCTTCATCTTCTTCAGCAAAGAGAACCCAAATTTGTGCAAAAAAGAGCTGCGCAGAGGAACCCCACCCTCGTTCTTCATCTTCTTCAGCAAAGAGAACCCAAATTTGTGGGAAAAAAAGGGCGCCTGGAACACTATACACAAGAGATACGGATATACAAAACAAAAAAGGGGGCGCCTGGAACAAAAAGGGGTGCAGCTTTGTGATTCTTGTCCGGAGTTAGCGCTGTGTCTCAGACAGATTTTGTAGATTGAAAATTCTGCAGTCAGACATCTCGCCACTGATTGTAGAGCAGTTGACGATCTAAATTTCTTTGCAAGGCATTCAGCGAAGAAGCTGTTGCTACTTACGTTGGAATTCATAGGGAACTGTTCGTCGCTTCATTTCAATCCGTGTAACTACCGCATTTCAATTAATTGGAGAGCTAATTTCAGGTTACTTATAATCTCCTATGTTTCATTTTGGATCTGATGTCTATGGTTGTAATTTGTTGCGGTGCTATTTTTGTATGAGCTTGAATTTCACGAGCTACTGATGGGTGTTGATTTGTTGACATAGGACATTTAGATACTAGTATTCTTTTAGAAGTTAGTTTAGGCTCAATTTCTAAGCTAATTAAGCAGCAAGGTTTCTCTAATGTTCCTGTTTCGACGTTGCTGCATAGTTAATTGCAGATATGCTTGAGGTTTGCTTCTCAGTTCTTTCTATGTCTTATTTGCTAAACCTCGCACCTTTGTTGTTTTGTTAATTTATCAATTGCTCGGTTCGTTGATCTTACGAGCTACTACATATCATTGTTCTTTTTTGGTTGTCTTAATAATATTTGCTCTTTTAATATATTTTTAACACCTGCTGGAAGTCTTTTATTCATAAAAATGTACACACACCGGTTGGCTACATGTATTTATTTACTAGTGCACGGTAAACAAAACAAAAGATAGCATTAACTCATGAGGAATACATCACTTACTTAAGCTACTAATAAACTCACTTCCAGTTGTATTTAGATACTTAAATTTATGTTGATGAACACTAGCCAGAAATAATGTAGTCAAGGTTTTCAACAAGTTCTTTGCTGCAAGTAAACTTCAATTCCTTCTGACATCCCATTGAACCACAATGTCTTGTAAATATAGTCGAATACATTTAAATGTAAATCCTTCAAAGGTATGAACAACATCGTACATTTAGTCTTGGATGGTCACATGGATTCAGATTGAGTTGAAATGTTATATTACCTGTACAAAACTAGAAGTAGAGCTGACCAAAAGATCAGCATATGATGAAAAGATTTATTCATTGGGATCTATGATTTTCTCTAAGTATATGTTATGTTCTTCATCAGTTATGTTCTCTCTTCTTTCTTGTTTTGAAGCTATTGGTTAAACAGATATAACAAATTGAATCATCTGGTTTTTGTTTGTGTTTGACTTAGAAAGATGTGTGAAAATGAGACTTATGAGAGAGTGACACGGTGGAGGGATATAAATGTGAGCAAATATGCTTTCAAGACCATCAAACACTCTCTTCGATGTGTACAGACGAAGCTACACACATAAGCCCCATTGAAACCAGAACAAGTCTGACAGTTAATCATTTAACTTAAATAATACATATGAAACCAAATAGGGAATACAGGTGACTTTACTATCACATAAAATAGTTGTGTGACTTTCTATTATAGAAACAAGAAGTGGATTAACCTTGATATTAATGTCACCTAAATCCACCATTTTTTTAATTATGAGTACTAGATATATTAATGCCCTTGTGTTAATAGTTTGTTGCTGCAATCATTTGTCAACAATATGGTCATTTTCTTTTGTCAACATTGCTGCTGCAATCACAATTAACTATGATTAATATAATTTATTTGTTCTTTAGGTAGATGGAATCTCGTTGTTGGATATATATGCTACTCGTCAGTTTTTTAGGGAGGAATTTATATAAGGGGTTGAGGAATTTATTACGCATTCAATATCACTTGAACCGTTTCGAATTGGATGGTTGATTAGGTGTCCTTGTGTAAAGTGCAAGTGTTTGCATTATTTTTGACCGGTAGATGATAAGATTCATCTTTATCAAAAAGGGTTATGGATAATTATTTTGTGTGGACTAGTCATGGAGAGATTGATGGTACTAATGGTGTATTTAATAATGTAGTTGTTGGTGAAAATAGTAGGTCGATGGGAAATACCATTCAACATCCGATATACCATGAAATGGTTGCGGATGATCTTGGGATGCACTTCAAATTTGAAACCAACGAAAGTGTTGAACAACCTCCTCATGAAGAAGCAAAATATTTTTATGAAGAGTTAGAAGCTGCTAGTCGTCCACTAAAACAAGGGAGTATGCACTCTCAGTTGTTTGTTGCGGTTATATTATTAAGTATCACATCAGATACCAATATTTCTCGAGAAGGAATGGATTCTTTCATTGGCCTTATGAGTGAACTAGTTGACCCAGCTTTCAACATATCCGAAGATTTTTATAAGGCTAAAATATTGGTTTCTAAGTTAGGACTCTCGTCTATGAGAATTGATTGTTGTGAAGATGGTTGCATGTTGTATTATAGGGGTGATGCAGATTTAGAAAGCTGTAAATTTTGTGAAAACCCTCATTTTATGCGGCTTTCCAGCGGGAAGAAGGCCGCTGTGAAGTCGATGCATTACTTACCACTTATTCCTAGATTAAGGAGGTTGTACGCATCAATGAGTTATGCTCCTCATATGAGATGGCACTATGAAAATATAAGGCCGTCCGGTGTTATTTGTCATCCTTCAGATGGGGAAGCTTGGAAGCATTTTGATAGGACGTATCTAGATTATGCTAGTGAACCGAGGAATGTTCGATTGGGTTTGTGTGCTGATGGTTTCACGCCATTTTCAGTTTCTGCAACACCATATTCATGTTGGCCGGTCTTTATTACTCCTTATAATCTTCCGCCTGAAATGTGTATGACTAGTCCATATATATTTTTAAATTGTGTTATTCCCGGTCCCCGCAATCCAAAGAGTTTAATTGATGTATATTTGCAACCTTTGATTGATGAGCTTAAACAGTTGTGGTATGATGGAGTTGAGACATATGATATATCAACTAAGAAAAATTTCAACTTGCATGCTAACTTAATGTGGACCATTAATGATTTTCCTACGTATGGAATGTTGTCTGAGTGGATGACTGCCAGAAAGTTAGCATGTCCTTACTGCATGGAAAATGGTAAAGCGTTCACTTTAAGAAACGGGCGAAAGCAGTCATGGTTTGATTGTCATCGTCAGTTCTTGTCAGTTGATCATAAGTTCATAAGGATGAAGAACACATTCAATAAGAATACAGTTGAACATGATTTTCCACCTACAATTTATTCCAGTGAGGAAATTTGGGAGATGGTCTAGAATTTAATAAAGTTACCGACACCTTATCTTCTAGATTTCCTGGATATGGTGTTACTCATAACTAGACAAAACAGAGCATATTTAGGGAGTTGCCATATTGGAAGGATAATCTTCTCTGACATAATCTTGATGTCATGCATATTGAGAAGAACTACTTTGACAATTTGTTAAACCCAGTGATGGATGATAAGAATAAGACAAAAGATAACCCGAAGGCTAGACGTGACTTACAATAATATTGTAGGCGACCTGAATTACATTTGCAGTATGTGAACAATTGTAAGGTGTTCAAGCCCAAGGCCAGCTACACATTCACCTTGGAAAAAAGACGACAGATTTGTGAGTGGGTTACAAACCTAAATATGCCCGAGGGCTATGCATCAAACATGGGAAAACGTTCCAATATGGTTGAGGGAAAGCTGACTCATATGAAAAGTCATGACTGTCATATATTCATAGAAACCTTAATCCCTAATTCATTTAGTGGATTGCCTGAAAATATATGGAAACCAATCACAGAGATAAGTTTGTTCTTCAAAGACTTATGTTCTACCACATTAAGGGAAGAAAACCTATTTCAAATGGATCAGAACATTCCTATAATCACTAATAAGCTAGAGAGGATTTTTCCATGTGGTTTCTTCGATGTGATGGAACACCTTCCAATTCACCTTGTACACGAGGCGCGACTTGGAGGCCCTGTTCAATGCAGGTGGATGTATCCATTCGAGAGGTAATGATCAAACCTTGATTTATTCTTGTAATTTTCTTCATGGTTATCATGTAACATTGCAATGTGCAGGACTATCGGCAAGTGTAAACGATTTTTTAAACAGAGATAAGATTGAAGGATCCATATGCGAAGCCTATATTGCAAAAGAAACTGCCCATTTTTGTTCTTACTTCTTTGACAGTCATGTGCCATGTGGTATAAATAGGCCCAATCGGCACAATGTGATAATTGAGATTGATCCATTATATCCACCACTGTCCATATTCAATAAACCATGCCGAAGTTCTAAAGATCGAACACAAAGGGGCCTAACTAGTATGGAGTACAAATCAGCTTCAAATCATGTGTTGCTAAATCGTCCGAAAGTTCAACCCTTTCTTAAGTATGTGTTGACGTAAGATTAATTTACATGGGCTACTATTTAATTTGGTTGATGAAACTAACAAATAATTTTCAATGTGTCGCTCAGTGACTTCATGAGTCAATTTTGTCATGTTGATGTGTAATCTACATTTGAGGCATGGTTTAAAGAATGTGTAAGTTCATCCTACATACTTTCTCACATGTGATTATACATACTTGTGAATATACTTGCTCACTTGTGATTTATATAACACTACTTGTAGGTCAATAATCCAAACAATGGTGTTAATAAATTTTTGCAAGACATATCTTGGGGGCCTGCACCTACGGTTACGACTATGTCTAAGTATTTTGTGAATGGTTACAAATTTCACACTGAGGAATGCTCCAAGTATAAAAAAAAGCAATAATAGTGGGGTGTGGGTCAAAGGCGGTGAAGGAAACCAGGATGGGGAAAATGATTTTATGGTGTTATCAAAGAGATTCTAGAATTGTCATATTCAGGTTGGCCAAATATGAAGATCATACTTTTCCGATGTAAGTTGTTTGACCCAACACCTTAAAGAGATACAAGTTTACACTTGCAGTACAACATAATTGAGGTTAATAAAAAGATGAAGTATGATCGCTATGATCCTTTTATAATTGCAGAAAGAGTTAGGCAAGTGTATTATGCTCCATATCCATTACGGAGGGATAAGGTTGATTGGTTGGTTGTAATCAAAACAAAGCCTGTTGGCAGGATGGAAGTTGAGAATGTACTAGATGTTGCTTACCAAAACGATACCTCAAGTGTTAACCAAATGGTGGATGATCTGTTAGAAAATTACTTGGAGCATCCTCAACGCATATTAGAAGAAGTTGATATGGAGGAAATAACAATCATAGAAAATGAGGATGAAGATGAAAATGAAATAAGTGAAGAGGAAGAATCTTTAGATGAGGAAGGATACGTCGATGAAGACGACTAGCTTGTTAGTGTTTTCAAGCGCTCTTAACTTATATTACTACTAATAACAGGCCAAGCACTTTGGTTTATGTTTTCTTTATAATGTGAGTCTACTTTCCTTGTTTACTTCCCCATATCTCTTTTCAGCTCAAGGAAACGGTGAGCAGATGGTTTTGGTAGAACATACATTTGATGTAAAAGTCCAAATTTCATGGTGCAGTAACTAATAAGATTTTGAAGTATTGCAATATTGTAGCTAGTAGATTTATATTCTCAATTCTAACATTTTCTTTATTTTATACAGATGGCCAGTAGGGGTCGAGGTCGGTCTAGGAAAGGTAAAAGGCATATTGATCATGATGGTGCTACACCATCCCTTCCTTCCACTCCACACTTTCATCCCTCTACTGCTGATGGACGGCAACAATTTTCTAGGCACAGATCGATTCCACCACATCCATCTACTCATTATCCTACCTACCAATCGCCGGTCCAGCAGTATTATCACAATTATCCGCCACAGGGCTATACCCCGCTTACTCATAATGATCCTACCAATAGTTACATGGGTGCATCGAGTCACCAGTCACATAGCCATGTGATACGCCCGTCATCTGCTCCATTTGCTTCATCTCCAGCAGGATCGCATCCATCTAGATTTTAGATTTCCGGATCACAACAGGGGTCTGGACCGCATCAGGGGTCTGGATCACAGCATGGGTCTAGATCAGTGTAGGGATGTGGATCACAACCATCTTCATTTTAGACCTCGTCTCCCTCTCCACAGAGTTCATCTCCTAGAATTTCTAGACATCGTGTTCGGGATAGTAGCACTGAGCCAGATGCCCCCACTTCTGCACATGCTTCAGATGTTCCGGATGATGTGCGTTATGATCATTACCATAGGTTGATCATCAGGCTTGAGGGCAATGGGTATGATTTATTTATTACTTCTTTATTTTTGCCGAATTATAAAAGCTACTATTATTTATTTAATGTAATTGCAATGTTGCAGGTTTATTCCAAATACAATGGTTACAAAGATAATCACTGATATACTTGGCACGTTGTATTTCACACCCTATACGACTTGGAGTGACTTTCCAGAAAGTCTCGTGCGACAGATGTTCAACCAATTTAAGGTTTTAATATAATTCTTATTTATTTAAGCGTTATATTAATAATATTTTCATCTAATATTACTTACTTTATTTGGAGACTAAGTGTTCCTGGGAGGACCAGTATAACCGTGAAATTTATAAAAATTGGGAGTACAAATTGCGTAATAGACTCTCTAATTCCATTAGCTCCGCTCGAAAGCTTAAAAAGAATCCTTCATGGGTTCTACCGGATATATGGGTGGAGCTGGAGAGGCATTGCACAATCGAAAAATTCATGAAGCAGAATGAACATGAAAAGAAGGCCCGAGCATCTGAGAAGGGCGGCTCCTTGCACTGTCTTGGTTCAAGGAGCATAGAGGATACGAGGAGACATCTGGTAATTCCTTAAAATATTTCGGTCTATTTTTATCGAATTATATTTATATATCTCCAAATATTAAATATTATGAGTTCCTGAGACATATGTCCCTGAGATTGTGCATCTTAAACCTACACAAGATTATGAGTTCATTGCCTTTGCATCTGCATATAGTTGTTGTTACCATGTGTTGTTCCTACATGAAGATTCCCATACGCTATAATCATACATGTGTGCGTTATAATATAGATTCCTTTAGCTTGACCTGTGAATCCTCCATGTTGTGTGGCATGTGCTCATTGATGAGAATGACCAGGAATTGTCTCTTGGTTACCAATTGATGCTCCTTCATAGGTAGTAGGTGATCCTTGTTTCCTTCTCCCATTAAAGTCTGCCGGGTAACTAATGAGCTAGTAACATTTATCTTTACTTTTTCCTTTCATCTTGCAATGTTCACAAAATAGACTGTAATTCCTTTTATTCTTCAAAAGTAAACCTCCTTTTATTGCTGAACTCTGCGAAGCTGTAATGCAATTTCCCTCAGCAATTGAGTTTATCCTAGTGTGTGATGAGGTTCATGGCGTACTCTTTTCACTTTCATGTTCAACAATTAGAGTGTAAGCCTGATTTAAAGTAGGGTCCACTGATTTCATTATATTCTACAACTTTCGTTAACACATTTATTATATTTGTAGGAAAAAAATTGGGGAGGAAGATGAGTCATGATGAGTTCTTCATGGAGACTCACATCCGAAAGAATAAAGCACCTACAGATCCAACTAGATAGGTGGAGGACTGGGCAGAGACTACACATGTAAGCTTCATAACTACTATAAATGTTTATAATATTATATAATTACTAATTTTCTATCTTCTAAATAAAGGGTCGCTACAAGATCAATTTGGAGGAGTACACTCAGAGCTTGCCGTCGAATGAAAAGGCGTGCGACCGGCCCATTTCATATGAAGAAGAGAAGATGATATGGTTGGATACTGTCGGTGGTCCTAAAAAGGGGATAGCATACGGCCATTCAGATAAATCGTTTTGGCGCTACAGGGCTGGATTGCAAGGTATAGGGACTTCCTCCCAAGGCGAGGCAATTGATAGTTCGGCTATATCCGCTATGGAAGAGAATATCACAAAGTTAACAGTAGAGCTTCAAGAGACCAAGGCTAGTTAAAAGAAGAGATTTGATATGCTTCAAGGTCAGCTAGAAAGGAGGGACAAACAATTTGATCTCCTTCAAGGTCAGCTGGCCAATCTTCTTGTTTTTGGTGCTTTACCCATTCATTGGTCTCCTCCTCCTTCCCCACTTACCAGCGATGAAGGTCCTACAAAAGAAGATGAAAATGATTGTCCTAGGACCGAAAATGGAGATGATGCTATATAAAAAACTCATTGAATATTGTGTATTGTCAAAACAAAGTTGTGAACTTGTTAATATTTTGTTGCTGGTTAATTGAATGATGATTATATTGTTATTTTGTTATTGAACACTTTCGTAGTTGTTGTGGTTATTAGTTGTTGGTTAGTTGTTGTTGGTGGTGGTTATTAGTTCTTGGTTAGTTGTTGTTGGTGGTGGTTATTAGTTGTTGTTGGTGGTGGTTATTAGTTGTTGGTTAGTTGTTGATGGTGGTGGTTATTAGTTGTTATTTTGTTGGATTTTCATGGTTGAACGGCATCAATGTAAGCTGCCATTATAGGATGTATATTGGTTTAAATTGGTAGGTGGTGGAACCTAAAAGCAGGCAATTCCTGCCCAATTTTTAGAAATATTTCCGACCGAAATCAGTCGGAAACTAATTTTTTTGCCCAGAATTGCACAGTTTTCGACCGAAATCGGTCAGAAATGATGAATTTATATTTATTTCTTTAGTAAATTAAGAATTTACAAAAATTATTTAATTAAATAATCTTGTTATTATTTAATAGTTTCGACCGATTTCGGTCGGAAAGATATAATTAAAAAATAATAATAATAATAATAATATTTTCCGACCGATTTCAGGTGAAAATTTGAAAATTAAACCCAGTCAACCAATAGAATTTTCCGACCGATTTTGGTCGAAAATTTTCGACCAATTGTGGTCGGCCTGCTTTTGTAACAGAAATTAAATAATTTCTAATAGTGTCCACAGATAACGCTAACGCAACAGTAAGTAAATGGAACGGGAAACTTGTACGTGGAAAAATTCTTGCTCAAGGGGATAAAAAAATCACGACCTACACTAGTAGGATTTCAACTTCACTATGAGCAAACCTTAGATTACAACCTATGCAATCTAGGAATTAAACTCTTAATTCATCACTAACTTGTTATACACCTATTACAAGCCACTTTGCAATACACCTATTACAAAGACTTCAACTCACGACTAACTCTAGTCACGACACAAATACTGAAGGTTTATGGTTTACAAGGGGTTTCTAATAAAAGTTTCTAGATAAGCAAAGTAGGTATTACAATGAAGAACAATTACAAAGTTACAACTCAACTAAGAATACAATAGACTTACTGTAGGAACTGGTTCATAGTAGTGTTGTACTTTGTTCTTGATGCACTTGAGAATTGAATGCTTGATAGATAGATGGTTGGAATGCTTGAATGAATTCTCAAGTTTTCAAGTGATGTTTTGTTGTAATGCTCTTTGTTAATACAACTTGGATGACATCACTTTGTCAATGAGAAGTGACTAATGTATTGTGCTGCACTGTTTGGGTGTATATTGCAGCTGTGCAGGCAGTTCACTTTCCAGCTGCAGATAACTGACTACGTACTGCTGTCAGGGGAACCCAAGAGGATCGGTCCCCTGTGCTTCTTCTTTATCTTCTAAAGTCATAGCAACTCACATTAGCTTAAGCCCGTCTTTTTGAGTTGTGTACCAAATGTATCAGGTTCCTTATCTGGTTCTTTGACAGTAATTTGTTAGATCTTCAAAACATAAAATTAAGGTACTGTAAACATGTCAATTTTTCCTTTTTTGATGATGACAAACTTAAAATTTTACGATCATATTTAGAATAACAAAAACTAGATAGAGTAACAGGAACGTCCCAGGTTCCCCCTAAATTTGTGCTTCCCCCTAAATCAGTCCATTTAATTTTGTCAACACTACTCTTCCCCTTTTTGTCATCATTAAAAATACAAAAGGCAAGCAAGCGGCATGAAGAAGTCTAACCTAGCTAACTTATGCCACATATGTGCACACCACAAGATATAAAAGAGAAGCAAAGAAACATAAGCATTTACAGTAAAATAGGAGAGTCTTTATTAATTTTATAAAATATAAGCCTTTGCCATTACAGCAAAGGCAGATTTGGATTGTTTAAAACAGGAGTAGTACATGTGAATTCCATCCATACCACTAAAACAACAAAAAACAAAAAAAAAAAAAGCAAAAACAGTTTCCACAAAGTCATTAGAACAAGAAATATAAACTGGAAACTAGTCACCAGTAGATTAGCCTAAGGGACACTATAAGAATAGGTCTTAGAAGCATGAGCAAGAGTGTTGAGAACGAGATCAATCCGAGCATTTGCGCATATTTTCTCTGTGAGCAATTTCCCCTTCATGTTCTCAACCTATTGCCTGAGATCAACATTTTCTTTGGTTGGACGAGCAACCATTGCACATGGTGAACTGGAGCACCCTAGTGCCTCTTGAGCCTGATTTAGTTGAGTCTCTAGAATAGCATTCCTTGCCTTCAACATCCTAATCTCCTCAGTAGCACTATTCTGAGCATTGATAAGTTGTGAGATTGTCGAAGTTCTTCCTACTCCTCCACCCTTTTTAACACATTCATATTTCTCTAGAGTAGTTTGCAAGAAGGTCTTTTTGGTCTCCACTTTGGGATGTCCCAAAGGCACATTAAAGAACTTGAAGACATGTGTGAGAAGAAATCCATAGAAGGGACCATTATTTCCATCTTTGAAACTTGTCACCTTTTGCATGTACTCAATCATTATGGCTAGCAGATTAATAGATCGAAACTCATCCAATACTTCCATCAGATATAGTTCAGACTTGGATGTGATAGACCTCCTCTCAGCACGATGTAGCAAGACTTTATTCACCAACCCAAATAGGAGATGAGACACAGGAAGCAACAATTTCTTATGCACTAATTCCCCTTGCTGAACCACTCCTTCATTAACAATTGCATGGCTAAAGTTTGTGCCACAGACATCCCTAACAGAAGACATACCATCATCACGAACCTTGAGAATGTCTCCTAGCAGAGCAGAGTCCATAACAATGTCTATATCATTAACCAAAGCAGATATATGGTCGGATTCAACAGTGAAGAGGCTAGCATAAAAACTTTGGACCTCATCCTTATAGACCTGAGCACATCCACTTTGAACAGATATCCCCACTGTTCAAATTCGACCATTTTAACTATTTGCCTCATACCAGCCATCTCACATATTTCTTGGTCAAATGTGTAGCCCCACAGAACTTTCTGGTACCTTAACCTTTCTTTACCAGATACACTTTCACTTTTCACTTTCTTCAAAGAACTGGTTCCTTCACATTTCCCAATTTTCTTTTACCAAACTTCACACTACACTTACCCTTTCCACAGGATTTCATTAGAATATCATCATCAGACATTGACTCTTCAGCCATCACTTGTTTCAACTTGTCACTACTTTTTACTGACTTTCTACTAGCCGCCGTAACAACCTCCTCGGAAGCACTTTCAGCAGATTGTTTCATTTTTTGAGATCTGTTGACTCAGGAACTTGGTTCCATTTCAGCTCCCTCATCCACTTCCACTACACGAATGTTCTTGTCACAAACAATATCTCCACCTTTCACTAGCCTCCTTTTTTTCTTCTTTCTACTCATTTTACTCTTCTGCAGGGTAGACTCAAGAACCTTCTTTTTCTAAAACCTCTTAGTAGGTTGCTTAGATAGGGCTCAAGAGTGGCTATTTCCCTCCTTCTGGCAATGAACACATTTAGAGCAACATTATCCTTATCTTCTTCATAACTGGACCTCATAGCAGGAAGTACTACTTCCAAAGGCTCAGCATCAAAGTGAGAAGAAGGAGCAAGGTCGAAAAAGACCTAGGAAAAAGATTCCTGACCTGTTTCCTCATAAGAGAGGTTAGTTCCTTCAAGAGGGTCCTAGTAGTTTCTTCTGGTGCAGTTGTTCAAAGAGCACCATTGTTCCTTCTCCCACCAACGACTAAGTATCTTCCCTCTGAGACTCAGGCATAGTAGAGGTGACCTCACATACTATTCCTTCAATAGATATAGCCAACATGTTTTCTATGGCCTCTTTCTCTTGAGATTCCATGAGTGCAACAAAATATGAGAGGAGAGTACCTGTAGACTGATCAACACCATCCTCAGAACCCTTTTCTACCTGTGGAGTCTCACTTTTTTCTCCATTTTTGTTTTGTTCCTTGAGAATCTCAAGCGACAGAGAAGAGAAACTATCAATTTTGGGGATTTCAGAGTTCTCAACACTTGGAGGGAGAGTATTGTCTGAGGGAATGGTGAGAGTGATAGAGGGTGAAGGAGAATCGGGTTTAGGTGTCTCACTTTCTACAATGGTGGAAGGGGGACAGAGGAATCGAGGGTTTTCTCTTCAATGGTGGGAAGGGTTGTTTAATCTTCAGCCATGACAGATGATTAGTTTTAAGGTTATGGAGAGGCTGGGAGAAAAAAAAAGAGAGGCATAGATGATCGTTCAAGATTTGGAGATGAGAGGGTTTTCATGAGGAAGAACGGAATTATAAGGGAGAGAGAGAGAGAAACTGAAAGTACAAGATGGTGTGAATTGTATATTTTTAAACTTATCGACTTATTAGTTGACTAGTTTAGCAGTTAGTTGACTGGATATAGCAATTTAGCAGTTATAACATCAGAAAAGAAATTCCAGAAAGTAAGTGTAAGACTTAAAAATACCGGAATTTTTATAGTGGTTCAGATTTAATGTGAATCTCAGTCCAATCCTCTTGGGTTACACGAGAGTTCTCTTCAGTAAATGTATTTCTCCGAGTACGGTGAAAATGATTTGATAATATATTTCCCTAACATTCGTTTTCCTCTTTTTGATACAATACCTCACCAGTGTTATACTCTCCTTTCTTCTCTAACTTGTTACACAGTAGATCTTATAGAACTACAATGTTTGTTTGCAGTAGAATAAAGAGAGGGTTTTTGGTGTGATCAAAGTATATCTGACTAGGGTCTAAGGCTGGGCATAAATACTTTGATGATGATCAAGGCTTGACAACCCAAGAGATTTGATCCTTGGAAAGATATTGATTGTTTCTAATAATAAGATAGCTAGCCATTACTTTTCCTTGATTTATTTCCTTCAACAATTGTATGTAATGAAGACTTTCTCCTTGATTGTTGGTTCTTCCAAAATTAGTCGCATACCAATCTCTAAAAAATCTTCGATCTTCCGGAATGTTGCCCTTGATTCGTGCCTTAAGTTTAGGCTTGCTTTGTCTCTCCATTGCAACTGGTCGATACTCTTTGCTTATTGATTGGCTTATAGTATTCTTTCCAAACTTGCGAGTCCTTTCCATATGCGTCCAGATTTGCTGATTGTATTATAATGTTTGCTGATTGATTTCTTTTCTTATTCATCGGGATTGACTCCAGCAGTCTTGTAGTATCTCTTTGACTCCATATAATTGATTTCCTTCATATGTATATTATTTGCATCATTAGAACTGGATCTAAAAACCTCCCTCTTTTTGATGATAAGAAAATAATATATAAATGTAAACACTAGGCGACTTCCATATATTTTATTCCCCCTTAATGTATGTTGTTGACTAGTCCATGAACTCCTCCTCAATGTATGTAGCTGACTGGTCTATGATACTCCCCCACAATATATGCAATTGACTGGTCTATGAGAGAGTCGACTTCTATACCTATACAAATATATATATTTACCTCTACAAATATAACCTATACTTTCTTTTTCGCCCCCTTTTTAGTATCAGCAAAGAGGGAACAAGGTAAGATTTAAACATAATGGATAGCATTGAAGCAGAAGAGTTATAGTGATCATCTAACGACTACGAAAATAGCCTTTAATAAAAGCACATCAAAAAATAAAAATTATCCAAGGGCTGAAAACACAGCCCAAAACAAGCTGAGCAAAAGAAATTGTCTTAAAACATCCACATTAACGGTGTAGAAACTAAGTAAGGGTGTTGCATATGGCCTCCGTCAATTGTTCAAAGCTCGCATTGGCTGAGATGCTCATTCCATCAAACCTGTCATAAATCTCCCCGAAGGCTTTGACAGAATTCTCCCTAACCCTGAGAACAACAACTCTCATTTTGAACACATCACACCCTGTTTCCTTGAAAATATCATGAATGTCACCAACAGTAGACTGAGTAGTTGCAAGAAGATTTTTTAATTCAGAGAGTTTAGAGTCGATAGCACGATGCTTTTCACCAAGATCAAGATTGTCAAGACTAGGATGAGGAATAGAGGTGAAGGTTTGGGCTCTATAGAGGCATGCTTCGCGTCACTATCGTGTTTCTTAACCCAGAAGCCTTCGACACTCACATATACCTTACTAGCAAAGGCTCTAATATTGTAGGACTTAGAGACAATGATGAAGGGATATCTAGACAGGGAAATTTGGTGAGCATATAGAATGTGAGTGATTGCCATGCCATAAGGAAGACTGGTGGGATCTTCAACACTTTCGATCATGAAACTGATAACCCATGAGGAAATCTTGATTTTGAGTTTGTTGAAAAGGCAAAAAAGGAAGAATGAGTCTCTTTGGGAGAAGAATTAAAGTGAACCAGTACGGGGAAGCAAAGTAGTTGCCACAATGTGGGCTAGAACCCAAGTTTCGAAGCTAACATCACTAGGACTTAATTGGTTTGGAAGGGGTTTAGAGGGACATTCAACAGTACATTATTTGGCTTGGTCATAGAAAATTTCAAAGTAATCGGGCCAGGTATTTTTAAACAGCATAGGAAAACCAGAACAACGACACTGAAAAAGATGAATCAAACAGGGCACAGTCAAGAACAATGTGCTTATTTAACACTAGAGATTCCAGCCTATCAGGTTTTCTAGAACAAAGATTTTCATAAAATATTTTAACCAGGGGTTCATATATCTTAGGCGGAGGAATAGAGAAGAACTTAGCCCAACCTTGATAAACAAAAAGGTCTTTGACCTTGAAATTTAGGTCTTCATGTCGTCATGGTCGACAACCCTTCCATGAGAAATGGGTTTATCTTTCAAAGCAATGAAGAAATCCTTATTTTAGGAATCCCAGAAACTGAGGTCAGATTCAAGAGAGGCAGAGAAATCAACCTTTGATTTCTTTGGGGTAGACTAAATAGGGGGTTCTTCCATGGGTCGCTTACCTAAAGCTTTTTCTCCTATGAGTGGAGAGTGTTCAGAGAAGTCTCCCTGAGAAGAAGCGAAACCCTCATAGCGATAGGACCCTAGGTCTACCTATTCCGGAGGCATAGTTAGGGGTTTTGCTTTGGAACGGGTGCTTTTTTGGTATAGATAGATGGATTTATAGATGCTTAGCAATTGAAGGGAAGGAGCTTGATCGAAGGTTTGGAGAGATGATGAGGATGAGAGTGACTCAAAAAGGTTTTCCACTTTAAGAAGAGATTTTTGGCGGTTGAGTACAGAAAAGAAAAAGTTATCAGTTGAAGGGACGTGATGATTGGATTTCCAACTTTGAACAAAAAATTGATGTGAAAGCAGAAAAGAGAGGGAAAAGAGACGGAGGTGTAATTAATTCCTGAGCGAAGGACAATCATTACCCTGTAAATTCATAATAGTACATATAGGTCCTAAAACTTATTAGTAAAGCACGTAATGCCAAGTAATTCTCTTATTCACAAAATCTCTCTTCTAATAGAGGTTTAGTAAAAATATCAGCTAGCTGATCAGTGGTTCCAATAAAAGATATTTCTGTATCACCATTAAGAACATAAACAACAACAACTACCTAGTATAGTCCCACAAAGTGGGGTCTAGGGAGGGTAATATGTAGACGGGCCTTACCCCTACCTGAAAGGGCAGAGAGGGTGTTTCCAATCGACCATCGGCTCAGTGAAGGAAAGGAAAAAAAAACAAAAAAAAGAGCATTAGTAACTCCAACAGAAATAGCGTAAATAATTATCTAAACATAAGAACCATAAATAAAATAGCATGCAATAATATCAGACAGTAACTACCATAAATAACTACCATAAGGGAGACACAATCCAATACACAAATCATCCATGGATAGCCTTTCCAAGCCTCACCCAACCCCGGGTGAGGAGTACGAAAAAATCTAGGAGCCCCTATCCTACGAACCTAATACTAGAACTCCAGACTCTCCTATCAAGGGCCATGTCCTCAGAAACCCGCATTCTAGCCATGTCATGCCTAATCACCTCTCCCCAATACCTCTTAGGCCTCCCTCTGCCTCTCCGTACGCCGACCATCGCCAGCCGCTCACAACTCCTCACCGGGGCATCAAGACTTCTCCTCCACACATACCCGAACCACCTCAGCCTCGCTTCTCGCATCTTCTCATCCACCGGGGCCACCCCCACCTTCTCTCGATAACTTCATTCTTAATCTTATCTAACCTGGTGAGCCCGCACATCCACCTGAGCATCCTCATCTCCACAACCTTCATTCTCTAAACATGAGAGTTCTTCACTGGCCAACACTCCCACATACAATATGGCAGGTCTAACTACAACTCTATTAAATTTCCCCATGAGTTTCTGTGGAACTTTCTTGTCACACAGGACTCCTGATGCAAGCCTCCACTTTGACCACCCCGCTCCTATGCGATGAGTGACGTCCCCGTCAATCTCTCCGTCCTCCTGAATAACCGATCCAAGATATCTGACAATGTCCCTCTTGGCGATGACATGAGATCCAATCATCACGTCCCTGACTACTTCGCTCAACTCGGCGCTAAACTTGCACTCCAGGTATTCTGTCTTAGATCTGCTTATTTTGAAACCCTTAGACTCAAGAGTCTATCTCCATACCTCTAACCTCTCAGTAACACCGACCATCGTCTCTTCTATCAAGACTATGTCATCAGCAAATAACATACACCAAGGCACATCCCCTTGAGTATGTCGGGTTAGAGCATCCATCACCAAGGCAAACAAGAGATGGCTAAGCAACAATCCTTGATGGAGCCCCATAACCACTAGAATATGGTCTGAGTGGCCACCCACCGTCCTAACCCTAGTCTTAGCTCCATCGTACATGTCCTTGATTACTCTGATGTAGGCTTCCGGCACGCTCTTCGCCTCCAATCACTTTCATAGCACCTCCCTTGGGACCTTGTCATACACCTTCTGCAAGTCAATAAGCACCATGTGCAGGTCCTTCTTCTAATCCCTGAACTGCTCCACCAGCCTCCTGACAAGGTGGATAGCTTCTGTAGTGGAGTGACCCGGCATGAAACTGAACTGGTTCTCAGATATAGATGTCATCCCTCTCACCCTCGCCTCGATCACCTGCTCCCAGACCTTCATGGTGTGATTTATTATATTGATACCCCTATAGTTGTTGCAGCACTGGATGTCCCATTTGTTCTTGTACAAGGGCACCACTGTACTCCACCTCCACTCCTCCGGCATCCTTTTGGTCCTGAAGATCACATTGAACAACCTGGAGAGCCACTCCAATCCTGACCTACCCATGCATTTCCAGAACTCCACCGGGATCTCGTCAGGCCCAGTCGCTTGACCCCTACTCATCCTACGCAAAGCCTACATGACCTCCTCCACCCTAATGCGCCTGCAGTACCCAAGGTCTCTATGTTGCTCTGAATTCCCCAACTCTCCTAGCTCTATGTTACGATCCCCCTCCTCGTTAAGTAAGTCTCGAAAGTACGCCTGCCACCTCTGCTCGACTTGAGACTCCCCCATCAGAACTCTACCATCCTCGCCCTTGATGCACCTAACTTGGTCAAGATCGCGCGCCTTCCTTTACCTTGCTTTAGCTAACCGGAATAACTTCATGTCCCCGCCTTTCTCCCCTAATTCCTCATACATGCGACCAAGCGCCGCGTTTGTAGCTTCCGTAACCACCAGCTATGCTTCTTTCCCTCGCCACCTTGTAGATATCCTTGTTCGCTCTCCGTTCTTCCTCGTTTGTTCTCTCTGCCAACTTAGCAAACGCCTCCTTCTTCACCTCCTTTTCCTTCGACTACATCGCTCCACCACCAGTCACCCTGATGTCTGCCTGAATAGCCCTTGGCTACCCCGAGCATATCCCGTGCTACCTCTCTAGCCAAGTTCGTCGTCTCTGACCACATAGCGTCCGCTTCCCCAGAAATTCTCCAAGCTCCGCCCTCAGCTAACCTCCTCTCCAACTCCTGTGCTATCTCCTTAGTCAAAACACCCCATCTACTCCGCAGTTGTCCCCGAGCACCCCTCCTCTTCCTCTTAACCCAGAGACCGACATCCATCACTAGGATTCTATGAAGAGTCGAAAGGGACTCTCCCGTAATAACCTTGCAGTCCTTGCACATACCCCTATCGCCCTTCTGAGGAGGAGGTAATCAATCTGAGTCCTCGCCGCCAAACTCTTGAACGTGAACAGAAAATTGAATAGAAAATCAGTAAGTAATTACCAGAGTTTGAACAGAGAATGAAAAGATCGGTAAAATACCAGGCTTTGGGGGAAAAGGGTTTTCAATACGAAAAAGTGATACACAAATCGATATATATATATATATATATATATATATATATATATATATATATATATATTACAAATACAATGGTAAAATAAATGCTTTACCAGAAGTTTATAGAAACAGATCTGAAACACAGCTAACCAAAACTTCTTTATGATTTGATAGTCTAAAGAAATTATTTTGAAACCCTAATCTTGAAATTTTGAAAAGGCTGCAGCTGATTTGAGATGTGAATTAATATTATCATTAGCAGAACTTATTTGGCAGCCTCGATCTGAGATTTTAAGAAGCTAATTGTGAAAGCAATGAGAGCAGCGTGCCAAGAATCGGAACCCTGACGCTGACGACCAGAATTTAAACAAGAACGGAGACAAGAACTTCAGCAGATCTCGATTGATAACCTCGAAACTCGCCTAAAAGAGATTCCAAATAAGCTTCAATTGGTAAAACTTACCAGTTGTTCCATCTCACATGTGGCTGTAGAGGGTGGTCTTTTGGCGTGAGGTCAAGGAGAAAAGCAGGGGTCGTTTGGTGGTCGAAGAAGCAGCAACTGAAGGGACGGTCTGCTCCTCAGGTTTTTCCAACAAGTTTTGAGTTGAAAATCGTGGGGGTGGCACCGTGAAGTCAGAAACGAAATGATACCAAAAACGTTAGCAATGACTGTGCGGTTTAAACAATCGTTACCATCACCCTTAAGAACATGATCTCTAATAAAGTGATGCTTGATGTCTATATTCTTTGCTCTCGAGTGATGCACATGATTTTTTGAAAGACAAATAGCACTAGAATTATCACAAAAAATTTGTATAGGCTTGAAGGAAAGTTCATAATCACCCAGTTGATGAGATATCCATAATAGTTGTGCATAACATTGTCCTAAAGCAATGTATTCAGCTTTAGTAATGAATAGTGCAACTGAAGCTTATTTTTTAATATTCCAGGATATTAATTCCTTTCCCAGTAATTAACATGTACCGCTTGTGCTTTTATTGTCGTCTTTATCATCTACAAGGTTAGCATCTGAAAACCCTTCTAATTTAAAGGAGTTAGAATGAGGATACCATAGTCTATGAGACACAGTCCCAATAAGGTAACGAATGATTCTTTTTACTGCGGTCAGGTGTGATTTCTTTGGAGCTGACTGAAACCTGGCTCATTTACATACACTGAACATAATATCCGGTCGACTTGTTGTCAGGTACAATAGTGATCCAATCATTCCATGATATTTAATTTCATCAACAGGAATTCCCTACACATCTTTGTCTAGATTTGTGGAAGGACTCATTGGTGTGCCAATTGATTTTGCATTGCTCAAACCAAATTTTGAATCAATTCTTTTGTGTATTTGGTCTGACATATAAAATTTCCTCCTTTAATTTGTTGAATTTGTAGTCCAAGAAAGAACGCTAGCTCACCCATCATATTCATTTCTAATTCGCTTTGCATGAGATTTGAAAATTCCTTGCACATAAGAGGGTTAGCACTACCAAATATAATATCATCAACATAGATCTGAATGATAAGGTTACCTTCCGATGATCTTTTAATAAATAGGGTAGTGTTAATTTTGCCTCCTATGAAGCTATGATCAACAAGAAAGTACTCAGTCTATTATACCAAACAACTGGATCTTGCTTTAGCCCATACGGCGCCTTAGTAAGCTTGTATACATTATATGGGAATTCTAAATCTACAAACCCATGAGGTTGTTTTACATAAACTTCTTCCTTAATGAATTGGTTAAATAAGGCACTTTTAACATCCATTTGAAATATTCTAAACCCTTTATATGATGTGTATGCCAGAAGAATTCGTATGGATTCCAAACAAGCTACTGGAGCGAAGGTTTCATCGTAGTAAACTCCTTCCTATAGTGAGTACCCCTGAGCAACCAGTATGGCTTTCTTTCTTATGACCTTTCCATCCTCATTCAATTTATTTCTGTAAATGTTTGCTCCCAAACGCACACGCAAGTATACATAGTCGACGAGTAAAATAGGATTATAAGTCCAGATATCGTACCCACATGGACTTGTGATTAACTATTAACTAAATAAACCAAACAATTTATCTATTCAAGTGATTCCTAAAGTATGAATATTTAATTAAAATTATCTAAAGTAAAAATATTTAGATTAAAGAAAACAAGTTGGCTAATTACAGAGACAAATTCAATATGAGTGAATATTTTAGAGATATGGGTTAGCTAACAATCCTGTTGAGATCTCCACTTAAATCGTCTAATTAATTTATTTGGTTTATTGGTTGACAGGGTTAATATTGCTCGTAGCCTTCTCCCGAAGTACAACTCGCATATCCAAGCTAACATAATGCCTATATTCCTATGGAATTAGCCTTAGCAAGAACACATTTATAATTCCTATATAATAACCAAGCAAGGCGATTGGGAATATTCCTATCCTAACCGCAAATACGCTCCCTCTCAAACTTAAGATCTCGCTCTACTCAATCTTATATGCAATCTAGAGTTCCCTCTCCCGAGTTCACTCCTAAATTATTAGATAGTATTCAATTGATGATCAAGCAATCAAATAATTAAAAACAAGATTGAATAAATAAACCAATATGACAAAATTATAAGAACAATTCAAGCTTCAAACTAAAATGTTCATGTAGCACCCAAAACTCTAAAACTAATAAACTATGAAATTAAAGGAAAAGAAGAGAAGAAAAAATAGTTAGAAGCCTCCTCTCACCGTGGTGTGTGTTCCCCCACGTGAATTTTCCTCCAAAGTGTGTTATATCCCTCTAAAGAGGCATCTCCCCCCCCCCCCCCCCAAAAAAAATATGTTTTCTCTTGCTTTTATACGTGTTGGTTAGGTCAAGGCAGAAATAATCTTGTCCCGGCGAAATTGGACAAAATCACGTCACTGGTGCCCACCAGGGCGCTGCCTCAAACTTCCATTCTTCCTCCAGCACCACAGGTGGCACCGGGCACTGCTTGTGGCGCTCAAATGCTCAATTTGTCTGATTTTGTTTGTTTTGGCTCAAATCTTATGCATTTCGCCCCCAATTGCTCCCGGATCATTCCTACACCTAAAATCCTTCAAATTAATATAAATAATAGCATATAACATCCCAAATTCATGAAACAAATGTAAAATATGAGGCGATATATATATATATATAAATATATATGCTTTAAGCTAAACATCAAAGACCCACTTTTTTCCGATTACAGAAATATTTTCAGGTTTAGGTATCAGACTCCAAACTTGATTCTTACGAAACAGATCTAGCTCTTCTTGCATAGCTTGAACCCAACTCGAATCTTTTAGAGCTTCCTTTATCTTCTTTGGCTCAATCTGAGAGATTAATGCAATATTTGCTTTCTTTTTTAGAGCTCCCCTTATTTTCATTCCTTCATATGGATCCAGCATAATGAACTTTTGAGGATATTTAGGCTCGCTTCTCCATTCGTTTGGACGAACTATGTTGGCAGTCAACTTGATTGGTTGATCTGTTACACTACTACTGTCTTCACCAGTTGACTGTTACAGCAGATATGTCATTCGACTCTTGAGGTTTGCTTATCTCCTAAACTTCTTGAGCTTGATCTTCATTACCTACAATAACTCTTTTCTCGACCATGGGATTATTTTCATCGAATATAACATGCACTGACTCTTCCACACATAATGTGCATTTATTATATACTCTAAATTTACTATTTAAGGAATAGTCTAGAAAGATACCTTCGTCACTTCTTGGATCGAATTTTCCATGATTATACTTACCGTTATTGTGAACAAAACATTTACTTCCGAAGGGATGGAAGTGGCTTATATTGGGATGTTTATCTTTCCACAATTCATATGGAGTCTTTTTCAAAATTTCCCGTATGAGATATCAATTTAGAATGTGACATATTGTGCTTACACCTTCTACACAGAAGTGATTTGGCAGTTACTGATCTAGCAACATGATTCTTGCCGTATCTTGGAGAATTTTATTTTTTCGTTCCACAACTCCATTCTGTTGTGGTGAGCATGGTGCAGAGAAATTATGCATATATCCTTGATCATTGCAAAATTCTTCAAATGCTCTGCTTTCAAATTCTCCACCATGATCACTCTGAATTTTTGAAATAAGATATCCCTTCTCTCTTTCAACCTTCTTACAGAAAACTTCAAAATTTCTTAATGCTTCATCCTGATTCGTCTTCAATAGCACATCCTATTTTCTTAAATTTTACCTCATATCCTGAGTCACAAAGTTGACTTATGCTCAAGAGATTATAGTTGAGGCCGTCAACCATATAAACTTCAGTGATATCATAGTTGTTGTTAAAGGGAATTGTTCCAGGACCAACTAGTTTGCCTTTTGAGTCATCCCCGAATTTAACACTTCCTCCATCAATTTATGTGACTTCTTTGAACAAGTTTTTGTCACATGTCATATGACTGGAACACGCACTATCTAGATACCATTTTACTTTTCGGCTTATTCTGTGGTGTTCCTGCAAAACAAGGTGATTACTTTCTTTTAGGCACCCAAGCTTGCCTGGGTCCCCGAGGGTTAGTATTTTTAGATTCAGAGTTCTTTTTTGGTTTCCAAATCCATCCTGAAATGTTTTCTTTACGAAAGCGACAAAAGGAATACTTATGACCACACTTGTTACAGTAATGACATGTAACTTCTGACCCACCTTTAGGTCTTTCATTCGTGTTATTACTAGTCAACTTGGTTTTGGCTGGTCTTTTTCCAATTGACTTGTAAGTCATCTGTTTTGACTTAACAGAACTGTAACTGGTGGACTTGCGCATGCCATTAAGTTGCATTTGAAATTCCTCAAACTTTTCTTGAAGTACTTCTTTTTCAATTTCACATACTTCATGTTTGAGTTTCTAGTCTTTAACTTCATTAGTGAGTCTCTTAAGCTCATTCATCATTTTTTGAGACTCTTTTAAAGTTAAATCAAGAATATCCTGCAATCCATTGCATCTTTCACAATTATAAGATCTTACCTCAGTGGTTTTACCTCGTGCCATGAAACAGTTTTCATTTTATTCATCTGAATTGTCCTCATCTGTCCAACATCCTAAGGATTTGTTCATTTCATTTTCCAGAATTTTCATGAAGCAGAGATTTGCTATTTCTTCACGATTTGAGGTGTCTTCATCACTCTATCTTCCGAAGGATTTGTTCTTCTTGAAACCTCTAGAGATCTTTCTTTTTAGTTCTGGGCACTTTGCTTGATTGTGTCCAAATCTTCCATGTTTGTAGCACTTTCCATCATTCTTATCTTGTTCATTGTATTGTTTGGATCGTCTTGGTGGAATTATTCCTTTCTTTGTATTTCGGAATCTTTTCATTAGTCCATCCATGTTTCTTGACAGCATAGCGATCTCTTTTTGTAAAGCTTCAGGATCATCGTCAATTTCGTTTTCAGCTATTTCAGTTGAGTCCTTGATACAACTATTTTCTTTTTTTCTTCTTGACTAGTCTTCTTTAGATACGTCCTTTTGGAAGCTATGAGTTCTCCTCTTAACTCATCATAGGATAGTTTGTTTAGATCTTGAGATTCCAGTGTGATTACTTTGGTCTGTCAGGCGGTTGGCAAACTTCATAGAATTTTTCTAACTTGATCACCGCTGGTATGGGGCTTGCTGAATGCCTTTAGATCGCTAATTATTTTGCTAAATCTAGCAAACATCTCTTCAATGGATTCTCCTTCTTTCATTAAGAAGAGTTCATAATCGTGAACTAGCATGTTGATATGTGTTTCCTTTACCTTTCTAGTTCCTTCATATGTGACTTCAAGCTTATCCCACATTTCTTTGGTGGTGTCACAGCTTGAGATTTTCTCATACTCTTCACCACTTATAGCATTATGAAGCAAATTTCTTGCTTTGTTGTTAAGTTGTACCACTTCCAATTGCTCTTTTGTGTATGAATCTATATCTTCATGGTCAGCAAGTGGAGGAGCGGCAGTAGGTAAGGGATAATTTCTCTTTATGATGACTCTCCAAACTTTGACGTCATAAGCTTTGGTAAAGATCTCCATTCTCACTTTTCAATTGGAGAAATGTTGTCCATTGAAGTATGGTAGTCTAACTTACAAAGTTTCTTTCTGAAAGAGAGCTCCTATGATGACTTGATTTGCCATGATTTTTTCTCACAAGCTGTCAAGAAAAAAAAGATGTGAGCCTTGCTCTAATACTAATTGAAAGTACAAGAGGAGGGTGAATTGTATATTTTTAAACTTATCAACTTATTAGTTGACTAGTTTAGCAGATAGTCAACTGGATATAGCAATTAGCAGTTATAACATCAGAAAGGAAATTGCAGAAAGTAAGTGCAGGAATTAAAGACACCGAAATTTTTATACTGGTTTGGATTCAATGTAAATCCTAGTCTTGTCCCCTTGGGTTGCAAGGGAGTTCTCCTCAATAAATGTGCTTCTCCGAGTACAGTGGAAATGACTTGATAATGCAGTTCCTCTAACACTCATTTTTCTCTTTTTAATACAATGTCTCACCAGTGTTATACTCTTATTTTTTCTCTAACTTGTTACACAGTAGATCTTAGAGAACTACAACGTTTGTTTGAGCAGAATAAAGAGAGGGTTTTTGATGCGATCAAAGTATATCTGACTAGAGTCTAAGGCTGGGTATAAATACTTTGATGATGATCGAGGCTTGACAACTCAATTGATTTGATCCTTGGAAAGAGATTGATTCTTTCAATGAATAAGATAGCTGGTCGTTGCTTTACCTTGATTTCATTCCTTCAGCAGATGTATGTAATGAAGACTTGCTCCTTGATTGTTGGTTCTTCCAATATTAGTCGCGTACCAAGCTCTACAGAATCTTAGATCTTCTGGGATGCTTCCTTTGATTCGTGCCTTATGTTTAGTCTTGCTTGATTCTCTCCATCGCAGCTGGTCGATAATCTTTGCTGATTGATTGGCTGATAGGATTCTTTTCAGATTTGCAAGTCCTTTCCTTAGGTGTCCAGATTTGCTAATTGTATTGTAATCTTTGTTGGTTGATTTCTTTTCTTATTCATCAAGAATGACTCCAGCATTCTTATAGTATTTCTTGACTCCTTGTAATTGATTTTCTACATATGTATATTATTTGTATCATTAAAACTGGATCTAACAGAAACCGCTTCTGAAACGGGGGTAAATTTTTTGGAAGATGCAGTATTTCAAAGGGAAGAGAAGGGATTTTAATGAAAAGACGTAACATGTAGTGTCTAAAAGGGTTGATGACATGGCACTCAAAAAAATTCTTTTTATTGTTTCTTTTGAGATATGTATGAGAAAATACAAGATTACTAACCTGTGGTACAAGAACCAGGTTCTTGACCGGTCTTTCAAAAATTCTCAACCCTCTTTTACCGCGTATGTATTGCTCTGCCAGCTTCTATAATCAGCATGCGTGTCTACCTGTGCTTTTCCTGTCCACAAATTAACCTACATAATTAGCATTAACATACCCAATAAGATTAAAATTGTCAACTGAAGGATAGTACAGAACCAGTTCATGTGTTCCCTTAAGATATCTCAAAAAAAATTTGGCCCAAAGTGTTTCACGAAATACAATCAAGGAATGATATAGGGGAAGACACTTACCATATGAAATTCTCGACCCAAAGCGTTTCATGAAAGTGGGACAGTCTCGAGTCTCCACTACATAGGGCATCATACAGGCTACCCAATCCTTTATACCTGCAATAGGGTGAGGTGGACGCCCCATGGTTGCAAACAAGAAGCAAATAACACTAAGGTGAATGAAGAAGAAAGGAAAGAGTAAAATGAGTGGCGGCACTTATAGTTCTCGTTCTATCGCTCCGGGAACCTAGCGGGGTCAGATATGATGTGTGCGGTTCTGACGAAGACATACTTGTTCAAAACTTACGACTCGCTCGGTTGTCGGTCCCAACCACCAACCTTTTTGTCCCACGGTTCTTCAAATGCACAATAGTACCCCAATGAAAGCTGGGTGAAAACAAGTGTAGAAGATGGTGAATGGTAACCTCACACCCCGCCAACTCCACTTATTTTGTCAAAAACATGAGTATTTTAAGCGTGTACGGGGATATTGTGTCAGGAAAACCTAACAGAATCGACAGAATTCTTCCGCTAACGAAAAAAGGAGAAGGAATGACCAATCACAATGGGGTACTCATAAAAAGCACAGTACCTAGGCCTATATGGACTTCTACGAAGTCCCTTCCCGCTGGAACCATATCAACGTAAGCGGGAATGTTAAATTTTTCACAGAGACCATCGATATGAACTTGCTCAATTTTGAAGAACACGGGATGGAAGTAGGAAGAGGATCCTTAAGGAAGTCACTTCGAGACGACGGGTGCCTCGGCAGCAACTCCTCCACGATGGGAAAGTTATCCCTCTCCTCCACCATCATGGCCTCATCGCCAGAGGGGAGTCCCACGGATAATGTACGGAGTGACATCAGAAACCCCCTCACGAGATCGATGTGTTCTAGGAATCTCTTCGGCAGAAAATGTATTAAGGTAATAGGGAAAGCTAAGAACGAAGAATGGGAGAAGAGGGAGTAAAGAAATTGTGGAATATACACGAGAGAGATGAGAAAGAATAACCGGAGATGAAATGGCTAAGAGTTTTTGAAAAAACAAACCCGCCACCTATTTATAGGATTAGGTGGCACCAGAATCGAAGCGGAAGGCTGCAGGAGGGCACCAAAATCCAAGCAACAAGCCATCAGTCTTTGTCTCTAAAACACGCATAATGATGACGCATGTGAAAATGACATCATTTCCCGATAAGATGCACTACTCAGGGTCTTGTTGGGCACGCTAACGTCCCATTGTTGGCCAAGCCATAACACTACGAGAAACCAAATTTCTCCACGGGAGTGGGCGGTGTCTGCTTATTGAGGATGCACCAAGTTGCAACCCCGACAAGCAGAGGCACTAACTGTATGGGTCTAAATTTGGATGATCACGATTATTGAAAAACACGACAGAAGACGAGATTTTCATAGCACTGCGTCCTGTAGAGGACGAAAAGCAGCAAATGAAGGAGGACGTATGATTTTTACAGTAATGTAGGCCCAACAGGGAGCATTAGGAATATAGTCTCAAATATTCCTTATGATATGTCCCTTAGAGTTCAGAAGGGGATTGTCACTTATGGGAGATAAACCTTGTAAAAAGTGAGGTTTTCTTATTTTCGAGAGCTAAGAATACTGATTGTAACATCTTCTTACTTGAAAGATTGGCATTTTTAATATTCGATCACTCACTTCCACAAGGTCAAAAATATTACTCATTGTATTCATCTTTTATACCTTTTTGTTCTAGAGTTTATTATGTTTAGCTAAAATTTGCTCCTTTATTCTCTTTAATTAATTTGTTCGCAAGGTTCCGCCATCTTTTGAGTCAAACACATATAACTTCAAATTAAATCAACCCGAGATAAACGTCCTCCCATAAGATGTTTGTTTGGTTTATGGTGAAGCATGCATCTGGCACTACCAAATATATATAGCCATATATGGGACAGAAAATTTAGTGGAGTATTTATTTTGAGTTCATCACAGATACAAAGCTTGTTCGGATAATTTATATACCTAGTTCTCAACGTAGGTTAAAGACGTATACGACACTCTAAAGCCAAATAATAACTCCCTACTCATCCAATCCTTCAACAAAAGTCACGCCAGTTGAACTCAACCACGAGCCGCCTTGAATCAGCTCAGCCACCGTAAACGGCCTAGCCTCAGCAGCTTCAGTTATGACATGATAACCCGGCCACTTCACCCTCTTGCTAGTACCTGCACCAAAGGCGGATCTATAATATAACTTTGATGAATTAAATATTTAAGTTATTTAACATTAAACTAGTTGTGTATTCGGCTCTGGATTTAACATTTATTAAAATTTAGTAGTTTTACATATATATATATATATATATATATATTTATATTTCATGTCAAAATGTTGGGTTTAGATAAACTTAACGACCTGCACCAGGTCCATTGTTCATGTACTCCCCATAGTATAATGTCTTCAAGGCAAAGTCTCCACTCCACTCAGACCAACCAGCTGGATCTATGAGATCACCTAGGTATGATTCCATGACTACAGTTCTTGAATATTCCTTCCATGGCCTACCAAGATATGTTTTGTATTCACTCTTGACTGGTTCAAGGTCTGGACTAGCTATTATGTCACATAATTGAATGGAAGTTCCCGTGGCCTGATTTGGATCTGTACGGCCTTGTGCAGTCACCATGTTGTTCTGGTTTTTACCAGGTTTTCTAGGTACTAGTTGGCATTTCTGGAGTACAACGGCTGCATTACCAAATATGAAGTCGACGGTACCTGCAGCGACAGATTCAAATTTAAACTTGATGATAATTCGATAATAGTTCGTAACACGGATTCTATCAAAAATATTGAGTTCAATTGAGCTGATCATAGCACATAGGCTAAATCTGCCTGAAAGTACCTGTTACGTAGCTGTCTCTATAGAATTGCCTTAGAGAATGTGCGTAAAGGGTATCTTGATAAGCATCAATACGACACCGATTTATGACAGACAAATCAGCTCCCACTCGAAGTGCCACTGCTTGGTGTTTCTCTGGTCCTGCTGTATTTTGTATACAGATGTCTTGTAGTATAAATCCTTGGCCAACTGCAGCTGCAATAGGATGAAATGCACTAGTATAAAATAGATTTCAAACTTTATGTGTAACTTGGTTCTAATTTCTGTAATAAACTTTTTAACGCAAATACACGGTTTAAGCAAAAATTATTATGTTCTGCACGCGCTAGCTCCGCCATGACTTGTATAACACGTGTTTCTTAACCGAGAGATGAATGCAAAAAACACCATTAGGAACAAATTTTAGCTGCCGTAGTAAAATAATAGGGTAGGGGACCATTATACATATAGATATAGATGGATCTTATTCAAGTGCGAAAGGGCCATGATATATTAATGCAACTCATAATCGATCTGGTGGCTAGATAAGCAAGGATGGGCTGGACAGAGAGGCAGTATAGCCAATAATCAACTACTACTCATTTAATGCAAATCAATAAGAAGCAAAAAAAAAAAATCTTTTTAACCCCCAAGTCTTAGCAGACCATCAACATGAACTTTTTCCTCTTTTTTTGGTTTTTTTTTTTTTTTTTTTTTGTGGGGGTGGGGGGCGCTAAATTAAAATTAAAGCACGTTGCATTAACAGTTTATACTATGTGCATCGTTGTAAAAACTAGGATTATTACATATCAGGTTAACCTAATTATCATTCCTAATGGTGACTTCAAGTGGAGTAGTAATTTATTTTAAGCAATTAAATTGTATTAATTGTATATAAATAAAGTTGCATTGTAGTGTATATGTTAAACTCTTACTTTAATGCACCATAGTTGACAAAAATCATGGAAATTTGAGCAACAAGAAAAAAGGAATAAGTAGTATGATAAACTGAAGACTTACCAAGAGTGGCAGAGCGGAAGGTGGTTGATCCATCCACAACATTAAGGCTACCAGTGATAATGGTAGAATTCATGCCATCGCCAACAATCATCAAGTTCATTTTCTTCTTAGTCACCTCCACATTCTCTTTGTAAATTCCCTTCTTGACATAGATCACATACCGTGTCTTGCTCTTATCTGGTGCTGCAGCAACTGCTTCAGTAAGTGTTTGATAATCCCCTGATCCATCTTGTGCTACCACTGCATTAGCTTTAATGTCCTCTGCTGGACTCTCCAATAACTTCCTGTCCCTTGAATTCACCCATGATGGCATTTTCCCTAAAAGCGGCCTGAAAACTTCCTCATTTGGATCAGCTGTAACAGAAGCAAGAATTGCCAAGGCTGTTTTGGCTCTTGAGATTAACTCTTCAAGAATTATTCCAATTGAAGTAGCGTTGTTACTAAGGGAATTAAGTCCATCTAAACACGTGACGTGGTTAGTAAGCATCCCACTTAGCCAGATTTGTGCATTGGCATGTGCCAAACGGCTTCTTGTTTTACCAAGTGCTGCAATTGAGTCAGTCACTAAATCATTTGACAGGTCAAGGAGCTCTAGACAGTCAGTTAAAGCCCCCCGTTGACTAATGTCATTGATGTGGTTTCTGATCTTGTGAACCACTGGAATTGCACTGTTCATGTGATGGACATATTTTACTAGGACTTTTTGCAGAACTGTAAATCCATCTGTATTGGATGTAACAATTCCATCAGATACTAGCTCAGAGATATGCTTGAGGCAGAGTTGTGAATCTTGTGCAGACTCACATAGTTGTGGACCAGGTAAAGATAATAGATTAGAATGCTTAATCTCAAATTGATATGGAGCAACAAGAAAAACAACTGAGAAGAGAGCAACAACGAACGTAATGACGAAAGTGAGGATTTTGCAGCTTATTATGGGATTTTGTTTTGGTGTCTCTCGTAACAGAGGTTGGCAAGGAGTAGCCATTTCAGAAGTTTGCATCCGTGATTTACTAGGCGTTCTGAAAGACTTTCACTCTACTTAGTATATATATCAGCCTCAGCAAAATTGAAGCAAACATCGGCACGATTAGCTCTTACTAATGGTCCCACAAAAGAATTAAATCAATATAATTACACTATTTATACACATTGACAGTTGTAATAAATGTTTTGTACTACCATTACAGTTAACATGTTACAAGATGTTACTTCTATTTTTTTTTGTAACAACTGTGAATATTACCATTCCAACCAGGGAAACAGTTTTTTACAACCTATGAGCTTCTAGTGTAAGCAGATACCAGATCTCCAAATATATCAGAATCTATTTACGTATTCTCTGAAGCAATTCTTTGTATTTTCTATCTCTTATTCCCTTATACACTATCTCCACTCTGTCTAGTATCTCTTTCCTAATTTTATTATTTAGAAGGTCTATGCTCACATTAACTTTCCTGAATATTTTCCAGTTCCTTACTTGCCATGTATAATATAGCATGGCTCCCCATACAGCAGCTACTATCTCCTTCTAAACTTGGCTCCATCTTTTTCTTTGGATCCATTTGATCTCCTTATTTGCTTCATTATTATGAATTTTGATAACCATCTAGCTAATCAACTTTTCTCTGAGGCCTGCTATCCATTTGCATCGTCCACAAAGGTGAGTCTGAGTCTCCACCTGATTCTGCTCACATAAGCTACACTTGTGATCTCCTACCTTTAACTGCAATCTCTGCATCCTTTCTTTGGTTAGCATTTTATTTTGACATGCCAACCATACTATAAATCTCTGTTTAGGAAACATTATTTTGCTCCATATTAGCTTTACTTCCCCTTTCTTAGACAGAGCACCCAACATATGCGGATAACTCTTAGACATAGAGTATTCTCCTGATTTTGACAGGATGTATTTATCACTTGGATACCATCCTACCATTTGAAGCTTTAGAGTGTTCAATTCTTTTCAATACCAGCTATGATGGTGGTTGGCGGTCCCATACATTTTCCATATCCTTTATGTTATACGGTTTACCCACTTGACCTATAGAGAGTCTTTTTTCCTAGTTAATTGCCATACTAGTTTACCTACTGCAACAATGTTCCATTTTACAGCAGCTTTTGATGTTTAACACTCTATTCTGTTTAGGAATACAGACCCTATCCCAAGTTACTAGGTTAACCTTCCTTTTGTCTTCGGTGGCTCCCCACAAGAAGTCTCCCCATTTCTTGTCCACAAGTTTTACCACACTTTGAGGCAGAATAAACACAGCACTCCAGAAGTTATATATAGAAAATAGAAAAGCCATTATTATTTGCAATCTCTCAGCATATGCAGTTGCCTTGTGTAGGTTGTGATTTTGCTTTTGATCTTGTCTACTAGTTTCTTGCAATCCATTTAATTCCACTTCTTTAATGTAAGAGGAAGGCCTAGGTACCTTATAGGAAATGTCCCTATTGTGAATTTAGTAATCCTCAACATATTCTGCCTTGTCTCCTCATCAACCCCTGCTACAAACATGCAAGATTTGTCTATGTTTGCTTCCAAACCTATGGCATCACTGAAATGTTGTAATGCCTCCATTCCTCTAGCTATGGGTTTCAGATTTTCTTTGCAGAAATTCATCAAATCATCTGCAAATATTAAGTGAGTTAACTTTGTCTCTACACATGGGGTGGTATCTGAAGCCAAGGAGTTCACTCATCTTACCAAGAACCCTTGTCAGGTACTCTATAACTAGAACAAATAACAGAGTGAGATAGGATCCATGTACCTAAGCCCCCTCTTACCTTCAAAGTAGCTATGATTTTCACCATAATTTCTTATAGAGAATGGGGTTATAGTCACACAAGTCATCACCAATTTAGTGAATGAGTCTGGAAATCCAAATCCTTTCAGAGCTTCCTTTATGAAATCCCAATTAATTATATCGTATGCCTTCCTCAAATCAATTTTCATAAAGCACTTAGGAGTTGTTATCCTATTACCTCAGTAAATTATGGCATATAAGGATATTATGAATCAGTGATCTACCTTCAACAAAACCTGTTTGATTCTCGGCTACTAGTATTGATACAACTCTCTTAAGTCTTTTGTACAGCATTTGAGAAATGAATTTGTATATGATAATGAAGCAAGAATTGGTCTGAATTGACTTGCAAACTATGGAACTGGGACTTCGGGAATCAAAGATATTACTGTTTAGTTGACTTGCCTTAATAGTTTTCCATTTTCCATGAATTCCAATGCTGCAGCAGTCACATCATTACCAATGATATTCCAAGCTTCCCTGTAAAAACCACTTCCATAACCATCTGGGCCTGGACTTTTGTTCATATCTATATTGAACGTAGCTTGTTTCACTTCCTTGACTGTGTATGGTTGTATGAGTTCCATCTGCTGTGTAGAATTCAGTATAGTGTCATTCTTTAGAAAGCTATAAATTGCTTTTGCTCTTCTTCTTCCTTCCCTACCAAGCGTAGTTTCATAGTAATCTACAAGAATATCTGCAATGCTTGCATTATCTGTTTCCAATTCCCCATGTTGATCCTTGATCTGTGTAATGGCTTATTGGAGTCTTTTGTGTCTGATTACTGAGTAAAAGTATCTGGTGTTATCATCTCCTAGCTTAATCCATCTTGCTTTGCTTCTTTTCAATAAAAATATTTCAGCTAGATAAGAGGAATTCTTGAATTTCTGATATATGGTATCTCCTGTTCTTGTAAAGCTTTATTAGAGGGGTCAGAATGCAATCTATTCTCAGCTTGACTTAAAGCTGCCCTATATTCCTCTGCCTCTGTTAAGATATTCCTGAAGTGCTGATGATTGAGCTTCTTCAATGCCCTTCTTTAGTAACTTCAATTTCTTAACTACTTGGAACATATTATACCCTGCTAGTTGTTGTTTCTAATCTTGTGTCACAACATCTTTAAACTGAGGATGTAGAGCTCACACATTATAATATTTAAAAGCTTAGCCTTATTCCCCCCTCCTATGTCTTTACTTATTCTCAGTGGACGATGATCACTTATTTCCTCCACTAAATATATAGCCTGAACCACTGGCATATAATCTAGCCACTCTCTATTGACAAAAGTTCAGTCAATTTTAGAAAAGACTCTATTATCACCATGTTTTTCATTCCATGTATATCTACAACGTCCACATGGTAACTCCATGAGTTCACAAGAGTCAATATACTCTTGGAAATCCACCACTTCACCCATAGTAACTGGATTTCTTCCTATTCTATCATCTGCTAGCAGGACAGAGTTGAAACTCATGTTACCAACCATGGTTGCTTAATTCCTTCACTCATACTTTCTAAATGTTGTCATAAACTTCTTCTTTCTTTCCTTGTATTAAAAGCATACACAATTATCATATAAAATTTCTTCTGCAGAACAACATATATAACCAGGCATGTTATACTTTGGGAAGTACCACTTATGTACTATCAGGTCTCCATGCTACAACTACTCAACCATTATAATGGTGATCCAGATTTGTAATGTACTTCCATCCTCCAAACATATTATTTATTACTTTCTCCATATTGTTAGTTTTCACCTTGGTCTCAAGCAAATTTACTAAACCTATATTTTCATTAGTACAATTGAGTTTTACCTATTTTTGTTTGTTAGGAGCATTTAAGCCCTTAACATTCCGGCTTAGCATGTTATCCATGGCCTTTTGAAGATAGGATAGTAACTCCTCCATTTGAAACTTGTCTGCTTTGTGGTTGTCTACTTGTGATGCACTCACTTAGCACACTGAATGTGATGTGTACTGCTTAAAACTGTTGTATTTGTTCCTTAGGAGACTTCCTTGTATTATAAGGTGTCACCCATCCTTTTGCATTCATCCTCCCTCCTATTGTTTTTGTTAGCTCCTTCTCATATACTGGCTTTGTGATTTCAACTCTTGTTATTGCTTCTGCTTTGTTCTCTTTCTTCTCTTTGTTTGTGTCTTTTCATTCTGGCTCAACATTTTGTTGCTTTGGAGCAACGGTTTGCTTCTTCCTTCTACATTCTTCCTCTACGTGACCGTACTTGGGACAATGATTACATAGAACTGGCTTATAGTCATATTGGATTCTCTGTTCAATCAGAACCCCCTTTTTTAGTCTTGAATCTTACCTGATCAGGCAAATGAGAATTCACAACTACCTCAATAAGGAGTCTAGCAAAGTTGAGACCTATCTTGTTTTCTGTATTCCTGTCCATCATAAATGGCTTGCCAATCATACTTCCTATCTTGCTAAGCCCTTTAGGACACCAATACTTGAAATCTAATCCATGTAGTTTCACCCACATTGGAATAGTATAGAGTTCCTTCCTAGTAAACTCCATATCCTTATATCATTCCTCGAGAATAAAAGGTTTATTGTCAAAATGATATATCTCTCGCTGCAGTATCTCATCTTTTTCAATCACACTGTCAAATCTCACTATAACTATGTCATTTTTAAGCATTGAGACCTTGTTAATGTCATGCTAGCCTCATTGTCTTTGTATGTAACTGTTAAGCACATTAAAGGGAGGGTGTGTTCCTAGCACATAGAAAATAGTGATATTCTTCCAGAAATTAATTTCAGAAGTAATATCCTCTAGTTCGATCTCACAAATTGTTATTTCTCCATGCTTACTTGGATTCACATACTCCAATTTAAATCCAGCATTTGCAACTTTTGTTATATCAAAGCTTTCCCAAATTGATTTCTTAGCCCTAGTTTCTACTACTTCTTCAGCTTCATCTGCCCATGATTTCCTGCCCGTGTTGTTTTGTACATGATTATTCGCAGATTCTTCTATTCCTTCCTCCCATTCCTGCACCACCCTTTTCAATTTTTTCATTTTTCCTACAACTTTTTTTTCCTCCGCCATTATTGTTCCATTGGAGCTAGCCATTACTGCACCATTGGAGATTGCTTCAATTGCTAAATCTATATCCAATTGTGATGGTAATTCAATTCTTCTTGTCACTTCTTGTTGACTATCTTCCTTCTCTTGCCTCGACTTTGCTCAATTTTAACTTTCTTGGTCACTATTTTTAGGTTTTGACTGTTACTGCAATTCACCATTACTTCTTGATTTTCTCGCTTCTTCATCGATTTTATAGGTTGTCTATATGATTCTCTTGTTTCAATTATCTTTTGAGTAGGAATCCGAGTTCTCTTACCATGGATGCGCACATTTAGCTAACGTGCGCCGAGATAGAAACAGAGTTCGCGTCTCGTCAGTCTTTAATTTTTTATGATGATAAGTTGGTAACCAATAAATGTGATACTACTTGTTTTATTTTCAAATTACTAATTTCGATTTTTTTAGTTATTATTTACTAGTAATTATTTTTTAAACAACCTGCTAATATAAAAAGTATTTGCTACAATTAAACTCTTTAGAATATCATTTAGAGGCCGCATGCAATAATGGTAGGCAAATGCTATGGCATCCACTTTTGAACTTTTGTATTACAGTCAAGCGACTGAAAATCTTGACCCGCTGATATAGCCTTATAGTATGTTGTCATATGATACACCTCAAAGATTAAAGTAGCTTTAATATTCAAAGCCAAAGGGCACAGCTTAAGGGGGAGAAAATCCTATTTTTCTACTTCACTTCTATTCCCTCCTGTCAAGTTTAATTGATTTTTTGATTTTTTTATGGTCTAATATTTGTTTATTTTCATATATTAAGAAGGAATTAACTTCTTCTTTTCAAAGTTACCATTGAAGTAAAAAATCTATAAATAATTTGTTATATTTTTAATAAGCAAATCAAGGTTAATAATCAATTTTATTATTTATTTCCTAGTATGTGTGAAAAACTAAAAAATCACTTAAAATGGACACATGACTATGAATGTTGAATTGAGGGCTGATAATTTTCCCCCGACACGACCGTTTGATTAAGTGTACCTGGGTACTCATTATATGTGATAAAACGTGTATGGTTAATTGAGACACTTGTAGTATAATCTACAGCACTGCCAGTCGGTGCGTTTGCATCAATTACTTTCAATTTTAAATATATCTGCAGTCGCATATTATAAGTTTAATATTTACCTTAAATATAAGGTTAATTTTGGCCAACATTTATAATTGTGACTAATTATTTTTTGCCGCATTAAAATAATTAAACTAGGTGTGAATTACTAGGAAGATATAAATCAGCAGAAAGTCAAAATTTTGGCTTCGAAGAATCGTTTTTTCTTCATTTCTTTGTTTCATTTAAATGTTTTCAACTGTTTGTTATTTATTAAAATATAGATAGTCAAAATGTTTACATGTTGAATCTTTTTTATTCTTTTGAATATTTGACATGGAGAGCTAGAATTTCAAACTTATAGGTTAAGAGTCTAATTCACTTAAGTTACTGGTTTTAATCCTTAATACATATTCAATAAATATTTTAAAATAAATAAATAATTTGACTAAAAATTATTAGATTCGGTCGAACTGGCAGTTGGCACTCTAGTTTCGCTCTTACCTTCTGCTTATTTGTATTTGTGAACAATTCACGTATGGGTTCAGTTACTTTAATGTGAAACGAAATAATTTTATGACTTTATTATTATATTGTGTACTGTATGAAACTTACCATATATTGTATACTAAGAATAAAAAATATAATCATATAAAGTAGTAATAAATTTTAGATCAGGATCTAAAGTCTAAACTGGCAATGATGGTCTGTAATGATATGTATAAATATTTATGTTGTCACTTAGATGCACGAGCTTGAAGGGGTAAATGTTTGCTAGCGAGGTCGTCCTCTAATTTTCTGTGAATGCATATGTGAGGGTCAACAAAAACTGTAAATTAGTCCTTCTGCAGTTTTGCTACACGTGAATGAACCGGAGAAATTGGGGATACTTGGTGAGGCTCGTGACCAACCAATCGAGTAGTCACATATCTCCATTATTATTCTGCTTTTCCATTTATTTGAAAACAAAGACCTTTGTGGTGGAGGTAGTACATAGTCGTCTAGCCAGTAATGTAATGATTTTGACAAAGAAAAAGACTTTGATTTGAAGAACAACCACTTAGTTTGGTCTTAAGTCGGTACATAGCTTATTAAGTCATATAGACCATCTTGAATAGAGATCATTAATCAACAACAACAATAATTACCCGATATAATTTTATTAGTGGGATCTGAGAAGGATAATATGTATGTAGACTTTACCTCTATCCTGGGGTAGAGAAATTATTTTTAATAGACTCTCACCCTCTAAAAACTCCCCATCTTATTCTTGGGGATACTCGAACTCACAACATCTTGGTTGAAAATAAAAAATGCTTACCATCAAAACAACCCGCATTTTCTAGAGATCATTAATCATCAAGAAATATATGGGATAACCGAGATTCTTCTATTTTTAATCCGAAGATTCTTATCTAAGTACTGACCAATAACTTAAAATTTGAATCATGCTACAAGTGTCTAGAGAAATCGAAAAAAGACAAACAAATGTCTGAAACAAAAATAATATATTAAAATGTGATTGTTTGCAGAAAAAATAATAATAATTAAAGGCGAATTTAAAATTTAAATGATTTTAACCCTTAGGTTTCTAATATTAAATATATTATATTTTTTTACCACGAAGTTATATTTACTATTTATTATAATTTCAATAAAAAAATTATATGAGCTCAATAAAACCGTACCTAAATGTACATCTGCCCCTGTCTTAGACGTGTATCTTTTCAAGAAGAAGTAGAGCATAAATGTTAAGGCTTTCAGTGGAGGCGCATAACGTTAATATTTTTGTAAAATCAACCCGCTGGTTTAATCTTTAGAGCGGGGTGAAGGGTCCAAGGTTATTCAATAAAATATACATAATTTACAGTCCTATTGCCCATCTGTCCATTTCATATAACAGCATTATTTATGAAGTTCACTAGTCGTCTTTTATTACAATTTCTTAAAATATTCTTTATGAAGTTTTAATTCTGAGATTAAAGAATTTTAATATTCAATCTGCAAATTCTAGACATGCAATTTTCTTTCTTAAAAGCTCAATAATCAATGTTTTTAGCCGACAGAAATAAGATACTTCAAGCCAGCAGGCTGAATTTGTTTTTAGAAGTGAATCATTTACACCGCATAATTTTTTGTCACTCTTTAAATTTTGTTTACATAAATCCAATGGACTAGATGTAGTCTTTGAAAGTAATTGGGACATGATCTAAAATAATTACCTCGAAAAGTGGAAATGCCTCTTTAAAAGTTGTTGGCTGAACTTCTTTTTCCCACAAATTGAGCATAATAGCTACTAGGATTGTGCATTATTTGGGTCAACCGAAAATCAAAACCGATCCGTGTTATTCTGATTGGTTTGGATTGGATTTTAGCTCTTTGAATTTTCGGGTCTGTAATTTTATTATGTTGAATATCGTGGATCAATTTACCTCCAAACAAATCCGAAACCCAAATTTTTTTATATATAGATGCTCTTTTAAAAACTTTAAGGTTTCTTTATGTTATAAATAGAACTCTATTTAAGGTGAATGTCTATATTTAGAGAGATTCTAGGGTTTACTATTTGGTGGCTAAGTCATCACCTCCCTATAAATGTAGGGGTTCTATTCTATTGTAAACCATCCCAAAGTATCAATAAGAATACTCCTCTCTACTTCTCTCTCTATTGTTCTTGTTCTTGTATTATTGTTCTTGTTCTTATATTATTTCATAACACGTTATCAGCACGAGTCTCTAGCCAATTGAATTTGATTTCTTCCTTCTTCCAGAATTTCTATACGGAAAAATATGTCGCGTTCTCCGGCATCAAATTGGCCGCCGGAGTCGACCAAAGTTGCCGGAATTTGTTGCCGCTTCCCGATGAACTATTTTCTGGCTTGTGCATGGATGGGACGGACAATCCGCCAATGGTCCATGCCGGATTATTGCATCTTTTCCAATCTGTTTATGCAAACAATTTCTTCCTTAATCTGATTAAAATTCAGGATTTAAGGTAAGTATTTTACTTTTCTCTTTCAAATTCTTGAAATTCTACGATTTGATTTCATATACAAACAAAGACAACAAAGTTTGATAATAACTCTAATGGAGTTTGTAAGAAATTACGCTCACATGAAGTGGTAAAATTTCTATGCCTTGCCATGATCAAATTCATGTATGATTGTGGACAAAGAATTAAAAAAATCCGTCCAATTGAATTTGCTCCATTCCCTTTAGAGAATGTGGTAGTAGTATGTGATAAGTCTAAAAGAAGACAAATTATTACCATGAAGGTATCAATGAATGTGGACGTGGCAATAGACGAAATTATAATCGTCATCATTGTGATAATGAGAATAATAAAGATTCTCAAAGTAATCTTTCACTTTATGAAAGTAATATTTGACATGAGATTATATATATAGCACATACAGATGATTATGATCCATTCCCTGAAGTGAATGTGATAATTGTAATAAAGCCCGTAAGTATGAACACGTTCTTGATGTAATTTTGTTTTATGTCTGACATTATGAAAAGAAAGTTCGTTGCCCTTGAAATTTCGGGCAAGAACTATATGACATGGGTATTGGATGCTGAAACCCATTTGGATGCAATGGGTCTTGGAGACGCCATTAAAGACAGAAATAATGCATCCACCCAAGACTATGCTAAGGCCTTGATTTTCTTGCGCCATCACCTTGATGAAGGTTTGAAATTGTGCTAAGGCCTTGATTTTCTTGCGCCATCACCGTGATGAAGGTTTGAAACTGTGCTAAGGCCTTGATTTTCTTGCGCCATCACCTTGATGAAGGTTTGAAACTGTGCTAAGGCCTTGATTTTCTTGCGTCATCACCTTGATGAAGGTTTGAAAATTGAATATATCACAGTCAAAGATCCACCTATCTTGTGGAATGGCTTAAAGGAGAGATATGACAACCTGAAGTTGGTCACTCTGCCACAAGCACGATGCGATGAGAATCCAAAAGCAAATAGTTCATAAACTACATATTATCGTTGTGGTGGAAAAGGGCACTGAGCGAAAATTTGCCGTGTACCAAGACATTTGGTTGAGCTTTATCAAGCATCTCTAAAGAATAAAGGCCCTGAAACAAATTTTGTCTCTGACGACAATTTTGACATCACCCACTTGGATGTGGCAGACTTCTTTGAGCACCCTGAGGGGAAAATATACCACTTAATTGGTGATGGATCTGTGATGAAGGAAGATGGAATTGTTTAATTTTATTTTACTTATTTGTATTAGTTAGTGAATAAACTAATAGTCATTAGTATCAGCTCGTATTAGTTAGCTTATGATATAATGTTAGTATTAGTTCTTTAGAATGTTTCAATATGCTTAAATTTCAAAGATATTTTTATTTTCCAGTAGAGTTAATTGACTAACCTAACAGTTAGTCGATTCTCTAATATTTCGCATTAAAACTGGATTTTTCCGCAAGGCAAGATAGTCGACTATCTGATTTAGATAGTCGACTAACTTGATGACTGTTTACTAAGTTAGTCGACTATCAACTTAGTTAGTCGACTAACTAATATTTCGCATTAAAACTGGACTTTTCCGCAAGGCAAGATAGTCGACTATCTGATTTAGATAGTCGACTAACCTAATGACTGCTTCCCAAGATAGTCGACTATCAACTAAATTAGTCGACTAACCTCAACAGATTTTGAAAATATTGTTTAAATATGAACAAACGGATTGAATTTGTTTATTCTCATGTTCGTATATCTCTTTTGATTAATTGATTCATGTACCACACATACGATATTCAAAGAGAAGAAATATTACTCTCATTTAAGTATGTGTAAGGCAGATGTTACTACAATTTCTGGTAGTAGTAAATTGATTAAAGGCTCCGGAAGAGCAACTATAACTCTGCCTAAAGAAACAACATTTTAGAGAATGCAATGTTCTCCTCCAAGTCTAAAAGGAACTTGTTGAGTTTTAAAGATGTCATTCAAAATGGATATCATATTGAGATAATAGATGAGAATAATCTTGAATTCCTCATTTACTCATGAAAACGAGGCTGCCCACTTCGGTTTGGGGTCACGCCATTTTGCATGCGGCAATGCTAGTTCGTCTCAGAACGACGAATTATCACAAATATTCCCCGTTGCAATGAGTTTTGGGTCATGAACCTAATATATCCCACTTAAGAATTTTTGGATGTGCAGTATATGTGCCTGTAGCACCGCCATATTGCACCAAAATGAGTCTGCAAAGAAGGTTAGGAATATATGTTGAGTTTGAATTGCCCTCCATTATTCGCTACCTCGAAACATTGACAGGGGATTTGTTCACTGCACGATTTGCAGACTGTCAGTTCGATAAGACACTTTTCCCAAAATTAGGGGGAGAAGTTGGTGAAACCAAACGGGAAATTTTGTGAAAAAATGCATCATTATCTCATCTTGATCCACATACCTCTATTTGTGAAAAAGAGGTGCAAAATATTATCCATTGCAAAGAATAGCAAATCGAATGCCAGACGCACAGATTTGAAAAGGATAACAAAATCACATATCCCCGCAGTGAATGTGACAACATCTGATTCACGAATACATATTCATTATTGGAAGAATATGAACATGAAATTGGTATTGAATATGCCACACTCACCCCTAGAAGGAGGTTTGAGATGATATATGAAAATAATGTCATTGTTATGGTATGAATAGTCATTGGTCACGTACCTATTGTACGCCAAAATAATTTGTCAATGTGATTATCAAAGGACAATAATAATGCAAGAAACATATCTTGCATATAATTTTGACATGACCATAATGGTATAACTTTCTTTTTAAAAGAGATATTCACCACATGGATGTTGATGAATTTGTGGTAGTACAAAATTAATTGAGAGCTCTAGAAGAGCCAATTATTACTATGTTGGAGAAACACAATTGATTACCAATAAGGTATTGTGTTGTAGTAAGTCTCAAAGAAACTTATTCAGTTTCAAAAGTATATGCGAAAGCGATTGATTATATTGAGACTATAAATAAAGGAAAGATTTGATATCTTCTATTACTACAACTTGTAGCGGGATAATCTGTATGTGAAAAACTACCCGCTTTATTCTCCAGTTTATACTACACAAGAATACCACAATAAAGTGGACGTTTATTGATATAAAAACCCATATCATAATAAACTTGAAGTTTATTGATAATTACACATGTCATGGTGTAAATTTGAAGTTTATCAATATTGATAATTTATTCAGTTGGCATTCGGGTTAGCCATATCATTTTAAGTATGATGTGCAGTAATAGAGAATTCACATGGGTAAATATTAAATAACTAGAAAGTTTTTTACGAATTCTCTTGTATTACTTGTTCTCATTAATTAATTGACCAACTAAAGAGTTCGGGTTGAATCCCATAAATTCTAAAAATATCAAAGGTGAATATGGGCCCATTCACCTGCCATGTATACCACATATGATGCATCTATGATATGGTTACATGTGCGATTGTTATTAACTCGCAGCCTGTCCGGTGCTTGCGAGGTAAATTGCTCAGTAATATAACTTCGAGCATAATTTCCAGATTTTCTATTCAAGATAGTTCATCTTGATAAGCTGGTTTATATCATAGTTGGTTTAGCAAGATAATTATTGAGTGCCTCTGTTTCTTATGAGAACAAAGTTATATATATATCAGTTTGATATACGTTGTATACGAGAGTATATTATATTCTCCCCTCACAAGTGGTTCAGTGTCAGGAACCAAATAATTTCATCTTATTATTATTGATGTGCGGTGTATATTTTCATTAACACCATAATGCACAAAGATGGACTCTCAAAGTTTAGGAAACAAGTTAGCTTTTCTAACATGAGGGGGAGACATGATAAATACTTGAGAAAAGGTTACATGGGATGAATTATCATTTATATATATAGATCCTCGAATATCATAATATGAACCTGAAGTTCATAAAAGGATAATTCAATTGCAACATATTGCAAAGCATGCTATACGCATTTGCTGACCCAAAGAAAGTAACTATATTCTCACTGCAAATGCTCATATTAAAGTCCCAGAAGGACAAAGCCTTTGATACGCTTAAAGCGTATAGACAAATCGGTTTCAAAATAACTTCTTAATAAAGAAGATGAGCAAATGATCAAAGTGATCATAATGGGGAGGCACGTGATCTAGAAGATCACATGACATAGCACTTCATAAAATCTCATGAGAGATTCAGGTACCTGAATATATGAATAAAGAGATCTCCATGTTATGTCTTTATGAAAATTTATTGAAACCGATATAAAATGTTCGTCGACGACATCTATGATAGCGCTAAATATCGATGAGGATCTTATGTTTGTCGAATACGAACAAAATATTGGCTAAATGGAAGAGATACAATTCAAGCAGAATTGATTCCATATGAAAAAAATGTAGTTTTGGACATGTAGTTCAAATACTTGAAAGTATAAAGTCAATGGTATGTGTAATCAGTTTTCGATATCTTATTTGTTTAGCATGACATGAAAACTTGATATGCATCTAAAGTCTATTATATGGCTTATATGACTTAATTTATACGTCAATCCATGAAAGATTGAAGTTGCTTGAAGCATATACAATTCTTGGTCCTGAAGTACCACATCCTAAGTGCAACTTGTGTACATATGTATCTTGCTATAACTATAAGCATGATGGCATCGAGAATACCTCTATGGAGATATTGAAGAGTCATTCCACGACATTATATGAAGATGTTCATATCTATCAAGAATGATAATTTCAAGGTGCGGAATATTTATTCAAATCAATATGGCTGATTTATTTATCAAATCTCTACAAAAGATCGTTTTGAAGATGGTGCACAAGATTGGAATGAAAATGCTCAAGGATATGAATTGATGCTCTTTTCAGGGGGAGTTAATGCGCGTTGCACTCTTTTTCTCTTACAAGGTTTTGTCCCAGTGGGTTTTCCTTGCAAGGTTTTTAATGAAGCAACCAATAGGCGCATATTCAAACATGTGTACTCTTTTTCCTTTTCTATAATTTTTTCCCATTGGGTTTTGTTTTAGTTAAGGTTTTAACGAGGCACATTATTGAATAGACATTCAAGGGAGAGTGTTATAAATAGAACTCTATTTAAGGTGAATGTCTATATTTAGAGAGATTCTAGGGTTTACTACTTGGTGGCTAAGTCACCACCTCCCTATAAATATAGGGGTTCTATTCTATTGTAAACCATCCCAAAGTATCAATAAGAATACTCATCTCTCTACTTCTGTCTCTATTGTTCTTGTTCTTGTATTATTGTTCTTGTTCTTTTATTATTTCATAACACTTTACTATTTTTCTCACTGTTTTTGCCTTCTCTTTCCTTTCAGTATTAAATGTAAAAGATATGAAAAGGAATGAAAGATTTGCTACTCAAAATGGTAGGAGATGCATATTAAAATTATTTATTTTAGCATCTTAATCGAAATTCGAATCGAAATTTAAAATATTTATCTGATCCAAACATCAAAATTCGATCCACTCCGAATTTAATTTAGTTCAAATTCCATTGCTGTTTTCAAACAAATTTAAAAAATCAACTTTTTAGCATTAATTAACATTGAAATTGGTCATATTAATCACATAAATACTCCTAACACATAGTCCAACACTATTTACTCCAAGAACAATATAAAAAAATAATTAATTCATTCTTAAAATCTGAAAAAATCACATATTTTAAATAACAAAAAAAAACCAAAAAATTATTTATTTTACACAGAAAAAAATACGAAATACGAAATCCAAAAAGGTGCTAAATCTTATCCAATCCATGGACAGGCCTACTAACTACCGAGGGACCAATCCTAGAGAGTTGCCTCAAAAAAGAAAGACCATTGTGCAAATCTGCAAGATATGAAAAATAAAGCTGAGGTCCTGGCCTAATCCCTAGAATGAATCATGTTGAAATGGCTTCACCCATGGGCCATAACTCATGAGGCCCAAAACAACATTAAGTACCAAAACGACGCCAAAAAGCCCATAGGATTATTCAATGAAAACTACAATCTACAACTTTTTCACATCAAAGTTTTGAAGTAGAAGTAAATCAAAAGAAAAGAAGAATAGACATGAAACAGCCAAAGGTACACATTGACATTCATCCTGCAGACTTTTATTCATCCCCCTTTGCCAATTTCTCCCAACCACAAACCACGCTCATCTAGGAAAAACTAATCTTTTTTTAAGAGAAATATTATACATTCAAGATTTTAAGCATCTGCTGTCTCAGCATTATCCGCTGCAGCCAAGATAAGCTCCGGATGAATGGTCGACTCTGCTGTCCCGTCGAGTGCATTGGGCAATCCCAATGCCCTTAGCGCAAGGTGGGCCGCCTTCTGCCCTGATATCATCATAGCTCCAAAAGTTGGCCCCTGAACAATATAGACACCTTCAATTAGTTACTCTTCAATTTCACTGTTAAGCTTTTATATAGTGGGATCGGCTATATAAATCATATGTACGATCCATTCTACTTTATTAAGGCGAATTCGGAATACCTTAGACTAGGCATTCTCTACATCTCACACTTATATGTAGGTACAAATCTAATGGTGCACGAGTAATTTATATAGGAGTGAGTCGTGACAAGTTTACTTACCATTCTTGGTGCTCCGTCAATTTCAGCAACTTCCATCCCTGTGACAATCATTCCAGGTACAACCTCTCTTGTAAGTCTAACAATAGCATCCTCAGCGGCGTTCATGTCCAAAGCTTTCATCCCAGGAACATGATTGATCATGCCAATGCTCTTAAGCCTCTTAACACCAGTGGCACCCATGGGACCGTCGTGGCCACAAGAGCTGACCACAATCTTAGCCTCCATAACATTGGGGTCCATGCAAGATTGTGTGTCATGGTTCTGAGAAACCAAAGACCAGTTCGTGACAACACCACCAACTCTTCCGTTCTTCACAATAAGGTCCTCTGTTGCAACAGCATTGAAGAGTTTCACGTTTGGCCTGGCCAAAAGCTTGCTCATGATGGTTGAGGTGAACAAGGCAGCGTGCTTGATGACCACGTAGTTATCTTGCTCGTCATAGTCTATGCCTAGCTCGTTCAAGAAGAGATGTGCTGGCTTCCTCACAACCATGGCTGAGAAGAGTTGTCCACCTAGCCAGGCACCTCCACCAGGGCTCACTGATTGCTCAAGTATGGCCACCTACACAAACCAAGTAAATTCACATAAACAACTGATAATAAGTACAAATTGGGAACATAGGTATTGTAATCAGCAACTATAATCTAATCAAGAACAAGATTAGCAGTTAGAACATCAATTGACTTCCCTGTGATCATGAATGCGTATACCAGCCAGAGGCAGATCTAGGATAATTTAGGTTTGTTCAATTAAATTCATTGCTATATATATATATACACACAAACGATAACGGGGGAGTCTCAAGCTAAAACCTGGCAGCTTTTGCTCAACCAGTTTTGATGCTTAAAATACTACAAATATTAAATTTAGAAATCAATCCCTAACATTTGAAGTCATGTACTAAGATCCAGAATGCATAAGTTTGAAATTCTGGTTCCGACTGCAAACCAATTTTGGACTTATTAACTCCAAATCCTAAATTCAGGATAATACTATCTCAAAAGCAGTTTCACTGGTTCACAAGTGTATTAACAGCTTTCGCTAATAAATATGTCATATTTCTCTTGATCACACTCGCTCAAGTTGCACAAGGTCTAAGCAAAAAGGTGTCACATGATTTGTATATACGAGTAAACCTTCAAGTACCTTTAATAAGAAGCCCGTGTTTTTTTTCCCTCTCAGCTGCCAAGTCTTATATGAATTTTCTTTTATACTTTTCAGTTCAGTAGAAATACAAGCGAAGTCAAAAAACCAAATTCCAAAATTTCCATCTTTCCGCTATTAGAATTTAAATGAAAATATCCGTTAGGCACACGTAAACAGGTGCCAATTCTTCCACGCGAAAAAAGCCTGAGTATTTAAATGAAAAACTAATCAAAAAACTGAATTGAGGCTAAATGGTTATGTGAGTCTTTACAAACTTATTTTTAGATTTATGATCATATCTCTTTTGTTTTTTTCTTTAAGAAAAGAAACAGGAGATTTATTTTTACAGATCTATTTTCAGATATAAGAGATATGACACTATATTAATTTCATATTGTAAATGGTTATTGAGTTATGACGCATAAAAGGTCCAAAAAGATATTTTCTTAATTTTAAAATTATAAAAAAGCATGATGTACAGGTAGCCTCATTTCCTTCGCTGATTTGAGCCATATGCACTCTGTTAGTCTTTAGACTCACATAACCATTTAAACTCATAAAGTATTTTAAAATTAATTGACAAAGTAAACACAAGCCAATATATGGTCTTTCGTGACTTTTGTCTTTTTCTATCACAATACTTCCAGACACATATATTACATCCTGCAGCAGGCCTAGATTTATCTCATGTTAATATCAACTTAAATTTCGGTATTAATGTGCAAAAAAGAAAAAAGAAAGAGCCAAAATGAAAATAAAAGGATACCTGAACGTTAGGGTTCTTGCTGATCTCATAAGCACAAGAGAGACCAGCAGAGCCAGCGCCAACGATGACGACATCAGTGTCAGCATAGGTGATCATGTCGGTCATGTACCTACGTGTCATCTCGCGAGAAACAATGGATTCCTTGATTGGGTTAAAACTGAAAGCGTTAAGATCATAAGGTGGAGGAGAGGAATCAGCAGACATGGAAATGGTCATGTTTTGCTGGGCATATTTAACAGGTTTAACTCTAGCTTGGGAAAAAAGAGGAACACCAGAGAAAGATGATTTGTGGGTGTCCAAGAAATTGGTCTTGGTAACAATAGAGGAGGCCAAGGTTGATGCCATGGTTGCCATAGACAAAGCTTGAGATCTTGAGAAAGGAGATTTTGTTTTGAGAATTAGAAGAATGAAAGATTGTTTTGAGTGAAGAAGTGAAGGGGAAGAGACAGTATTTAAAGCAGTGACAAGTAGTGAGTGATGAGAAAATATCTGGGAATAGTTAAGGAGTACGTGGACAGACGAATCCGGCTCCACCGTTTCTTCATTTCCTTTTAAAACTAATGCCCGAATATAATATGGAATTACTAAATTTCCATTTTTTAAATTTCGAAATTAATATCTCAATTTTGATAATGTTAATGATATAATAATTGTCTTTTTCATAGTTGTACTCCAAAAGTCCTTAGAAAAAAATCAATGTTAAAAATGACGATAAAGTGTTATGTATGTCTGTGCACTGTGAAACTAAATATATTATTGTTATTTAACTTTATATTATAATCCCTACATTATGATTTCGATATAATATGTTACTCCCAAAATTATAGATTAAATTATTTTAACAATCACTGTAACCTTAATTATCAGAAATATTTCCTGAAATCTCTAATTCCAAACTTTAGTTAGAAAAGGATTGACATTCCTCCAAAACAATAATAAAAAAAGAAATCTTATTTAATTTTCATTAATAATCTAATATAAGTCTCCAACTTTGGTAAGAAGATGAATTGAATTCTTGCAAATTAAAATTTAAATTTACTCCTTTTTTATTTTAACCGTTGCTTTAGCTCTTTTTTTACGTCTAACAGAATATTTTGTAAAATACAATGAATAGTTTACTAAGTTACCTTTATTAAATAGTTTTTGAGAATTGAGCGGCATTAAAAGGAAGTACTACTTTTTTAATATTAAGGATATATAGTTCAAAAATTTACTAATGTAGTCTTTAATTCCTAAAGTGACAATTATGTTGGGACAAACTTTTTGAGTTAAAATGAGATGGATAGAGTATTTGAAATTCTGAATTTCTGTTTATTAAATTCAACCATAAATTGTAATTTAATTGTGTCGACACTAGTTAGTGTATAAATAACGACAAAACACGACAAATTAAACACTATAATAGTGTGCAAAAACATACATATTCTGATTAAACAAAATTTTATGTAGAGGTTGACATGGATGAGTTTCTTTTTAGAAAAAATTATCTGGCTTTTTCATATATTAGCGAATTCGTTTCATAGCAATTAATTTGTATTACCATATTTATCAAAAAGTCCAAAAGAAATGTTTTTATTCAAGTAAAACGCAATTATACAAAGTAATTAAATTATTTTGAAATGTTTTTATTCAAGTAAAAGGCAAGTTATATAATGTAATTAATTTATTTTGTTGACGTTATTATTGAAGTTATTCAACTTAGAGCAAATGTAATGAATAAAAGCAGTCTGCAAACATCCAAACAAACTAACACTCATTCTGTTCATTTTTATTTGTTTACTATGAACTTTATATATTATTTAAGAAATAATAAATGAGGTTTATAATTTATTATGATAACTATATTAATTTATACATATTTTAAACAAATTTGTAAAAAATAATTTAAAATAGCAATTAATATTATATGTATAACAAAAAAAAAGAGTTATTTTTTTTTGAAATGCTAAAAGTGACAAGTTAACACATTAGCAAAAGTATCGAACATGGAAAACTAAAAATATAGACTTTCTTACTCCATCACACCTTTAGTCCGTGTTTGAGATGAATCTCAAAACTTTATAAACGAAATATATATTCCTTTAACTATACAATAAATGAGAATCTAATAACCTTTAAACATGAATGGAGAAATTATAATTGTAAGGAAGCGGATAACTAGGTCGACACGTGGAGTGAGAGTAGGATTATGATTTTTTTTTTTATTGAACTGGAGAGGGATAGGATTTGAAGGGCCTTAATTGATGATACAGTCAGCGTGGCCCACTTCTCCTTCAAGTGGTTTTGCAATATTGGGCTTTTTGGTATATCAAAGTGGAGGGCCCAGTTTTAGTTGGACTCTTTAAACGAAAGAATCTTGATTTTTAACTTCTTGTCCTAGGAATAGCTAGAAGGATTTTTTCGTGTATATAATATATTAATAAGTTATTTACCCAATTGGTTTTAGTTTTCAAGTTTGCGAAAACTATCTTGATTTCTCTTTTTACAATTTATATACAAGAATATCTAAGCACATCTCCAGCACCATGATTAGCGCAAAAATCCCTACAAATCCTCCCCAAAATATTCTATGTTCAACTCTATAGCAAATTTGCTATTGATGATCACTGTATAGCATCACAAATTGATAAATTTGATATAAATTACTACGATCAAAAAAGTAAACTCTATTCAACATCGATATACAACAATTACCAAGCTACAAAATACTATAAATTGAACTGGCATTAACGGCTATTGAAATTCATCTCAAAAGCTTTAAACTTGAACACAAATATATTAAAAAACAATAAATTTAATGCGATCATCGAAAGTAGGGGTAGGCATCGGTCGATTTGGCTTGGTTTTGTAGAAGTTCGGTTCAGTTTATACGGTTTTCGGTTTATGATTTTAATAACCAAATCAAACCAAAGTATTTACGGTTTGATGCGATTTTTCAAAATCCGGTTCGATTATTTCCGATTTATATTTTCGGTTTTAAATGGTTGTAGGGATGTAAAGTTAAATTTAGAGCTTCGCCGTCCCAACTTCCAGCAAAAATCCCAAAGAAAAATACGTGAACATAAACTTTAGATGTCAAACACTATATCATCTCATTACTATAATCAAAAGTACTGGGATCGGGCTTACACCGCAGAATCCCATCTAGTATGTGTATATATATATATATATACACACACATACTAGATGGGATTCTGCGGTGTAAGCCCGATCCCAGTACTTTTGATTATAGTATTTCATTTCGACGGATAGTTAAAAATTAAGCTAAAATCAAAATATGTGTAAGAAAACTTAAATTCAGAATTAACAATAGTTGACTGAAGCTCTCATACAGCTGCAATTAATGTAGCTATCTTCAACCTCCCACAGAAGGAAAGCTGCATTCAAGTGCCGTGAAAAGTTTCTATAGCAGGAATCAAATCAAATATAACAAAACTTTGTTGCTCCATCAGCAAGAACGGGGACATTAACAGTAGCACAGAGTTCGCATTTCTCTTTTTCCTTAACAAAGACACAGTCGTAGAGGAACACTCGCAGGCTCGCAGCTCACAGACGCAGTCACACCCCTAAATTTCGGTTTTCGGTTTAACCGAAAACCGAATTACATAAACCGTGCACCGCACCGAAAAATTAAAAATTAATAATTTTAAAATCGTGAACCGAAACCAAAATCAAAAAACCAAAATTCACGATTCGGCTGATTTTTTCAGTTCGATCGGTATTATACATACCCCTAATCGAAAGAAACTAGAAATAATCTTAAAATATTACAATACAAATGAACCCAAAAGCAACAGATAAATCCAATCTAATACAACATAGAAGCAAATATGAGGTGTGTTTATTACTAGCTAAAGTTTAGAATAAAAAATTTGGGTTTTATAAAATTATGATTTATTTGGATTAGTGTGTCGCAAATGATTGAGAATATCTTTTAAAATTTATACTCCTCCTGTAAATGATCCTCTTCCATTGAAATACATAAGCTAACTGAGAAAATCTCCATTAGAAACCTTCTTCTTCCTCCATCCAACAACAAAACCACCTAAAACTAGCCTTAAACAACCATTACAATTACTCAAAAATTAGCAACAAACTCCATAAAATTCAGCACAAAACCACCAATGATCATATTAAAAATCAAAGTGGAAGCACACGCCATACAAAACCAATAAAAATTGATACAAATCTGATACAATATTATATTTTATACTTGTATCAGTGTTATATGATATGTTATTTCATCTATTGATGCATCAGATACAACTCATATACAATTAATAATACATTTCTGATAAGAAAATTGTTATACAGCTCTGGCCTTCATTTTCTTCAAGTTTCAATCTGAAAATTTCATCAAAAACCAAACTTAAACTTAAATTCTAATACAATACTATATCATACTTGTATTAATATTGTATTAGGTTTTGTTTTGAAAATGAAGTTAGATGACAAAGTTCTTGAGGCGTGGGCTGCCAATTAACTTCGTATAATTAAGGTATACTATGTTATTACTATAGATTTGCATATAAATTATAAATAGAGATATGATATGATAGTTATTATACTAATCAAAGTACTTTTTTTCGCCTCTCAAAATTTGGATTATTTTTTGATTTATATGTTTTATTCTTACGCGCAGTGACGAAGCTAGGAATTTACTCAAGGGCATTCAAATTTGAAAGAAGTGAAAAAATATTTTGATAAAGAGTGTTCAATATGTATTATATACCTTTAAAACGTAATATTTTATTTACATATACAGTGTAATTTTTCGACGAAGGTTGGTCGGTTGACCACCCTTGTAACCATATGGCTTCAACACTGCTTACGCTTGATATATTAATCTTTTCTGTATTATTTCAATTTTATCGGATATTGCTAATACAAGTATTAATTTGACAAAAATTATTAGCCATCCATACTCCATTCGGAGCGTCCAAACGTCCCAAGACCGGAAACAATTTTACCTGCACATAAAGCAAGTTAATATAGCATTATTATGTTTTCTTTTGTAAGTGGAACGAACACACATATACATAACGTATATAATGGAGAGAAATTGATTATTTGTAGTAGTCATTATGGGGAAATTTAACTGACATTCCTAAACATCCTAGAAATTAATAAATTAATTAGTTAATTTTGGTGATTTCAGTTTTCACAAGTCATAATATGCTGAATATTGTCAATTTCAAAAGATATACACCATGGGTTTGATTTATGGAAAATTAGCTTTATTACTGTTTTGGTGTCATTGAGTAGTCCTATCTCTAGTCTTTTCAGTGATGAAGAGTTGGTCCCTCTTTGATCAGCATTTTGTAAGGTTGTAAGTGAATGAAAAAGACCTTTGCTGTTTTCGAAATAAAATATCTCCACCCACATTAACAAGAGTTAATTTTCCCCTTTCATGATTTCTCAAACAATATTTTAATAATTTTGGTGTAGAGTTGTTTTCTAGAGGTACTTGACTATACAATAATATATTGGTGTCTTTACTATGCTGGCGCAACCCTTAACTTCACTTACATTTACTCCCCATAAATTAGTGCTTGGCATCAATTATTTTTATCATTATTGTTTTTCTTAGTTGGATTTCGGGCAAATATTAGACATCTTACATCTATAGAAAAAGATCAGCAAACTGGTGGCCGATAAAATTTTAAGGGGATTCTTCATAGATATTTCTTGTTTAATCAGTCCCTTTCTACGACGTGGATTGGGACAAAATGCTTAATCCGATTTCCACTGACAAAAAGAAAAGTTACCGCGGAAAATGGATTTTTTTTTTCTAAAAAAAAAAGTGATTTCAATATGGCATGGAATATGCCCAAGGATCTCAAATCGTTTGTCTTTATACGAGATATATAAATTTGATTAAAATTTCAAAATATATATATTAAATTGTGTTAAAAGATAATTTCTGAAAGTTGAAGTTATATTTGGACATGCATTTTATTTAAAAAAAAGTTATAACTTTGTGAATTGAAGAAAAAATTTCACTCAAAAACTAATTCAGAACAATTTTTGTAAAAAATTTCTTTACTTTTTTCCCCCAAAAAGTATCATATTTCATAAACAACAGTATTTTCAAAAAATATTCAACAAAATAAAATCAAAATTTATGACCAACGGGAGGTTAATCTTCTCGTGAATAACTAAAACTTTGCCTCAGTAATCGTTTGCTTTAAGATACTACTGCTACCTTAGGTGCCCAAAATGGCAAGGGCTGTAGGATAGTACTTTGAAGTGTGCCCAAATAGGCAAGAGCAAGAAAATCCGATCGTACTTCACATCAAGGGATCAACAGTTACATATAATCCAGAGGAAATGATTCGACACAAATTTTATAATTCGAATTGAAGAAAATACATTAGTATAAAAACCTCTTATAGATTTATTCGCACTAGTTATAGAGTATGTGGCGATCATATAAAATTTAAATGTGATAATCTTTAAATATAATGCATAAATTAAAATTACTTATTTACCTTATAAATAAATATCAAAGCTTATCGAAAGTGCAATTTTTAATTCTAGAAGATTGTTATTATAATTAATATTTTAAAAGGCCTTTCTTTCCTCCTTTGCAGAACTTCCTTGGAGAAGGAAGGTAAGCTACCCTGCCAAAATTCAAAGGATCTTTTGTTTGATCAAAAATATTTAAAATCCAACTCGCTTGTACTCATAATGAAGACTCCTAACGTAATAGAATTTTCTTCTTTCTTTTTTTTTTGACTGAAAAACCTATTTTTTTTTTTTGGTCAAAATAAAAAATTTGTATTTCAACCAATGTAACTGTACATTGTGTGTTCTTTGGGACTATAGAACACCTCTCAAAAATATTAGCTATCCACTATACAACCCGAAGGCTGTTGAACTAACTTCTAATTTACAAAACTGTGACTATAATCAAGGATTACAAAGCGGGTAACAATTTAAGTATTGTACAGTAGGCTGCCATTTGTTCATCTTCCTTCCAGTGATGTGCACTTGCTGTGCAATCAGTCTTGCTCTAATCTTAGCATCCATGCTTGATTGTCTGAATCGTCTTTCATTGCGTTCCATCCAGATATTATATACAACTGCGGCGAATACCACTCCTAGGATTTCCTTGGGTTCCTACTATTTACTCTATCAGATAGAACGTAATAGAATTTTCGGTGCTTGCTATTTAATTTCCTACTTTGATTTCTCCAATTAGGTGTCAACTTGAGATTTTTCTTTTTTGGTGCTAATTACTTTTTCAAATAAGAAAAATTTAATAAAAAAAAATTTACTTGATATCAAATTCAAAATATTAGAAAAATTAAATTAAATTATAATTTGTTTACTGTGAAATCATTTTTTGAAGGCTTAAAAAATGATAATATTTCGTTACAGAGATTCCTTTTGATATAGTATTAGTCTTAGAATATGCATTTTGTGCGTATACCCATATTAATACATAAATAAGTTTAAAAATCACTTAGATATTATCATATAATGTGTTTGAGTTATAAATTAAAAACTAAAAAAATTATAAGTTCCTAAAAATAATGAATGCCAACTCTATTTAACTAGCTCAATAAAGAAGATAATCATGTCCCGCTAATGTGACAAATTCTTTTTGTGATTTTGAGGACTTTCTGGAAATATTTTATGAAAATTGTTGATATTTAAATGACCTAATAGCTAATACAGAAAATAAATAGCACAAAATATTATTATTATTATTATTATTATTATTCGAAGATTTGAAAAATAAAATAAATTAAAATATTAACTTTTTGATATTTTAGAAATTCGGGAATGAGAAGTTTAGCTTACAACTCTTAAAAATTTGATACGTGATAATCTAAAGTCTAAAAATGAGTAATGTTTAGTTAATATTTTACAATAAATAGTTATGAACTAACTATAGAGACCTATTATTTGCTGGAACAAATGCGAAAAAGAGAGAAATTAATTTATGACAACTCATATAGAATACATCTTGTCATTTGTATTTCATCTTTATTGCTTCAAGTTTATATTTTACCAATAATACTATATTATGGCTTGGGTTTGCTTTATCTTTTGATTGGTTTTAGTACCAAGGTTCTTTGTATAAAAATTATGGGTTTGTCTACTTGCAAATTTATTTCATGAATTTAGAAAAGAATTGAATAGGATTATTTTGCTAATTAGTTATATGATTTATAGATTTAATTATTATATTATCAATATTAACAAAAATAATGTATTTTATTGATTCAAATTCTTAAAAATCTTCTCATAATATTAATGCTGTATTTTATTCCGGGTCCGGACCTAAACAGGCTTCGCAGGCTCAATGGGTGAGACCATCCCGTGACGGGCCTAAGCTCATGTGGTCCTGGGTTTAGCGGGCCGAGCTTCGTGGGCCTGGCTGTTAAAGGCAATATCTTGTATAGTAGTTATTAGTATAGTATATAATATACTAGTATAGAATATATTTATAGTTTACTAGTTATTAGTATAGTATATATAATATATATTTCATTGTATATTGTATTGTAGTAATTAGTATATATTGTATCTTATGTATATATATATTTCATTATATATTTTCTTGTAGTATATATTGTATATTATGTATATGTATTCTCTTATATATTTTCTTGTAGTATATATAGTATGTCTTATGTATATATATTATAACTTATATAGTTATATATTTTGTTGTAGTATATATATCGTATCTCTTATGTATATATATTATCTTATATATATTGTATCTTATGTATATATGTTATTACTTATATATTTTCTTGTAGTTTAGGTTGTATGTTATGTATATATATTCTCGTATATATTTTCTTGTAGTATATATTATATGTTATATATATATATATATATATATATATATATATATATATATATATATATATATATATATATATATATATATTGTAGCTTATAAATAATTCAAAGTAAAGACAAAGAAATATTGAGAAAAAAGATATTCAAGGGTATGTCTTATAATTTTTATTACCAAAAGTGGCATATCTTTCTTAGTCTTCCTTCCCCCAATGGAATGAGCACAACAAAGTATTAATATCACCCTTAAAAGGAAAAAAACTAAAAGAAGATGTGCCAAAGTACAAGTTACATCATATCTACATTGTATCTCTAACAAATCTCATAAATCCGCCAAGGTTTGGGGGAGGTTGTGTTGGTGGTGCTGGAAAAGAAGCTTGTTCATCACCACTTCCGGGCGAAGCCGAATCCTCCGCAAGTTCCGCTATCATTTCTTCATAAGCTTCATCTATCGCCAGTTGTGATTCTGCAATTCCAAAGTTTCTTCTTTCCGCGCGGATCAAATCTCCAAAAAAGTGCCGATTTTTCCAAGCTATCCCTCATCGACGCTCTATGATCACCTATTTGCAGTCTTGCTTGACTGAAAGTGCTCTCTGATGCAACAGTTGAAGCTTGAATTGATAAAATATTCCGAGCCATCCTTGGAAGAACCGGAAAATATTTTTCCCTTGACTTTCATCATTCCAAAAGATCAAAAGAGCCGTCTGAATTCTCCTTTTCAAGTCCCTGATACAAATAAACTTGAAGCTCATTTAGATGTGAAGTTTCATCATAATTATCACCTTGAGAACCCCAGAACTCCGTCCAAGATTTAAGAGCTGTTAAGCCCACAACTCTTTTAGACGATTGTGAGCTAGACGAAGTAGGGTTAGAATATTTGGCCTAGCATGCTCTAAGGCAAGTTGATAAGCATTATAAACTGTTTGAGCACTAATTTTAATTGATGCTTTTGCATCTGCAAGTGTAGCAACTTCCTCGTTTGAAAGATCTAAAGCCTTATAAATATTTGAATACCAAAAATGAGGACCTCCCAATTTCATTATAGGATTTAACATTACAACAACACCAAAAATAGGAGGGATAGGAAAAAAATATTTTTAAAATTTTTGTTTCATTTCATTTATAGCAAGTTCATAAATATCCTCACCCTCGCCAAATTCAACAAACAAATCAGTTAGTGCGACAATATAAACTTAACAGTTTGAAATAGTAGGATAATATTGCCCAGAAAATGCATTTGTAGCAACTTGAAAATGTTCCAAAAAAAAATCTAAAAGAATTTTAACATTCGTCCAATCTTGGGTAGTAAGCATTTCATCATCATCCTCACCACCTACCCGAGAAATAAACGTTGCATTAACTAGGTTTCTATATTCATATGCAACTACTAAAGTTTCTTACATACAATTCCATCTAGTCAGACAAGGTTTAGGAACCTTTCTTTCTCTAAGTCCATATTCATAACATTTTTTAGAATACTCTCTAAGTCTAGTTCTACACTTTAAATAAAAAAGCCAATTAAGAGCCATTCGAACCTTTTCAATTTCTACGTTTAAAATTTGCATACCATCACGAAAAGATAAATATGACAAATACATTTAACATGGAAAATATAAGTAAATGCAGGATTTAGTGTTTTTATAAGTATGCCTATAGCACTAGTGTTACTAGAAGCATTATCCATTGAAATTGCCATTATTTTATCCCTAAAGCAAAAATATCTACAAATATCTGAAACAGTGTTAGCTATAAACTTACATGTGTGACGTGAATTAATTATTCTATACACAATTATACGTTTTTGCATTGTCCAGTCCTCATCTATCCAATGACTTGTAACAGTTAGATAATCACAATTATTACCACTTCTACCAATATCAGTAGTAATAGAAATCCAATTAGGTATATGAGTAAATAAATAGCGCAATATTTTCATATTCATGGTTGAATTTATAAATATCGGCCTTAACTGTTGCGCGAGGCCAACCTTTATAAGTAGGATTAAAAACTCTTCTAATATAATGAACCCAATTAGGATTAGAAGCAAAAGTATAAGGTAAGCACATAACAGTAATCATCTTTGCTAATTCTTCACGATCTCTATTTGGATCGTAATATAAAATACCTCCGGTGACAGTGTTAATTCCTGGTTGAACTAGATTTGAACCTGTACTAGGGTTAACTGCAGAATCTACACTTGTCCCCTCTTGCTGCGCTTGAATTTGCAAAAATTTAGCCTTATCTCTAGGGTGTGTTTTTATGTGCCTAGTCAAACAATCCGTGCCGCTACGGTCTCCAGTAAATTTATGAACCAGTAATTTCCCACAAGTTTTACACTTAGCCTTATTTAGTTCTCTTACTTGAGTAAAAAAATTCCAGACCAATGATGTTTCTTGACGTTTAGCAGGTTGTCTATTAAAAGTTGGAGTTTCTACAGATAGGTCGGCCAGTGCATTACTTGAGTTATTAACAGGACTAGTAGATTCATCTAAGATAGGTTCATTAGGATAAAGAGCATTCATAATTTCATCATCTAATCTATCACCTACTGCAACATCATGTAGAAATTCACTAGCGGTAATTGAAAACAAGGGTGATCACTATCAAGAAGGAAGAGGAGGAGGACGTCTAGGTTGGCAACTACTTTCAACTTGATTATCTTTTCTAGGTCGGGGAGCCGGGGGAAGCATAGTATTATGGCCACTACTTTCACCGGTTTTACCTTTTCCTTTACCAAAAATTTTTTTTTTTCAAAGAAAAAGCCATATTAATTTTAATTATGCAAACTAAACCACACAAGAATATATTCTTAAAACGTAAGAGTTGAAACGAGTTTACTGGATTGTCGAACAACTTCTTGAAAATTAAAAATCATTAAACACTTGAAAACTTCAATTCAATAACTTCACAATTTTTCCGAATTTTCAACAATAAATTAAGCAATTGTAGTAGAAATATTGAGAGATATTGGTGAATTGGTGAATAAAAATGAAAGAATGAGGGGGTATTTATAATTGAGAAATGGTAAAAGTATAATTATATAAAGTTTAGGGTTAAATTAAAATTTGGGGGCAAAATGATTATTTTTTAAACCTTCAAACGATCAAATTCTAGCCCAAACGGCTACTTTGAGAAATCTGCCCGTTGTTTTTTTTTAAATGTTTTTTTTTTTAAATTTAGCCGTTAGGCTGACGGTTCTGGGCTCACGGTCTAATTCAGAGGGACCGGCTCGTCATGAACTTTACAGTAACATCAGGGCCAGGAGCGGCCCATCAGACCCGCAAGAACCACGAGCCCAATTCAATCCGGTTCAAGCCCGGGCCAGAATATAACACTACATGATATAAATATCTAACTATAATTATACCACGATGAATTCTATGTTCAAAAAGATTAAAAAACTAATATGATCATATTTCACTTTTGAATCTTTATGTTTGCAGAATAATTAGTGTTATTAACTATTGCCAACTACTTTTCCGATCTCTCTTTTTCCCTATCTCTTTATATCTTTAAATATATAGTTATTTGTTCTAATTGGTAAATATAGTTTTCAAAAATTATGTAAAAATATATTATTTACATGAAATGCAGCCCGAATTTGATATGCAAAACGTATTATGGTTCATACATATATATATGGTTCGAAGTTAATATGTAAAGAATTATAATTATATTACATTTTTTAAATAAATAAATAAATGATATATGATTAACTAATATATTAGATGATTCTAAAATCCAACATTAAAATCTTTTACATAGTTCAAACAAGGAATAACTTAATAGATGAAACTTTAAATAATTTTGAAAAGGGGATAACTTTCTTAAGTATATTAACTTTATAAAATTAGCACATTACAATTTGTTATAATTTTTTAAAATAAATAAATAACTTATATAATATATTTAAGATAATAATTAATTTTTTGCTTCCTATTTAAAATTTCGTACATGGTTCAAAATAATGATTTCATAAAGAAACTTTAGTTGATTAGGGAAAAAAGATAGTAACTATTTAGAGTATTTGCCATTATTCTACATTTAAAATTTTGCACCTTTTATACACCATACAAGTCTGGGTGGTATTATATTTTGTCGTCCTAATATTACTCATTTAAAATTCTAAATGTTATGAGTTCTTACCAAATTCAAATAGGGAAAGTTTAATAACTAAAATTTTATTTGATTTAGAAATCCTAAATATTAAGAAAATAATTAAAATCATTATTTTATCCAATATAAAATTTATTTTAAAGAATAAAAAAACAAACGACATTTCATTAAGAAATTTCATATATTCATATATATCATAAAGCGAAAAGACATAGCAACACCACAAAACCAACAAACCACAATAATTGGGAGGTCCAGCAATTTTCTTGAACTCTTTCTAGATATTTCTATTGACTACGCTAACTTATCTTTTCCCCCAGATTTCAAATATATAAATTTTTACCTAAAAAGCACTAGAAATACCTATGCTCAAATTCACAACAAAAATGAGCTGATTTAACCTTCGTATTGTGCATCGTTTCAAAGGAAGTCTATCTTTCGATAACAGCAGCACGGCACGCTATACATCTCTACAGAGCAACCCATTCAGGCGTTCCCATCAGTTATTTCAGCATAATATAATTGACCAACATCACTCCCATCATAATAATAAACCATGCCAAAAAGGTCAAATTTACCCTAATCAGTTATCAGAGTCCAGTGAAAAGGAGGAAAACAGGCAAACGGCTCTTGGGTGATGAAACGAGGATATGAAGGCTGTACAACACGATAACATCTACGTAACTTCTTTACTTAAATGATCCCGACATTTAGCGTCCGAAGGACCCTATCCATTGGCCCCAGATGTGGTCAGGTCATAAAAGAAAAAATAGTAGGAGCACCAGTACCAGGAGCGCAGCTAAGACAAAATTCTAAGCAACACCACATAATCAGCAGCAGCTCAAAGATGAAAAGGATCACGTCTCTTGAGCACTTAATTAGATCATCACTACTCCGTGAAGTGCTTGTGCTTGAAAATATAGCATAACTCATATTCAACATACAGAACATAGAGAAGCAAGCAACTGCAGTATTTTATATCAAACCAGCAGAAATTAGACACAAGCAAGTTCCACTAGAACTAAGTTTGGATAGCATCTCTGGCACTGACGTAACAAGTACGATAACTGTGCAGCAAGGTTGATGATAACAATCAGAAACCGTGAATTTTGATGTGCTCTTTCTTCACGATTCCAGCCTGCTTCAACAAATCCAAAATGAACATTCTAGCAATTTTATTTATAATAGATAAAATACAACCTGAACAAAGGAAGTTACACAACATGTCCAGTCGGTCAAGAAACAGATATTAGTAGCTGCTATTAATTTTCTCGTTTGTTATCTGTGATTCCACCCTTTTTTTTGATAATGTATTCTGTGATTCCACCATTGATCAGTGAATCTTCACGAAGTAATCTCAGTACATAAAGACCCAAGACCAAAAGACTCTCAGAAGTTAGAACCAAATAATTAGAGTCTGACACAAACCACTTTTTTTGTTAACGAGCAGAATATCCAATTACTTGCACATTTCAGTTCAAAAGACATGGTGCAGCGGAAGGTGGACAGAAAGTTAAGGAAAAAAGTGAAATTCACAAATGACAGTTAATGCACGACAAAAGATCTTTTCTTAACATTTATGTCTCATGGCAAGATAGCTTAATATTAAATTAGCAAAAAGACATGCTAAAAAAGCAAGGTCAATCACCTGGACAAGAAATGCAGAAACATTCTTACGCTGGTCACCCTGAAGTTGAATAACCTTCATAAACAACAAAATCCATACATCAGTCATGGCACTTGTAGTTTAAGAGACAACACTAGAATGCAAAGTTGCAAACCTGGCCTAATTCAGGATCCTGGACAACAGTACCATTGCAGCAAAAGTCTTTCTTGAGATCCTTCAGTATCTTGTTGTAGCTGAATTCTTTCTTCAACCCCTGCACAGTTGTCAGGCTTTTCCTACCATTCCTTTGTTGTATACGGATGTGCACATAATCTTTTGACCCAGCCCCAGAATTATCAGCATTTGCCTCGGCAAAGGGATCTAACATAAAAGCACCCAGAATGGTCAGAGCATGACAAGAATATAATTCACCTTGTCTGAACTAGCATGTTATCTTTCTCATCCTTATTCTTTTTTCGCGTCTAATCTGTTAAAGTCTGCACATCATTAATTATCATTCAACTGGAACTGATCTACAAATCTTATAGTCACAGGAAATATAACAAATTGCAAAAACAAAACAACAAAAGCAAAACTATGTGAATTAAGGTGCTCCATACCAAAAGCAGTAGGAATTTGGGCGTCGAGATCAGACATTAAACTTGGTTGAGTAGTAGAAGACAACAAGCGCACACAAATCTCGAAACTTGGATGCTCAGACCTGGGCAGATGAAAAGCTTAGAGCCGCTACTACAACAGAAATAATACACAGGAAATCAAATTCCACGACTCAAATAATATGTTATCGTCATGCATACATTACAATAACAAGAAGTGATCTACATATGCTTAACTACAAGCAGAAGTAAAAACAATAATCAATGTGTACAACAACATCCAACTTAAAAGAGGTAAAATCAAAAGCTAAATTAGGAAGTGCAGAAACTTATACAGACAAAAGATGAAGCCTTGATCTAACAGGGCTGGAAAAGAAAAAAATCAAAACAGAAGATTCAGTAAGCATCAGATACTGACAACTCCCGCAATAAAATTACCAAAATAGTACCAAGTCCAGGAGAATTCTGATATTTATCACCAAAACACAGAGATAGAAAGACTCTGTTATCAACTCATTTCCTATTTTTCAATCAGGTAATTACACTTTCAGTTATCATCTTGAATGCCTTACAGTAACAAGAAGCAGTCTACAACAGGAAGTTCTTATTCAAGTAGAAATAAGACCCAACAAGGCAACGTAAGTCCAACCAAAAACAGAAGGAAAATGCAGAAGCTAAAATAGAATAGGGGTGTGTATATTTTACATGAATCAAACCAGAAAAGGTGAATAAAGCAACGCAAAACACCAGATCTACTATAAGCATCAGAAATTGACAACTCTAGCTTACTAACTTCCGAAATGTTACCAAATCCTTTAACAAAAATATACAGTCAGACCCCTCTATAACATCATCCCTATATAATAACACTTCACTATAAAAGCAAGCTTTACCGGAACCAATTTTTATTTTATGTTATTATATATGTTCTCTATACCAACCCTTCGCTATAACATCCAAAAATATTCAAAACAAACGAAGCCGTTATAACAGATTTGACTGTAACCAGAACAATACCGCACAAGCAAAGCCAAAGTGAAAGATCACCAAGCATCAAAGTCTGACAAGTACATTGTAAAACCCGGAAGTGGTACCAGTTCTTGGAGAAAAATTTATGCCACAGAAAACAATATATTTTGCTAAGCATCAGAGTGTAAGATTTCCTAAAATGGTACTAATTGCTCGAGAGAAATATCATCAGAATTAGGCAAAAGACACAACCAAACAAAAGATTTACGAAGCATCAAATATCAACAACTACAGTAGGAAAGATTTCCTGAAATGATATACCAATTCGTGAAGAAGAATAAAACAAGAACAACCCAAAAAAAGATTCACAGATTTAGCTCTAGTGTAATTTGTAAATATCCCTTAAATTATAACAATTCCTGGAGCAAAACACAACCAGAATTAGGCAAAACCCAAAAAAATAATCAAAGATTGACTAAGCATCAGAAATCCACACGTCCTAGTATTAAAATTCCCAAATAATACCAATTCTTGGAGAAAGATTCGATCTTTATGGCCAAAAACAAGTACTAAAGCAAAGACACAAGGCTAAATCATTGGATCTGAAGATATTAAGCAGAAACTACAAGTAGATTATTGGAGATTTTACCTGATCCGAAGGTTGGGTTGGGAGAGAAGGTGATAGAGCAGACCCCAAATTCCGGATAAGTCTAAGCAAATACAGCGAACGTCAGCGCACAGAAAGAAGGATAATTTCAATGTGAAACCTTCTTTAAAGATGCCCCTTTCGTTAGGTCGGTCTGAAACGCAAGGGGAGAGCCTCGATACCCTGTGTGACGGACCATCATATTGCTTTGTGTGGCTGCATCCCATCAAATGACACTCTCTAATCCCTGAACTTACCGCTTGCCTATCTTTTCCCTTTTAAGTTAGATTGATATTAGAATAATAGTTTGTTCGGTCAAGTCGTAGAAATCAACTTATTTTAAGAAATATTTTTTTAAAAGTATTTTTAAAAAAATTGGAAAAAATAATTTGTATTTAGTTAATCAATCTAAAAAATATTTTTGAAAAATAATTTATGTTTGGCCAATTTTTTTTAAAAGTGCTTTAAATGTCAAATTACGAATAAAGGCATGAATAAATTTAATTAATAATTAATATTATAAGTAAATAAATAATCTCAAATTTTTATTATTACATGCAATAAGTAAAGAAATTATTTTATTTAAGTAAAATATAAAAATAAAATTAAAACGTACTTAATTATTTTAATGTAAGTTAAATATTTAAAAATTTTCAATAAATATAAAAGCATTCATCCAAAAAGTCATTATATATTAGAAAGTTTTTCTAAAAATAAGAAGAAATATTTATAAATTAATATCCTAAGTATAGGTTTAAGGGTTATTTTTGTATATACTACATTTTGTTAAGGGTATTTTAGGTAAGAAGAAATGTCAAAACTGCTTCTGCTTCTACTTTTGGAAAGAAGCTATTTTTTTTGCTTCTCTAAAACTGCTTTTGCTTCTTCCCAAAAGCATTTTTTTTCCAAAATAAGCTTGGCCAAACACCTCAAGTTAGGAAAAAAGTGATTTTGAACAAAAAAACACTTTTGACCTCTTGAGAAGCTTGGCCAAACAGGCTATAAGTCCCAAACCAATTGCCGTTTAATTAATTGTTCAATGTTGAAAGTCTCAAGTAGGCTTTTTTAACATTCATATGCCACATAGAAAATCTTTTTATCATTAATGTTTAAGGTTTAACTTAATTACATTTAGTATATTAAATTATCAATTATATATCATGATTAATTAATGGTATAATTAATAAAATTATTTTTATTCCTTAATTAAATGATTTTCATTTAATTTCAGTCTCTCCTTAATTCCCACGTTTCTCTCTCCTAATTCCTCAGCCCCGCCCACGTTTTACTCATACCCACATTCTTTTTACATTTTTCATGTTCTGAAACCACCCAATCTCCCTCTAAATTCACGGAAAAATTTAAGAAACCCTTCAAACAAATTGGTTCCCTGATGATAGGCTAAAATTATGTATTTTAGTCAGTTATTACACTCTAATTGACTGCACTTTAGTTGAGTTTGCGCTTTAATCACTAGTGTTTTGCATTAACAGTGTATTTTATGCTTTGTAGGAGTAATTCCGAGCTATATAGATGTTATAGAGTAAAATTAAGTGATTTGAAACTTTGAAGTCTGAGTAAGAGCTCAAGAAATTAAGCCGGGATCAGGTTCGCGGGTCAAATTGTTAGAAAATACGCTTAACGCTAGAGGGGGGTGAATAGCGTTATAATAAAAAACAACGTAAACTTGCGGAATTTAAAAATTGCAGGAATGAAATAAGTGTGATAAGTAAATAATAAGGAACGAACGCACCGATGTATCCTGGTTCACCACAGCCCGTGGCTAGTCCAGTCCCCGAGAGACTCTCTCGAGATTTCCACTATCTTCGTCAAGCTTACGGGTGCTTAACAAACCGTTACAGTTGCTCAAGGATACCACACCTTAAGACTTCACTTGCTTGAGGATACCTCACCCCAAGACTTCAGCCACTAAGACTTTGGGTACTTAGCAAACCCGAAAAATGAGAAGATGTGTTCTTCTCAAACAACTCTCTTTTACAACAAATACTCTCTCAATAGAGTGGATAAAGAGATACACAATAAGCTCTATGAACAACACAAAGTTGTCTATCAAATGGCTCAACAAAAGCTCTAAAATGATGCTTGAAAATGATCAATATGTATAACAATGTATGGAGGAGTTGTGTATTTAAAAACAGCTCAAAAGACCTCTTTTTATAGGTGAAAAAGTGGTGCTGACCGTTGCTTAATTGACAAATAAAATCCCTGATTCTGTGCTCAAACAATCGATTGTTTGGAGTAGATAATCGATTGTTTGACCAACGTTCAAAAGACAGATTCCTGATTTTAGGCTAAACAATCGATTGCATGGACTAAATAATCGATTGTATTCAACGTTCAAAAATCAATTTAGGATTCTGTGGGAACGGTTAAAATATAATCGATTGTATGAAAATGACAATCGATTGTTTATGAATATAATCGATTGTATGACAAAAACAATCGATTGTTTAGATGTTTAAAAACTTCGGTTGCATACTGTCTCAAAATAATCGATTGTTAAAAGTAGACAATCGATTGTTTGCTATTTTGAAAAACTTCAGATCATACTGTCTTAATACAATCGATTGTAGGATTCAAATAATCGATTGTTGAGGCCCAGATTTAAAAGACATGTTTAAAACATTCAACATCATTTTGTTTTAACACGAAGATGCATGTTTATGATAAATATGATTTAGTAAAATATTTTTTGCATGTTTATGATGACCTAATGTTGAGCCAAAGGATAAGATAACTTAAACGTTGTCCTTACATTGGTTCTACCAAACGACCTACGTCTTGGGTCTTCGGTCTTGAACTCTTTGGCTCGTTCATGCAATTCCGTCATCAGTATGCTTCTTGCCATTTGATTGATTGTCATATTATATCGTTGTTTGACACTTGACTTTATTGTTTGTCATTCATCAAAACTTATACCTGAAAATCATGCTCATACAACCAAAGCGCACATATCATAGATATACATGATTTCCAACAATTTCCCCCTTTTTGATAATGACAAACAACAGAAGATATGCATATTGAATTCCCCCTAAATAGATGCTATATCTCAACATACAATTATAATTCCCCCTTAATTGAATATTCCCCCTCAATTAAAGCATGCATATCGCCCATATTTTCCCCCTTTTGGCATTAGCAAAAAGAGTATACCAAAAGTTATTTAAACCATTGACGATACCAATCGTTATAGACAAGATCATATAAAAAGTTAGTAAATGTCATACTAATAATAACGATCATTTTTCTCAACTATACCAACTGTTATTTAAACTAAAAATATTCATCAAAACATGAATCAATCATTTATTATAAAACCAATTGATACTAATTGTTATTCAAAAATAAAACTTGTTAAAGCATGTATCAACCAAAACTGATATAGATTATTTGCACATATCAACTCATTGCGTTTTTATTCAAAATATGATAACTAACCGACATTCCCCCTTAATGAATTAAGGTTTCGTGCTTGGTGCATCCACTACATTATTGTAGTCTTCAAGCACACCTGCAAAAAGAACCTAAAAATAGGTTTTTGGTACCCAACTTCTTTTGGGTCCTTGGGGGTTAGGATAACAATAGTCATAATCAACACATAAATCTCTATGTTTAGCAAAACAAACGGGTGCAATGTGTCTTACCCGATTACAATAGTGACATATAACATTAGGATTGTGCATATGTCTAGGTTGAGCCAAATGCGTTCTAGGTGATCTAAAGTTGTTCCCCCTAGAAGCGTTGAATTTCCTAGAGTCATGTCTATGTGGTCTAAAATTATTCATTCTAGACTCATTTATAAAATTCCTAGAGTTGTTTCTAGGTGGTCTAAAACAATTAATCTTAGACTCATTAGTGAGGTTCCTAGAATTCTTTCTAGATGGTCCGACCTCATTACTTTCATCCTTTTTAATATCTTCAATTTTAGGACTATCAACACTACGTGTTTCTAGTTCTTTCCTAAGTTCTGTGTTCTCTAGTATTAAAGAACTACAAGAAGAACAATTGGAACATTTATCAATAGAAGAGGCTTCATTCAATTCCTTGATTTTATTTTTAAAATCAACAATGTCATTTTTCAAAAATTTATTTTCTTTTTCTAAAACGTCAATTTTATTTTTAAGAACATCATTTTCATTAGTCAATTTTTCAAAATCTATTTCTTTCAAAGAAGAGGATTTTTCAAACTCTTTTTCTTGTAAAGAAAGTGTTTTCTGCAAAGAAAGTGTTTTCTTCAATTCTATGATAGTTTTGGAAGCATTAACAAATTCACCACACAATTCATCATAGGCATTTTGTAATTCTTCAAACGAGTGAGAATTAGATGTACTTTCCTCTTCTTCTTTGTTTGCCATGAGACACAATGCGGCGGTTTCATCGCCTGAGCTGTCCGAATCCCGTGATACGCGCCTATGGTGTTTCTTCTTTTTCTTGTCCTTCTTCATAGACTTACAAGACTTTTCAATTATATCATTTGAAATATTGTCATCATCCCTTTCCGAATCACTTGCCTCTTCTCGTTTAGAGGATGAGGCTTTGAAGGCGAAATTCGAATTGCTTCTAAGATAAGGATTAAGAATTGTGCTATCATAAGTTTCGAGGTTACCTCTTAGTCCATCAATTGTGGTATCCGTGAATTCCATCGACTCTTGGATGGCATTGGCTTTGGAGCGCCATTTGGGAGTGAGACTCCGTAGGACTTTTCGAACAAGATCTTTGTTCGTGTAAACTTTCCCGAGAGCATGGAGATCGTTGACGATTCTTAAAAATCGTTCAAACATAACACCAATGGGTTCCTTCTCCATTTTAAAGATTTCATATTTATGTGTTAGAAAATCAATTTTGGATTCTCGGACTTGAGGCATACCTTCATAAATGATCTCGAGCTTATCCCACATCTCCTTGGCGGTTGTGCAGCAAGAGATTTTTCGATAATCATCTGGATTCACCACACAATAAATGGATGGCCCTTGCATTATTCTCAACTTTCTTGATGTCCTCGGCATCATATTCATCTTCCTTCATTGGAACCGTGGTTTCTCCAACTTTCTTTGTCGGCATCGGTTCACCGTTTTTGATGATTTGCCACAAACGAAAACTGTTTGCTTTGAGGAAGATACTCATCCATTCTTTCCAATATGTATAGTTTGTTCCGTCAAATAGTGGAGCGCAAGTGGTGGACTGTCCTTCATCCATCGTTCCTGCGTTCAATATTCTCAACAGAAAAATATATATTTCTCTCAACCGGTTAAGGCTTTCAGAGAGTTAGGCTCTGATACCAATTGTTAGAAAATACGCTTAACGCTAGGGGGGGGGGGTGAATAGCGTTATAATAAAAAACAGCGTAAACTTGCGGAATTTAATAATTGCAGGAATGAAATAAGTGCGATAAGTAAATAATAAGGAACGAAGGCACCAATGTATCCTGGTTCACCACAACCCGTGGCTAGTCCAGTCCCCGAGAGTCTCTCTCGAGATTTCCACTATCTTCGTCAAGCTTACGGGTGCTTAACAAACCGTTACAGTTGCTCAAGGATACCACACCTTAAGACTTCACTTGCTTGAGGATACCTCACCCCAAGACTTCAACCACTAAGACTTTGGGTACTTAGCAAACCCGACAAATGAGAAGATGTGTTCTTCTCAAACAACTCTCTTTTACAACAAATACTCTCTCAATAGAGTGGATAAAGAGATACACAACAAGCTCTATGAACAACACAAAGTTGTCTATCAAATGGCTCAACAAAAGCTCTAAAATGATGCTTGAAAATGATCAATATGTATAACAATGTATGGAGGAGTTGTGTATTTAAAAACAACTCAAAAGACCTCTTTTTATAGGTGAAAAAGTGGTGCTGACCGTTGCTTAATTGACAAATAAAATCCCTGATTCTGTGCTCAAACAATCGATTGTTTGGAGTAGATAATCGATTGTTTGACCAACGTTCAAAAGACAGATTCCTGATTTTAGGCTAAACAATCCATTGCATGGACTAAATAATCGATTGTATTCAACGTTCAAAAATTAATTTAGGATTCTGTGGGAACGGTCAAAATATAATCGATTGTATGAAAATGACAATCGATTGTTTATGAATATAATCGATTGTATGACAAAAACAATCGATTGTTTAGATGTTTAAAAACTTCGGTTGCACACTGTCTCAAAATAATCGATTGTTAAAAGTAGACAATCGATTGTTTGCTATTTTGAAAAACTTCAGATCATACTGTCTTAATACAATCGATTGTAGGATTCAAATAATCGATTGTTGAGGCCCAGATTTAAAAGACATGTTTAAAACCTTCAACATCATTTTGTTTTAACACAAAGATGCATGTTTATGATAAATATGATTTAGTAAAATATTTTATGCATGTTTATGATGACCTAATGTTGAGCCAAAGGATAAGATAACTTAAACGTTGTCCTTACATTGGTTCTACCAAACGACCTACGTCTTGGGTCTTCGGTCTTGAACTCTTTGGCTCGTTCATGCAATTCCGTCATCAGTATGCTTCTTGCCATTTGATTGATTGTCATATTATATCGTTGTTTGACACTTGACATTATTGTTTGTCATTCATCAAAACCTATACCTGAAAATCATGGTCATACAACCAAAGCGCACATATCATAGATATACATGATTTCCAACACAAATTTGATAATTAAGTATGAACGAAGACTCGATGAGGCATATTGTGCACTGTCTAGTAAAATAGACATAACTTTTTTCTCAAAACTCTATTTGGGCTCCATAATATATTATTAGTAAGATAACTCAAAGGGCTACAACTTTCATGTTTTGAATTTTTCCAAATTCCAAACGGAACAGGGCGTAACCGTGGTAGGACCGGGGCAGAACACTGCTGCACATTCTGAAGGCCACTTTGGCCGTGATCCTGGCGTAACTATTGTAGGACTGCGGCAGGATACGTAAAATGCAGGGACCAAAGTGCAAAACACAGGATTTTTAGCCCTAAGCCCTATATTAAACGAGGGAAGCTGTCCAAGAACTAGGGAGAAGGAGTTTTGGAAGAGAAAAACATCAGAAGGAAGGGCAAATGGCAAGGAGGATCATTGGGCATCAATCTTTAATCTCTTCTTTGTTCTTTACCTTTGAATATGAATTCTTTTGTGAATTTTGTTATTTTCATGAGTATCTAACTTTTTTAATCTAAGGTTTTGGTGAAACCCGTTGGGGATGAATTGGTTGTTATATTAATATAGTTTTGAGTTTGTTGTTAATCTCTATTTGTTCAACTACGTTTTGATTGTGGTTAATTGAATGGATCCTCAATTAGCCGTTACTATTTATTATGTATCTACTTGAGAGATAGTGCATATTTAGGTAGTTGTTTGAACAACATCACTCCTGGAGTATAGACGACAGTCATAACCGAGGGTTAGATGTTGGATTAGAGATAACGATACCTCAGATGCGATCTAAGTGAACTGTAATGTGAATCTAGCTAGCATAGCTTGAGAGAGTGCATCTAGTAAATTATCATAAATGCTTGAGAGAGATTTATGATAGCTCGAGAGTTCATGATTGATAGAGGCAACTAAGTCAAAGCTATAAGAAACATACAACTAAGGAAATCAACAACGGGGGAAACCATTACCTTAGACCTTTATTCCAATTGTTTACAATTCAAGCATAGTTAATTTTCAGCTGGTTATTTATTTTCAATCTTGTCTTCTTAGTGATATTAAACTGATACAGCTAAGCCTTAGTTCTCTGTGGGATTCAACTCCGGACTTTTAGATCGGATTATATTTACAACGAGCGCTTATCCTTTTTAGGACTAGAGTTGGGCGTGATCAAATTCTGGCGTCGTTGCCGTGGACTTAATGGTGTTGTTGTAACTGTATATATTGCTAGGGTTCAAGTTTGAACTTTTATTTTGTTTTATTTTTTGTATATTTTTGTATAACTGTTGATTTGAGAAACATGACATCTTGGAATTATGGGAATTTAGGTATAGATAATTCTACTATTGATCTCCATATATATTATGAAGGAAACCACCAATGGCAAAATTTTCAAAACGTTCCTAAGAGCGAGTTATGTACACCAACTCAATCTTATTTGTGGAATGTGTGTGATGTATGGTGGTAAAAATGGTCACCTTCATGGTTGTGCTTATATTTGTTATTTTCCCCAACCCCTTACTATGATAGTTCTACCTTTCCTTATGAAGTTAATAGGAACAAAGAACTTGGGAATGCGGACTTGAAGGATATAAATGATATGCTAAAGTGCCTTATGGGACAAAATAATGAGAACCAATTGCACATAGAAAGGCAAGAGGCAACTATTCGCAAGTTGGAAGCTCAATTGAGTCAAGTGGTTGGAGCTTTTAATGCTCAACAAGCTAAATTGAGGATAGTAGCCAAGAAGAGCATGAATTTGAGGTGTTAATTGGGGAGTTCAGAGTAGAACATCAACAACATATCCAACCATAACTTGAGCATGTCAATGTTGAAGAAGTGAGACTAGAGCCACCCAAGGACTTTGATGATATAAATTATGTTGACTCTAGTATCACTGATGTTGAGAGTCATGAAATTCATGTGTTTGAGCGCATTGGTCCACACTCCAAGCATTTTTTCAAATTATGTTTGGATGATGATATGTAAATAGAGTCATCCGGACCAATTGAAGAGTCAAGGAATGAGGAATACGGTGCATATATTATGGAATTCTTCTTGCCAGAACGTCAGGATTACACACCTCATAAAAAGGCTAAGGAGTGCAGGATACTACATTATTTCCTTGGGTCAATTAGATTCGTTCCACCGCCCCATGACCATACTTGAAGCAAAACTTGGGGTTCAATTCATAAGCTCGAGGTGGAGGCAAAAAGTGATTCACGTCGTGCCGCGACGTTAAATCAAGCGCTTGTTGAGAGGCAACCCAGCTTTATTGATTTTTTTAATTATTTTTAAATTTTTTAAATTGTATTATTTTTTTAATGTCAATTTTTTATTTTCTAGGAGCATGGAAATCAAAGGTATTGGAAGGATGCAACAACAAACCAAATGGTGGAACTAAGTGTGAGGTACCCGTACGAAGGACCAAGCTTGGGAGAAGTCTAAGTACCCCATGAGTTGTTAGTGCTTCGGCCTTTGGCCTACCAGGGAGTCTCTTTTATCCTTTTATTAGTTATTGTGTGAATTGGGGACAATGCACAATTTTAAGTGTGGGCTGAGGAAATTGTCTAGGTGACTTTCTATGCTATTTTAGTTGTGTTAGTTTAATTGAATAATTTTTTAAATAGAAAATATTGGACTTTTCCCGACGATTGATCTATTAGACAATTTTCTTGAGGGATTTAGTCTAAAGAAAAAAATAACAAAAAGATTTTCTTTTGTTCGGTAGTGTAGAAATTACCACTTGGTTTTTCTTTAAACCACGGTTCTTTTCCAAGGGTTTTGTTTGAACCGGGTGTAGTTAGTTTTGTTTGGGAGTAGGAGCCATTGTGTTGTGCTTTAAATTGAAGCAATATCTCTTGACTTGATTATGCCTTGAGAATAGTGAATACTTTGGTTGTAACGTTTATGCTTAGTTTTTGACTCTTGTAAAAGTACCCTAAATTGTATTATCTTAACTTTGCTTAACTACTTTGACTAGAGTGTCTATGAAATCAATCTTGAGTGAGTTATGTGCCATATGTATGTAAGGATTTGTTATATTTTGTGCATTGCATTTGACGCCTAGAACTTGCCATGTGTGTTTGCAAAGCAAAATAGTAGTTTTGTTCAATCTTGGAAGTGATATATGCGTTTCTTTATTGAGCCGGATATGTATATTTTACCCATCTAATTGTTATGTATCTTAGTTAACCTCTTTGAGCCTATAATCCTTTTTCTTTGGCAACCACATTACAAGCCTTACCCATTTGTTTGAATTAACCATCTATTTGAACCTTTTCATCTCTCATTAGCACTTGAATTGTTATGAACTTTGTAAAAGTTAAAGTGTGGGGTGGTTGGTTTGGCTTTTGAGTGGAACTAATTGAAAAAGAAGGAAGGTGCACTGTATTGAAAAAGGAAGAGCCACTTGAATTGAAAAAAAAAATAGTTGGATTGTGGTGAAAAAAAATTCCTTGATAAGTGGTGGCTCTTGACGTAAGTGTGCTTAAAGAAGTATGAGGTAATTTACATTGATGTGAAGTTGGAGTTTTGGTTTGACATAAGTATGTGGTTTAAACGTTAAAATGTATGTATTAAAATGCTTAGGGAGGTGTAGTCACTCTTATATCTAAATGTATCCTACCCGTCCCACAGCCTACATTATAACCAAATAAAGTACTAATTGATCCAAGAATGAATGAGCTAGATTAGTGGATTAGTACACTACGGGCAAGCTTATGGTGCATCTTTTGTGGCATATGATTGTTATTTCTAAGAGTGAATGAACTCTTTCTATCTTGAGTTTATGAGTGTTCTTAAATTTTGTTGCGTGGAATTACTCTCTTTTGTTGCGTGAGGGCACTTGATTCATGAAGGAAAGGTAATGTCAGTGACCTCTATGTTAGAGTAAGTAGGTGAGTTGTGAATAATGCGTGGTACTTGTGAGTCAAATCTTGAGGTGAAGATTCTACACTTTTGCGCTTAGTCTATTTTAAATACTCTTGGTGTGATGAGTTTGGAGAATTGTTTAAAAAGGTCGTGGTTATAAAAAAAAGTTTAGTTTGATTGCTCGAGGACGGGCAATGGTTTAAGTGTGGGGTGTTAATGATAGGCTATAATTACTTATTTTAGTCGGTTATTACACTCTAATTTACTGCACTTTAGTTGAGTTTGCGCTTTAATCGATAGTGTTTTGCAATAACAGTGTATTTTATGCTTTGTATGAGTGATTCCGGGCTATATAGATGTTATAGAATGAAATTAAGCGATTTGGAGATTTGAAGTATGAGTAAGAGCTCAAGAAATTAAGCTGGGATCGGGTTCGGGGGTTAAATTTGATAATTAAGTACGAACGAGGACTCAAGGAGGCATATTACACTTCCGCCTAGTAAAATAGACATAAATTTTGGATTAGAACTGTAATTGGGCTCCAAAATATATGGTTGGAAAGCTAAATTAAAGGGCTACAACTTTCATTTTTTTGCATTTTTCCAAATTCCAAACGAAACAGGGCGTAACCGCGGTAGGACCGCGACAGAACACTACTGCAGATTCTGAAGGCCACTCTAGCCACGGTCCTAGCGTAATTACGGTAGGACTGCGGCAGGATGCGAAAAATTCAGGGACCAAAGTGGAAAATACGGGATTTTAAGCCTTAAACCCTATTTTAAATGAGGGAAGCCGTCCAAGAACCAGGGAGAAGGAGTTTTGGAAGTGAAAAACATCATAAGGAAGGGCAAGAGGCAAGGAGGATCATTGTGCATCAATTTTTAATGTACTTCTTTGTTCTTTTACCTTTGAATAAGAATTCTTTTGTGATTTTTGTTATTTTCATTAGTATCTAACTTTTTTAATCTAAGGTTTTGGTGAAACCCATTGGGGATGAATTTGTTGTTATATTGATATAGTTTTGAGTAGTTGTTAATCTCTATTTGTGCAACTACGTTTTGATTGTGGTTAATTGAAAGGATCCTCAATTTGCCGTTCCTATTTATTATGTATTTGCTTGAGAGAGAGTACATATTTAGGTCGTTGTTTGAACAAAATTACTCCCGGAGTATAGACGGGAGTCATAACTGAGGGTTTAGAGGTTGGATTAGTGATAACAATACCTGAGATGTGATATAAGTGATGTAATGTAAATCTAGCTAGCGTAGCTTGAGAGAGTGTGTCTAGTAAATTATCATAATTGCTTGACAGAGATTTATGATAGATGGAGAGTTCATGATTGATAGAGGCAACTGAGTCAAAGCTATAAGAAACATACAACTAAGGAAATCAATAACGGGGGAAACCATTACCTTAGACCTTTATTCCAATTGTTTACAATTCAAGCATAATTAGTTTTCAGCTGGTTATTTATTTTCAATCTTGTCTTCTTAGTGATATTAAACAGATGCAGCTAAGCCTTAGTTATCTGTGGGATTCGACTCCGGACTTATAGACCGAACTATATTTTCAACGACTACCTATCCTTTTTAGAGCTAGAGTTGAGCGTGATCATTCCCCATTTTACTCCAGTTGATTTTCATCAATGAAGAACAAAAATGTTTCGAAAAAGAGTCCTACAAATCAGCAATACATGATATATCCTCATTTGATTTGGGTCTGTTATCCCCAAATTCACCCAAAAAGCAATGGAAATCTCCACATGCAATTGTAGAGACTACTCATAGTTCCTCTCCCCGGAAAATCAGATTGAGAACCAAACAAAAATATGATGTAGATGCTGGAAAAACTGCTACACTAGTCAAACAAGTCAAACTAAAAGGAAAAGAGATTTCTGTAGACGACAACTTTGTAGAAGAGGTCTCTAATCTTCGAACAGTAAAGAAAGCAAAGGCGTCTCATGGTTCGAAAAATCTAAAAATGAAGAAACATTCAAAAAAAAAATACCCTAAAATTGTTCGAAACCAATCATTGGTGAAGGTAAACATTTATTAGTTTTTTCCTAATTTTTTAGTTTGGTTTAGGATGGTAAAATCTGTGTTCTACGTCTTTTAGACAAGTGTAGATTAACTATCTTAATTATATAGATTTTTTGTAGTTGTGATGTTCTGCCTTTATAGTGTTAGATATTTTGTAATTTTTTGTAGTTATACTGTTAGGTAACTTGTAATATTTAAAGCATAACTGTAGTTCTCTTTTGTTCCCGCCTTTTTGTAGAATATGCTCTAAATTGTAGATATTATGTAATCATTTGTAGTTATGTTATAGATAAAAAGTAGATACATTTATCCTTTTAATGCATTTTATTAATATGAATTAATTTATTATTTTTGCAGAATTGATAGTTTTTTGCAACAGATAGTATTGATTATGGGGTGCTTAGAATCCACACTATGTGTGATCCTAGCATTCCTAGCCAGATTAAAGAGCTTCTGTCCTCAAATGGTTTGAATCTTTTCAAAAAGACGTATTTTGGATACTTACTGTCTCTTCCCATCATATGCATGAAAAACCAAGCCATTCATCTTCTGATGAGGTATGAATTGACCAAATCCAATGAATCGTATTTTTCTGTACAGTTAAAGGGTGAAACATTAAATTTTGGATTGCGTGAGTTTGCATTAATTATTGGTCTAAGATGTGTTACCCATGTTACTGATTTTGGTTCCCACTTATGTTAGAAAAATAACTAGCAGTTATTTTCCTAACAAATTAAGAGTGAAGAAGTCTTATTTGAAATAGATAGTAACCACTTGATCCTGGGTAAACGATACTTTTTTACATACCACCCTTGAAGAATAATATGTATAAGGAAGTTTTTGGATTTAAAGTGACATTATTCGAAATGAGATTATTTATTTATCAGAGTCGCCACTTGGGATATGCTTGGCTTCTGGGTGTCCCAAGTCACCAGTTTATTTGAATCCCCAATCGAGGAAGATTTCGACTTTCTTTTGAAGTCTGCGAACCAGAAATTCTTGAGTAAGGAATTATGTTAACCCGGGGGAATGTGTTAGGCACCCCCGGATTTCGTGGTTCGAGCATGGTCGCTTAAACTATCATAATTGGCTAATTATCTGATTTTAAATATGTTTATCTTATAGTGCAATTTTAAAATTACTTACCGCTTTTAATTGAATTTTTGAGGAAGATTGCAACAGTATTAAAATGCGTCTCAAATCACGTCACATAAATGCACACGTGATTTTTGACATACTTTAACACCGTCGAGATTTGGATTTGGGTAACATAAATGCGCACCCGAGTTTAAGAAAGTAGCTTTAAATTCATGCTTAAAGCGACTAGAGCGTTGATGATTTTGCGGGAGGCCATGAAAATTCGCTAAATGGCACTTCCCGTGTTCTAAGAGTTTTAAAAGATATAATTAAAGAGGGCCACGTGGTTTGTGAATTTATTGCGGTGCCGCTCGATTCATTTTTAAAAGGACATCCTAAAAGTGAACTATAATTATCTATTAAGGATTGTCTCTAAAAAAACTAATTAGTTAGAACTAAGAATTAACTATTAAAGCATTCAGGAAATTCGGGTCTCAAGATCAAGTCCAAATTCAAACAAGGGGATCTTTACTTATTGAAGACCCCTTAATTCAAATTTGCTACTTAACTTGAAAGGCCCAAACTTGCATTAACAAATTAAACCAATAGCCTTGATTAAGGCCCTAAGCATTTTTGCTTTGAAATTTTCCCAAGGAAGAATATGTTGAAACACGCTCTCAAGGCACTATACTAAACGTGACGTGTGTTCATATTTGTAGGTTTTGATGAATGACAAACTATGCGCAATTGACATATGACGAGGTCCAAGCACAAGCGCGCAATTGATATATAACGAGATTCAAGCACAAGACCAAGATCAAGAAAAGATATAAAGTTATACATGAGTCGTTCTTTAATTGTGATCTTGATCCGATAACTTGACTCAAGACTTGGCTTCTCTCGTAAAAACATTTTTATCAAATCATGCATACTTAATTTAAAGCAAAATGATTTTAAATCATGCATATTTACTTTAGTCAAAATGATTTTTAAACATGCCTCTAAAATCTGGACTAAGATAATCGATTATGTACTTATGATAATCGATTATGTTAAGTCAGCTGCATGACAATCGATTGTGAACTTATGACAATCGATTGTGTTAAGGCAGTGTGCATCAGATTTTTCAAATCTGCATGACAATCGATTGTGTTGAGGCAGTGTACATCAAAGTTTTTCAAAGCTACAAAATAATCGATTGTAAACTTATGACAATCGATTGTGTTGAGGCAGTGTCTATCAGACATTTTCAAAGTCATAAAATAATCGATTGTGTACCTTTGACAATCGAGTGCATTAAGGCAGTGTCTAATTGATTTTTCAAAGACTGATATATAATCGATTGTTCTCATACCATAATCGATTGTGTAATTGACCGTTGCCAAAATATTTTCAAAAACCGTCAGGTAATCGATTATAGATTTCTAATAATCGATTGTTTTAAATAAAATCTGAAAAAGATTTTTTGAACGTTGCCAAGTAATCGATTGGAGATTTCTGACAATTGATTGTTTTAAGTAAAATCTAGAAATGATTTTTTGAACGTTGCCAGTAATCGATTATTGATCTTAGATAATCGATTGTTAAGCGTAAAATCTGGGAATGATTTTTGGAACGATTGGCAAACAATCGATTGTGGCATTTTGACAATCGATTGTCACTGAGTAAAATCAGCAATTCTTAATTGGCAATTAGGCAACGGTAATGCATGTTTTGCAACTATAAATACAGCTTCAAATCAGTCTTCTAAAGACAACAACTAATCATATTATTGCCATAGCTTGCATACTCTATTGTTCATCACTTTCTATTCATTACATAAGCTTTGAGAGCCAAAATTCTTGACGAAAGTTGTTGCGTTCTTGAGCGTATCTGTTTACTCATATCTACTCTATTAAGAGAGTCTTGTTTAAGTGAGTGCTAAGTGTTTTATACACTTGAAGGTAAGTGTTAGTCCCTTGTATTGTAAGAAGGAACTTGTGTTTCCTTTGGTTGAAGTCTTGGAGTGTTGTATCTTCGAGCAAAGGTTGTTGAGGCTTGTGTCCTCAGTTTGTAAAGGTTTGTTGAGCACCCGTAAGCTTAACAGTGTTAGTCGAAATCTCGAGAGAGTCTCTCGGGAACTGGACTAGCCACGGGTTGTGGTGAACCAGGATACATCGGTGCGTTCGTTCTTATTTATTTACTTATCGCACTTATTTCTTTCCTGCAATTTTTAAATTCCGCAAGTTTACGCTAATTTTTATTATAACGCTATTCACCCCCCCCCTCTAGCGTTAAGCGTATTTTCTAACAGAATAAACTTGGTCTAGCTTATGATAAGCTGTCCAGCATTGGGCCTCAGTGCTAGCCCACACTAGAGAGATCCTGAACAGTCCACAATTATGGGAAAATATCAATTCACAAAAGTGGGTGTTCCTTTGGGCTTATTCTTATATAACTGGGCCCAAGTTTTATCAGTTGACATAAACAACTAAAATGGTCCATTTAAAACAAACGTGCTGGCTATTAAATGTTAGAAATAACGCTCTACGCTAGAGGGGGGGTGAATAGCGTATTAATAAAATTAAGCGTTTTCTTGCGGAATTTAAACTTTGCAGGAAATAAACAAATGCAGTAAAAATAATACACCACGATATATACTGGTTGGCCACACTTTGTGGTTAGTCCAGTCCCCGAGAGACTCTCTCGAGATTTCCACTAACAACCTTGTCAAGCTTAAGGTGCCCAACAAACCTTTACACTTGAGACTTGAATCACACAAATCTCAAACACTTGCTCGGAGGCTCCTCACCTCAAAGACTTCAATTTGCTCGGAGGTTCCTCACCTCAAAGACTTCAATTTGCTCGGAGGTTGCTCACCTCAAAGACTTCAATTTGCTCGGAGGTTCCTCACCTCAAAGACTTCAATTTGCTCGGAGGTTCCTCACCTCAAAGACTTCAATTTGCTCGGAGGTTGCTCACCTCAAAGACTTCAATTTGCTCGGAGGTTCCTCACCTCAAAGACTTCAATTTGCTCGGAGGTTCCTCACCTCAAAGACTTCAATTTGCTCGGAGGTTCCTCACCTCAAAGACTTCAATTTGCTCGGAGGTTCCTCACCTCAAAGACTTCAATTTGCTCGGAGGTTCCTCACCTCAAAGACTTCAATTGCTCGGGGATACAATCCCAAAGACTTCACTTGCTCGGGGATACAATCCCAAAGACTTCACTTGTTAAGCTTCCGGGTGCCTAACGAACCTTTACAACTTGAGAACTTGATACAATACAAGCCTCAACCAACCCGCTTAAGGAAACCTATCCCTAAGACTTTACAAGAAGAAATATAACACTTCTTCTTACTACAAGTGTTTAACAAGAACACTCTTTTACTCACTTTACAAGAACTCTCTTAAAGAGTGGATTATGAGTACAAAATATATGGCTCAAGAACACAACAACTCAATCAATAATCTTGGCTCTCAAAAAAAACAATGTAAGATATGAAATTTGAATCACAAGAATGTAATGTATGCTTTGTAATTTTTCTGCAGTGTTGTTGTGTTTTAAAAATGATTTTCAGAGAGTGTTTTATAGAGAAAATGGAGCAATGGACCGTTGCTTTTAGTTCCAGAAAACACTCCTGAAAATCTGCCTGACAATCGATTGTTGATATTACACAATCGATTGTTGAAGCAAAATTTCAACAGACAGATTCCTTAAAATCTGGTTAAAAAGATTTCTGTTGAATTTAAAAAGAATGATAATCGATTGTTAACTTTAGACAATCGATTGTTGTTCAAATATCCAAAATATTTCTGGCAACTTTTTGACTAAAAGATTGAGTAAAGATTATACCATAAATAGATAAAGCCGTTGGAAGAAGTCCGTTTGGAAATATCACTGAGCACAATCGATTGTTAAATAGTGACAATCGATTGTTCTTCATTTTTGAAGATTTTGAAAACATTCTGTAAGTTGTCCAAAATTTTGAGACTAAGTATAAAATCTGACAATCGATTGTTGAACAGTGACAATCGATTGTTGCTTCAAAAATGATTTCAAACGAAGTTTCTGTCTCAAGACAACATTTTAAAAACTAAGTATAGAACTTGACAATCGATTGTTTCTTCAAGACAATCGATTGTTAAACCCAATTTTCTCAAAACGAGTTTAAAAATCATTTTGGCAAATATGCAACTTATTTCTTTAAAAACTTATGATGCATGATTTTATGAAAATCATTTTAGGTGAGAGCCAATATTAGAAATAAGTCGTTGAGTCAAGATTACAAATTAAGACCTACTCAACAGTTGATTGCATCTTCTATTCTTGAACGCGTACTATCCATCTTGTACTTGGACTGTTATTGTTCCATCACCGATGCTTGCCTCAATGTTTGGCATTTATCAAAACCTACATGAATCAACACACGTTAGTTTGAGAACGTGTTTCCAACAATTTCCCCCTTTTTGATAATGGCAAACATGTATCGGGATATGCATAATGATAACAGTTCAAGATAATTCAATGTGCATCATAGACATGTTCATGTTGCATAAGATATTCCCCTCAAATGATGATTCCCCCTAAATGTGTGCAGTTATATCAAAGTGCATGGGAAATATATTATGCATGCATAGCCCGTTTATTTTCCCCCTTTTGACATTAACAAAAAGTGGCTAGATAACAAGTCTAATAATAGCATGCTGGTTCAACAAACGTCAACATAATCGATTATTATACGGGATAATCGAATAGTTTAAAAAAGATTCCCCCTAAATATAAGATTCCCCCTGAATTTATGCAACACATTCAAAGAAAGCATGTAAGTATGCATAAACTCTAGTCTTGCATATAGCCTTTCTTTTCTTCCTTTTGAAAAAAAGTATATACTTCCCCCTTTTTTAAAATATCAAAAAAAATTCATATAATGGAAATAGGAGAGATATTTCAAATGAAAATCAACTTTCATTAAATAGATAAAATATTACATAGGCCATAAAAATACAAGAAAATATTTAATCCTCGTTATCATCATCTTCGTCCATGTTTTGCGGCGGTGCCTCAAATGGGACAAGATTGCCATATTGATAGTTGATATGGTCAAAATATCCTAGGACATAGCGGGACAAAGTGTCAACTTTTGTTTCAATACGGGTAAGATGATTTACTATCTCCGCATTTGGATCTTGATTTTGAGGTGGATTTTGAGGAGGATTTTGAGGAGGTTGATTATCATGATCGCCACCACTGTGAAATGAAGATTCAGAAATTTCCCAGTGTTTGGTCCGATTTTTAAGTGGACCATTTGCCGTGATAATGCCGGCGGATTCAAGAAAATGCATGACAAGAAGTGCATATGGAAGATGTTTGTCTTCGGCGAGAGCATCACGCATGTGAAGCTTGATTAATTTACAATAATTTAATCGAGCTCCGGAAGAAATGGCATGCATGAGTTTACAATCTTCTTGGGAGATAGTGGTGTGACTGCTTTTTCGGGGCTTGAGAACTCGGGTGATGAAATAGAATATCAACCGATAGTTCGGATCCATTCCCGTGATCGTAGGACGACGAGAAGTGAGACGTGGATCATAGTTAACAAGACCAGCTTGACGAAGAAAGGAGGTTTCGTCAAATAATTCTCCTTCTATTCCCACATATTGAGAAATGTCTTCTCCATCATTTGGGAGATAGGCAATGGTGTTTAGGAATTCATCTGAAATGATAATTTTAACACCATTTACAAAGGTGACAAGATTACCTTGATTGTTCTGGCGGAGATTTGAATAGAATGCCCGAACGAGTGTAGTATTTATAAAGTCAAAAGAAAGGAGAAGGAAGTTTAGAAGATTGCATTGCTGAAGAAAGTGTACAGCAAGACTGAAATTTTCAAGATACCTCATTGTGGAAAAACGAGGAGGAAGAATATCCCGTTTTTCGAATCTTGTAACAAAGCGATTTAGTGAAGCTTCGCTTCTGAAGAATAACACATCTCCATCTTGGTATGGAAACAGTCCGGGAGTAGGAGGAGCAGAGGCAGAGGCACCTTGCTTAGAAGCTCTAGTTTTTCTTGGCATTTTGATTGAAAGAGACTTGAGAAGACTAAAAATTTGCAAGGAGAGCTTTTGATAGAATTTGAAGACTTAGACTTGATTTTGTTGTGATATGAATGAAGAATACATCTCTATTTATAGAGTGGGAGAAGACATGGTATTCATGGCTGAATTTGAAGACTCAAAAACGGTCAGATTTTAAGGACCGCTGGAGACAATCGATTGTTTGCTGGAGACAATCGATTGTTGAGCAGATATGCCCGTTGGAATTCTGAAAAGAAAACTGACAATCGATTAAAGGGGTGTCAGCAGAGCAGAACGGTAAAAAATTTTTGAATTAATACCGTCTGACAATCGATTGTGTTATAGAGACAATCGATTGTGTAAAGTTTGACACTTAGATTCTGAGAATTTGGCTTGAAACAGAATGTTTTTGAAATTTCAGAAGATCACTGACAATCGATTGTTGAATTTGACAATCGATTGTGTACTGGGCAAAAAAATGGTCAGTCCTGAAAATTGATTTTGGAAGTATGGTAATCAATTTTGAATATATTATAATCAATTTTGGAATTATGACAATTGATTATGAATGAAACAACGTCATCAACACATGGTGGAAGATAATGATTCTTCGGATGAAAACGTTTTTATGAAAATAGATTTTCCATCATGAATACATATAATCAACACCAATTGTTATAAATACCAATTTAGAAAATCAAAACTCAATACAATTTATGCACTTAGTCAATTATGCAATTTATCAAAATAACATTCATATCAATACTTGTGACATATAATACCAATTCAACTAGCTAAAGGGTAGAGTAAGGAACGATCATACCCGGTTTGTCTTGATGTCATCCTCCATCGTTGACATCTCAATTTGCTAGAAATTGAATTGAATGCTTCAAGCGAGCACATTTGCATTTCCAACATTTAATCAAGTGAAGCCATTTCCGATATATATATATATATATATATATATATAAACAATTTATCACCATAATAACAATTCACAAACCAAACAGATATTTGTTAAGAAAATATCATCAATAAAATTTATGCAATCAATTCTTTCAAAGCACAAGTTCCCTCTTACTTGTAACAAATTGCCTAAAACATTTCTTCTTTTGATAAGAAGATTGTATTAAGGCTAATTCCTTTTACCATATTCACAAAAGAATAGGAAGGATATTGAGGAATATAAAATATGACGACTTCTATAAATTTATCAATTTTATCAAAAAACTATTGTTATTTTGAAAGGCATTTGTCAAAACATATATCGCATGCTGTTTCAAATAGATAGTCAAATCATGAATCAACCATCTTATCACCTGTTTAAGCAAAACACATCAATTTGACATTTTACAGGAAATACCGATTGTTACACAAGCAATGAAAAATCCATTTGAACGAGAGCATAACAGATGCATCAAATGTTATTTTATTAACAGTGATGCACAAGGTTATTTTCAGTAATCCATATTGCAACAAATGTCAAATATTTCAATTAAGCGCATTTGCAATAATGAGAACCAAAACAAAGCATGATTCAAGGAGAATTGATACGGATGGTTAACAAAGACATATCAACACATACAATTGGGCATGATAAAAATGAAAGCCTAGCCTTTAAAAAATTTCAAGAGCGTTTATGCCTATTTTGAACTGACACGATGCTAAATGATAGCTGTTGAGTTCAGAATTCAGAATGGTAACAAATCTTTGAGATTTTTACCGATTGACAATCGATTGTTGAAAGGGGACAATCGATTGTTGAACTATTTGACACTTAGTTCCTGAAAAATCTGCAAGAAGCAGAGAGTTTTTGAAAACTCAGAAAACCACGGACAATCGATTGTGCCTGTGAACAATCGATTGTGGACTAGACCAAAAAGGTTTTTAAGTCCTGAAAATCGATTATGAGAGTATGCTAATATAAAAAGCATTTATTAAAACATGATTTAAAACACTTTGCTGTTTGAAAAGATTGTCAAGACATAATTCAACTAAACATGATTTTAGTAGGTACTCATTCAATGCACGAATCAACATTTGTCAAAGCATGGATCAAGCATTTAAATAGTTGATACTAGTAATCAAAAATGAATTTTCAGCATGTCAATCAACAAAACTGTCAACATTAATAATTTGCACATATTCAGTTTTATAAAAAAAAGAATAGCTAACCGAAATTCCTCTCGATGCCTTTTGGGTGTCGTGCTTGGCGCATCTACTACAATTTTGTAGTCTTCAAGCACACCTGCAAAAATACCTACGGAGAGGTTTTTGGTACCCATATCTTTTTGGGTCCTTTGGGGTTAGGCAAATGATAATTATAACCAAAAGATAAATTTCTATGTTTAGCAAAACACACAGGTGCAATGTGACCTATCCGATTGCAATAATGGCATACTACGTTCGGATTGTGCCAATGCCTAGGTTGCGCCAAATACATTCTAGGTGATCTAGAGTCATTCCTAGAGGCGTTGAGAATCCTAGAGTCATTTCTAGGTTGTCTAACGTAGTTCGTTCTAGGCTTATCAACAATAGTCCTAGTATTGATTCTAGGCGATGTAAAGTGATTAACTCTAGATTCATTATTCCAATTTCTAGAGTTGTATCTAGGTGATCTAAAGGCGTTAGTTTTAGACTTGTTTTCATACATCCTAGCGTAATGTCTAGGTGGTCTAAAGGAATTTGTCCTAGACTCATTTACAGCCCTAGAATTGTTTCTAGGTGGATCAGTAAAATTTCTAATGGGATTTCTGCTTTTATGCCGTTGATTGTTCCTCGACGTTTCCTTTTCTTCAATAACCTTAGGGACATCTATACTTCGTGATTCTAAAGTTTTCCTAAGTTTTGCGTTTTCTAACTTCAAAGAATCGCAGGAAGTACAAGTAGAGCATTTATCAACATAAGAAGCTTCATGCATAGTCTTAACGACTTGTCTAAGTTCTACACTATCATTTTGCAAAAACTGATTTTCTTTTACAAGATTCTCGTTATCAAGAGACAGATTTCCAAAAATTTTTTGTTTTAAAGAAAGTTGATTTTTGAAATCTTTTTCTTTCAATAAGAGACGTTCTTCAAAATCTTTTTCTTTTAAAGAGAGATTTTTCTGAAAATCTAATTCTTGCTGGGAAAGTGATTTCTTCAAATCTCTAATCATTTTGACAGCATTACAAAATTCACCATACAAGTCTTCATATGCATTTTGTAATTCTTCGAACGAGTGAGAGTTAGAGATACTTACCTCTTCTTCGTTGTTTCCATCAAATATTGGAGGCATGGTGTAGCAGTTTCCTTCACCGATTCCTGCAAAAGAATCATGAGTAGAAGCCATGGATGGTTCTCTCAAACTGTTAAGTTTTTCAGAGAGTATGGCTCTGATACCAATTGTTAGAAATAACGCTCTACGCTAGAGGGGGGGTGAATAGCGTATTAATAAAATTAAGCGTTTTCTTGCGGAATTTAAACTTTGCAGGAAATAAACAAATGCAGTAAAAATAAATTACACCACGATATATACTGGTTGGCCACACTTTGTGGTTAGTCCAGTCCCCGAGAGACTCTCTCGAGATTTCCACTAACAACCTTGTCAAGCTTAAGGTGCCCAACAAACCTTTACACTTGAGACTTGAATCACACAAATCTCAAACACTTGCTCGGAGGCTCCTCACCTCAAAGACTTCAATTTGCTCGGAGGTTCCTCACCTCAAAGACTTCAATTTGCTCGGAGGTTGCTCACCTCAAAGACTTCAATTTGCTCGGAGGTTCCTCACCTCAAAGACTTCAATTTGCTCGGAGGTTCCTCACCTCAAAGACTTCAATTTGCTCGGAGGTTGCTCACCTCAAAGACTTCAATTTGCTCGGAGGTTCCTCACCTCAAAGACTTCAATTTGCTCGGAGGTTCCTCACCTCAAAGACTTCAATTTGCTCGGAGGTTCCTCACCTCAAAGACTTCAATTTGCTCGGAGGTTCCTCACCTCAAAGACTTCAATTTGCTCGGAGGTTCCTCACCTCAAAGACTTCAATTGCTCGGGGATACAATCCCAAAGACTTCACTTGCTCGGGGATACAATCCCAAAGACTTCACTTGTTAAGCTTCCGGGTGCCTAACGAACCTTTACAACTTGAGAACTTGATACAATACAAGCCTCAACCAACCCGCTTAAGGAAACCTATCCCTAAGACTTTACAAGAAGAAATATAACACTTCTTCTTACTACAAGTGTTTAACAAGAACACTCTTTTACTCACTTTACAAGAACTCTCTTAAAGAGTGGATTATGAGTACAAAATATATGGCTCAAGAACACAACAACTCAATCAATAATCTTGGCTCTCAAAAAAAACAATGTAAGATATGAAATTTGAATCACAAGAATGTAATGTATGCTTTGTAATTTTTCTGCAGTGTTGTTGTGTTTTAAAAATGATTTTCAGAGAGTGTTTTATAGAGAAAATGGAGCAATGGACCGTTGCTTTTAGTTCCAGAAAACACTCCTGAAAATCTGCCTGACAATCGATTGTTGATATTACACAATCGATTGTTGAAGCAAAATTTCAACAGACAGATTCCTTAAAATCTGGTTAAAAAGATTTCTGTTGAATTTAAAAAGAATGATAATCGATTGTTAACTTTAGACAATCGATTGTTGTTCAAATATCCAAAATATTTCTGGCAACTTTTTGACTAAAAGATTGAGTAAAGATTATACCATAAATAGATAAAGCCGTTGGAAGAAGTCCGTTTGGAAATATCACTGAGCACAATCGATTGTTAAATAGTGACAATCGATTGTTCTTCATTTTTGAAGATTTTGAAAACATTCTGTAAGTTGTCCAAAATTTTGAGACTAAGTATAAAATCTGACAATCGATTGTTGAACAGTGACAATCGATTGTTGCTTCAAAAATGATTTCAAACGAAGTTTCTGTCTCAAGACAACATTTTAAAAACTAAGTATAGAACTTGACAATCGATTGTTTCTTCAAGACAATCGATTGTTAAACCCAATTTTCTCAAAACGAGTTTAAAAATCATTTTGGCAAATATGCAACTTATTTCTTTAAAAACTTATGATGCATGATTTTATGAAAATCATTTTAGGTGAGAGCCAATATTAGAAATAAGTCGTTGAGTCAAGATTACAAATTAAGACCTACTCAACAGTTGATTGCATCTTCTATTCTTGAACGCGTACTATCCATCTTGTACTTGGACTGTTATTGTTCCATCACCGATGCTTGCCTCAATGTTTGGCATTTATCAAAACCTACATGAATCAACACACGTTAGTTTGAGAACGTGTTTCCAACATTAAATTCAATACACACACAGGAATATAAAATCAAAGGATTCATGTGAAAACTGATCCAATGAGCTAAGGCGCATTGAATATTAACTAACTTTAATTTTTTTTGTATTTCGTTTGGTGATTTATGCATTTAAAGACCCTGACCCTATACTAAACTTTTCAAACGCATGATTTTAACTAATGGCTCTAAATGAAGCTGGTTCATGCTTAAGATACAATTATTAATCTTCAAATGTGACTACTAGGTTTATAATATATATATATATATATATATATATATATATATATATATATATATATATATATATATATATATATATATATATTATATGCCCAGCAGAAGATCAACTTCCCATTTACTCCTAAGGATCAATTATATTTGAATTGGCTAGGATAATCACATGACCCACATACTACTTATTACATGAATTACCTCAAGACCTCATAATAGTTGAAAACAAAACAGATCTAAGCTAACAGTTTCAGAAAGTAAAAACAACAACTGATAGAATTATACATCAGTGCATCATAACAGTCAAAACTAGAATAGATATGAGCAAATTGATTCAAAGAGTAAAAGAACAACTGATATAATTATAATGCACAAGCTTCTACTCTTGATTTCCATTTCATTTCCCAAGTTTCATGACAATCATCTGAGTTTACAAAGGCATGTACCTGGATATGACCAAAATAATGGTACATTCGAGTCAGGAGGTAGCCAATAACAAGCAGTAGCAGCGCGCAACAATTAGCAATAGTTTCGAATTAATTCCAACCAGGAAATGTTATCAAGTAACCCAGGAAGTTATTTTAATCGAATAACACCAGTAAACAAACTCAAAATCAGCTTGAATGACCAAATTGAAACTCAGAAATCAACCAAGAGTTCCTGAAACTTCAACTACTGAATTACTAGGACAATTCAAACCATTTTTCAATCTTATATAAAGCTGGAAATTTGATTAAATAGTTGGAACTCAAAATTATCCTAAGAAACTTCAATGGAATAGTGTTTTTTGGAGTTTTTGGGTTGCCTGATGTTTCAGAACTTTTCAGTATTTCTAAGTCTAATTTTTTTTTTTTGAATTTTTTGATCTCGCTAGGCTTCTCAAATTTGTGAATTCTAAATTTTTCCAGATCTCCCAAAAAAAAACCCTCTGTTGTAAGGAAAGGTAATGCCCTTTTTATAGGCCAAGTTAGGGCAAAAATCAGATTTCCTTTTACATTCTAAGTCCCTCTTTTATTTTCAGTTTTTAACTAGTTAGTCCCTCAAATAATGCCTTGTTGGCCAAGTAACACTACCAAGTTCCTGAAATTTAAACTAGAAAACCCTTCTAGAAGGTTCTAGGGGGTTCCAATTCAGTTACTGCACTATTCTTTTTATTAAACTATCTATACTACCCTTAATTCAACTCATGAATTACTAACCTAATCAAACTAACCCCCGACCCCCTTTTCACTAAACCATGGTTACTTAAATAGGACCTTAGCATTTTCAGTAGTAATCAAACAACACTTCGATTAACAAAAACTTCCAAAAATTAAATTAAACCTAATTTTAAGCTTGAATTAATTCCTAACAGTTCAACTAACCTCTTTTAGGCTACGAATTAATTAACAAAATATTTAGAATTGACTGTGGAATCAAACAAAATTAACTCTATTATCAATCAAACCCAATAATTAGCACTTAATCAACATGAAGAAAAAAAATCTAAAACACTGGCAAACAAAAGTCAAAGAACATGTAGATGTACCATCTAAACTAATCGATAAGAAATAAAATTTAAGAATTAGAACCTAAGATAATAAAACTAAATACTGCATGATGAAAAGATTAACAGAAAATAAAGTTTAAACTAAATTTAACAACAAGGAATTTCATATAATAAAGGAAAAATAGAAAGACTCACCTATGGATGGTTGAACAAGGCTGGACCCCGATTTGAGATTCGGAATGATGTGAAACGTTTGTTCTTTGCCAAGGAAAAATGAAAATATTATTTCGTGACTCAAATCAAACTCTTGACTCAAGAACTTGGGAAGAATCTAAACCACTTTTACATTCTAGGGTTCTGCCGCTCTTTGATTTAAAATTCGAGAACTTTGAGCGAGATTTGAATGGTAATGATGGTGGATTCAGAATGACGAGGGTGAGGAGGTCATAGAGTGTTAATTTGGTGAGATTTGGTGGTGGCGCCGCCGTACACGGCGGAGCAGCCACCACTTCTATTTAAGATTCGACGGAATTGGCTATGATTCGAAGGTTGGTAGTGGTAATTATGGAAAGAGGAAGACGAAGAGAGTGGCTGGTGTATTTTTGGGAGCGTTTGGACAGTCGCCGGCGGTGGAGGCAATTTCTGGCCGGCAGTTTGCGATGGACAGAGGTGATGTTAGGGTTTGGGTGTTAGAGACGGTGAGGGCAGGGGGTTCTAGGGGGGTGGTAACGTTTGGACACTTAAATACTTTGAGATAGGGGCTTCAGGTTTGTTGGATAAGATAACCTCGACAGTCCTGATTTAAAATTGCCAACGAGCCCGTTTTGATGGGAGAAGGGTTTGGACCGGGTTGGATTTTGGTTGGGTCAAGGTTTGGACTAGTTTTGGCTCATTTGGGCTGCCAATTTAATTAATAATTGGCCCAAAACATGGGTCTTTATTAAGACCTTCATTTTCTTTTAATTCTCTTCATTTCATTTTCATTTTTTTGATTTTGTTAAAAACATAATTAAAAATACCTAAGACCTCTAAAATTAAACTAATTAATTTTCCAAAATTAAATCAATCCTAATTTAAAGAAAATTAAGGAAAGCATCAAACAACTAATAGTAAAAAATGCAAAAGGACTATTTTTGGTTATTTTCTTCATTGTTAATTAACTAATAAACCTAAAAATATTAAAATGAGGTACTAAGTGTGAATATGCTATTTTTGTATTTCTTTTATGAATTATATTAATCAAATGCACACCAAAATGCAAACAAGAACAAAATCATGCAATTAAATTCTAAAAATCACATAAATAAAGTAAAAATCTAATTTTAAGAATTATATAGGAGTAATTTAAACGAGGCAAAAATCACGTACTCACAGCTTTCCCTCTTTGCTCGGAGACACGAAGGGTTTGCGGGTAAAGATAAATGAGCGATCATGAGGGATTTTTGCCTTCTTGGCACTCTATGAGAAGCATTTTGAAAAGCTTGACCACACCCTGCTTCAGAGATTGCCTACATATCCTCCGCTAAAGAGGAATCAGGTCAGTATTGTTCAAGAAGTTTTGGTAGCTGCGACTACCAGGAGCTGTGATTTCACTGTTGTTGCTACTGCTACTGCTTGCTGACCTCCTTATTACACCAAAAGGGAAATCAAAGCTAAACTAGCTATGCCTATCAACTATGAATTACAATATTCCCATCTATAAATATCTTGAAGCTTGATCTTGAGTCTTAGCTGATTTCACTGTGGACTCCGACCTGAATCTTGATGCTCGTAAGCTGTAGGCGTTGGTTCTTTCTTCAGCATTGGATCAGAGCGGGACAGATGGAACTTGTGACTTCAATCAAGTTTTGGGCAGTCTGCATCTCTGTCCGCTTCAGCATTTTGAATTTCACTTCTTTCGTTCTTTTTTCTTCTTCTCTTTATTCTGGATTGAGACTCGCTCTTTTGGTCATCTCGAACCCTGTGCCTTAAGGTCAAACCTGCTCAAGCAAAAAATAAATGAACGAAATTTTCTGCACCAGTTTTCTCTAGGAAAATTTCGTGAGTTATTTGTGAAAAAAATCTGAACTTATTTTTCACTTTGTTTTCCATTCTCAAGAATTGTATTTTTCTATGATAGAACAAATTGAGGATTGGAGGCCCTATGTCTGAAAGGCGCAACTCAGGGATTGGAGCGTAATGTTGGTTAAAGGCAAGGGTGTTAAACGGGTCAACTGAGCCGTGCCAGGTCCGAAATTTTTTGACCCGTCCGGGTTTCGAGCTGGGCTGGTCCGGGTTACACAGTGACGAGTTTGTTGCGGGCTGGGTTAGTTCGGGTTAAAATTGAACCGTACGGGTTACGGGTTGAAGGGGGCCGGGGCGGGCCAGGTTTAGTATATATATATATTTGGAATTATGTGTAGTATAACTATTAAGTTATATTAATAATTTGTAATAATTGAATGCATACAAGTAAGATGGGAAAAAATTGCACTTATTGCAAGTTCTAATTTATTTCTTAATTTCAAATTGGAAAAGTAGAAAATGAAATCTTTACATTTTTTCTAACAAGTAAACTAGTAAAGTAGTAATTTGAAATGTTTTGCATAGCCCTAGGAAGTTCATCATAATCAATATGAAACGATTGACCTTCTTCTGGGGAGTTAAATTCGGATGGGTTTCCATGGGTTAATATATCTCCAAGTTCCTCGTCTTCTGGGCTATCAACATCTTCCTTTCCTTGATTTCTTCGTTCCGATCTAATCCAATCTCTGGAACATACTAAAACTTCCGAAGCATTGCTTCCCAATGAGTGGCGGGTGTCTCCAAGTTGTTGTCTTGCTTGGCTAAATTTACTCTCCGATGCAACAGTGGAAATTGGCATATTCAGGACGTCCCGAGCCATAGCGAAAAGAACGGAAAATTGCTTTTCATTTTCATGCCACCATCCCAACCGTGAAAATTCCTTTGTGCGAGGCTCCTTTTGCTTCTGCAAGTAGAATTGAAGCTCATCAATATTCCTGCTACTAGTTTGAGTGTCAGAAAATGTAGAAAAAATATTAAAACTATCAAGGCCTTCATCATCCACATTAGCAGAACTGCTACATTGCATAGCGGGATTAACATTGCCAGAAGCACGATCAATATTATCACATTCATTTGCATAATAATTATAAGTTGTTGTAAATATTCATTTAGCTTGTTCATAGAATCATATAAATTTGGGGTTTCAGTTTCTCCAATCTCCATATAAGTATATAAAGCATTCATTAATTGGTGACAACCAAATATTTTAATAGAAGGATTTAAACTGCACCAATTAAGTGAATCGGAATAATTGGAAAGAAATATTTTTTGAATTTTGCTTGCATTTTTCAACAACATCCTTATATTTTTCTTTCTTCTTAAATTCAGATAGTAGCAAAGAAATTTCAGCTATATGTACTAAAGCCATAGTAACAGTGGGGTAATATGCACCAGAAAACACAACACTCGCAGTATAAAATTTATGTAAAATTTAACAACATCATTAATGACCTCCCAAGTATCACTTGTTAACATACATCTAGGATCAGTACAATGTGCATTAGCAACTTCAGTTATAGGAAATCTATATTTGTAGCAACATTTTTAAAAATATATATGTATAATTCCATCTAGTAACAATTTCATCTGGCATGAATCTAGGTTTAAGGTTATACTGGATACACTTAGTCTTAAATTCTTTTATTCTAGATTATCTATTATTTCCTTGAATAACACCAACTTCTCTTCTAACATGAGTAATCTCAACTGAAAATAAATCAAGGCCACTTTTAACAATTAAATTATAAACATGACATGCACACCTATCATGAAAAATATCATCAAGAGGTGGTTGCAAATGCAATTTTAAATTGAAACTGCGGCATTATTGTTTGAAGCATTATCAAAAGACATACACAAAACTTTTTGGTTTAGATTATAAAATTCAAAAACTTCAACAATTGTACTACTTATAAACGTAGCAGTATGACTCTGATTTTCATCATATTTAAAAGCGATAATACGTTTTCGCATACAAGTATTATCATCTATCCAATGACATGTAATTGTCAAATAATCTTTTCCATTAACAACATGACCAATATCAGAAGTTAGACATACTCTAGAAGGAAGGTGACTAAACAAATAACATATGTATGTTTGATATTGTCCATGAAGTCTAAAGATATCTGCTCTACAAGTACTTTTAGGGATACCTTTAAATAAAGGATTGTAAATCCTTTGAATATACATAATAAGATACGATGAAGAAGCAAAAGAAAAAGGTAGAAAACCCAAAGCAATCATTTTTGCTAATTCCTCACGATCCCTCATTTTATCATATTTTACTAGACCTCCAGTAGTAGGGTTAATAGTTGTTTCACTTCCATCCCCATTATTGCCCCATTCTATGGGATGGTTAGACATCGTATGTCTAATAAGTGTCCTAGTCCCCCCTAAATTTCTTCCGGTCAAATATTTAAAAGTTTCGTTACAAAGTTTGCACTTAACTCTATTAGTACCTTCTATTATTTCAAAAAATTTCATACCGGACTTCTTCTTTTACGATTAGAAGTCGGAGCCATTGGTGGTCTACTACCCCTTGTAGCACTAGCAACTCCAACTCCAATACTACAAACATTTCCACTACTAGGTGTAGGTGGTATCTCATCTTCTATTCCAATTTCATTATCTTCTATTCCAAAATCTTCTTGTAATTGTTCATAATCAATCTCTACATTATCATTAGGCGATGATTCAGAAACATGTGTTATTGGGTCATTATTATTACTACCAGAAGCTACAGGACTACCTCTTTTTTTATTTCCACCCCTACCTGTAACTTTTCTACACGCTCTTTTAGCAGCACTAAACATATTGTAAAAATGAAAGTATAAGCTAAAATTAAATATGCAATTAAAATATTAAATAAGAGAAAGAGTTGGAGGGAGTGCACCGAATTCGACAATAAATTGAGTACTTGATTACACAAATCCGGTGTTACCACGAACAAACGTCAAGCAAGTATTTCAATTTTGAACTTCAAGCTTCAAATTCCGAATGACAAATTGCGATAAATTAAATTCGGGAAAAGAGACACAAATAAAATTATAAAATGTAATCTTGCAATTGAAGGGAAGAGAGAGATTGATAATTTGAGAATTGAGATTGATATAAGAATTTTGAGTGAAGAAATGAAGAAGAGGGGAGGGTATTTATAGATTTTAAGAAGGATTAATATTGTAAATTAATAAATACAAAAATATAACCAAAAAATGGTCATTTTTGCAAAACTATCCGTTGGCCAACGGATCTGGGCCGTGGCCAACGGTCATGTGGGCCCCAAAAAATTCAAAAAATCAATTTTTTTTACCGTTGAACCGGGCTGGTCCAACCGGTTCACGGTACTGTTCTGTTAAACCGGGCCGTTCCGATCCGGTTCCAACCCCAAAAATCCCAAATGGACCAACCCCCTCCCCCCTCGAACCCAGCCCATCCGGCCCCTTAGTAACAGGGTCGGTCCGGTCCCGATTTATATCGATCCGATCCAATCCCGGTCCGACCCGGTCCGGTTGACACCTTTAGTTAAAGGCGACTAGGGAATGGAGGCCCTATGTGTAAGAGGCACACTTTAGGGATTGGAGCCCTAATGTTGGCTAAAAAGGTAAAAAGCTCAACTCAGGGATTGGAGCCCTAATGTTGGTAAAGGCGACTACGGAATGGAGGCCATACGTGTAAAAGGCACAACTCAGGGGTTGGAGCCCTAATGTTAGCTAAATGGATAAAAATCTCAACTCAGGGATTAGAACCATAATGTTGGCTAAAGGTAAAAAGCTCAACTGAGGGATTGGAGCCCTAATATTAGCTAAAAAAGAAAAAACTCAACTCAGGGATTGGAGCCCTAATCTTGGCTAATAGATATAAAAGCTCAACTCAGGGATTGGAGCCCTAATGTTGGCTAAAAGGGAAAAAATCAACTGAGGGATTGGAGCCCTAATGTTGACTAAAAAGGTAAAAAGCTCAAGTCAAGGGTTGGAGCCCTAATTTTGGCTAAAGGCGATTAGGGAATGGAGGCCCGATGTCTAAAAGGTGCAAGTCAGAGATTGGAGGCCTATTGTTGGCTAAAGGTAAAAAGGCTCAACTCAGGGATTGGAGCCCTAATGTTTGCTAAAGGCGACAAAGGAATGGAGGCCCTATGTCTAAAACGCGTAACTTAGGGATTGTAGCCCTAATGTCGGCTAAAAGGATAAAAAGCTCAACTCAGGGATTGGAGCCCTAATGTTGGCTAAAGGTGACTAGGGAATGGAAGCCCTATGTCTAAAAGGCACAACTTAGGGATTGGAGCCCAAATGTTGACTAAAAACGTAAAAAGCTCAACTCAGGGGTTGGAGCCCTAATGTTGGCTAAAGGCGACTAGGGAATGGAGGCCCTATATCTAAAGGGCGCAATTCAGGGATTGTAGCCCTAATGTTGGCTAAAGGAAAAACGCTCAACTCAGGGATTGAAGCTGTCACGACCCAAACTGGAGGGCCATGACTAGCACCCGGCCATACTTGCCGCGCACCATCATACATTTTACCTAACCTTCTTTATTATCTGTTAGGGCCAACGAGATCAATATAAATGGTATCCATGGATCACGGATAACCAACAATAAAAGATGATGGCATAAACATATATAACATGGGGTGGCCAAACAATCAAGAAACTATATATATAAGGTACAAGCTACCACGATACCATGAGAGACTATACAACAAAAACCAGCCGACAAGGCATACCAAACTGTACATGAGTCGCCACCTGTCTATGAGCCTCTAAAGGAACATAAATTCCGCAGCATAGCCGGAACAGGGCCCCGACATACCCATAATATCTATAACAAATATGCATACCATGACCACAACAAGTCCGAAGAAGGGATCTCGCCAATCACCGTTGAACTGGACAGCCTACTGTGGTGGAGGAGCTGCATCTGCCTGTCTATCAGGACATGCAGCACGACATGCAACGTCCATCAACAAAAGGAAGTCAGTACGAATAAAGTACTGAGTATGTAACGCATGAAACCATAAATATGAACAATAATATAAGCAGGGATAGAGAATATACAACCTGTAACATCTGAGTACCTCTGATGGCTACTGACATGAAATGTATGATACATATGTATAAATACATAAACTGTTAAAACATACACCTCTGTGAGCATCATCATCATCATATCGTACCATGCCGTAATGGCTCGGTAAAAATATACCCGGCCATCATAAGGCTCGGTAGAATCGTACCCGGCCACGTGGAGCTCGGTAAAAGCCAACTGATCAGTGGTTGCACAGTAGGTTCCGTACCCGGCCGACTATAGCGTGGCTCGGTAGAGTAAAATAGATATATATATATATATATATATATATATATATATATATATATATATATATATAATGCATGCTTGACTCATGGGAACACATTCAAGACCCTTTGGAGTGACGTAAGGTCGGTATCTTTTGTACACATTATTAGGACTAACTCTTCACTGTGAACCTTATAAGAATCAGGAAAAACCAACAACATTTATAACATAAGAATAAGAGAAGCCACATCACATCAATCGTTCCATAAGAGGGGAAACAATGTAAGTACTTCTAGCTTCTAAGAGTAGAGTATCTTTGGAAGCTCATTTATTACATTATGTACAATCGGATTCGTGCAAAAGAAGGAAAGAGATAGCCTCACATGCCTTTTATATACTGCCCCAAGCTCAAGCTATACTATTATCACAACTCCTTAGTCTATAATAAGAGAACCGATACTATCGTTATCATTTAAGCGACATAACTATTATCTATCAATAACAACCTATTTTACGGTGAAACGGACAACACCTCCCCTATATATATATGACTTCACACCATTCAAAACAATCACTAAAAAGCTTAAACAACATGAACAATAATCATATTGAGCCTCCCCAAAACAGTCCACGCACAATCTAATTACTTCATACATACGGCGGCCACCATAGTCATGTAAACGACCCGAAAATGTTACGAAGACCTATCAGATCACAACCCTACATATATATGGTGTTTCTCCATACCCTTCCACCTCCAAAAATCCACAAAATATTAGTAAAACACGCAGCCCAACAGCAAGACAAACACAGTCCACAAAATAGTCCGCTACAAGTAATAACTAGAACTCACGTCTTCCGATCACCATCCTGTGAGTTCTTACATGTATAAAATGAATTACCATGAGTTCATAGCATAAATATTTATGAAATAGTGCAGTAAACTTACCTTACTCGTTGGATAACTAAGACATTCCCTTGGTTCTTCAAACTCTTGATTTTACCCTCAATTAGAACTTGAAAGAGAGGGAAAATCGATTAGGGTTTATGTGGGATTTTTAGGAGGATGTTTGCAGGGGTTTTGGTCTGAATATTTGTGAGATATATTGATGGTTATATTTCAGGAGATAACCCTTTAAATGGGCTCAATAGTCGACCCAAAATTTCCCTTTTTTGGGCTATCATTTTAACAAGTAGGTGACACACCTACTTGTCACCTAGTAGCCTGCGCAGTCTCACGGAAATAGCTATATCTCTCTACTCCGATGTTGTATTGATAAAAGGTTTAATGCATTGGAAACTAGACTCATAAATCTTTAAATTTGTGGGCCTATCACCCCATAATTCCTTGTAAATTGGGAGAAAAGCTTAGAAATATTTGACCTAACGTTTAAGTAAAATTTTGAACCTAAGTTGTGACAACTTTTGTCGACTTTTTTTTCATAACTTGTTTGACTTCAAGACTATGAAACATATATTATGTGATTCAAATAAATTAAATCATGACCTCTTGAGTGTATTAAGCACCTATAGGTTTACCCGAAAATACAAGTTACAACATCCTTGATTCGTTTAACTTCTATTACTTGTTAATCACCCTTATACACCCTTGTATAACTTCAGGTCAATAGGATTAACTTCTTATCATATCTAGGATAATTCCTTCTTGGATTTATGTTAAATAATGTATGGCATGAACTAACGCGTGTGTATGGGTTGTAACACCCCCCTTTAGGAACATTCGTCCTCGAATGTAAAGGTTTATGGGGAGTCCAAATCACCGTGGATTCCAACGGAAAATGGTCACTATCAAAATTTGCAAGAAGTTAACCCAACGTATGGCCTCACAAGGATACACAAAGCATTATGGAAATTTACATTATTTGCATATCACCATTTTGTATTAAGGAATAGTGTTTTCAAGTTATTGCTTACCTCATAAAGCCATTTCACGTTTCCAATGGATCCTGCGTTCCACCAACCTCCTTGTTATCATCATTCTGGAATAGGTAAGGGTATTTAGACTTCATCTCTTCTTCCGCTTTCCATGTCATTTCTTCCATATTCTTGTTCCTCCATAATACTTTGACGGAAGCTACATCTTTTGTTCTCATCTTGCGGACTTGTCGATCTAATATAGCCACTGGCACTTCTTCATATGATAAATCCTCTGTAACATGTACATCTTTTATAGGGAAAACTCGAGAAGGGTCTCCAATACATTTTCTCAACATAGATACATGGAATACCGGGTGGATAATTTCAAATTCGGATGGAAATCCAACTCATAAGCAACTTGTACAATTCGTTGAATAATTTTATACGAACCGATATACCTTGGACTCAATTTACCTTGGACTCAATTTACCTTTTTCCCCAAAACGCATAACACCCTTCATTTGTGAGATCCTCAGGAAAACCCAATCACCAACCTCAAATTTTAAATCACGACGTCGGACATCGGAATAAGACTTTTGCCTGCTTTGTGCCGTCCTCAATCGTTCCTGTATGACCTTCACATTCTCAATGGCTTGGTGAATCAAATCTGGCCCATACAATTCTGTTTCGCCGACTTCAAACCATCCAACTGGTGATCTACATCTTCTCCCGTATAGTGACTCATATGGGGCGTTTTTAATACTGTAATGGTAGCTATTATTGTAGGCGAATTCTATGAGTGGAAGATGGTCATCCCAATTCCCCTTGAAATCTAGAACACATGCTCGTAGCATATCTTCCAGTGTCTGAATGGTACGTTCAGTCTGTCCGTCTGTCTGCGGATGAAATGGAGTGCTGAGATTCACTTGTGTGCCTAAACCTCTCTGAAAAGACCTCCAAAAGTTAGCCGTAAATTGAGCTCCCCGGTCTAATATAATATATACCGGCACACCATGAAGCTTAACAATTTCCTTGATATACAACTTTGCATAATCTTCAGCTGCGTAAGTTGTCTTCACTGGTAGAAAATGGGCACATTTTGTAAGTCTCTCAACTATTACCCAGATGGAATCAAACTTATGGTAAGAGAAAGGTAATCCAATAACGAAGTCCATATTAATCACCTCCCATTTCCAGGTTGAAGTCTCTATTTTCTGAAGCAATCCACCAGGTTTCTAATGTTCTATCTTTACTTGTTGACAATTAAGACACTGGGCTACAAATTCTGCAATAGACTTCTTCATGTTATCCCACCAATACTACTCTTTGACATCATGATACATTTTTGTCGATCTGGGGTGGATAGAATATCAGGATTGATGAATCTCATTCATAATCTTTTCTCTTAATCCTGCCACATTAGGCACACACAATCGGCCCTGGTATCTCAGTGCCCCATCTCCTCCGATCTCAAAAGCCATAATTTTACACTGTTTAATGCTCTCTCTCAATCGTACCAAGATAGGATCTTCATATTGCCATGCTTTTACCTCGGCTATCAAAGATGATTTTGATGTATTATGTACAGTAACACCTCCGTCATCAGAGTCTAATAATTTGATTCTCATATTGGTTAGCTGATGAAGCTTTTTAGTCAACCCCCATCTACCTGCCTCAATGTGTACTAAGCTTCCCATTGACTTACGACTGCGAGCTTCTGCCACAATATTGGCTTTACTGGGATGATATAATATCTCGGTGTCGTAGCCTTTCAGTAATTCAAGCCACCTACGCTGTCTCAAGTTCAACTCTTTCTGCTTGAAGATATATTGTAAACTCTTATGATCTATATAGATGTCAACATGGATATCGTATAAGTAGTGTCTCCATATCTTCAAAGCATATATTACTGCAGCCAATTCCAAATCATGGGTCGGGTAATTCTTTTCATGCTTCTTCAATTGTCTTGATGCATAAGCAATCACCTTTCCATGTTGCATCAATACGCACCCCAAACCTATACCCAAGGCATCACAATATACCATATATCCTTTTGTTCCTTCAAGGAGAGTGAGCACTGGTGCGGATGTTAATCGATTCTTCAGTTCTTGAAAACTACACTCACAAGTCTCAGACCACTGGAACTTGGTAGCTTTTTGTGTTAACTTAGTCAATGGTGCTGATATGGAGGAAAACCCTTCTACAAATCGCCTATAATATCCTGCTAGCCCTAGGAAGTTGCGGACTTCAGATGGTGTTGTAGGTCTCGGCCAATTCTTTACTGCATCGATCTTCTGAGTGTCGACACTGAGACCCTCGTTAGATATCACATGGCCAAGGAATGCTACTGAGTTCAGCCAAAATTCACATTGGGAGAGCTTAGCATATAACTTACGATCCTGAAGCGTCTGTAATACTATCCGCAAATGACCCGCATGTTCCGCCTCTGAACGAGAATACACCAGAATGTCATCAATAAATACAATCACAAACACATCAAGATAAGGCCTGAATACTGTATTCATGAGATCCATAAAATCTGCTGGGGCATTATTTAGCCCGAACGACATCACCAAGAACTCAAAGTGCCCATATCTTGTCCGGAAGGCCGTTTTTGGAATATCCTTCTCCTTTACCCTCACCTGATGATACTCTGAACTTAAGTCAATTTTGGAGCAATACTTGGCACCCTGGAGTTGGTCAAACAACTCGTCAATCCTTGGAAGTGGATACTTGTTGTTTATATTAAACTTATTCAACTGTAGATAGTCGATACACATCCGTAACGACCCGTCTTTCGTCCTAACAAATAGAACTGGCGCACCCCAAGGTGAAGTGCTACGCCTAATAAAGCCCTTATTCAGCAAGTCCTTCAATTGCACCTTCAACTCTCGCAACTCTGTCGGGGCCATTCTATATGGAGGGATAGAGATAGGTTGAGTGTCAGGCAACACATCAATGCTAAACTCAATCTCCCTTTCAGGAGAAAGGCCTGGACGTTCATCTGGGGAAACATCTGGAAATTCATTGACCACGAGGATTGACTTTTAGAGTAGGCGGCTTCGCCTCCACATCCCTAACGCGAACGAGATGATAATTGTAACCTTTTGAGATCATTTTCCTTGCCTTAAGATAGGAAATAAACTTACCTTTCGGTGTAGCAATGTTACCCTTTCATTCAATGATGGGTTCACCAGGAAATTGAAATCTAACAATCTTCGTACGAAAATCAACATTTGCATAGCATGAGGACAACCGGTCCATCCCCATTATCACATTGAAATCAACCATTTCTAACTCAAATAATTTTCCGAGGTTTGACGACTAAAAATCATCACAGTGCAACCACTATATACTCTTCTAACAATCAGATATCTCCTATTGGAGTAGATACCGCAAGGAGTTTACTTATGAATTCAGGTTCAATGCCAAACTTATTAGTCACAAAGGGTGTAACATATGATAATGTGGATCCGGATCAATCACCGTATATACATCATAAGCAAACATAGAAAATATACTTGTAATAACATCTGGAGATGAATCGAGATCCTGTCGAGCTACTAGATCATAGGTTCGACTTTGAGCACCACCCGAACTCGGCCCTGCACCTTTTCCTCTACCACGACCTGTCGACTGCTGAAAACCCCGTGTTGGAGGTCGAACTGATGAGGAACAACCAGGCACAGATCCTGTCGGCTGAGCCATACCATCACCTCCTCTATTAGGGAAATCCTGCATTATATGGCCAGGATGTCCACAAGAATAACACGCATCAGAACCTCGACGGCACATCCCAAAGTGGGCCTTAACGCACTGATCACAACGTGGTATTGGGGGTCTCGCCTGAATAGTATCCCTGTGATGTTGCGAGCTAGATGCTCGCAAACTCTGACCTGGACCAGAATATGATCGATCATATTGAGGCCTCTGAAACTGTGGAGGAGCACTAGCTACAAGTGGAACCGACCTCCTTGAAGACTGGGGCCTGACGCTGCCTCTGAAGTCATAAGGATACCTTGAAAATCTTGCCCTCTTATGCTGGACCTATCCTTCTCCCTATCTTCCCTCTCCTAGTGCTTACGATCCTCTAGGGTCTGGGCATAAGCTGAGTACGGGAAATATCCATGCCATCCACCAAGGAGGCTGTCGTGCACTCATTTATCAGATGTGGTCCCAACCCGTTCACAAACAAATGCACCTTATCACTCACCTCGGCTATCATATGGGAGAATACCTTGCTAATGAATCAAACTGCATACTGTACTCTTGCACACTCTAAGGTTTGAGAACTTATCAACTCTAGCTCATTGTATCTCAACTGGCAAGTAGTAACGAAGAAATTCCTCAAAAAATTCCTTCCACACAGCTGGAGGAGCGTTCAGACCCCTGGATATCTCCCAACTATCATACCGGAGAACCACTAAATCTCGTAGCGATAAGAAGCCAACTCTACTGCCTCTGTATCACTAACATGCATAACCCATAATGTACGATGAACCTAGTCAATAAAAGTCTGTGGGTTCTCCTTGGGGTCCGATCCGGTAAACACTAGAGGGTCTAAATTAATAAAATCACGAAATCTCGTACTAACTGGTTTATCAGCAACACTTGTATTCTGCCTCTAAGCCTGAGCAGCTACCAAGCTAGTCAATAACTGCAAAGCACTCCGCATATCCTGATCTGTAGTGCCATACGGAGGAACTGGAGGTTTTAGGTTCCTACTAATATCCTCTGGAGGAGACGGGGTAGATGAGGTATGAGACGACATCTCACTCTGAGCTTCACTTTGTCCTACTCTGGCTTGGGGCACCTGACTTGTACCCTCTCCCGCAGGTGTATTAAGCCGTCTACTAATTTTTTGCTTCCTAGTCGAAGGCATTGCTGAAAGAAAACAAGGTAAATATTAGAGACAAACACATAGGACTCAACTCTACGCACGATCTAGATTCCGGAAGAAGGTAACAACCCTAAATGTCCTGTAGCCTCCTGATTATAAATGTGGCGATCTACACATCCATAATCAAAAATCTACTAGACACGGCTCATACACAATCCCTAGGACAGACCGGCTCTAATATCAAGTTTGTCACGACCCAAACTAGAGGGCCATGACTAGCACCTGGCCATACTTTCCGCGCACCATCATACATTTTACCTAACCTTAGGGCCAACGGGATCAATATAAATGATATCTATGGATCACGGAAAACCAACAATAAAAGATCATGGCGTAAAAATACATAACATGGGGTGGCCAGACAATCAAGAAACTATATATATAAGGTACGAGCTACCCCGATACCATGAGAGACTATACAACAAAAACCAGCCGACAAGGCATACCAAACTATACATGAGTCGGCACCTATCTATGAGCCTCTAAAGGAACATAAATTCTGCAACATAGCCGGAATACGGCCCCGACATACCTATAATATCTATAACAAAAACGCATACCAAGACCACGGCAAGTCCGGAGAAGGGATCTCGGCAATCACCCTGAACTGGACAGCCTACTGTGGTTGGGGAGCTGCACCTGTCTGTCTATCAGGACCTGCAGCACAACATGCAGCGTCCACTGACCTAATGTTTAAGTAAATGTTTGAACATAAGTTGTGACAACTTTTGTCGACTGTTGTTTCATAACTCGTTTGACTTCAAGACTATGAAACAGATATTATGTGATTCAAATACATTAACACATGACATCTTGAGTGTATTAAGCACCTATAGGTTTACCTGAAAATACGAGTTACAATATCCTTGATTCGTTTAACTTCTAATACTTGTTAATCACCCTTATACACCCTTGTATCACTTCAGGTCAATAGGATTAACTTCTTGTCATCTCAAGGATAATTACTTTTAACTAACGTATGGAATGAACTAACGTGTGGATATCGGTTGTAACAGAAGCCCTAATGTTGGCTAAAGGGAAAAATACTCAACTCAGGGATTGTAGCCCTAAGGTTGGCTAAAGGTGAAATAACTCAACTCAGGGGTTGGGCCCTAATGCTAGCTAAAGGAAAAACGCTCAACTCAAGATTGGAGCCTAATGTTGGCTAAAGGTTAAAACGCTCAACTCAAGGATTGGAGCCCTAATGTTGGCTAAAGGTGAAAACGCTCAACTCAGGGGTTGGGGCCCTAATGTTGGCTAAAGGAAAAACGCTCCACTCAAGGATTGGAGCCCTAGTGTTGGCTAAAGGGAAAAACGCTCAACTCAAGGGTTGGATCTCTAATGTTGGCTAAAGGAAAAATGCTCAACTCAGGGATTGGAGCCCTAATGTTGGCTAAAGGGAAAAACGCTCAACTCGGGGATTAGAGCCCTAATGTTGGCTAAAAGAAAAATGCTCAACTCAGGGATTGGAGCCCTAATGTTGGCTAAAGGGAAAAATGCTCAACTTAGGGATTGGAGCCCTAATGTTGGCTAAAGGAAAAACGCACAACTCAGGTATTGGAGCCCTAATGTTGGATAAAGTGAAAAATTCTAAACTCAAGGATTGGTTCCCTAATGTTGGCATAAGGAAAAATGCCCAACTCAATGATTGGAGCCCTAATGTTGTCTAAAGGTAAAAACACTCAACTCAGGGATTGGAGCCCTAATGTTGGCTAAAGGAAAAAACACTCAACTCAGGGATTGGAGCCCTAAATTGGCTAAAGGAAAAACGCTCAACTCAGGGATTGGAGCCCTAATGTTGGCTAAAGGGAAAAATGCTCAACTCAGGGATTGGAGCCTAATGTTGGCTAAAGGTAACTAGGGAATGGAGGCCCAGTGCCTAAAAGGCGCACCTCAGGGATTGGAGCCCTAATGTTGGCTAAAGGAAACAACTCAACTCAGGGATTGGAGCCCTAATGTTGGATAAATGTTGGTATTGGGAATTCTAAGCTATCCTTTTTTGGGATTTTCTTCTTTTGTTATCTCCTTTCCCCTTTATTTTGATAATATGAAGGAAAGAACTTGGAAGAAACTTCCCTTTTGCATTGATTATTTGCTACAAAACTGTTTCAGCACTTGCGCGTTTTCCTTTTGATTGCACCTGCTTTTTGCACGGTTATTCGTATCGCACCTGTATGAATTTTCAACAAAGAACAATTTTTAGTTTGAAGCGCTGGTTGGTTCTGTGCCTTGATTACTTGATCCCGGCCTAACTTCTGTTGAGAACTTCTGTTGCTTGCTAGTTTTGAAGATCACTTTCTCTTTCGAGCCAAGGGCCTCAACCTTCAGGATTTCATGATAACTTGCCTGCATGGGGCTCCAGATTTTCACTTTATTCTACTCTTAGGACATTTATACTTGAACATTCTTTCCTTTCCATATCTTTGCTTCGAAAGCATCAACCATCATGGCCATTCGGGATTGGCTTAATGCACCCGCTGAGGTTGGGCACCTTTCTTTAGCTCTTGTTGGGCAGGACCCTGTAAACCAGTCCTATCACCTTTTATTTGTAATAGTTTTGGAATTAGAGTTAGACTGAAAGGGATTCAAGGAAAAAGTAAATAGAGAGCAAAAGGATGAATTTAAATAGAATCGTCCCTTTTGGGGAAAAACAAGGACTTATCTGGGGATGAATGCAAGCTTCAAATGGACATGACATGCTAGTTGGATTGGATACACGACCCGCACAAACTTTCTCAACTTCTCGTAAGCTCATTGACCCGTGTTTCAAAACCATGGAACCTCGCCAGGACTCTTTCATTGATGGGTGGTGTCTTCTTTTCGGCCGACAGTGCCCTTTGCGATTTTCGCCAATCGACCTCTCTTATTTCTCTTCTCACCGTCGTCTGATAGTGCTCTTTACGAGTTTTCACCAAACGAACTCTCATTTTCAATTTCTCTACTCACCGTCGCCATATGGTGCCCGTAGGTTTTCATTGATAAGACTCTCTTATTTTGTTTCTCTCAATTTGGACTGCATCATATTCCAACAATGATGTTTTTCAACTCCCTTGATCGGAAGGACTTGGACACGGGTTTTTTTTGGGTAAAAAGCATTTTGGACTGAATTACAACTTTGGAACCATTTTGGTGGGCTCATGGCTGAGCCATTCTATCATCTTCCCCTGTTTCACTTTTTGGGGAATTGGATTTATTTTTTGGTATGACTGAACCCCAGAAAGAGGCTGCCTACGTATCCTTTCGGAATCAAGTCAGACGTAGTTCAGGAAGTTTTGTTTTTGGTTTTCTTTTGTTTTTTTTGTTTTTGCTTTTCTTTTCTTTTTCTTTTTCTTTTGTTTTTCTTTTTATTTTTTTAATAATACTCCCGGGCTCCAAAGAGGGTAGTCAAGGAAGAGTAACAAGCTCAAATGGGTTTGTTAAAGGGTTGATAGTATTTGAGTAGCGGGAATGAAAAATTTCCTCATCCCAATCGGAGAATATTAGAACTATGTGGAGGATCCAACATATTATCTTTTCACTGCATTTGCATTGACAGTTGTTTCAGGGACATTTCCTTCTATGCGTCCCAAGTACAACACACACTTTTGGCAGTACTCTTGTTGTAATGTATGGACCTTTCAAATTCTGGAACCAATTGTCCTTCAGCTACTCAACCTCTTTGTTTTATTTTCTCAAACTTTTCTTCTTTGCATTTGGACTCTTGATTAATTATTTTGCAATTAGACTGCGTGTTTGGATCTGGGCGTGAAGTCCACAAGCATGTAATATTATTTAATGTCGCGTTATTAGAACTGAAAAGAAGAAATGAAAGAGAAAAACAACAAAATCAAAAGGAATAAAGAAGAATGGTCGATGAAATATTAATTTCATTTCTTGGAATTTGAAAATAACAAGGGTACGTTTGGAAATTTAACGACAAAAACTAAAGAAAACATCCAAGTTACACCCTGGAATAACTTGGGATACAGAAAAAGTAGCAGGACAAGTCTACCGGGACTCCCGCCTGATCGGAAATGGTGTAGCCTTCCAATTTTGGAGATTAGCGCTTGGTCCCATGTATAGAACCTCAGCGGTGCTTGTGCCCTCTCCCGTCTGAACCATGTGGGTTTCATATAGCATCTCTCCCATCACCCCACATATTTCTTCAGTTTCTTTGGCCGTGAAGGCCTCATCACTTTCTTATTCACTGTACTTCGGATTGACAAAGGTTTCATACAAATATGGCAACAGTTGAGGCAAGACCCACCCCTCACGCTTTCTATTGTTTGGCCAGGATATGTCGTCCGGCGTTGGGTGGAAACCTAACCCGAAGAACTTCTCAGCGGTAAGCAAGGTAATTGGCTCAGCTTCCCTTTGCAGAGACTTTCACAATCCTTTTCCTGGCTTATATCCATGTTGTATCATCTCCTTGGCCATCATAATTGATGCATTGGAAATGAAGGGCTGGGGGCAGGGTTTTCCCTCTTCATACTGGTCGGCTACCACAACTTCAAAGGCCTGATACACTATGTGCTCACTGTATTCCCTCGCTTCAAGACATGGGACAGACAGGTCCCGATATATTGATTGTTCATCCTCTCCGTGGACTACAATCTCTTGATCTTCATGCTCAAATTTCACCATTTGATGGAGAGTAGAGGGTACAGCTCTTGCTGCATGGATCAAGGCCTCCCAAGAAGGTAGTTGTAAGATGTGTCCATATCCAGCACTTGGAAGGCTACCTCAAAATCCACAGGGCCAATGGTCAGAATCAGCTCGATTTCCCCAATTATGTCTCTCTTGATTGCGTCGAAAGCTCGCACACAGACATTTTTGGAACGAATCTTTCCAGTCCCAATTTCCATCTGCTAGAGTGTAGAGAGTGGGCAAATTTCTACCCCAGAACTTCCGCCTACCATGACCCTCTTCACATAATATCCCTCACATTTGATAGTTAAATGCAACGCTTTGTTGTGAGCAGCCCCCGGGGGCAAGTTAGTTTTGATGAATGAAATTTGATTGACGGCAAAACATCTTTCTGCCATTCTTTCTAACTGTTCCATCGAAGTTTCAGCTGGCACATAGGCTTCATTCAGGGTCTTCATCAAAACCTTCTAGTGTTCTGGAGATTTCATCAGCAATGACAGGAAGGACACTTGTTCAGGATACTTTCGTAGTTGAACAACCACTTCGTAGTCTGCCATCTTCATTTTCTGGAGGAAATCTTCTGTCTCTTCAGGACTTACAGGCTTCTTAGATGGGAAACACTCTCTAGTGGCATTTTTTAGTTCTTCCATGTTGGAGTACTTCTCACGGGATGGTTTTCTTGAATCTCCCCCAGGATCTCTTAGCCTTTGTACGTAACCATTGTCTTATGATAATTTCACGGTATTGTAGTAGGATATGTCATAGGTTGTTGTGGCGTGCATCCAATGACCACGGGCTCGTTCAACCTTGATGGATTAATCTTCCCCCGTACCACATAAGCCCCCTTGGGTATGTACATTTGGATTGCCTTCTTGAGCAAGCCTCTTTGGAGGGGTCAAAGTCTGCTGCTTTTCTTTACGACCTCGTGGGACATAAATAATCCCATCTTTGGGAGGCATCACATCTGTGCCTGTGTCAACTTTCCTCTCTGGTTCTGTCTTGGTGACTTTGTCCTTCTTTTCCTCTTTATCTTGCTTTGGGGCACTTTTTGGCTTTTTCTCTGCATCTGTGATGGAAATTATGGATTTTAGTCCCAGATCAAATTTTTTATCTTCACAAAGCATCCCAATCACTGGCCCGTTGTTGTGGGCTAGCAACAGATTATTAGTCACATTGGGGACATCCTCATCCCTTAGCACTATTTTGCCTTGCTCTATCAATTTTTCCACCGCTCTTTTCAGGGTCCAACAATCATCTGTATCGTGCCCCTCTGCTCCTGAATGATATGCACATCTGACACCGACTCTGTAAGGGGGCAATGCTGGGTTTTGCCTCGTTTGAGGAACTGGTTGCAACAAGCCTATTTGGACAAGTTTTGGAAATAGATTGGAGTAAGAATCACCAATTGTAGTAAACGTTTGCCTCTTGAGTGGCTCACGAGGAGGAAAATTATTCTGTGGAGGACGGGGATTATAGTGATCTTGTAGAGGAGGCTGATTTCTTGGATATGGGGCTTGGTTTCTATTGGCATGTTGCTACGGTCGTACAAAAGGTTTAGTATTCATGACCGCATACGGTTGAGGAGCATATGCCATGTCTTGATGAGGGTAACAATGTTGCGGGGATCTGTCTGAGAACGTGGGTCTAGGAGCGTGGTGTCGCCTTGCACTTGAGGCCGCCATGGCTGTTTCTTCTTTCTTCTTACCTTTGGTCATTCCTCTAGACCCGCCTTGGATGGATTGGGAGGTTGCTTTTTTAATAGCTTATTCGCTCAAAATTCTACCCGTTTTCAGTCTACTCTCTACAATCTTACCAATTTTAATGGCCTCCGCGATGGTTTGCCCATGACTAACATCATATTCTTAAAATAATCAGCCTCATGAGCTTGAAGAAATACAATGACCATTTCCACTTCATCCATTGCAGGTTATACCCTTGACGCCTGTTCACGCCATTTGATCGCATACTCACAAAAATTTTTTGAGGGCTTCTTAATTAGATTTTCCAGAGAATTCCGGTCTGGAGCAATATTGATATTGTACTGGAACTGTTGAACAAAGTCTCTTGCAAGATTATCCCAGATGCGCCACAGAGAAATATCCTGATCCATGTACCATTCGGAGGTAATATCCACCAAGCTTTCCCTAAAGTATGCCATGAGCAATTCTTCTTTTCCTCTAGCTCAGTACAACTGATTACAATATTTCTTAAGATACGCAATAGGGTCACCATGCCCATCGTAATTTTTAAACTTTAGAGTTTTGAATCCCACATGCAAATGCACATGAGGTAACATGCACAAATCAGTATATTATACACTTTTCTATCCACTTAGCCCTTGCATGTTTTTGAGGCTTTGCTCCAGGCTTCTCATCTTTTTTGCCATTTCTTCCTGTTCTGGAGTTTTGGGAGTCTTTTCTTGTCCTGTTATGAACTCAAATGGATGCGGTTATGAATAAGTATAGGTAGGATACTGAAAGGGCTCCATTTGGGGAGTGAGCATTTGGAGTGTGAAGGTTGAAGGATCAAAGGTGGGCCTTGGCAATGCAGACTGTGTTATAGCTGCGCATGGTGCAACAATAAAGATGTTTGGGACTGCATTGGATATATCCATCTGGGGGTGAACCTCCGAAGGTGTTTCCACAAAATGAGCTGAGATGGTTGGATGTCCTAGTGGAATGCTGGGATGACTGATTGGGACAGTGGACGTTCCCCCCATTCTTGGGAAAAGCTCGGGAAATCCGGTAATTGCACTAGGCGGCTCTTTTCCATTTGACTAGGCGTCGCACATCTCTATCATGTAGAGACGCAATAGCCGGTTTTCCTCGGCGGTTTGTGACTGTGATGCCGGGATGCCCGAGATTGGGTTTTTGTCCGTGATGGAAATTGCTGACAGAGTGATTTCTGAAGACATTTCAATGCTACCCTTTGATTTTGTGAAGTAGGGATGTGAAGCCAGTTTTCCAAAGAACCAACCACTGTTTCTATAAAAACTGGACTGGAATTGACATCAGCAAATGATTAGTTTGAGACAAATAACACATAGGTAATCACACATTGGGGTGTGATGCACCTGTACAAGCTAACAGAGTAAAACAGTTAACAAGCTATGATGGAAAGAAAAAAACACAAATTCTAACATCAACTATCCTACTTCAAAAGAAAATACAAACTCAAATAACTGATAGACTCCAGTCGAAAAGGAAATACTGACTCAAATGATAATCATGAATACATTAAAGCTCCTGGTGCTGCGGGACATCGTTCGGTCTCGCCGCGGGCCTATATGCAATATCCCTTTGAAGTCTATCCAAGTCACTCATTATTTTTTTAACAAATATCATTACGTCGGCAAAAAAGGTGGGGCGAGTCATGTTCTTGCACACTTGGCATTTCCTAGTAATATAATGAGCAATGGTCAAGATCCTCTCTCTGATTCAGCCCTTTTCTCGAAGAAACTGCCCTATCTATTGGGCCCTAGCCCCCAAAGTCTGCTCGGCTATTTGGTTTTGCTCCTGAAGTCACTGCAAATCCATTTCTAATTGCTCCAACGACATGTAGTACTGCTCTCTTTTAACCTTTAATTCTTTCGCCTGTTTGATCATTTTGTTCTCTATGATGATGACCCTTTTCTTTAGTCATGTGACCTCATTATTGTATTCTTCTTTCAACTGCTTAACCAGGCGTGCTCGTTCATTCGTATTTTTAGCAAATTGCTTTTGAGTCCCGGCTAATTCTCTTTCTCTTTGTTGAGGTCAAAACTATAGTTATTCACTTTTTGCCTCAGATTATCTATTAGCTTTGCGTCTTTGGCACTCCTGACGGGATCTTAAACTTTTATCTTCATCTTTTGAATTTGGGCTCGTAAGGCTTCATTTTCTGACGGGATCTTCGACCTGTAAGCTATTTTCAAATTGAAGGTCTCGGACCTGCTTTTCAAACTCTCCTATTTTGGCCGTGTATTAATTCTCCTTAGCTAACCTGGCCCACTATTCTTGTGATGATTCAACAAAATCCTAGAGGTGAGGTATTTTGGCAAGCCTCCCAACTGCAATTTCCCTTCTATACCAAGCATGATACTCATGTGAAACCTCTCTTTTTACTCGTTCCCATGCACAGGTATTTGCCGCCAAGTATTGACATTCGCTCCAGATCTGGCGAACTCTTGCTTAAGGAAACTGGCCATCAGGACCAATCTCAACTACTTGGGTACTAAGATCTTCATCTCTTGGCACTATTTGGCACCTCCCAAGTTGTCTTAAAACCCGATACGGAGCGTAAGGCTAAATTCTCTTAAGACCCATCAAGAGGAAGTGAGGCCCAATTGCTGGCATATATATGATTTCATCCACAGGTAACAATCCAAATGTCCACTCTATTTGACTAGCAGTGATAGACCAAAAGTATGATGTTCATTCCTTGACACCTGCAGGCAAGCTGATCCCGTTAATCCTCGTATAAAATTCCTCTACGTTGGTTTTCTTTGTTGACTCATAACTCAGGAATCGAGGACGATGGCATAGATGTTCGGTCATCTACATTTGCAACAACAAATTGCACCCCTAAAAAAAGTCTCCTCTGGCTTTGAAGACTATGAGAGCGCGAAAGATTTCAGCTATTATCATGGACGCAAGAGTGCTCTTGGCTTGAGTGAGTAAGGTGCTAACGACCTTGGTATTTTTACGTCGATATTTCCATCTTTCCTTTGGAACACCAGAATCCCTAAGAATACCACCATAAAAGCAAAATGTCAATGTTCTTCCTCCCATTTTTGGTAGTTTCCTTGGCTACATATTTTTCTTTCTGGATTGTTGAACCCTCCTAAGTGGCCATATCTCTGGTATATAAAGTGCGGAGTACAAAATCCAGCTACCAAATCTGGGTTGTGGACCTTCCTGCTTATCTTCAGTGAGTCTAAAAATCTGTGCACAACTATGATTCTCGGGGCAATCAAATACTTGTGCTTTAAAGGAACCTCAACACTCCTAATGTATCCGGCTATTTCCTCTTGGGTCGGGGTGAGTTCAAAATCTGAAAAATGGAATACATTGTGCGTCGGGTCCCAACATGTGACCAATTCCCTTATGATGTCTCTCCGAGGTGTAATCTCCAACAATCTAGTAAGACCTTTCAAATATTTCTTGACCTCGTCTTGCCCTTCTTCACCTAGATCATTCCACTAGAGATGCAAAAGGGATTTTGTTCACGATTGAGAAAGATTCATTTTAAATCGTGCTCATCTTGCACATTTATTAAGGTGATTTAATCACTTATTTTGACATAAAACAAAAAAAACCGGCTTTGCAAATACGACCTTTTAGCACTTTGGGAAGAAGATTTTAAGGTTGTGCCCACTAACCGTTGAAAATGGCCCAAGGTGATTGTTCTTGCAAAACAGCCTTCCGGTGCCCTTTTGGGGACATTCGGCTTATTTTAAACAAGAATGGCATCACCCGACAAAATTAAAAAAGTATTTATTGTTTTTGGGATATTTTTGCAAAAGAGAAGTTGGATCCGATGAGGGTTGCCTACGTGTCTCACATCTGGTGAGAATCAAGCTGGCGTAGTTCGGGCAGTTTTGACAAAACCAACTATTTTTGAAAAACCTTTTTCTCTTTGATTTTCTGAAAATATTTGGTAGAGTTTTGGTATCACTTGGGTATTGGGTTTTTAAAAACAGGTGACTAACTCAGTCAACCGTAACACTATTATTCTTTTCTCTCTTTTTTTTCTTTTTCTTTTCAAATTTCTCCAATTATTTACAAGTCGGTTAGCATGCAGATCTGAAGCAAATAAATGCACACATAGCAAGTAGGATGCATTAGGATGGTCTTTTCATTTCGGATCACCTGTCATAGACGGACCCAACCTCTGTGTTGAGTCCCTAGGTCAAATGCACGTGATGCAAGCAAGCTTACCTACTAAGGATTTGACATGAGGTCGAGTTATTTTAGGTTCAAAACTTGGGTATATGTTCTAGACTATGTACTCGAGCGAACAACTCGAATCGAGGAGGGGGCTACGCACCGGGAACCAAAAGGCCATCCGGCTTAGTAACTTGTCCGGCCTCTTTCTTACTTTAAGGTATGACACTAACATAATAGAGAGTCTCGACCAGCAAGCACATCCCTGAAGATGAGAAGAGAAGGTTTCGTAATTTTATATACAATTCAAGTAATATCAAAGCGGTAAAGCACTTAGTACGTTAGGACGAAACACGTAGAAAAATCAAACAATAAATAAAGGCAAGTATAATAGCTATACTAAGCTCGAATTCTTAAACCCTCAACCGAAGTTCTTGGTTTTTTATCCCCAGCAGAGTCACCAGAGCTGTCACACCTCCTTTTTTATATACTACCCCTGGAAGGATAATATGTATAACAGAGTTTCCATTTAAAATGACATTATTCGAAATGATATTATTTATTTATCGGAGTCGCCACATGGGATAGGTTTGACTTTTGGGTGTCCCAAGTCACCAGTTTATTTGAATCTCAAATCGAGTAAGATTTCGACTTTCTTTTTGAAGTGTGTGAACCAGAAATTCTTGAGTAAGGAATTTTGTTAACCCGGGGGAAGGTGTTAGGCACCCCCGGATTCCGTGGTTCGAGCACAGTCGCTTAAACTATCATAATTTGCTAATTATCTAATTTTAAACATGTTTATCCTATAATGCAATTTTAAAATTACTTACTGCTTTTAATTGAATTTTTGAGGAAGATTGCAACAGTATGAAAATGCGTCTAGAATCACGTCACATAAATGCACCCGTGATTTTTGACATACATTAACACCGTCGAGATTTAGATTTGGATCACATAAATGTGCACCCGATTCTAAGAAAATAGTTTTAAATGCACGCCCAAAAGCGACTAGAGCGTTGATGATTTTGCGGGAGGCCATAAAAATTTGCTAAATGGCACATCCCGTGTTCTAAGGATTTTAAAAGATATAATTAAAGAGGGCCTCGTGTTTTTTGAATTTATTTGGCGCGGCGCGCCTCGATTCATTTTTAAAAGGACATCCTAAAGGTGAACTATAATTATCTATTAAGGATTGTCTCTAAATAAAACTAATTACTTAGAACTAAGAATTAACTATTAAAGCATTCAAGGAAATTCGGGCCTCAAGTTCAAGTCCAAATTCAACCAAGAGGATCTTTATTTATTAAAGACCCCTTCATTTGAATATGCTATTTAACTTGAAAGACCCAAACTTGCATTAACAAATTAAACCAATAGCCTTGATTAAGGCCCCAAACATTTTTGCTTCGAAATTGGGCCAAGGAAGAATAAACTCAGCTAGCTTATGACAAGCTATCCAACATTGGGCCTCAATGTTAGTCCACACTGGAGAGATCCTGAACAGTCCACAATTAGGGGAAAATATCAATTCACAAAAATGGGTGGTCCTTGAGCTGATTCTTATATAACTGGGCCCAAGTTTTATCAGTTGGCATAAACAACTAAAATGGTCCATTTAAAACAAACGTGCTGGCTATTAAATTCAATACATACACATGAATATAAAATTAAAGGATTCATGTGAAAACTGATCCAATGAGCTAAGACTCATGAAATGTTAGCTAACTTTTATTGTTTTTGTATTTCGTCTGGTGATTTTTGCATTTAAAGACCCTGATGCTATACTAAATTTTTCAAACGCATGATTTAAATGAAGCAGGTTCATGCTTAAGATACAATTAGTAATCTTCAAATGTGACTACTAGGTTCATAATGTATACATAATATGCCTAGCAGAAGATCAGCTACCATTTACACCTACGGATCAAATTGTATTCGAATTTGCTAGGATAATCACATGACCCACATACTACTTGTTACATGAATTACCTCAAGACCTCATAATAGTTGAAACCAAAACAGATCTAAACTAACAGATTCAGAAAGTAAAAACAACAACTGATAGAATTATACATCAAGGCCTAATAACAGTCAAAACCAGAATAGATATGATCAAATAGATTTAGAGAGTAAATAACAACTGATATAATTAAAATGCACGAGCTCCAACTCTTGATTTCCATTTCATTTCCTAAATTTCATGACAATCAGCCGATTTTACAAAGGCATGTACCTGTATATGACCAAAACAATGGTAAATTCGAGTCAGGAGTAGCCAATGACAAGAAGTAGCATGAGCAACAATTAGCAGCAGTTTCGAATTAATTCCAACCAGGAAATGTTATTAAGTAACCCAGGAAGTGATTTTAATCGAATAACACAAGTAAACAAACTCAAAATCAGCTTGAATGACCAAATTGAAATTCAGAAATCAACTAGGAGCTTCTGAAACATCAACTACTAAATTACCAGGACAATACAAACCATTTTCCAATCTTATATAAGCTGGAAATTTGATCAAACAGCTAGAACTCAAAATTATCCTATGAAACTTCAATGGAACAGTGTTTTTTTTGGAGTTTTTGGTTGCTTGAAGTTTCAGAACTTTTCAGTATTTCTAAGTCTAAATTTTTTGAATTTTTTGATCTCGCTAGGCTTCTCAAATTTGTGAAGTCTAAATTTTTCCAGATCTCCCAAAAAAAAACCCTTTATTGTAAGGAAAGGTAATGCCCTTTTTATAGGCCAAGTTAGGGAAAAAATCAGATTTCCTTTTACATTTTAAGTCCCTCTTTTGTTTTCAGTTTTTAACTAGGTAGTCCCTCAAATCATGCCTTGTTGGACAAGTAACACTACCAAGTTCCTGAAATTTAAAATAGAACCCCCTTCTAGAAGGTTCTAGGGGGTTCCAATTCAGTTACTGCACTATTCTTTTTATTAAACTACCTATACTATCCTTAATTCAACTCATGAATTACTAACCTAATCAAACTAACCCCCGGCCTCGTTTTAACTAAACCATGATTACTTAGATAGGACCTTAGCATTTTCAGTAGTAATCAAACAACACTTCAATTAACAAAGACTTCCAAAAATTAAACTAAACCTAATTTTAAGCTTGAATTAATTCCTAACACTTCAACTAACCTCTTTTAGGCTTCGAATTAATTAACAAAATATTTAGAATTAACTGTAGAATCAAACAAAATTAACTCTATTATCAATCAAACCTAACAATTAGCACATAATCAACACGAAGAAAAAAAAATCTAAAACACTGGCAAACAAAAATCAAAGAACAAGTAGATATACTAACTAAACTAATCGATAAGAAATAAAAATTAAAGAATTAAAGCCTATATTAATAAAACTAAATACTGCATGATGAACGGGTTAACAGAAAACAAAGTTTAAACTAATTTTTAACAACAAGGAATTTCAAATAATAAAGGAAAAATAGGAGGACTCACCTATGCATAGTTGAACAAGGCTGGACAATGAGTCGAGCCTCAGAATGATGTTAAACATTTTTTCTTCACAAAGGACAAACGAAAACATTATTTCGTGACTCGAATCATACTCTGGACTCAAGAACTTTGGAAGAATTTAAATCACTTCGACGTTCTAGGTTTGTGCCGCATGATTTAAAATTCGAGAACTTTGAGCGAGATTCGAAGACTACTAATGGTGGATTCCGAAAGATGAGGGTAAGGAGATCATAGGGTGTTAATTTGGTGAGGTTTGGCAGTGGCTCCGCCATACGTAGCAGAGCAGCCACCACTTCGATTGAAGATTCGACGGGATTGGCTGTGATTCGAGGGTTGATTGTGGTAAATATGGAATGAGGAAGACGAGGAGAGTGGCTGTTTTAATTTTGGGAGTGTTTGCATAGTCACTGTCGGCGGAGACAATCTTCGGCCGACGGACGGGGGTGGTGTTAGGGTTTGGGTGTGAGAGACGGTGAGGGCAGGGGGGTTCAGGGGTGGGGGGTGGTAACGTTTGGCACTTAAATACTTGAAAATGAGGGCTTCAGGACTGTTGGATAAGATAACCTCGACGGTCCTGATTAAAAATCGCCAAACGACGTCGTTTTAGTGGGATAGGGGTTTGGACCGGGTTGGATTGTTGTTTGGCTTCAAGGTTTGGACTGGTTTTGGCTCATTTGGGCTGCCAATTTAATTAAAAACTAGGCCAAAACATGGGTCTTTATTAAGACCTTCATTTTCTTTTAATTTTCTTCATTTCATTTTCATTTTTTTATTTTGTTAAATACAAAATTAAAAATACCAAAGACCTCTAAAATTAAACAAATTAATTTAAAAAATTAAATCAATCCTAATGTAAAGAAAATTAAGGAAAACATCAAACAATTAAAAGTAAAATGCAAAATGACTATTTTTGCTTATTTTCTTCCACAGTTAATTAACTAATAAACCTAAAAATATTAAAATGAGCTCCTTAGTTCAAATGTACTATTTTGTATTTTTATGAATTATATAAATTAAAAAGCACACAAAATACAAACAATCACAAAATCATGCAATTAAATTCTAAAAATCACATAAATAAAGAAAAATTCTATTATTAAGAATTCTATAGGAGTAATTTAAACAAGGCAAAAATTACGTGCTCACAGGATACGGTAAAGTTGTGCATCCTTTATCTTTTAGAATTTTTCATTTGTCCTTTCGGACAAAGATCATGTTTCTTTTGTAGATCCTTTTAGGTTCTATTTGGTAGAATCAGGGCAGTATGAGTCATACCCCCGGGGTATTAAATCTTTCACCCAGATGATGAAATTTATTAGGCACAAACTAAATCCGTATGTACATTCTTATCTCATACGAGGATGCTCACTAGCATTGCAAGTATGGGTTTATGAGTGTTTCTCTACTGTCAGCACCGATCTAGCTACGAAGTGTTCTAACTCAATACCTCGCATATTAAGATGGTCATCTACTAAGGGGTAGATTTGATTAGCTGCCTTTAAAGAGAAGATGATAAAGCCTGAGTGGGTAGGGGTATAAATTTTTTTAAGATTATATATTTTCCTTCAAAATATCTACATGTATTCTACATTTTCTACCTTGATTAAACTAATTTATTTTTCCTCATTCAGTTTACCAACATATTTGAATCTGGAGAAAAGATTGCAGTGCTGATTTTGCCTGACAAAATTGAGTACAAAGTTCAAAAAGGTGAACAAACATCTGAGGTTCCCAATGATGATCCTCCTAGTTGGAACCCAAACAAACAGATGGAGAAGAGGACAATGAGTCTACTCCTGAGAAGATCAGTAAATTAGAAAAAGGAATTGAGCAGATAATACATATAAACTACAATATATCCAATATATCTACATTTCATAAACTATCTAGAAGATATCTACAAATTTGTAAATTCTGATATATATCTTTATATAATTGCATATCTTTTTGCATTGTATGTTAGGACACATTATGAAGTTAACAACTTACTATATCGTAACTTGTTGGTTGATAGAAAGCTTGAAGATTTTAGAAAAGCTGTCTTTGTCGAACTCGATAGCCTTCGAGTGTTAATAAATGATTTCGTGCAGTCTGTTTTGAAAATGATAAACAATATAGACCTGCAAGATGATGCAAAGGTAAGATCTGACTTTTATTTTTTATACCAAAATAGATTAGACAATGAAAAAATATATACAAACTAACATAAAACATTTAGTTTTCTAGCAGTTCAATAAAAAACAATGACCAACAAAAAGACTTAAAAAATCAGCATTTTCTGTTTAATATTGGGGATCAAGTGCAGGAAAGCACCAGCAAAACATGTATCTACAAAATACCTACAAAATATCTACAATTTGTATCAGTGTATAATTAACATATCTGTACTTATCCACAAAATATTTACAAGTTTGCTACACATATGCTACAACTTTCAAGCCACCATTATCCAGTATTATTTACCATTTTTAATCATAACACAGAACATGTTGAAGGTACAGTTGGTCAAGAAAATCTTCCAACACGTGGTGATTTATATATATTTTTTCAAGTTGCAGCCGATGAAGACAAAGCAGGTATCATACGGTCACTCGGAGATATTTTTTTGTTGTTTATGAATTTAAACATTCTTGTGAAAATTGATATGAATTGTGTTACAGTGATGGAAGATATCAATGCACAGTCCCCAATTCACGGAGTGACAGTTGAAGCTAAGATAGAACAGGTTATTGAGGAACATGACAATGAAGGTGCAGATGCAGAGTATAAGGATCTTGGTGATTTAGAAGGATCAAAAGTTGAGAAGAATAGGGTCACACTAGATGATTTTGAGTTGCCTGACAACTTATCCCAGTAGGTTATATTTGGCGAGCCCATACAAGATGATGCAACACCTATGCATCATGGGGGAACAAGATATCCGGGAAAGCATGCTCGATCACCATTTATCCCTCTATACAGTTCTGGGGGTAGCAGCTCGGTTGGACCTAAAATTTTCTACCTCAATCACCCTTTTACTACTGTTATTGGTGAAGATGTAGATCTAGATATTTTAGAAAACTTCAACAAGTGGTTATACCAGTGTAGCGACAAAGGTTCAAGAGGTATGAATGCATAATTTGACACTTGCATTCCATCATTTATCTTTTACATATTATTTATTATTACAGGAGGAAGGCTTTGTTTTCCTTAAAGGATAACCAAATTAAACCTTGGTTAGACCTTGGAGTGGAAAAGGTTGATAAGAATGAATGGTTCTTTTCCCTGGCTCACCCCGGACAAGTCCTCAATGACTCGGTAAGTATCAAAGAGTCTATTCCGAAGATATGATTTGTAGATATTTCATTTTCTTTTTTGTAGTTTAATTGTATATATGCTATAGATATCTATAATATATGAAGATGACTTGTATTATAAATTGTATATATGATGTAGACATGATTGTAAATGTTGTCTTTCTTGTATGTAGTGTAATTATATTTAGGTTTCACATTATGTATCATATTTGAAGATTATTTATAGTATAAATTCTATATGTATTTTGTGGATGGATAGTTTATTGTTGTATTTCATTTTTATAGTGTAATTGTTGTTATTTTGTAGTTAAAGTAGAACATTACAAGATTAATTGTAATCTATAATGTAGACATCATTGCGGGGTTACAACTTTACCCAGTAACTGTAGTTAAATTTTAGTTATTTTTAGATTATTTGAAGTTGACTTTGTAGTTTAAACTGTAGAGCTGTTTGTAGACATCATTGTAGATTTTTTGTTTCTGTTTTGTAGTTAATTGTAGTTATAATGTATTTTTATGTTGATTATTTAAAGTTGACTTGCTGTTTATATGCCAACTATATTTGGGTGCATCACATTAATATTTTAATGTATTACTTGAGGAAAAGAGGCAAGCATGGCCCTAATAACAAGACCAAGTTTACCACAACGGATTGTGTGTTCAAGACCAGGATATAACAAATTTATGAAAAATTCATAAATTCACCTCCACAAGAGAAGTACTCGGTTGTTAAACCCCAAGATGTTGTTGCTGATTATATTTTGGGGTATAGACTACTTGCCAATATTTCATTGGATGAAGTTGACTATGTCATCATGCCCGTCAATATTAAAGAAAAATTCTATTGGGTGTTGGTCGTTTTTGATATTGCAGACATGCAACTTTATGTGTACGATTCTGTGGTCTCTTCACACAACCATAAAGTTGTTGAATCGTGTGTCAAAAGAATTTCTGTTATTATCCCTTTGTATTTGTCATGCAATGGTTTTTAAGGGAAGCGTAGGAACATTAACTTCATGAATACAAAAGCATTCATCGAGAAACATGTTACCGACCCTCTTAACATTCAATGGATGGTTGCAGAGATTCCACAGTGAAAAGAATGGTCATTGTAAAAAATGTATTCTCTCTTTATGCATTTAATTATTTTTTTTAAATTCTAATTATTTGGTAAATATTTAAAAAAAATTGTGTTCTGCAGTGATTGTGGTATATTTGTTGCTGCATTTGCGGAGTATGTTAGCCTTGGAGTTTTTTTAATTCCCGCAGAAGACCTTTCTGATATTGACCAATATCATAGATGCTATGGAGCTCTCCAGTGGGATTATGCTACAAAGAAGCAGGAAGATGGGTCAATCAGTGAAAGTGAGCTTACAGGCAGACTAGTAAGGAGGAAGGGTGCACCTACATTGAATGAGAAAACAAGAGTCGAGAGAAAGAAGAAATAGTTTCTTGTATATGTAATTTAGTTGATGCTATTTTGTAGGAGAAGTATAGTAAACATATTTCTGAACAATTCTTTTGTGTTTTTATTGTACCAGACCTTTTGTTTTTTTAATTTCTATCTAGTTTAGTAGTTCACTTGAAAATAACTTGGTAGTTTTATCTCCAGTTATTTAATATTTACAACACTTGTTCTTCATTATCTTAAATATAGTTATTATGTTTTTAGAATACACATCATCTACAAAAAAACGTCAAATTATCTATAATCTGGAAACACTGAATGTTGAAATCGTATATACTTTTAAAGTTGAATATGTATATAATTTGTAGGGAATACCTCCAGTTGTATTTACTTTCTGTATATAACTATCAGTTAAAGTTAAATTACTTTTTTTTGACTTGTAATTATATTGTAGATAATAAATATTAACTGCTATGTACAGGATATAAAAAAATGAAGGTAGATGCTTGACAAAAACTAGAAAAATATGTTGACAAACACTGAAATAAATTGAAGTTAACTATATTATGATCTTTATAAACTTAAACGATTACACACAAAATTCTGTTAACTTGAATACACTAACAATTATTTCGAAATACTATTCTAACTACATGATATTTATTTCTTTTTGGGTGCATTCTTGCAAGACACCTTCACCGTTGCCACATGACACCTTGTACTTCTTTGACTTTAGTTCATCATATGTTTTGTATCTTTCCTTTTGAAGTCTTCTTGTCTGCCTTTTCTCTCCCGTAGGTAGATTTACTTTCTCATCAGATATATATTGTAGCACATTCTATTTGCCTTCACCAGGAAGAGAATTTACTGGTATTTCATATGTACGCAGTAGGCTCTCCCTTGTGTAATATGGAGAGCAATAGTTTTCATAAGTTTTATTCCTATGCCTTAAAGCTGCCAAAGCATGCACACATGGAAGTTCATCAAGTTGGAACTGGCCATAACTACATTTCTTGCTTTCAAGACACACAATGTACCACTTCACACCATTTATCACAGTATGGGTATGATCTGTTGAAGCCCTCACCTAAAATTACATAACAAACTGAAAGAAAAATATATACAATCACAAAAAGTTATCTACAATTTATCTACAAATCATCTATAATCTACAAAATTAATTATAATTTGTCTATAATTTATCTACAATCTGGAAACGGTGTATATTAAAATATTATTTTCCTACACCAAATAAACAGATCTTACCCTAAGTTTCTGAGATAATGTACTATTTTTCTCCAATTCTTTGTTGAATTTGTACCCAAGGTATGTGAAAGTATCCTTTGCCTTCAATAACTTCTCTTTCGTCCAACATTCAAGAAGTGTCATCATATACTCTAATAGGTCAAATATTGGCAGCTCTCTTGCATCTTTTGTTACAGCATTCAACGACTCATCAATGTTTGATGTCATAGTCCAAGTTTTATTCACCGTTCCATGTACTCTTGACCATCTATGATAGCAAATATCATAGAGATATGATTTAACTCGCGGGTCTATCTCTTCAATCTTCGATATTCTTTCATTAAATTCATCCATAGTGTATGACCCTACTGTAGCAAAGTACAATTCATTTAATTGTAGATGACCCTTCTTGAACTTTGTCCTTATATTTGTCCAAATATGCCACACGCAAGAGTAGTGTGGCACATCTGGGTAGACAGTTGATGTTGCCTTCAAGATACTCTTATTCCTATCTGAAACAACATACATTGAAGTTCTTTCACCATATGCTTGCTTGAATTTCTCAAATGACTTCCACGATACGTCATTTTCTGAATCAACTACAGCATATGCCAAAGGAAATATTGTACCTACATTATTTGTCAAAAAATAATTAACTGGCAGTTTTGAAAATGCATATAGAAACACAAATACATATAAAATATAATATATCTACAAAATATCTACAATGTATATACAATTTATAAACTGCTAACAAAATAACTACAATTTTACCTATTGCATCCATTGTGGTTGTTGTCAGCATAATCCCCTCGTAGGCTGTCTTTAAGAATATCCCATCAACCATTACTACTGGTCTATATTATTTTCAATCATTTATTGATGTTGAAAGAGCAACAAATATATATAAGAAGCATTCATCTGTTGTCTTCTTCAATTTAACAACTAAACCGGGATATGTCTTCTCAAGAATATAAAAATATTTTGGTAATTTGTTGTAGGAGTCAGCCGGATGACCTCTCAATAACTGTAAAGCCTTTTCTTTTACTCTTCATGCTTTCATGTAGCTTAGGTTCACTCCTGTTGGGACAACATGTCAGTTTGTATGTCCTTTTGTGTGTAAACTGTCTTAGGATCATAATACTTTGGCATGACCATGCTACCAACTACAATTGCAGTGCGTTTGCGTTGTATGAATGTATTGTCCATTAATGTGAATTTGTGTTATGGGTTGAAACTCCTGATCTTGAACATTGCAGAATCATTAATTTATGTTGCATTGAAGTGCCAATTACAGTTTTTTGCAATGCATATAAGCCAATAGCTAAAATAATATATATTTATAATTCAGGTTATCAATGTAGATTTAACAAAAGGACTGTGTTAATGTAAATTAATACACTATACAATATAACTACTTTTTATCTACATATCACAAGGAAAATACTGCAATTTATATACAATCTACAATTTATCTATATTTTATCTATAATTTATCTACAATCTGGAAAGAAAATATATTAAAATACTGTTTATAATGGTCTTTCACCATTAATATCTTTATACCTTCTGTGGCTAGATCTTTTAACCTTTAATTGGAATTTGTGCATGACAGAATAATGCCTCATTGCAGTTGTAATTGTTTGCTTGTCTTGATACACTTGTCCTTCTTCGATAACACTTTGTATACCTTCAGTTATTATTTTACTTAATATTCCTCTATGACGGGAGAAGCTGGAATATCGAGTAACTGTATTGTCCCAAACAAACCTGCATGAAAATAAATCTAAATAGTGTCATTACAATTTTGTAGAATCTTTGTAGATAAATTGTAGATGAATAGAAATTTTCATAGTCAATTTTTTTCAACATGCATTGTATCTTAATTGTAGTATAAATGTAGTAATTTTGTTGATAAGCATCAAAATAATATTGTTTTATACATCCTAAAACTGATATGTAGTTTTTTGGTAGATAAATGAAGGAATTTTGTAGATATTTTCGTAAAATCAGACTTTCATAGAATTTGAAACATAACAAACCTGCACTTGTGTTCTCATTTGTAATAGTCAATTCCATATTGAAATCTCGTACACTTATAAGTAACAGATATGATCCTAAGTTTTTATTCTCCTTTTTTGTCTCCATGTATACACAAACCCCCCCATATTGTTCCTAATCTCCATTGGAGGACAATTCTCATTCACAGTGTATTTGATTTCTATAAAAAATTTTGGAGTATCAGTCATTAATTGCTCTACAATTGTAGAAATCAACATACTGTAACTTGCATCCTCATCGAGCACAATGCCATCAACTTGAAGATCTCTAAATATGTCATAACCATCCCAATCCCCATTAAAATGTAGCATGATTGGGATTTTGGACATGATTGTGTGTAGTTGCTGAGGTATTGTTCAATATTTTATTGCCTTTTGATTTTTGGATTAAGAAAAAAGGCAAAGAACAGAGAATCAACAGAACTAATTTCTACAATTTGACTTGAATCTGTTGAATATTTTGTCGCCTTTTTGATTAGTGGATTGATGAAAAATAGTTGACGAATTGAGATTTGGTAAGTGATTTCTGCAATTTGAAACTGAGCTTCTGATTTCGACAAATTGGGATTTTGATTTGTAGCGATTGTGAGAATATCGAAGAATAGAATTTTATTTTAAATCGAAGATAAAGTTTTTCCGTGATATGATTTGACCTGAAAGTCACCAAATCTTATAGAATATTCTGTTCCATGATTTTAGTGCGCTGAATTTGGAAGATTGAGCTACAATTAATTAGTATTTAATGAATAGTATAATAACTGTAGAAAAAGTATGAACAGGGCGGGTAAATTAGAAACTGCACATTTTTTATAATAAAATTTCATATATGATATAGAAAAGAAAAAATCTCTTTTCTTTTTGGTCACGCAAATGCTCTCTAAATTGGCTGGATCTAATTTTTCAAGTCCAAAGGTATTGAACATTGCTCCCAAAAGCATACATGATATATTTCAGATACATGCTTTCAACAGTTTGGGTCGCGTTATCCTAATCATCTTCTACTAAAGTTCTTAAATATTCAGATTATTGTTTGATATAATTAATGGTTGAATCTTTTTCACTCGTTTTTATCCAATTGATACATTATTTTTCAAGATTTATAGTGTTTGTTATTGGTTGATTCTCCCACCCGCACAACATATATACTTCATTTGATCTCAGCCAAACACAACATCATGTAATATAATAAAGTGTATCTTCACCTTACATTATTATCCAAGATTTATAGTGTTTGTTATTGATTAATTCTTTCAACTGCGCATTATATAAACTTCTTTTGAACACAATCAATCACAATATCATGTAATGAAACCTATCTTCACCTAATACTTCCTTACAAGATCTTTTAATGTATGTTTCTTTGAACTTTATCATGACTTGAAGTAAGCGTTCGAAGAACCAATAAGTAATTGCAATATGTACCAAATAAAAGAAATACTTTAAAATGTTGAATTGATTTTTCTTAACAAGATATTGCATGTATAATGTTTTGGAAAAATCCAGGTATGCTCTTTCACAAATACAGAAAAGCCATTGTATACGTCACCGGGTGTCGTGTTATAATACTTAAATTATACCAGAGAGGAGGTTTAAATTCGTTGGTCATAGAGCATCAGAAACAAACCACGTTCTTCTGGTGTTGAGGACATAAAGTTCTAAAAGATTTTAATTTTTGTATAATAATAATAATAATAATAATAATAATAATAATAATAATAATAATAATAATAATAATATGATTCAGGAAGGATCACAATTAAATATATAATTTATATTGTTTATTAAATCCAAATTCTTGAAAGAGGTGGAGATTATACAATGGTGCCAACGATTCCTAAGATAATGATCCAACAGATAGAATTAAAATGAGAAGAACACTATTTCTTTTGATCGTTTTTTTTTTTGTTGTTACTTAAACGGAGAATTGCATTAATTAAGAAAGCAGAATTACAAGCAGTGTTCTGAATGGAAGGAGTTAGTGTTAATTACATCAAAATCTAGGTGCATAAAAGTAAAAGGAGGAGGTTCTTCAAAAAACAAGATTTCCCAAATTTAGCCAGCGCATCAGCCACTCCGTTACCTTCTCTAAGTGTGTGGCTAAGTTGTTGCACGTTCAGCTCTTAGATCATCGACCTACAAGAAGAAATAAGTTGTGAATATTTTGGGCCGCCACTTTGAAGGATATGGAGCAATACTTATGAGTCCGTTTCAACAATTAAAGGGTGAATGTTTTGGCTAAGTGCAATTATTAAGCCATGATAGAGCAGCAGAAGTTCTTTTTGTAAGATATTTGTGCATGGTAAGTGTTCTGAGAAATCATAAATTCATTTTCCCAAGGTGTCATGGAAGACTCCTCCTGCTCCTCTATGATGACTTGTTGGATCATAAGATCCATTAATGTTAAGTTTGTAATGTGATGGAGGTGGTTTGTGCCGCGAGATGGCTTCCCTAGTGCTTTTGTTTGTTTCTTCCAACTTCCAAGGATATTAGTTAAGTAAGTTATTTGAGTAGCTAGTGAGATAATAGTGGCGGGGTTTATTGGTTGATTTAATTTGTTGTGGTGAGTATTGTTACGGTTTAGCCAAATTTGCCATAGTAGGATTGGTGTTTGTATAAAGGAGGATATAATAACCTTGAGAGTTATTTTAATTAGTGTATGGGAGGTGCATAATTTATGTAACCAGTTAGCAATGTTGGATGAGGGCATTGCTATTCATAGTGATGCCATAATGTGTGTGCTGATTTGCAGTGTAGAAAAATGTGAGGAATGTCTTCCCTAGAATTATTACAGATTAGGCAGTAAGGATTGATAGTGATGTTTCTATGGAAAAGGAATTCTTTAGTAGGTAGTTTTTGTTGAGCTAGTAGCCATAGGAAGCATTTTATTTTGGGTAAGGTTGTTCGTTTCCAAATCCAATTATGAGAATTTGGTTTCCAGTGATTGCTTTGGTGTAGGATGTAGACGTAGGCGGAAGAGGAAGTGAAATTACCATCTGGTGTAATTTTCTGGTGGTCACATTCCAGCTTGTGCCTGAGCGGCAATAGGTACTGATTTTTGCCATACTTTTCATATGTAAGAGGCGTTTGAGTGTATCTTAATTGAATATAAAATTTATTTGTTTGATTATGTTGTTGATCATATTTAGCTGATAGTATGTTGATCCAAATTGAATTATTGGAATGAGTGTAGCGCCAAAGGAGGCATGTGAGTATGAACTTATTTTATGGATCCCTAAACCTACTTCCGACTTAGGAGATGTATATTCTTCCTAATTGATTAAGTGAATCTTTCGCTTTTGGTCAGTTGTGCCTGCCCCATAAGAAGTTTCATTGTAGGCGATCTATTTTGGTAATGAGTTTGTGAGGTAATAAGTTAATTTGCATTACACAAATAGGGATTGATTTAGTGCTGATTAGGGATTAATTTAGTGCTGATTTAACGAGGGTAGTTCTACCTACTAAGGTGAGGAATTTGGCTCTCCAACCGAAAAGTTTTGTGGTGACTTGATCAATAATATATTGATAGACTAAATTTTTGGGTGGGTTAGTAATAATTGAAAATCCTAGATATTTGCCAAATGTGGTGGCGACGGGGATGTTTAGAGATCTGGAAATGGATTAGCTAAGTATTGGATTTACATTATTAGAAAAAAATAGTTTTGATTTGTGATAAATTGACCAGATTTTGCACATAATTGGTGGATTATTTCAATTATGGTAGAACTGTTAGAAGTAGTTGCTTACAACAACAATAATTACCCAGTAAAATCCAACAGAGTGAGTTCTGGGGAGGGTAATATGTACACAAACCTTACCCCTACTCCAATAAAGCAGAGAGGCTGTTTCGGAAAGACCCTCGGCTCAGAAAAAAAGGAAAAGAGAAGAAGACAATTCATTAGTCACTCCAGTAGAAACCATAATAGTAATAGAAGCATAACAACCAAAAGATAAATGACATGCAATAATATTAACCAGTAACAAAGGCCCGGTAGATAAACGACAAGGATAGTGTGAATTCAACATAAACTGCAAGCTATCTAAGATCAATCATAATCCAACCCGGCCTTACCCCCAGAATGAAGTCGCACAGCTCCACTACCCTACCCTACATCCCTAATGTTTGACCTCCAAACCTTCCTATCAAGGGCCATGTCCTCAAAATCTGCAATCGAGCCATGTCCTGCCTGATCACCTCTCCCTTGTACTTCTTAGGCCTCCCTCTACCTCTCCTCATACCCACCGTGACCAATCGCTCACACCTCCTCATCGGAGCATCAAGGCTTCTTCTCTGCACATGCCCGAACCATCTGAGCGTCGCTTGCCGCATCTTGTCATCCATAGGTGCCATACCCACCTTCTTCCAGATATCCTCATTCCAAATATTGTCTATCCTAGTGTGCCCGCATATCCACTTCAACATCCTCATCTCTGTTACCTTCATCCTCTGGATATGGGAGTTATTAACCGGTAAACACTCTGCCCCATACAACATCTCTATAAAACTTACCTTTGAGTAACTGTGCTACTTTCTTGTCATACAAGACTCCCGATGAAAGCCTCCATTTCATCCAGCCTGCCCCAATACGGTGAGTGACGTCGTCGTCGACCTCTCTGTCCCCTTGGATCATCGACCCAAGATACTTGAAGCTATCTCTATTGGGGATGACCTGTGATCCAAGCCTCACGTCCATGCCTACTTCCCTCGGCTCAGCACTAAACTTGCACTCCAAGTACTCAGTCTTAGACCTGCTCAATCAGAAACCCTTAGACTCGAGGCTCTGTCTCCAAACCTCCAATTTCTCATTAACACCGACCCTCATCTCATCAATTAGAACTATCTCATTAGCAAATAACATACACTATGGCACATCCCCTTGAATATGGTGTGTCAATGCATCCATCACCAAGGAAAATAGGAACGGGCTAAGCGCAGAGCCTTGGTGTAATCCCATAACAACCGGAAAATCCTCCGAGTCGCCTCCCATATGTTAGAAAATACACTTAACGCTAGAGGGGGGGTGAATAGCGTTATAATAAAAATTGCGCAAACTTGCGGAATTAAAAAATTGCAAGAATGAAATACGTGCGGAAATTAAATAAGTAAGGAGAGAACACACCGATATATCCTGGTTCACCACAACCCGTGGCTAGTCCAGTCCCCGAGAGACTCTCTCGAGATTTCCACTAACACTGTTAAGCTTCCGGGTGCTTAACAAACCGTTACAGTTGCTCAAGGATACCGCACCTTAAGACTTCACTTGCTTGAGGATACCTCACCCCAAGACTTCAACCACTAAGACTTTGGGTACTTAGCAAACCCAACAAATGAGAAGATATGTTCTTCTCAAACAACTCTCTTTTACAACAAATACTCTCTTAATAGAGTGGATAATGAGAAACAATTTTAGCTCTATGAACGACACAAAGTTGTCTATCAAATGGCTCAACAAAAGCTCTAAAAATGATGCTTGAAAATGATCAATATGTATATCAATATATGCAGGAGTTGTGTGTTTAAAATCAGCTCAAAAGACCTTTTTTTATAGGTGAAAAAGTGGTGCTGACCGTTGCTCAATTGACAAATCAAATCCCTGATTCTGTGCTCAGACAATCGATTGATTGGAAGTGACAATCGATTGTCTGACCAACGTTCACAAAACAGATTCCTGATTTTAAGCTAAACAATCAATTGTTAAACCTGAATAATCGATTGTTCTTCAACGTTCAAAAATCAATTTAGGATTCTGTGGGAACGGTCAATAAATAATCGATTGTATGAAGGGACAATCGATTGTTCATAATCGATTGTGACAAAGACAATCGATTGTTTTGATATTTAAAAACCGGTTACACACTGTCTCAAAATAATCGATTGTTAAAGTAGACAATCGATTATGTTGTTCCAGTGTTCAAAACTTTGGCAACGGTCGATTATATACACTTGATATACACTTGATATATACTGTGTATACCAGAGTATACCAGAATTTAAAACTTACTTCAAAACCCATTTTGGTTGAAATGAAAACGTTAAAATTATTTTGTTTGAAGTATATATTAAAAATATTTATGATATATATAATTTAATAAAGTGATTTTATGCATGTTTATGATGACCTAATGTTGAGCCAAATGATAAGATAACTTAAACGTTGTCCTTACATTGTTTCTACCAAACGACCTACGTCTTGGGTCTTCGATCTTGAACTTCTTTAGCTTGTTCATGCAATTCCGTCATTAGTATGCTTCTCGCCATTTGATTATACACTTGACTTCATTGTTTGTCATTCATCAAAACCTATACCTGAAAATCATGCTCATACAACCAAAGCGCACATATCAAAGGTATACATGATTTCCAACAATTTCCCCATTTTTGATAATGACAAACAACGGAAGATATGCATATTGAATTCCCCCTAAATTCATGCTATATCTCAACATACAATTTATGCAAACAATTCATTGAAATCAATTCAATATAATTCCCCCTCAATTAAGGCATGCATATCGCCCATATTCTTCCCCCTTTTGGCATTAGCAAAAAGACTATACCAAAAAAAAAAATTTAAACCATTGACGATACCAATCGTTATAAACAAGATCATATCAAATGTTAGTAAATGGCATACTAATAACGGTCATTTTTCTCAACAATATCAATTGTTATTTTAAACTAAGAATGTTCATCAAAACATGAATCAATCAATTATTATAAACCAAATTGATACTAATTGTTATTCAAAAAGAACTGATTAAAGCATGTATCAACCAAAACTGATATAGATTATTTGCACATATCAACTCATTGTGTTTTTATTCAAAATACGATAACTAACCGACGTTCCCCCTTAATGCATTAAGGTTTTGTGCTTGGTGCATCCACTACAATATTGTAGTCTTCAAGCACACCTGCAAAAAGAACCTAAAAATAGATTTTTGGTACCCAACTTCTTTTGGGTCCTTGGGGGTTAGGATAATAACAATTATAATCAACACATAAATTTCTATGTTTAGCAAAACAAACGGGTGCAATGTGTCCTACCCGATTACAATAATGACATATAACATTAGGATTGTGCATATGTCTAGGTTGAGCCAAATGAGTTCTAGGTGATCTAATGTCATTCCTAGACGCGTTGAAATTCCTAGAGTCATCTCTAGGTGGTCTAGAATAATTATTCCTAGACTCATTAGCAAAAATCCTATAATCATTTCTAGGTTGCGCAACTCCATTTCTATCATGATTCTTATTCATTTTACGCCTATAGTTATTCCTAGGCTTTTTCTTCTTTGTTTCAGCTTTAGGAATTTCAACACTACGTGTTTCTAGTGCTTTCCTAAGTTCTGTGTTCTCTAGTTTTAAAGAACTACAAGAAGAACAATTTGAACATGTATCAATAGAAGAAGCTTCATTCAATTCCTTGATTTTAATTTTAAAAACAGCAATGTCATTTTCCAAAAATTTGTTTTCTTTTTCTAAAACTTCAATTTTGTTTTTAAGAACACCATTTTCATTAGTCAATTTTTCAAAATCTATTTTCAAAGAAGAGGATTTTTCAAAATCTTTTTCTTGTAAAGAAAGTGTTTTCTGAAAATCTGTTTGCAAAGAAAGTGATTTCTGCAATTCTTTTATCAATTTGGAAGCATTGACAAATTCACCATACAATTCATCATAGGCATTTTGTAAATCTTCAAATGAGTGAGAGTTAGATATACTTACCTCTTCTTCTCCGTTTGCCATGAGACATAATGCGTCGGCTTCATTGCCCGAGCTGTCTGAGTCCCGTGATACGCGCCTATGGTGTTTCCTCTTTTTCTTGTCCTTCTTCAAAGACTTACAAAACTTTTCAAATATATCACTGGAAGTATTTTCATCATCCCTTTCCGAATCACTTACCTCTTCTCTTTTAGAGGATGAGGCTTTGAAGGCAAAATTCGAATCACTTCTAAGATAAGGATTAAGAATTGTGCTATCATAAGTTTCGAGGTTACCTCTTAGTCCATCAATTGTGATATTCGTGTATTCCATCGACTCTTGGATGGCATTGGCTTTGGAACGCCATTCGGGAGTGAGACTCCGTAGGACTTTTCGAACAAGATCTTTGTTCGTGTAAACTTTCCCGAGAGCATGGAGATCATTGACGATTCTTAAAAATCGTTCAAACATAACACCAATAGATTCCTTCTCCATTTTAAAAGTTTCATATTTATGAGATAGAAAATCAATTTTGGATTCTCGGACTTGAGGCGTACCTTCATAAATGATCTCGAGTTTGTCCCACATCTCCTTGGCGGTTGTGCAGCAAGAGATTTTCCGATAGTCATTCGGATTCACCGCACAATATAATACATGGATGGCCCTTGCATTATTTTCAACTATCTTCATGTCCTTGGCATCATATTCATCTTCCTTCTTTGGAACCGTGATTTCTCCAACTTTCTTTGTCGGCATTGGTTCGCCGTTTTTGATGATTTGCCACAAACGAAAATTGTTTGCTTTGAGGAAGATACTCATCCGCCCTTTCCAATATGTATAGTTTGTTCCGTCAAATAGTGGAACGCAAGTGGTGGATTGTCCTTCATTCATCATTCCTGCATTCAATATTCTATACACAAAAATATATATAGCTCTCAACCGGTTAAGGCTTTCAGAGAGTTAGGCTCTGATACCAATTGTTAGAAAATACACTTAACGCTAGAGGGGGGGGTGAATAGCGTTATAATAAAAATTGCGTAAACTTGCGGAATTAAAAATTTGCAAGAATGAAATACGTGCGGAAATTAAATAAGTAAGGAGAGAACACACCGATATATCCTGGTTCACCACAACCCGTGGCTAGTCCAGTCCCCGAGAGACTCTCTCGAGATTTCCACTAACACTGTTAAGCTTCCGGGTGCTTAACAAACCATTACAGTTGCTCAAGGATACCGCACCTTAAGACTTCACTTGCTTGAGGATACCTCACCCCAAGACTTCAACCACTAAGACTTTGGGTACTTAGCAAACCCAACAAATGAGAAGATATGTTCTTCTCAAACAACTGTCTTTTACAACAAATACTCTCTTAATAGAGTGGATAATGAGAAACAATTTTAGCTCTATGAACAAAATAAAGTTGTCTATCAAATGGCTCAACAAAAGCTCCAAAAAATAATGCTTGAAAATGATCAATATGTATATCAATATATGCAGGAGTTGTGTGTTTAAAATCAGCTCAAAAGACCTCTTTTTATAGGTGAAAAAGTGGTGCTGACCGTTGCTCAATTGACTAATCAAATCCCTGATTCTGTGCTCAGACAATCGATTGTTTGGAAGTGACAATCGATTGTCTGACCAACGTTCACAACAGATTCCTGATTTTAAGCTAAACAATCGATTGTTAAACCTGAACAATCGATTGTTCTTCAACGTTCAAAAATCAATTTAGGATTGTGGGAACGGTCAATAAATAATCGATTGTATGAAGGGACAATCGATTGTTCATAATCGATTGTGACAAAGACAATCGATTGTTTTGATATTAAAAAACGGTTACACTGTCACAAAATAATCGATTGTTAAAGTAGAAAATCGATTGTCAACAATCGATTGTTAAAGTAGACAATCGATTATGTTGTTCCAGTGTTCAAAACTTTGGCAACGGTCGATTATATACACTTGATATAGACTGTGTATACCAGAGTATACCAGAATTGAAAACTTACTTCAAAACCCATTTTGGTTGAAATGAAAACGTTAAAATTATTTTGTTTGAAGTATATATTAAAAATATTTATTATATATATAATTTAATAAAGTGATTTTATGCATGTTTATGATGACCTAATGTTGAGCCAAAGGATAAGATAACTTAAACGTTGTCCTTATATTGGTTCTACCAAACGACCTACGTCTTGGGTCTTTGGTCTTGAACTTCTTTAGCTTGTTCATGCAATTCCGTCATTAGTATGCTTCTCGCCATTTGATTATACACTTGACTTCATTGTTTGTCATTCATCAAAACCTATACCTGAAAATCATGCTCATACAACCAAAGCGCACATATCAAAGGTATACATGATTTCCAACACCATAGTCCTAACCTTGGTCTTAGCTCCGTCATACATATCCTTGATTGCTCTTATGTAGGCTACCGGCACACCCTCTGCCTCAAGACATCTCCAGAGCACCTCCCTGGGGACCTTGTCATATGCTTTCTCCAAGTCAATAAACACCATGTGCAGGTCATTCTTCCTATCCATGTATTGCTTCACCAACCTCCTAATAAGGTGTATAGCTTCCATAGTGGAGCGACCTGCCATGAACCCAAACTGATTGTCAGATATAGACGTCGTCTTCCTCACCCTCATGTCCACCATCCTCTCCCAGACTTTTACGGTATGGCTAAGTAACTTGATGCCCCTATAATTGTCACAACACTAGATATCACCTTTGTTCTTATACAACGGAACCACTGTACTTGACCTCCACTCATATGGCATCCTCTCCGTCCTAAGAATTACATTGAACAACCCAGTTAACCACTCCAATCCTGTTTTACCCACACACTTCCAAAACTCAACCGAGATTTCATCTAGCCCAGTCGCTCTACCTCTGCTCATCTTATGCAAAGCCCCCACGACCTCCTCCACCTTAACGCTCTTACAATACCTAAAATCTCAGCAACTCACCGAATGCCCCAAGTCCCCTAGCACTATACTCGGTCCCCGTCCTCATTCAAAAGACCATACAAGTATGTCACACCTCCTTTTTACACGGCTACCCCGAAGGATAAAAACGCATAAGGGAGTTTTTCCAATTAAAGTGACATTATTCAAGATGGGATTAATATTTGTTTCAAGAGTCGCCACTTGGGATAGGTTTGGTTTTTGGTGTCCCAAGTCACCGGTTTATTTAGAATCCCAAATTGAGAAAATTTCAACTGCCCAATTGGAGTCTGCGAACCAGAAATTCTTGAGTAAGGAATTCTGTTGACCCGAGGGAAGGTGTTAGGCACCCTCGGATCCCGTGGTTCTAGCACGGTCGCTTAAACTCATTATAAGTGGCTAAAATATGATTTGCTATACCTGTTAATCCTGCAATTTTAAGATTGTTAACTGCTTTTAATTTTTTTTAGGAAAATTTGCAATGTTATTAAAACACTTCGCGAATCACGTCACATAAATGCACCCGCAATTTAAGACATATTTTAATTCCATTGAGAATGAGATTTGGGTCACATAAATGTGCACCCGAATTTAGAAAAGTATTTTTATTATACTAACGCGCCCTAAGCAATTACACGTTTGCAACTTTGCGAGGGCCATGGAATTTACTAAATGGCTCACCTCGATTTAAGGGTAAAGAATTGAAATTGAATTTCGGAGGGTCATAAATTATTTGTTTTACATGATACGGGGTAGGGTTTGCTAAGTTTGGCGTGTTTGGGCCGGAGTCTTCCTTAGACTCGTGTGGCTCCATCAGTTTTTACTGTAAACCTTGGCCCAGTTAGAGCCCGTATCGTGATTTTAATTAAGGCTACTGAACACTTATCGTGTGAGACTTAATTCCTGCTTGGATTTCACCAACGAACCTGGGCCACTCACATAGTTCAAAGCGTATATTGACATTTTTAAATCCTGACTCATTGTTTGAATCATTTTGAACTGAACGCTAAATTAAATCAAAGCTTCCCTAAGATGCACGGACATGCATCCACTTGCAAATTAAAATTCAACTAATGTATTGGATCCACCAATTATTATTCATACAGATTTTTGAATAAAAATCTCGAAATGAGACAGTATAATGCCAAATGAACACACTCATAAGCCTATCTTAAACGAAATTGTTAACATCCTACTACACTCAGGACTGAAAATATTAGTCCTATAATTAAAGAGATAGAGAAACAAATGAGTAAAATATTAGTCCTATAATTAAAGAGATAGAGAAACAAATGAGTAAAGTCATTCATAAACTACTATCCAAATAAGGCATGTTCAGGCTCTAATATATGAATAAATCTCTTTCAGGAAAAATGTAAAGGAAAAAATTATGAAGGAAATCAATCACAAAACAAACTAAACATGGACATATGCCATTTCCATGTCTCAATTCCCAATTTGAACATCACATTGCAGGAGTTCGAAGATATGTACCTGAGATTTAGACAACAAAAGAAGAGAAGGTGAGGGAGCAGCAGTAGCACAACAGGAATCAACAGAATACAACCAATTCTGAATCCAGGAGTGGAATTAGGCAACCCAAAAGCTACTCGAGTGGGGAACAAACCAAAATGTTCAACTAATGCTTAACAAAATAGTGAATTCAGTCCATTTTCACACTAAAATGATTCAAGAAATGCTTTTTTATGAATTAAAACTTCAGAAATACTGAAGGTTTAATGAAACAGTAGTTAGAATCCTAAACCTTCTAAATAGATCAGCTCTTTTTTTCCGATGCCTTTTCAGTGATTTCCACCCCTTTTTATAGCCAAATGTCTAGGGCAACATTACTATTGTTTTTTGGTGAAAGTCCGTCCTTCAATTACAGGTTTTTATCCATATAACCCTTCATTTTTTTGCCTTGTTGACTAAGTAACTGCAGTAAATTTTCTGATTTTATGTTGAAAGCCCCTTCTAGAAAGGCCTGAACACTTTTACCATCTTCTATATTTCATGGATTACCCACATTACCCATATTCGTCCCAAATATTATTAAAGCTTGATTGAAAGTTCTATATTACCCTTGTCTAAAATTATCAAAAGATAGGCAGGGCAATCCTGTACCACCTCTGAACTACTTACTTAGTACTAAAACTTCCTAATTAATCCCAATTCAATGTCAAACAAAACACATGCTAAGTAATTCTCAATAGATGATTTTCAACAATTCAAACCATCCCCAAATGGATTCATAATGGTCCTCAGTTAATTATATGAACACTAAACACATGCCAAATCTCAAATTAGAATTTGGGACAAGTAAAAATAGGCTCAGCTAAATTGATTTAATCAAGACAAAACATGCTCGCAACCAAATAACATTTTTTTAATTAAAAGGAGCATGAAACCATATTTAAAAAGGAACAACAGAACGAACCTTAAAAAAATGGACTTACGGATTTTTTATTAGCTCTGCTGAATGAACTCGAGTCAAAAGACCTCTAACGGTGGTGTGAATGCAGCCAATGGTGATTGTCAATATTGGAAGGTCCTGGGACTGCTCGAGAGGGCTTGGGGGAATGTGTGTTGAGCCATAGTGGTTTTATGATGATTGATGGTGTTTTCATGGTATTGGGTGGCAGGGGAAGGTATTGGGTGGTAAAGAGCGGCAGTCACCACTGTGCATGGCGGTGCTGCTAGCTTTAAATGAATATTTGGAACGTTGAGACCATTTTTGAGAGTGGATATTGATATGATGAGGGTGGGGGTGGTAAGAGGAGTGACTGGTGTTAGGTTGAGGGTGTTTCGCCACCGGCCGCCGCCGTGGACGGGGGCCTGCCCTGTTTCGATGGAATATTCGAGCAGGCCGGCGAAGATTTGAGATGTGATTTCTATGGGGATGGAAAGAGGAGGGTGGGACGCTCTTATGGTGTAAATTTGGAGGGCATTGGGGCTACGCCATAGCCGGCAGCGATTTTCGGCCGGCGGTGGGTGGTGGTTCTGTGACGGTTCATAGGCGGTGGTGACGTTCAATCTCTGAACTGTACGAGGAGGGGAGTTGTGGTCCCTGGGGTTATTACAGGTGTTTGGACATTTTTATTTGTTTTGATAGAAGCTGTTAGGGTTGTTGGATGGATTGTATCGGACGGTTGGGATATCCTGGTCCTTAAACGGTGTCGTTTAGATTTGTATTTGGGTGTGGACTGGATCAGAGAGTTATTGGGCTAGGTCGTGTGCTTTTTTTTAAAGAGGAAACAGGTTTGGCCCACTCAGGTCTGGCCCAATTGTGGCCAGCCTGAGTGGCTGTGCATATAGATGTATTTATTAATTTTTGTCTTTTTTCTTTTATTTTAATTTCTCCTAATTTTATTTAAAAACCAAAAACTCCTAATTAACACAAATAAAAATGCAACAAGTTTAAACAAAATAATAAAAAAAAATTCCGGAAATATACCTTTTTTATTTTAATTTGTAAAATAAACATATTTATAAATTAAATCCTAAGCAATTTTAAACATGCATTAATGAACACGCACATGCAATTAAATTCTAAAGATTAAAATCCTAAAATAAATATTTTAAAAAAAATCCTAAACTTTGAGAGTCTTGTAGGAGCTTGTTTCAACCAGGTAAAAATCATATGTTCACAGCTGCTCCTCTTTGCGGGGGAACACAAAGAGTTTTCGTGCAAAGACAAGTGAGCAAATATGAGCAATTTATATTCGATTAAATACTCCATGCGAAGTAATTTAAAAAATTTCTGACTGAACCTTGCTTCAAAGGTTGCCTACATATCCTTGGCAATAAAGGAATCAGGTCAGTGTAGTTCGGGAAGTTTTGGTAGCTGGGACTACCGGGAAACTGTGATTGGCTGCTGTTGTTGTTGCTTCTGCTTGCTAAGCTCCTTATTACACCAAAATAAAATCAAAGCTGAGCTAGCTAAGCCTACCAACTACAAGTTACAAGATTCCTATCTATGAGTCTCTTGAAGCTTGATCTTGAGTCTTGGCTATCTTTTGCGGACGACTCCGATCTAAATCTTGATGCTCGTTAGCTGCAACTTCTGGCTCAATCTTCAGTTTTTGAAATAAAGCGGGACATGCTGAGCTTGTGACTTCGATTATATTTTGAGCAGTCCGCGTCTTTGTCCGTCTCATCACTTTGAGTTCACCTTTTGTCTCTTTTCTTTTCTTCTGTTCTGAATTGACATTCATGCTTTCACTCATGCCGAATTTTGTGCCTTAAGGTGACACATGTTTAGACAGCAACACAAGCAAACGAACAAAATTATCTGCCCCAATTTTTACTGGAAACTTTCGTGAGTTATTTTCAACACTCATCTATGCTACGCTTTATTGAAAATAATAAAAATCGAAATTGTCTATCCCTTGGAAAAATCGACAGATTATGCCGGGAAAGAAAAATGGTTCTTGTTGGGGAAAAGATGGGAATCGTCGGGTTATGCCGGGATAGGAATGAAAAAGTCTCTGTGGGGATAGAAAGAATAGATATTCGGGTTATGCCTGGATAAGAAAGTTCCTGCTAAGGATGGGTTATGAAGAAATTCCTGGGTTATGCCAGGGGAATCGGCGGGTTATGCCGGGATGAATGAAACATTCCTAGGTTATGCTAGGGAGATCCGCGGGTAATTCCGGGATGAATGAGAGAGTCCTAGATTATGCTAGGGGAATCCACGGGTTACGCCGGGATTGGATGGGATGTCCTAGGTTATGCTAGGGGAATCCATAGATTATTCCGGGATGAAAGGAGATCCTGAGTTATGTAAGGGGAATCCACGAGTTATGCCGGGATGAATGACAAATCCTAGGTTACTCTAGGGAGATCCGCGGGTTATGCCAGGATGAAAGGAGATCCTGAGTTATGTCAAGGGAATCCACGGGTTATGCCGGGATGATTGAAAAATCCTAGGTTATTCTAGGGGAATCCACGGGATATGCCGGGATGAAAGGAGATCCTGGGTTATGCCAGGGGAATCCGCGGGTTATGCCAGGATGAATGAAAAATCCTAGGTTATGCTAGGGAGATCCGCGGGTTATGCCGGAATGAAAGGAGATCCTGAATTATATCAGGAGAATCCGCGGGTTATGCCGGGATGAAAGGAGATCCTGAGTTATGTCAGGGGAATCCGCGGGGTTATGCCGGGATGAATGTCAAATCCTAGGTTATGCTAGGGAAATCAACAGGTTATGCCGGGACGAGTGAGAAATCCTAGGTTATGCTAGGGGAATCCGCGGGTTATGACGGGATGAATGAAAAATCCTAGGTTATGCTAGGGGAATCCACGGGTTATGTCGAGATTGAATGAGGGGTCCTAGGTTATGCTAGGGAAATCCACGGGTTATGTCGGGACGAAAGGAGATCCTGAGTTATGTCAGGAGAATCCGCGGGTTATGCCGAGATGAAAGGAGATCCTGAGTTATGTCAGGGGAATCCACGGGTTATGCCGGGATGAACAAAAAATCCTAAGTTATGCTAGGGAAATCCACGGGTTATGCCGGGATTGGAAGGAGATCCTGGGTTATGCCAGGGGAATCCGCGGTTATGTCGGGATGAAAGGAGATCCTGAGTTATGTCAGGGGAATCCACGGGTTATGCCGGGATGAGTGAGAAATCTTATGTTATGCTAGGGGAATCCATGGGTTATGCCGGGATGAATGAAAAGTCCTAGGTTAAGCTAGGGGAATCCACGGGTTATGCCGGGATGAAAGGAGATCCTGAGTTATGTCAGGGGAATCCACGGGTTATGCCGGGATGAAAGAAAAATCCTAGGTTATGCTAGGGGGATCTGCGGGTTATGCCGGGATGAATGAGATCCTGAGTTATGTCAGGGGAATCTACGGGTTATGTCAGGATGAATGAAAAATCATAGGTTATGCTAGGGAAATCAACGAGGCAGTGGAGGATCTCAGAGGTTCTTTGACTGTGTTAGGGATAGAGGAGGCAAGGAATAACTCTTAGGTTATGCTAAGGGTATGGGAGCGTTAGCTCTAGACTACGCTGGGGAGTGGAAAGTGTAGGGAGAAAATACCCTGGTTATGCTGGGGATGTGGAGGGAAACTTCCTCGGTTTATGCTAGAGGTAGTGTAATGCAATACTTGGGTAATGCATAGGAAACCCACAAGCTTCATAAAGGGGAACTAAGGATTGGGATCTCGTGCTATCATGCTCATTTGCGAGTTTGCAGAAAAATGAAAAGAAAACTTTCCTTTTTGTCACTGACGCACCAGCATCTTTGGTCCTTGTGCCTATCCGTTGGTTGTTTTTGCCCTATGTTCATTTTTGTTTTTCTAAGTTGCACCTGCATCTATTTTAGTTCAGAAACAAAACAAACTGTTAGTTTTAACAGTAACTGGTTTTACGGCCTTGTGATGCTTGATTTCGACTTCCTTTGTATTCAAAAGCGAACCCTTGGCTTTCAATCCCTTTCTTTGTTAATTGGCCAGAGGGTCCTCATTTCGGATTGGTCTTTGTTTCTCGGGCCTTGAGTTGTGAGTTTTGTCCTGCCTTTGGTTTTGGGCTTGCTTTTTGGACTTTTTGATAAGAATCAACATACTGTTCAGCTTAAACCCCCGATTTTGCTTCAACTTCAAGCCTCTTTGACTTTGAATTTCCTTTATTCTGATTTTTGGGACATTAACTGTCATGATCAAATGGGATTGGCTAAGCGCGCTTGACGATGTCGGCCATTCCCCTAATTCTTGCTAGGAGAAAACCGCGAAGCCGACCCTGTTACCTTTCTTTAAGGAAATGTGAGGAAATTAAAGTGGAAAAGAGTAAAGTATGATTAGAGAGGTATGCACTTTGAGAGAAAAGAGGGAACTTATCTGAGATTACGAGCCGGCTTTAAATGGCGACGACATGCTTCTTGGACTGGATACCCGACCCAAACCCCTTTATGCTTTCTGACTTCAACATTTCCGAAAGTCAAAGAAAATTATTCAGACCTTGGCAGCAATATTTCCTCTTTTCGGTTGTCGGCACCCCTTGTGGGTTATCGCCAATCGGCCTCTCTCATTTCTCTTCTCCGGTCGCCTGATAGCGCTCTTTGTGAGTTTTCGCTAACGGACTATCATTTTGTTTTTCTCTGCTCACCGTCGTCTTATGGTACCCTGAGGTTTTCACCAATGAGACTCTCTCATTTAATTCTCCCACAAATTTGATTGCTGTCGAACCCCAATAAATAGTATTTTCCTCCCCGGGGATCTATACCTTTGTAACCATTCGGACGGATTTGTAACCAAACCAATATATTTCTGCCCCAGTTTCGATTTTTTTGGGTAAATGGGGTTTTATTTTGATGTGACTGAACCTCAGGGAGAGGCTGCCTACGTATCCATTCGGAATCAAGTCAGACGTATTTTAGGAAACTTGGTCCTAAACTAATTTTTTTTGTATTATCTCTTCTTCTTTTTTTTTTGACTGTTTTCTTTTCTTTTCTTTTTTTTTTGAATTTTTTCTTTTTTTCTTTTTTTTTTTGAATAGCATTTCCGGGTTTCAAAGAGGGAAGGGATAGCGGGAGAGCGAAACCTTCGTCATCTCAATCCACCGGGGTCATTGCTGCATGGGTTTTAACCATAATACCTCTTTATGGCATCGGCGTTTACTGCTGCCTCGGGCTCATCTCCTTCAACGTTGCCCAAGTACAATGCTCCTTTAGGCAATATCTTCCTGATGATGTATGGGCCTTTCCAATTTGGGGCGAATTTTCCTTTGGCTTCCTGGTGATGAGGAAGTTTCCGTCTCAACACCAACTGCCCGACTTCAAAATTCTTGGAGTGCACTTTCTTGTTGTGGGCACGGGCTATTCTTTGTTGATACAACTGCCCATGGCATACCACGGCCATTCTTTTTTCATCAATTAATGCAATTTCTCCAAACGGGTTTTGACCCATTCACTATCTTCGATTTCTGCTTCGACAATTAGTCGGAGCAAAGGGATTTCCACCTCGGCAGGTATAATAGCCTCAGTTCCATAGACCAACAAATAGGGAGTTGCTCCTATTGATGTACGTACTGTGATACGATGTCCCATCAATGCGAAAGGCAGCTGTTCATGCCATTGCCTCGCTTTGAATCATCTTCCTCAAGATTTTCTTAATGTTTTTGTTGGCTGCTTCGACCGCATAATTAGCTTTATGTCGGTAATGGGTGGAGTTTCTATGTGTTATCTTGAATTGTTCACATATCTCTCCAAAAGGTCGACTGTTTAGATTAGCTGCATTGTCAGTAATGATGACAGCGGGAATCCCAAAATGGCAGATGATGTTGGAATGCACAAAATCCACTACCGCTTTCTTGGTAACAAACTTGAGGGTGATGGCCTCAACCCATTTTGTGAAATAATCAATAGCAACCAATATGAATCTGTGCCCATTCGAGGCTTTTGGCTCGATCGGCCCAATGACGTCCATACCCCAGGCGGTAAATGGCCAGGGTGCTGATATAGGATGCAGCTCATTTGGTGGTTCATAAATCAGATCACCGTGCACTTGGCGTTGATGACATTTTCGAACAATGCTGAAGCAGTCTTTCTCCATAGTCATCCAGTAATAGCTAGCTCGGAGTATCTTTTTTTCCAGTACATAGCCGTTTATATGGGGCCCACATACTCCCGCATGTACTTCATGCATAATTCTCCCCGCTTCTTTGGCATCCACACATCTCAACAAATTAAGATCTGGAGTCCCTTTATACAAAGTGTCACCACTTAAGAAGAAATTGCCTGCATGCCGTCGGATGGTTTTCTTTTGTTCTCCGGTGGCTTTCTCAGGGTACTCCTGTGTTTTTAGGAATCTCAAGATGCCGTAATACCAAGGTTGTGGGCTAGGCTCTTCTTTGGTTGCATTGTAGTACCCATGTCTTTCTTTGATTTTTATTTGTAAAGGATCAACATAGGCATTCCCATGGTATGGCAACATAGAAGCCAAAGTTGCAAGTGCATCTACTAACTCATTGTGGCAACGAGGGATGTACCTGAACTGTACCGACTTTAACCGTTTGTTGAGGTCTTCGACATGCTGTCTAAATGGGAGGAGCTTAGTGTCCCTTGTCTCCTATTCTCCTTGAGCTTGTCGGATGATTAGACCGGAATCCCCCATGATTAGCAATTCTTCAACATCTTGGTTAATAGCCATGTTCATGCCCATAATGCAAGCCTCATATTCAGCTGTATTATTGGTGCAAAAGAACTGAAGTTTGGCTGTAGCTGGATAATGCTGACCTCTGGGTGAGATTAAGATTGCCCCGATCCCTACGCCCTTTGTGTTTGCTGCTCCATCGAAGAACATTCTCCAGACGAGGGTGTCCTCAATTGATATTTCCAATGAGTTCACTTCTTTGTCAGGGAAGTAAGTGTTTAAACGTTGATACTCGTCTTCCACAGGGTTATCTACCAGATGATCTTCTAGTGCTTGAGCTTTCATTGCCGTGCGAGTGACGTAAACAATGTCGAACTCGGTGAGCAAGATCTGCCATTTATCCAATCGCCCTATGGGCATTGTTTATTTGAATATGTACCTTAGTGGATCCAGCCTGGTTATGAGGTACGTGGTATGGGCTTGCAGATAATGCCTTAATTTCTGAGCTACACATGTCAAGGGACAACACGTTCTCTCTAACAATGTGTACTTCGCCTCGTGGCCGGTAAACTTTTTGCACAGATATAAATGTCCTGCTCTTTCTTTCCCATGGCGTCATGTTGCCCGAGAATACAACCGAAAAAGCCTTCCAAGACCGTCAGATAAAGAACAGTGGCCTTCCTGGTTCTGGCGGAACTAAAACTGATGGATTGGACAAGTATTGTTTGATTTTGTCAAAAGCTTCCTGACACTCAACTGTCCACTTAACCGCTGCATTCTTCTTCAGTAGCTTAAAAATGGGCTCACATGTTGAAGTCAACTGGGCGATGAACTGGCTGATGTAATTTAATCTTCCCAATAGAGTCATCACATCCTTCTTGGTCCTGGCGGAGGCAACTCTCGAATGGATTTTATCTTGGTTGGATCCAATTCAATGCCTCTTCGACTGACGATGAACCCCAGAAGTTTTCCCGACGGAACTCCAAATGCGCATTTTGCCGGATTCAATTTCAAACTATATTTGCGGATCCTTTCGAAGAATTTTCTCAGATCCTTTACGTGATCGCCTTGCGTCTTGGATTTGATAATCACATCATTGAAATACACCTCTATTTCTCGATGCATCATATCGTGGAAGATGGTGTTCATAGCCTCATGTAGGTTGCCCCAGCATTTTCATCCAAAAGGCATAACTCTATAACAATATGTTCCCCAAGGTGTGGTGAAGGCGGTTTTCTCAGCATCTTCCTCATTCATCAGCACTTGGTGATACCCTGCATAGCAGTCCACAAAGGATTGAATCTCATGCTTGGCACAATTATCGACAAGGATGTAGATGTTGGGCAGAGGGAAATTGTCCTTGGGATTTGCCTTGTTCAAGTCTCTATAATCCACACACACTCGAGTTTTACCGTCCTTCTTCGGTATTGGGACCACATTAGCCAGCCATGTGGTGTACCGCACTACCCGGATTACCCATGCTCCAAGCTGTTTTGTAATTTCCTCTTTGATTTTATCACTAACATCAGGCTTGAACTTTCTTTGCTTTTGTTGTACTGGAGGGAATTCGGGGATGTAGGCGACATATGAACCACCAAATCCATACTTAGACCAGGCATGTCGTCGTAGGAACACGCAAATACGTCTTTGAATTCCAACAGGAGTTGAACCAATGGATCTCGTATCTCTTTAATTACATGAATGCTTATTTTAATTTCTTTGATTTCATAGAGATCGCCCAGGTTAACCGGTTCAATATCATTTAAGTTACGCTTAGGTTTGTTTTCAAAGTGTTCCAATTCTCGAGTGATTTTCCTAAAAGCCTCTTCTTCATTGTATTTCGATTCCGTGTTTGTTATTTCACTGACAAACAGCGGGTTTGAGTCGTGGCATGAAGTCCACGAGCATGTTATTTTATTTAAAGCCGCATTATTGGGACTGAAAGAAAAGATGAAAAATAAAGAAAGACAAAAATCAGAGAAAGGCAAAGAAATGCGAATGACAAAATATTGATTTTATTTCTTTGAACTTCAAAGATAACAGGGTTTATAATTGAGATTTAAAGCGCTAAAAAGGAAAACAAACAACCGAGCTACACCTGAAATAGCTCGTGATGTGGGAAGAGGCAGCAAGGCGAGGCTACCGGGTCTCCCGCCTGACAGAAAAGGGTATGGCCTTCCAATTTTGAAGTTTGCCATCTAAGCCCAATATACATCACTTCAGCGGCGCTTGAACCTTCTCCCGGTTGGACCATGTTTACCTCATAGAGCAATTCCCTCATGGCCCCATAGATCTCATCAATTTCCTCTGCCGTGAAGGTTTCTTCTTCCTCCTCCTCACTGTATTTTGGTTTTATGAAGGTTTTGTACAAGTAAGGCAGGGGTCGTGGTAAGGCCCATCCTTGGCGCTTACTGCGATTAGCCCAGGTGATATCTTCTAAGGTTGGACGAAATCCCAGTCCAAAGAACTTTTTTGTGGTAGGCAAGGCGAATGGCTCGGTTATTCCTTCTAAGCTTCTGATTCCCTTGCCTGGCTTGAAGCCTTGGCGCGTTATTTCCTTTGCTACCATAATTGAATCATTTGACGGAAAAGGCTGAGGGAGCGGCTTTCCCTCTTCATGCTGATGAGCTACTACAACTATAAAAGCTTGATAGACTATGTGTTCACTCCCTTCCTTGGCTTCTAGACAGGGAACAAAGGGGTCCCGGTAAATCGATTGTTCGTCCTCTCCATGAACTACAATCTCCTGATTTTCATACTCAAATTTCAGCATTTTGTACAGGGTTGAAGGCACTGCCCCTGCTGCATGAATCCACGGCCTTCCCATGAGGTAGTTGTAAGAAGTGTCCATGTCCAACACCTGGAATGTTACTTCAATGTCAATTGGACCAATAGTGAGCACCAGATCGATTTCACCTATGGTATCCCTTTTTATTCCATCGAAGGCTCGGACACATACGTTGTTAGGGCGGATCATCCATGTCCCGATCTCCATTCTCTGAAAAGTAGATAGGGGGCATAGATATACTCCGGAACCTTCGTCTACTATCACTCTCTTGACATAATATCCCTCAAACTTGACAATGAGGTGCAAATCCTTGTTATGAGCAGCTCCCTCCGGGAGTAAGTCATTCTTACTAAATGATATTTGGTTATCAATGAAGAATCTTTCAGCCATTTTCTCTAGTTGTTCTACAGAGGTGTCGGCTAGCACATAAGCTTCGTTCAATGTTTTCGTCAACACCTGCTGATGTTCGGGAGATTTCATCAAGAGTGATAATAAAGAAATCTGCTCAGGAGATTTCCGGAGCTGATCTACCACTTCGTACTCCAACATTTTCAGTTTCTGGAAAAAAGCTTCTACTTCCTCAGCACTCACTGGCTTCTTGGGCGGGAATCGCCGTTTGGTAGCGGCATTCACCTCTTCCGTGTCTAAGTATTTCTTTGTGGAACACCCCTTTTGGGCTTCTCTGAGGACTTCTTTGCCCTTGTATGTAACAATGGTTTCCTAATAATTTAAAGGGACGGCTGAAGGGTTGGTTATGGGCCTCTGTGGCACGCGGCCAATAACCACGGGCTCATTCAGCACCGGTGGTTTAATCGATCCCCGTACCACATAGGCCTTCTTAGGCACATATATGGTTTAATTCAGCTCGAACCTTTTTGGAGGGCTTAAAGTGGGCTGATTTTCTTTGCGTCCCCGTGGGATGTAGAGTATTGTTTCTTTGGTAGGGGTTGTCTCAGCTTCAACCTCGGCCTTCTTTTCTGCTTCAGGGCATTTGGCTTCATTCATTTTATTTTCTTCCATTTTCTTTGGGGGGGGGGGGAGTTTTGGTTTTTTATCCGCCTCGGCGATGGCTATGATGGCTTTCGGAGCGGGATCAAATTCTCTATCCTCGCAGATCATTCCGATGACCAGCCCGTTGTTGTGAGCCGGTAACGGGTTATTAGTTACATTTGGTACTTCATCATCTCTTAGAACTATCTTCTTTTGATCAATCAAGTCCTTCACTGCTCGTTTTAAGGTCCAGCAATTTTCGGTATCATGTCCCTTTGCCCCAGAGTGGTAAGCACATTGCATGCCCCTTTGGTAAGACGGTGATTCGGGATTCTGTCTGTTTTGGGGTACAGGCTAGAGGAGACCCATATGGACTAGCTTAGGAAACAGGCTGGCGTAGGACTCTCCTGTTGGGGTAAAGTTCTGCCTCCGGGATGGCTCCCTGGAATGATAATTGTTTTGCTGAGGGCGGGGATGGTAATGATTCTGAGGAAGTTGATTCCTTAGAGCTTGATTTCTATTTTTCTGTTGTTGAGGTCGGGGAAAGGGTTGAGCGTTCATAACTGCGTAGGGTTGAGGGACATAGTGCATGTCTCGGTGAGGATAGTAATGTTGAGGCGCTCTTTCAGAGAATGCATGCCTGTGAGTATGATGTTTCCTCATCCCGGAGGCTTCCATGGATTCTTCCTCTTTTTTCTTGTTCCTTGGGATTCCTCCCTCCCCTCCCTGTATGTCTTGGGAGGTGGCTCTTATGGCAGATTGACTTAGAATCCTCCCTATTTGAGGCCATTCTCCACCATTTCCCCAATCTTTATTGCATTGGCGAATGGTTTGCCCAATACGGATATCATGTTCTGGAAATAGTCTGCCTCTTGTGCTTGCAGAAAAATGCTGACCATTTCTATTTCGTCCATATGAGGCTTCACCCTCGATGCTTGCTCTCGCCATTTAATAGCATACTATCTGAAGCTTTAAGCAAGTTTCTTCTTCAGGTTGGCTAGGGGATTCCTATCTGGGGCGATGTCGATGTTGTACTGTAATTGTCTCACAAAGTCTCGGGCGAGGTCGTCCCATATGTGACATCGGGTAATGTCTTGATCTATGTACCATTCGGATGCAATACCCACTAGGCTCTCCACAAAGTACGCTATCAAGAGTTCTTCCTTCCTCCGGCTCCATGTAATTGATTACAATACTTTTTCAGATAGGCGATGGGATCGTCATGGCCATCGTATTTCTCCAATTTTGGCATTTTAAACCCCAAAAGAAGATGTACATGGGGGAACATGCATAGGTCTAAATAAGCTACACTTTTCTGTCCGCTCAATCCTTGCATATTCTTCAAGCTTTGTTCAAGACTCTTCATTCTCTTTACGATTTCATCATGCTCGGGCGTTTTTGAAGTTTTGTCTGGCACAGGGGTAAGTTCATATGTTGGCTGAGGGTGGCTGTATGTAGGGTACGGGGGAGGCTCCTTTTTGTAGTTAGGAGTTTGGAATGTAAAGGTTGTGGGGTCAAATATGGGCCTCGGTACTGCAGGCAGTGTAGTAGCTGCGCACGGAGGAGTCGTAAAGATATTGGAAACTGTCCCGGATGCATCACATTGGAGGGTGGGTTTCAGAGGTCGCCCCAACAAAATTGGTTGAAATGGTGAGCTTCCCCAGGAGAATACTCGGGTGACTGATAGGAATAGTAGAGGTGCCCCCTGACCTTGGAAATAGCTCAGGAAATCCAGGGATGGCGCTGGGAGGCTCCTTTCCGTTGGTCCATGCGTCCCCCATTTCCGTGACCCGGAGCCGCAAGCTCCTGTTTTCTTCAGCCGTTGCTGATTCAGAGGTCGGTACTCCTGTGATTGGACTGTCTTCTGGAATAGGGACGGTGGGTAGAGCCATTTCAGTCGACATCTCTGTATTTCCCTTTGACCGAGTGAAGTATCCGCGTGAAGCTAGTTTACCGCAAAACCAACCACTGTTCTAAAGACCTGGACTATAATACTAGAAAACGTATTTAGTTCAGGGTAGATGACAAACAGGAAATCACACGTTGAGCATGATGCACCTATGTAGATAATTGGTTTCTATATGCTTACCACAGTTGCATGCATCATCCCGACATTTATTCCTACTTTCTTTTGTTTCTTCCCTCTTATTTCCTCTTCTTCTTTTTTGTTTTTATTTTATTTTTTAGCTTCTTAAAGAATACATTCTAATCCTATAGAGATTGCCTACGTATCATGACTTTGCATGAATCAGACCGAGCGTAGTTCATGGAAATAAAGGTCAAGTACGTAGCAAAATATTCTTTGGGATTTTCTATTTTGATAAATCTTTGATTACAATGGCTAATAGAACGAAAAGCAACTACCAGACATGGACTTAATACCCTTACAAACTTGAAAGGACAACAGACAAACTCATTTTTCAGAAAAATGCAAATCTATGAGTACATTAACACTTCAAATGCTTTTGGAGCTTGCAGGGCATCATTCGGCCTTGCCGCAAGTTTGTGCGCTAGACTTCCTTGGAGATAGTGGAGATCTTCCATTACTTGTCGGACAAATGTCATAGGACCGGCTGTGAGCACGTGATTTTTGCCCAATATGTGAATGATTCCCAAAATTCAAACAAAATGATTTTTTCTTATCTTTAAATTTTTGTGCATTTTTGTGTCATTTCTTGATAATTGTTGCATTTTTATTTGTGCATGATAATTTATAAAAAATACAAAATATGTATTTTTGCGTTCAGGAATTAATATCACATTTAGCATTAATTGGAGGATAATTTGTTTTAGCACAAAATTTGAAAAATCAAAAAAAAAGGTAGTTCATTTTACATTTTAATCTTTTTTATTTGGAAATTGTCACAAAATAGATTTTACAATAATTTTATGATTTATTTGGTCTAGTTTAAATATATTAGGAATTTAGAGTAGTTGTAATTTTATAAATCAGAAAATAAAAATTAGTTATAATTAAAATACAAAATGAGGGATAAAAGAGATAATTGGAAAAATGTAAAAAAAAAGGAACAAAGAGGAAAGCTGTTAGTAGCAGCCGTTTTGGGCCAGTCCCTTTCGAAATTGTGAGCCCAAATTCAATAACCCCTCAGCCCAAATTTGCCCTATCCAAGATGCCCAACCCGGTCGAGTTTCTTAAAAAATCCAAACGGCGCCGTTTTTTCCAGAAGCAATCCCAGCCATCAATTTCAACATCCAACGGACAGGATCGTCATATGATGTTTTTATATATATGTCTGAACGTATCCCCCCTCTCAGAATCCCACCCCATCTCTTCTCTCTCACCCGTTCTAATCTCAGAAACCAGTCGAACCCTAGCCGCTGCTACCATGTCCATCGCCCTAAAACCTGGCGGCATCACCTCCAAACTCGACCAAGAATACACCCTAGAACTACCTTCCTCTCCTACTTCCAACCCCCATAACCACTTCCCTCAAATCATAACCAAGTGGCTCGAATCTTTAATCGAATTTCGATGAAAACCCTAAGTCGTCCAAGAAAAATCCCAAATTCACACCATAGTTTCTCCTCACATTCTCTGCCCAAACATCCAAATGGTTTCCTTCAAATCATCCTCAAGCAGCTCAAATCTCAAATTGAATTTTCCGGCCAAAAAACCTAGGTTCTTTGAAGTACTGCAAATTGGTGCTACGTGATCATCGAGCTTTCCTCGTGACAAATTCGGCGTTATTAGCCGTCAAATATTATTGAAGTTGGCCGAATCTTGAACCAGTGAGTCGCTTGTTCTTATTTTTGTTTGAATTATCCTCCTCTTCAAGCCTTGAGTGTCGTTTTATTTTTAATCAATTTGTTCTTCTCTATGTTGATTTGCTCGGTTAATTGAAGACTTGATTTATCTGTTTAATTTGGTCATTCGTTCAAGCAGTTATCGTTGAATAATCTATAGTCGTTAATTCTGGTTTTAGTATAAGTTTCCGTTTTCTTAGAAAGGTTCATTTCGTACTTGATTGATTTTTCTTAATTGATTGTATCTGTTTTACCTTGGTCTTTAGTTCTGGATTAATTGTATTATGTTTTCTGATTTGATTCGATTTGGTTGCCAGAAATTAGATCATAGTTTCATTCCATTAAAATGGCTAATTTGTGTAGTGAATAAGTTTAGTGTAGATTAATAGCTAATTGGATTTCATTGCCCTGTGTTGATTAGTTCATTGTTCACCTTAGGTGTTCATTAGAGTGGATGATTTTATTAAATATATTTGGTTATAGATGAATAGGTTTGGTTATCTTAATTAACCATAGTTAGTTTAACTAGGTAAAAGGGACTATAGTTGGTTGGTAATTTTAGGGGGTGGTCAAGGGCACTTTGGGGATAGAAAAGGGTAAATTTATGAAGTTTGGTAATTGCAATGTAGGATAAAGGGTAGTATAGGCATTAGATAGATAAAAGAACCTTCCAAAACATTCCAAATGGGGCTTTAGTGTAAGTTTTAATAACTTTGATAGTTGTAACTTGGGAAACAAGTTTGAAAGTGAGTGGTCAAAGTGGAAAATGAGCAGGGACTGAAGTGAAAACAGAAATTTGGAGGGCTACCCTACTTTACTTCTATAAAAAGGCATTAGATGCCTTGTAAAAGGGGCTCTTCTCTTCAGCCAAAAATTCCAAAAAAAATTATGTTCACTTTTCGGAGTTAAAGTTGAGTTCTAGTTTAGAAATTAGCTCTTAGCTTCCTTAGATTCAAAAAAACCAAAAAAAAATTAGATATGAAACATCAAAAATATAAAAAAAATACTGTTTTACTAGAATTCTAGGTTAATTTCAACTTTCAGCTGTTGATTTTTGCATCTTTCCAATCCAAATACCAAAAAGTATAAATCTATTACTGTTGCATTAGTCCTTTAAAGTCAGATTCAAATTTAGTTGGTGATTTGCCCATTTATAGCTTAATTTCTTGTTGTGAGAGCTTCAGAGATTTACTGGTGGATTTCAGAGTTGGTTTTGGGTTATTTCAAACTGATTTTGAGCTGATCTGGTAGCTCAGTTGGGTTTTCTGAACATTCTTTGATTTTTGGGTTTCATCTGTGGTTGTTCCTACTATTTTACTGCTAGAAATTGTTTTGCTGAGAGCTGTTGCTTGGTGCTAACCTTTCTCTCTTCTTCCTGTTCCTTTAAATCCAGGTACACGCTTGATTTTATTGGCGTAATTTCATATTGGAGTGAAATGAAGTGGACATTCATACTTGTTTTCACGTAAATGCTTATAGTGATTTTTTGTCCAGTAACATGGAACTGTCCAGTTGGGCTTACTGGAAATATGTTGATTCATGAATTGTATAAATTGGGATTATTTAACCATCTGGACTTGTAACTGTGTTGTAGACTGTTAATTCAAACTTTGGACTGTTGGATCTATAGTATTTCATTTAGAGGTAATCTACTACACAATCGTTCAACGATAGTCGACTGTGATCTCTTGAAACAATAAGAATCGAATGGAAATCATGGATTAGTGTGTGATAATTGATCCTTGGATAGTTTTAAAATCAAGTTTCATACCTAACTTCCTCTCCCCTGCTTGTGAACACTGTTGTGATAGGGTGTGGTTTAGTAATCTAGGTGTCAGTGACAACATACGTTTAGTCTACAATTGTTAATCTACCACGAACCTCCAAACTATATTCCGGATGCGCTACCAAGTCCAAAATCACCTAACGGAGCTAACCAAATCATAGAAATGTAAATTCGAGATTGCATACTAGAAAGTCAAAACATTCTCAAACCTTTCAAACTTAAAGCTTCAAACTGAGAATTGTTCTTCCAAATCTATTACGGAAGATCCTCAAAAACCAAAACCTACGATTTACATAGTCATAATACATCACACAGGGCTAGTCATGCGCGAGAACTAGCGAGCATAGTGCAAAAGCTCAAAACGACAGGTCGGGTTGTTACATTCTCTCCCACTTAAACATATGTTCGTCCTCAAACGTGCCTAGGGTTGTTTCAAAAACCATCAAATCGTTGTGTAATCTTACCTTGCACATACCTGAGGGTGATCTCGCGTCACCCTATCCCATATAGGTCTGATAACACAACATAACTAAAATTTCATAATTCACCCTAGGCCACAACCTTAGAACTAATTTTCCATTTCCAACACTATCTATAAGATCAGAATCTCACATGTATACACTGAATAAGTCCGAACAAGCTATATCAAACCATATCTGCAACCCTAGATGCAATTACATGATATACCCCATAACTCAGACACTCGTAATGATAACTTCTAATCACGACAGTTGCACACAACAAATGAATACCGATAATAAACCTCTTACTAATTAAAGTCTCACTCTAACACTTTCGTATACTGCCAAAGAAGAAACAAACATGTAGAATCATAATCATTCCTCAGATCAACCATTCATGAAGCTCCCTCTCCTTTGGCAAGGACCATAGTAAATTTCTAGGCCGAATCTCAATATTATCCTTCCAACATGCTGAAATCGAATACGATAGTATTTATTCTAGATGCCAATGTCCTCATCTCATCCAACTTGCTCTAACGACATGACACATCAATACAATCTAAAGCCATACCTTGTGCGACCTGTGCACCAATAAGCAACAGTCCAGATGTACTCAATCCAAGGAAAAATGACTTAAATAAGAGAGTTGTACCGCAAGCTCACTAGTACCACCACCACACAATGCTGAGAACCCATTACACACCATAGAACCAGAACACACGAATCAAACCTGAAGGATCATACTTCCACATAACTTTGTTACAATGCGCGACCCTATCCAAACACCGGTCCACATGAAACACCTCGAGTCGCTATGCTCAAAATCAATAACCACGTGCAATTTGATGTCTAGTACCAAAAGAAAATTATCATAACCACGGCGAGGCAAATGACATAATATCACACAAACCTGAAAGGACAACCGATACGCCATCCACCGAGCAATATCCAATATTCTTCCCGCACGAATTTTACTGAGAGACCCCAATAAAACCTCACCACATGTGCCTATAACTAACAAATCGTAACCCCTCGCAACATGAAAATGTAGCCCATATATCTCCCGGAACACGAATAAGCTCAATGAAAATTGAATGGCACGTCGCTCAATAATTCAACATACCCACCTCGATGCAGAACACCCATCCATATTGGGCTTACCAATGAACGCCAAATCAACTCTAGTCACCCACAATAGATGAATAACTTTCCAAAAGTTCACAATGACCGAATTATGGCACGTACACCATCTGACTGGATTTGCCCACATCTTTACAGTCTACAACCACAAAATAACCTGTTCATGAGAACTGCCAATCTCCAAGTCCATAAAGCACATGAATCACCATATCTGATCCCAACTCCTTCGCTCGAATATCTAACACACCTCTAATACTTGATCATTCCACGAAGGTGCTCCAAAAATTCTCTTATGCCACTAAGCAAACTTCAAATATCAGCAGTCAATCAGCAAAGATAGTGCCACAATACCAATAAAGTATCCCCAAATCAAATACATCACCCTTTCTTAAATGAGTACCCTCATCAAACCACGCCAATCAGTGATATCATTTATCTAGTCATCTGAAACCATCCATGCTGCTAAGAATTTATGACCTTTATTTCAAAACTGAATCGTGACCTTACACACACAAATCTCAAGCCTACACAACATACCTCATATATCATGACATCCTATGATAAACATGAGAACTTCATAGTCCCCTCCGAGCTACAAGCAACTACGTACTCAACTGGCTAAGAACTTTTCCACTTGATCCCATGTAAAATAAAATCACTACATATCACATGCTTCTTATGCCAGTAGAAATTATACCTCTCTAACTGTGATAGAAACTATAAAGAACTCTAATCCCACTGTCACACAACCCAACCGACTAGGTTGAATTCCTTTAACTCAACCAAGCTACAACATCAAAATCTAAGTGCATTGCTGCAAAACACCTGTAGTAACCCACCGCATCATAAGCATCCAAGAACCGATCATATCCATTGTCATGCCGATCCAACCTACTACCAAGCTGTCCTAATTCTCTGAGTTCCTTTCGAATTACCTTCAAATTGATATGATTCCTTACTAGTACACCACTATCCTTAACCAAAACTTTCCCCACGAACTTTAGCATAACACCACACCATCTAAGGTTCATAAGCCATTGAATTATCCCTCAAATATCCCCAAAAGCACCACATTCAAAATAATTACCCTGAAGAGACTTCGTCTCTAAAGCCTTTACCTTCACCTTCCTAATATTGATACGTAGAATCCATAATGATATAGAAATACCACAAGTCTTGATACCTTCCAATGCAAACCTCAGTTTCTATCCAAATATATGAAAATCTCCAATTATTACATGTAAAATCTTGAACCCATTAGAACCATTCTCTAGAGTCATCCACTCTACTCAAACCGCAATCAGACAAATCATATGGACCGGACAACTTGTGCTCCATTAGCACTCTGACACCGCAGAATGTAACCTCACTTTAGTGCAACTAAGCAACTTCTTATACTATGCACCAAGTCATTCTGTGATTCTCATACACCCATAAAGCATAACATAACCTTTATTGAAACTTCCTTTACTCGAGACATCCTCGGTCTCATCCTTTGTATGCCATAGCTGAGTTCACTAGTACGCCTTAAACTGGAACCAACATTGCGCATAACCATGCAATTAACTAATCTATAGCAGACTCCCCACTTGGCTCAAAGCCATAGATCAAAATACATAAAAACTCACAATGCCCATACTCAATTGCTGCCATTATACCATAGTGAGATTGAATTAAATCATTCATAAGCTCGTGCAATACAAACCATCTAGTACTTCAAATCATCTGCAAATCTCGCATTCACCCTCGACAGTCAAGCCCACTCTCACAAGTGATCCAAACTTAAATTGCAACACGTATATTTCACTTGTAAAAGAGGACTCCCAACCAACAACATAATGATCACACAAACCTCATAACACCATGTGGGAGATAATCTATCTACTTAGCCTCAAACTAACATCTCTTTATACCCTTACACCGTCATAAATATTATGCAATCACTTAATCTTCTAAAGTCTGAACTCATATCACGACATGAAATCTACTTCATTTCCCAACTAGAAAACATGGAAAGATCCTTCAACATACCCATAACTCGGGGATACACATAAAATTAAGATGGAATTCAAGCACCAAATAGTTTTTTCTACCCTCAAGCAGACCCTTCTCGTCACATCCAAATCATATAAACACATCTCACAATCACATCATGCTCATCACATAGTCATCCAGCCATCACTTCCACTAATAAGGACACTACCGAACATATAAATCCAAAAGCACGTGCTCACACAATCAATGCATCAGTGCTCAAACTACAGGCAAAATCCAGCCTCAAGTCCTCCAAACTAGACCATCATCAACATGCCAAGATCACATCACTCTCCTCACTTAGAAAATCACAAGTCGTCGATGCACAGCTAATATCGAGTGTCATGTGCGCATACGAACACGTGAAAGAGTTACTTTTCAAGTTGAATCAAAGACGCACGATAAGAATTCAAGAGTGTTAAATTTTTTCTAAAGGTTTTGTAGTCTCCCGAGGATAAGTACAGACGTCTCTGTACCGATCCGTGAGACTCTACTAAACTAGCCCATGACTCATGAAACCTATGTAACCTAGGATTAATGCCAACTTGTCACGACCCTAAAACCGACCCGGTCATGATGGCGCCTGTCACACCTCCTTTCGGCTACTACAACCTGACGAATGGCGTAGATAAGGAAATTTTTCCAGTTAAAGAACAATCAAAACGGGATTCAATTATATAAGAGATTTCAAAGTCGCCATTTGGGAGATTTATGGTGTCCCAAGTCACCGGTTAGAATCCCAATCGAGAAAAAACTGACTCTGTTTAACAGTCCACGAACCAAAAATCCGAGTAAGGAATTATGTTAACCCGGGAGAAGGTGCTAGGCATTCCCAAGTATCGTGGTTCTAGCACGATCGCTCAACTGTTATATTTGGCTTAAAACATGTGATTTTAAATAATTATGAGCCTACGTTTCAATTGGAATTTTTAATCATTTTTATTATTATTATTACTTTTTAAAGAGAATTACGACGTCATTAAAACATATCTCGAACCACATCACATAAATGCACCCATGATTTTAGACACGTCTAAACTTCATGGGGATTTGAATTTGGGTCACATAAATGAGCACCCGTGTTTAAGGAGGTAAAATTATTAAAGACGTGCTCTAAAGAGACCTCGCGCTATTAAATTAGCGGGCGGCCATGAAAATTCACTAAATGGCACGTCCCGAGTTTCTAAGTATTTTAATGAGGGCCACGAATTCATAATTTATTAAGGCGGCACACCTCAATTTATCCTAGCTAATGTATTTTCAGACTAATTCGTGAAAGCCATGTGCCAGTGGCAAGATCAATATGGCCTGATTTTCGACTTCAGGAATTGGGCTACATGACCTGCTACGTTTGGGCCCAAGAAAACATGCCCAAAGCAGTCTTCACAAATGGAATTCGCTTCGAACCCCCGCGACAGTGATCCGGCTAATGCTTTTATAGCACATAGAATGCATATGACAGCCCAACCTGACAGTTTATTGGACATAAACAACCCACGAAATACTAATATTATACCTAAAGATAATCAGATTTTAGTGCTAGCTGATGAGACCTCTTGAATCATACTTATAATAAAGACATAATCCATTAACAATTTACTCATTACCACCTTGGTGTGTAGCATATACTACCGTGTAAAATATTTGAACAAAACGACATTGGTATGGTTTCCAGGATAAAAAAATACGCAATTTAATTCCTCTAATCTATGTTTGTCATTTCCAAAATCATGAATCATGAACGCAACTTAACATCATATATGTTGACTTTAAGCATGACTAAAATAAGTCTAAACATGTATGAATCAACTGATTCACCTAATACCATAACTCTTTTACCATCATCGACCAAATGACCAATATTCAACCAATAGTAAACCCAAGTTTAATTTACACAAGCTATAATCAACTAAACTTGACAGTGTAGGACTTGACTTTAAAAAATGGAATAAAATCAAGCCTATAAACCCAGATCCCACACCACTATCAGTAACAGACATTGGGTTCATAATGGATCACATTTAATGTTCCGTAAAAAAATAACACATTGTTAACAGTCTATCCTTGACAATTACACAAGTATCATATATTGAAAGACAAAACAAGAATAACAGGGATTTAATAGGATGGCATCAATTTCACTTCATTCAAACTCGTGGCTCAAGTTGTACATCAAGTAATGTCCATGGAGTTCAGGAAGATACTTGGTATAGCAAATGCACAAGGAAAATCTGAGATTAAAAGGATTGAACAATAGTGACCCAGCAGCAGCAGTTTCAACAACTAAAATCCAAGAAATTGATTCAAACCAAGTAGTCTAAAACAAAAATCCCAGAACTCAACTTTGCAACAATTCCTAAACCCCCAAATAAATTTGTAACAGCATCAAACGAACTAGAGGATGTATCATAAATAGGAGCTTTTGAAAATCAGTGATAAATCAATGTAACAGTGAAATTTGACTGGTTCTATATATGCTTAATTCTAGCAATCCAGCCTTGCCTTCAAAGGCAAGAATAGGTCCCTTTTACAGTTAAAGTAAGTAGGGCAACCCTTATAACTATTTTGGCGTTTGGTCCTTTTATTTTTAACTTGTGGACCAAGTTTTACTACCCAAAAATCTGAAAACCCCATTTGAACCCTCCCACTAGAAAATTCTGGATATTTCTATTCTATTACTAAATACTTACACTACCCAAGTTACCCTCCATAGCCCTGTTATTTAAACTTGAACCTTACAAGGTTTCTAGAAATCAACTGGCCAATTTGACCCAAACCCCTGGGCGTGCATACTTTGGCCCAACCTTACAAACTCCATACCAATAATCAATGAGCCATGAGGCTCGAGCGAGTAAGGTTATTTGGGCCAAAAAAAAAAGAAAGAGAAGAATAACAACAGAGGAGGAGAAGAATTGAGCCAAGGAACTTAAATGATTTAAACAAAACAAACAACGAGGAGAACAATTGAAATTTATTATGCACAACTCACAGAAAATACGAAGCATCATGGAATCAAATCAAACTTATTTTCATGCCTAATGAACCTAAACTATATGGTAAGAAAAGAAACAGAAGATTGAAGTTCTAAACTAGTCACAGAGATAGTAAGTAAACGAAAAATGAGAATGAAATCACAAATAAAAACAGATATATAAAGAAGAACAAAATACCTCCAATTCTGAATCCAACTAACGAACTTCATGGATAATTTAGGGTCCAATCGCCTTTAGTAATGTGTTTTCTACCAGAAAACACAAGACTAAAGGTTATTAAAACCCAAAAACTAAAAGTACTCTAAACTCTGTCAATTAGGGCTTCAGACCAAATTTTGATTTGAAATTCGAACTAAACATGAAAGATTCGAGGGTGAAGGGTTGTGGACGAGGTGAGGGATGTGAGGGAGTGCATGGCACCAATTTGGTGTATTTTGGGCAAAGTTGTATTTTGGCCGGCCGGTTCAAATTGAAAGTTGAAGAGCTGCGGTATGATTCAAGCCTGAACGATTGTAGGAATGGGAAGAGGGGGTTAAGGGGGTGCAGGGGTGTAAAACTGAGGTTATTTGGAGGTGGCGTCAACGTGGGCGGCGAAGGCGGCGTCCACAAAATTGATTTGACACGCTGTGGTAAGATTCAAGGGATGCAAATCACAGATTTGGAATGAGGAAAGTGAGAGGGTTTCGTGGTGTAAATTGGAGTCATTTGGTGGCCGGCCGCCGCCGTGAGGCGATTTCCGACGGCGGTTTTAGGGCGGGAGACGGTGGTGTTAGGGTGGCTCAACGGTGGCGTTACACTACTGAGTGAACTGTACGAGGATGAAGTGTTTTGTCTGTAAGGCTATTACACAGCCTTTGGACACTTTTATGTCAAAAGCTAGGCTCCACATGAGCCGTTGGATGATTGACGATGGACGGTCAGGATTATATGTCCCTCAAACGACGTCGTTTGAGTAGGGGTTGGTTGGACCGGGTTGAGGGACGGGTGGACTGGGCATTTGGACCTGGGTTTTATATTAAAATGGCCCAAAGAGTATATATTTTGAATTTGAATTTTCAGGTTTTCTTTTAATCTTTTTCTTTATTTCATTTCCAAAATATTTAAAACCTAAAAATTAAAAAAAAAACTAATTAGCCACACAATAATTATTATCACATAATTAAAAAAAATTAAAAGGAAAAATTACTTAAAAACAATCTTAAGTGCAAATTAAGCCATTTTTTGAATTTCCTTTCCCAATTACTAATTAATTTCTTAAAAATGCAAAATAACTCCTAAGCGCACATGCCTCATGTATTTTCGTATTTTCATTATTTAAAAATGCACAAAAATGCAAACAATTAACTGAATAATGCCACAAAAAATCAAAATCAAATTAACAAATAAACAAACAAAATTATTTTGTTTTGAATTTATGGGAGTAATTCGTATAGGGCAAAACTCACATGCTCACAGCACCTATCGTGAAACTAGTCCAGCCGACACAATTGCCGAATTTAACCATTATTCAATAAAAGTCATTTATAAGCCTTCAATTAATCAAATATCTCATAAGTAAGTCTAAATGAACAATGCATAATAAATACACAACCGCGACATAAGGTGCCACAAGTCATGAGCATCTACTCAGATTTGAATACAAAGATGAGTCTGAAAATATACTAAAGACAACTAAGAAAGACAAGAGGGTGAAGAGCATGGGTGCGAACGTCGGGCAGCTTCCTTGCTAACTCCGATGACTCTTCCACTGAGAAATCAACACCTGCTACTGGGTTCAGAAATAACTGAATCTACGCACAACGGCAGGGAGTAATGTGAGTACGCCAACTCAGTAAGTAATAAAAGTAAATGAAAGCTGAGCAGTAAGAAAATACGTAAAGAACATCATAACGCTATAGCAAATGCAGTACATTTCCAAAATATTACAGAAATTATTTACTTCGTAAATCAAGCTCAGTTTCAGTAAAACCCTTGTAAAACAACTTTCAATAATTTCAAACGAGTAATAAAAACAGTGAGTAAAAATGATAGAAATGTAAACATGCCATATACCGCCCCTCGGGCAAAATATCAACAGAATCAGCCCCTCGGGCTACCTCACAATTACTCGTAATTAGCCATTTGATCATAACATGAATTAAGAACTGTCCCTCGGACAAAACATGGATCAAGAAAAACCCCTCGAGCAATAATATGAAACAACAACAGTCCCTCGGGCTATATCATATCATTCACACTGGGTAACCGCGCTCACTATGGGTGTACAGACTCCTGGAGGGGCTCCTACAGCCCAAGCGCTATAACAAGCCATCTCGTGGCATAATCAAGCAGGCCTTCGGCCTCATAATAAGCCACCTCGTGGCATAACAAATATGGCCCTCACCTTCATAATCATGAATCAGTACAACATTATTGCGGCGTGCAGCCCTATCTCATAATAACCTCATAACACATGCTCTCGGCCTCACTCAGCTAGAAGTCTATTAAGCCACTCAAGCAATAATAAAACATGATGCTCGTCCAAAAATATCATTTAAAATATCAAAACGAAGTAAATATGATTGAGTTATGAAAATAGTATAATATAGCATGACTGAGTACAAATATGAAGAAAACAGTGAGGAATAATAGTAAAAAGGAATTTTTCCTATCTATACCATATATGAAACGTTATTATCAAAAATGTGTATATTTTTATTATTACCCATTATGTTTATATTTTTCCTACAAAATTTATACCATTCATTAAATACCCAATATTAAGAACTGATTCCTTCCAAATTAGGCGCCTACAAATCTGGGATAAATATTTGAATAGCTTATTCCTTCCAAGGCGGCTAAAAATTTGAGACTAAATATTTTTTCATATTCACATCAGATTTGTTTCCTCCTTTTTCTGCAGGTTTCTCTTTCCTCATTTTTCACGTATTTTTGTTTCTCTAAGTATATGCCAGTCTTCCGTTTCTAAAGCTCAGGGTCTTTTTGATTTGGTTCTCCTCTTTTTTCTTTTAGGGATGTCTGAGCATACTTAAATATGCAAGGCTCTGTTTTCGTCAACTATTCGATGGGAGTGAGCTGATGCGCAACTTCTTGGGTCAACAAATTTTCTCCAAAAAATCTAGAAATAAACTACAAACCAGTTTAAGTATGTATAAAGCAATATTATTTAATGGTATCTACAATTTACTACATTTATACTACAATTAAACAGCAATCTATATTGAAAAAAAAATGTGGACTACAAAATTTCTCCTAATCTATGAATTTTCTACAAAAAATCTACAAATAAACTACAAATTAGTTTACATATGTATAAAGCAGTATTGTTTTGAAGGGTATCTACGAAATTACTATATTTATACTACAATTACACTACAATCTATGTTGAATAAAATGTTGACTACAAAAATTTCTCTTTACTACAAAATTTCTACAAATAAACTACAAATCAGTTTAAGTATTGTATAAAGTTGTATTATTTTTAAGGGTATCATCTACAAAATTTTTACAAAAAAAGTACAAAACTACAATTGCACCCACAGTGTCACGCTTATATTGAGTCGTATGTTTGTTAACCAAGTTTTTTTCTAGTTTGGTCAAGAACTTGTGTGTCAATGCCGGATAAGTGTGACTCTTGAAGAATCTCTACCTTTAAAGAACCTCTAAATTGCCTAAAAATATAATTTATTTAATATTGAAATAATATAAACAAAATGGAGGCTACCCCACAAATTTACAATTGAGAATTGTTGATTGATCGATTGAGGAGATCTTCTGTGTCATACATCTACTCTCGATCTTGTAGTTGTTAAAATTCATAACAATATCTGACAATTACCAAAAATTACAATAACTGAAATAATGGGTTTCATATTGAATCTTTTTGGCTAAAAATCTGATTATACTCAATGGGTCTCATCTCTGTATTTTTTGGGAAGAAGAAGGAATGGAGAAGAGAAAGAAATGTGAGGGGAAAAACGACACTGGTCAAATCTTAGGAATTAAGGGGAGAGAGAAACGTGGGATATATGGATATCTTTAATTAAGGAGTAAAAATTGCATATTAATTAAACCCTTAATTAAGAATGGTATAAGATTGGTAGTTTGGTATACGGGTTGTACTTAAATCAAACCTTAAACATTGAGGGTAAAAAAGTTTCCTATATGGTATAGGAAGGTAAAAATCCCTAGTAAAAATGCCCTAAGGGTCCAAAACCATTGCACGAGGCCAAAATATGGCATTCAACCAAAACACGATAATACTTTTCAAAATACAATGATATCAAACAGTTTTCAATCAAGTACGCGATTTAACAGTCATACGGGACGGACTAAGTCACAATCCCCAACAATGCACGACCCCACGCTCGTCATCTAGCGTGTACGTCACCTAAAAGTAACACATCAATATGAAATCTGGGATTCCATATCCTCAGGACAACATTTACAATCATTACTTACCTCAATCCGGATGAAATTTTACTCCGCAATGCCCTCACCGCTCGACTCGGTCTCCTAATGCTTTGAATCTAACCAAAATCATCAATATACGCTTAAGGAATGAACTCCCTGTGAAAATTATCAAATTAGACCAAAAATCTCAAATTTGGCTCACTTCACACTCTATTTTCTCATCATACTCCTCTATATGGGTCTTGAAACATAGTTTAGAAGGATCGGAGAACATAATTGTCTTTAATTATTAGCGTTAGATATTATATAGCTTACATTCCTGCCACCAAAGAACTGGACATCCATTAAATGTGAACCTCTATTTGAAGGAAAAGAGATAGGGAAGACTCAAGTGGTGCACCTCAAGAGATGATAAGCACTCCATGAGTTGCTGCTAATTAGTGTGCTTCCTTTGTTAGAGCCAACAGTTTCAGCAGAGGCTCCAATAGTTGGTAACCATCAACTTCATACCCTGATAACTATCGTCAGCCTTGTGGTGCTCAAATTCCTTCCAGATTCGGGAAAAAGGATTTGGTGATTCTCAATCAGATCAAGGTCGTCTAAAATGCATGCAGCGTCGAACCTTATCCCAAAAAAAGTTGGAAGCAATGTTGCTTATTAAATTGCCTTGTACTTATTACTAGAAGACCAGTAAGTAAGCTTGTTATTATCATTTAAATCTCTCGTTGCAGTTGAACACAAATTCACGTACTGCCGAGGTCGTCAGATAATATCATTACTGAAAAATTAGATCTAGGATTCAAATACCTGAAGTTTCTTGAGACGAGGTTCTATTCACAACATAGGGTAAGGCAACATACTATCCTCCCAAGATATATTTGTGAAATTTCACTGGGTATGTTGTTCAAATACCTAAAGTGAAGATAAAAGCTGGGACCTGATGTTATTGAATCAGTCTTAACCTGGACGCAAAGTAAAAGCTAGGAAGGCTAAGCAATAATTACCAACAGCCAGCCAGAGTCAATATTAAAGAAGAGAATAGAGGTGCATACTGCTCTCCTCTCATCATTGTCAATATCGTCTTCTGCTCTCCTGATTGAGAACAGACATAAAAAGGAGGGGATAAAAATAAGGGCAATCACATACAAATATATGCAACCGGGAAAAGAGCACTTCTGTCTGATAGTAACATAAGTGGCAAGATATGTCCCTCTGTTTTGGCAAATACAACAACAACAATAACCACCCGGTATAATCTCACTTAGTGGGATCTAGAAAAGATAGTGTATACGCAGACCTTACCCTTCCCTTAGAGTAGAGAAATTGTTTTCAAATAAACCTTCGACATCCTTCGCTCCAAGAACTTACCCACCTTGCTCTTGGGTGAAACTCGAACTCACGACCTTTTAGTTGGAAGTGAAGGTTGTTTACCTGACCATTAATTATCAAACAGAATATAGATCAGCAATATCAATGCTGAAAGGGGAGCAAGACAAATTCACAAACTACTATCAAAAGAGCACAGAGACTTGAGACATTCAATATACATCCTCTTGCTTATTGACAACACCAGAACGCAACAGCCACAATGAACGAACCACAAGAAAATTCAAGTCCAGTTACCCAATCAACACCGCCGATCATGAAAAACAACAGACGACTAAACGGACAGTAATCCGACACAACATAATGATCATCAATAACACTTAGAAGCCAAGAAGCCACCATGGAGGACAAGGTACATAGTCGACTTCTGCTTGATGTTGTTTCCCATTCAATTGTAGACGATGTTCTCAGCAAAAAAGAACAATTGTAAACTAGAATTAGCTAGAGAAAGACACATGAAATAGCAAGAGAGAAAGCAAGACTTGAAACGAAAAGATTTTGGAGAATGATATCGGAGTTGGTTTCAATTCACGCAGACATGTATATGGTTCTTGAAACTTAAGTTTAGAAGGATCAGAAAAGAAAACAATCCGAAGTTCTACCTTGAAAAAAACCACTGCAAAAAAAATTTATCCATTTGTCTCTTAACTATTAGAGCCAGAGATTTAGCTCACTTCTTGCCAAAAAAAAAAACAGACCTTCATAACATATGTGAACCACCATTTGGAGAAGAAGAGACAGGGAAGTCAAGTGGTGCGCCTCAATAGATGGTAAGCACTCCATGAATAGTTCCCAGATAGTGTGCTTCACTAGATGGAGACAACAGCATCCCCGGGGTTGAATAACTCAGTGCAGCATCAACTTCAAACTGGGATAGCAACCATCAACCTCGTACAGTCGTACTGCTCAATTTCCATGTCCAGGATTCAGAAATTTTGATTTGGTGATTCCCATTTAGATAAAGGTTGTCCAAAATATATGCAGGCATGTCATGCCCAAACTAGGGGAGCCACGACTGGCCCTCGATACTGTATTTGGCCGAGTTAGCCACTAAACATTCCAGCTAACTAAACTGGGGACCCAACAAATCGGGCAGCACAACATCTGAAATACTAAGCCTGGACCATTAAGAACATGACATGAACAACAATAAGCCATATAACCAAAAGTAAACAAGCTAAAATAATAAAGTACTAGCTGGCCGACAAGGCCACGATTGGAGACATACATCCCTACACACATATATGTACTTGCCAAGCCTATGGGCTGGAGAGTAGAAGCTGCAAAAAGAATCCCAGAATACTATGTCCACAATAGACTCTATGAGTGCCATAAGCATTGTCGAGACAAGGCCACGACTATACCAAAAATGTACAACAAAAGTAACCATCCTGTGAAAGCTCCAGGAAGAGGTGGAGCTTACCAACTCACAGCTAAACCTCAAAACCCTAGCAGAGGGGTCGATCAGAGTCCCTACCTGGACCTGCACGCACGAAAGAAAAATGCAGTGTCCCCAGGCAACGGGACATTAGTACGAATAAAAATGTACTGGTATGTAAGGCAGAAAGTAGAATCATACATAGCTGATGTAAAAAAAATTAATAGAGATACCACCTGACACTAAAACTCTGATAGCATCCACGGACGACCGAACCTGTGGCCATTTGTACAATATATACTGCTAGCATACCCAACCAAATGTTAGCAGTGGTGGTCTCTTCCGGTAGCTAACCGGTATCATATTGCCAACCTATGGCCATTTGTACAATATATAATTTTTCGAGCAAATAGGCCCTTTACCTTCGATTATAGCTCGAAGTCCATGCATGATATGTAATGTATGATATGAACTTTGAATGCACATAATAAGAACTTAGCCAATCTTGGCTCACAGGTACTCTTATTCTCATGATCTCATAATCACCTCTGTATTGCATACAATTGTCTTGTGGATAAGCTTGAAAACTTAACTCGACTTTTAGAAAGATAACTTAACTCTAAAGATGTTCATAAAAAACATAAGGTGCTTCACTTAGTCTGTATACCTGATTTCGTGATGTTTAATAAAAGAAAGTATTTCAAAAAAAAATCGAGTGTTTTAGTAGTTTAAGTAAAAAAAATTACATTTGAGATTATTGGAAATCAACATGTCATTTCAGAGATTTTAAAATACACTTTAATAAGAAAGAAGGATTGGTCGCAAATACAAAATGCCTTTATTTATTTATTTAAGTCACACAATCCAAAGACGAATAAGAATTCATATATATAGACATATAGTTAAGAAAACCAACAAAATAAAATATATAGATATCAAATACCCTATTTAACCGAATGAGTAGAACATCAACCTAATAGCGTCATGAAAATACTTCAGCTGTGATTCCAATGCCTTTCCCATTTGACGTCTTAGGAATTTCCCAGAATTCGTGCTAAAAGGAAGAATGGAACTTAGCCTTAACATACCTTAAACATGTTGAGTCCTTAATTCCTTCCAAGTGTCTCTTCAAACAAGTCAGCTCGATCTATCATAGCATAAGGAGATTCAAAATCAGTGTTGAGCAAAGGCAAAATCTATAACTTAAGCTAGTAGCTCGTTTTACTCAAATTTAGGCAGCATCTCCTTTGTAACGAGGGCCTCCACCAATACCATATACCAACAATAACAACTAGAGAAATCCATTAATGTATAAATGTCAATAACAAGACACCACATAACAACAATAAGTCACAACTACTTCACGATCAGCGGCAAGCTCCAATTGGAATCTGTATAACCCATCTACCCCTTACAAACTTCTTACATTAACTTACAAGTATCATTAACATGATAATGAAGTCATTCATCAATGATTCCATCCTTATACAATATTTTTATAACAAAGGAAACAATCCACAACTCTAACTATCTTCGATTAGTAACTTTATCACTAGTTCATATTTATCCATCTATTTAACTTAATCAACATTAATATAACCTTAGGCACATGATAGAACACAATATGCCTACCTCCTACAATAACTTCAAGTCAAAATCCAAGTTATATTCAGCTTACAATAACTCTCAACGGCAATACAACACCAGAGAAGTGACTAAGCTAATCCAAGTATTATAGCTAATCATCCTAACAACTTAACCAACAAACAAGCAAGCTTAAACACAATTAGTAGGTTGTTACACTCACCTTAGACAGCAACAACAACTTGAAATTTCATCCAAATAAAGCCCACAATAATCCCCAATGACAACACAACCTCAAAAAGGTATTGTTCTTCACTTGGACTAAGTTTGATGCTGAAATATAGTGTAATCACTTTGGAGTCACTTCAAACCCTTGTGGAATCTATTTAGAAGGGTTAGGAGAAGTTTGGAGACGAGGTTGAGTTGAAAAATGAACAAAAATAGGTATCCAAATCGTTTATAAATTGAAGTAGCTCAACCACCGCCTATGTGGGTCCCGTTAGGAGCTGCTTGCGCAGTCTCGTGAAAACTCGAATATCTCTCTACTCCGATATCGTGTGGATGAAAGGTTTAATGCATTGAAAACTAGACTCGTATATCTTCAATTTGGTATATAGATCATCTATTGATTCCAAGTGTATTGGGAAAAAAGTTCATATACATTTGACCTAAATTTCAGCAAATTTATGAATATAACTTGTGATGACCTTTGCCAACTCTTGTTCCACAACTTGCTTGCCTTCAAAATGTAAAAAATGAATATCATACGACTAAAATTAACTCATACAATAACCTCCTTATCATTGTTAAAAACCCTAGTCTCACCCCAAATTACATGTTATAACATTTCAAATTTGTAAACTTAAACTTCTGTTTGTTTAGCGTCTATGCTTTCCAACCCTCTTATTATTCATGATATTAAAGATTTGTAACCTCCGAAATAACATGATGAAACTTACATCCTATACTTTCAAAAGTGATCTCATTTCTGAACCTACATCAATTGATTTACGACGTAACGTGAGAAAGCATGGAGTGTAACAAAGGCATTAACCATTATCCCCAAAAAAATTGCAACGGGTGTTGATTATTTGCATTGTATTCGTCACTAGAAGACCAATAAGGCAGTTCGTTTCCAGTCTCTTGCTGCACTTTTAATCAGCAATATCCACCTAATTAATCACAAATTCGTATAAACTTCACTACTGCCGAGCTTGTGAGATTTCCTGAAGTATGGAAGTAGATCGAACAAGCTTGGGAGCTCCACGAAGCTACTGAATCAATCTTAAGCTAGATGCCACATAACGAAGCCTATGATTATCGGGAAACCAGCATAACTGATATCAAAGAGGAGAATAGAGGTACATGGTGCTCTCCTCATTAGTCCGGTTGTCTCATCATTGTCAATATTGCCGTCCGCGCCCTGACTGAAAATAAACAAGAGGAAAACAAAACAAGACGAGCAATCACACAAATAATATTGTCAGGCTGACCATCAAGTATCAATCCAGGGATGGCATCAAAGGACAAAGGTAACGTAGATCGTAGATCAGCTGCATCAGCGGTGAAGAGGGGAGAAAGATAAATTCACCAACTGCCACCAGGAGAACACAAGGAACCTGACATTCAAGATATACATCCTCTTGCTCATTCACAACACATAAACACAATAAACATAATGTACAGAACCACGAAAAATTTCAGGTCCAGTTTCCCATCAGCCCACGCACATCATGAAAAGCAACAGACGTTACCGGACAGAACAAAATAATCACCGACAGGTTAGATACCACGGCAGCGGGGACAAGGTACGGAGTTGATTTCTTCTGGAAATTGTCGTCAGTGAAAGTCCTTCCAGTCTAGCTGCTTCAGTGCAAAAAACTCTTACCATTCTGAGCTGCTTTGCTGCAAAGGAATTTCCTGCTTGTCCTGAGTCTAGCTTTCACATTGTCGATGGCATCATCTCTTTGGTCTTCCCATGTCCTCGAGAAAATCTGCATTCCACCGTGGAGGCGCAGGCCAAGGCGAAGGGTTGATTCGTTTGATATTGTAGTCCGCAAGAATGCAGCCATCCTCAAGCTGCTTGCTAGCAAAGATCATCCTCTGTCAGGAGCAATTCCCTCCTTGTCCTAAATGCTGGACTTGAGCTGGGAACTCCACGATGTTGGTGAATCAATCTTAAGCCACACGTCCAGTAACAAAGCCTACGATTCCAGAAACCCAGTACAGTTGATACCAAAGAAGATAATAAGGGCAGACAGTACTCCTCATTACACCGACTGCACTGCTCATCGTTGTCTGCTTCCTCAGTGAAAACAAAACCAAAAGGCGCATCACGCACGCACATCACGGTGAAACCTTGAGCACTTCTTTCTGACATAAGAGAACTGACAAGATATGCATCTCTTTTGGTTTTCTAGGTTAAAGACCCATGAATTATCAAGCATGGCTCATCGATCTATATCCCTCGTTTACCTTGGCCCTGATCCCACAGGAGAAGATGCTCCCGAAGACACACACATGGAAACCTCATCTAATCATCCCAAATCACAGAATAGAAGAGATCTGGCATCCCTGCCAGATCATTTTCTTCTGATCATCTGTTTTTAGCCAGACTACTAGCTTCTGGGGGGAGGGTTGTAGACTCATTCAGGTTGAGACGGACTCCCTGATTTCTATACAGCTGGTCCTTTACTAATACATTCCCGCCTTGTTGGTCAAGTTCACTTCGTTTCTCATCCAAAAAGTCACAAAAGGCTTCTTTGGGGGGTGTAGGCGGCATTCTCGGCCAAGGCTTGCATCAACATCAGTGGTAAAAGAGAGGAGTAAGATAAATTCACCAACTGCACACGCAGACTCAGACATTCAAAAGTCATAACAAACAGAACCGCGCCAAATTTCACTTCCAGTTCCCTATTGGACACCACATCCTGAAGAACAGCAGACAATCAAGCAGACGAAACCAGATTCAACCTTACGACCATCACTAACAGGTTAGAAGCCACCGTGGAACTGAGGACAAGGTACGGAGTTCTTCTGGATGTAGGTACGGAGTTTTTCTGCATGTTGTTGTCAGCGGAAGTCCTTTCTCAACTGCTTCCCCACAAAAATTCCTTTGATCTGGTGGAATTCTCTCCCTATCCCGACTCTTAGCTTTCATATTGTCACGGTATTGGATTCTGCATCCCAGATGATGATTTTCGCACTTGATGTCCTCAAGAAAACCTGCATTCCACCACGAGGCGTTGGCCAAGGTGAAGCATTGATTCCTTCTGGGTATTGTACAAGAATGCGGCCATCCTCGAGTTGCTTGCTAGCAAAGATCATTCTCTACTGACCAGGGGGTAATTCCCTCCTTGTCATGACTGACGTACTTGAGCTGGGTGCTCCACGACGCTAATCAGTCTTAATCTAGACGCCAAGTAAAAAAGCATGCAATTACCAGTAAGCCCAGCAGAGTTAATATCAATGAAAGAGAATAGAGGTACATAATGCTCTCCTCATTACTCCAATTGTCACATCGCTGTCAATATCGTCTTCTGCTCTCCTGTTTTTCAAAAAAAAAAAGGTAAAACAAACAAAACAACAACCACCACAGAAAAATATACCCGGGGAGACTTGAGCACTTATTTCGGACAATACTAGAGCAGACAAGATTTGCGTCTCCTTTTGTTTTCTAGGTGAACACAGACCATTAAATGTCAAGCAGGAGATGAAATCAAAGGGAATTTAGATCAGCTGTACTACTGGTAAAAGAGGGGAGCAAGATAAATTCGCCAACTACCACCAAAAGAACACACAGACTCAACATTCAAAACAATCATGCTCTTGCATATTCACTATACAGCAACACAAAGGCCAGAATGAACAGAACTACAACATATGATTATAGTTTCCATTGGACACAGCACATCATGAAAATCAACTGACAACCAAACGACTGAAAGAGACTCAATGTAGCATAAAGATCATCACAAACAGTTTAGAAATCACCATGCAGACGGACAAGGTACAGTGTGACTGCCAGCAGACGTTGTTCAGTTCTAGACAAATCTCTTCTGCAAGAAATGCAATTGTCGATGAGAAATTAGCTTAAAGGAAAATATAAGGAATAGTGACGTCAGACAAAAAGCAAGACCTGAAAGCAAAGATATGGCATGAGAATAGAAATTTGGGGTTGGTTTCACTTCACACTACTCAAGTCTTCAAAACAGTGCGCACAAACAGTTTAACCAATGGTCTCGTAACTGTATTCAGTTATACATCATATAACTTATATTCCTGCAATTAAAAGACTGACATTTTGAAATGGTAAAGTGATGGGGAAGACCAACTGGAGCACCTCAGTAAATGGTGAGTTAGTTATCAGCGCTACCCTAGTTGATGTTGGAGCCCACAGAATCAGCAGGCTCCAAGCTTGGGTAACCAGTACAGCATAAACATCATACTTGGATAACTACTGTTGGCCACCTCCTGTTCAACTTCCTCGTCCAGATTCAGAAATCTTGATTTGGAGATCCCATTCAGATCAAGGTGATAAATGTATGCAGTGTCCACCCTTATCATTTTAAAATTTGCAAGCAGTGCTGATTATTGAATTGCCTGGTACTTGTCACTAGGAGACCAGTATGTTCGTTTGTTATGCTTCTCTCATAAAAGACTGCCTTGTCTGGTTGATCACAAATTCATGTAAACTTCACATGAGATCATGGGATTTCCCTAGTGAGGAAGTAGATCAAAGATTCAAATACTCAATATACAAGCTGGGAGCTCCACGATTACCTGAATCCCAGCACAGTCGATACTTAAGAAGAGAACAGATCCTCATCAATATGGGCTTTTGCTCTCCCAATTGAAAATCAAAAGAACAAAAACAAAAGAAGCGCAATCACACAAACAAATATACCAGGGGAGATTCGAGCACTTCTTTCTGACAACATGATTTACATGATCTCCTCTGGTTTCTGGGTGAACAACTGACCATCAACTATCAAGCAGCAAATGCCATCAAATGGAACGTAGATAAGCTGCCTCGCAGTGAGAGGGGAGCAAGATAAATTCACCAACTGCCACAACAAGAGCACAGCGACTTCTATACATCCTCTCACCTATCCACAAAACAACCACGACCCATTGAAATCCCACATGGGGATGGTAGAGTATGTAGGCGGAGAAGTAGAGAGCCTATTCACAAAACAAACAACAACAACGATCCAGAAACACAAAAATCATAATGAACAGAACCACAAAAAGATTCAAATCCAGTTCCCCTCGACACCGCACATCATGAAAAGCCACCAACAACTAAATGGACAGTAACGAGATCCGACACAATATAACAACCATCAATAACAGGTTAGAAGCTACCATGCAACGGAGGACAAGGTACAGAGTTTACTTCTTCGGATGTTATTGCCAGCGGAAGTCTTCCCGCTCTCAGCCGCTTCCCTGCAAAAATCCTCCCATCATCAGTTGTTCCCCTGCAAAGATCAACCTCCACTGATCTGGTGGAATTCCTTCCTTGTCCTGACCCTTGGCTTTCGAATTGTCATGGTATCGGGCCCTCCTTCAAATTGATGGTCAGCCAGTCGATGTCATCAAGAAAATCTACATTCCACCACGGAGGCATAGGCCAAGGTGAAGGATAATTCTGAATGATGTAGGCCACAAGAATGCATCACCTTCAGGCTGGCTTGGCAGAAAAGATCCTCCTCTACTTACAAGGGGAAACTCCCTCCTTACTCTGGACCTTGGCCTTGATGAGGTCTTCTCAGTGAGGGTCTTTACAAAAATCTACATGCCACCACAGGGATGGACGCCAGACTAAAGGGCCCCCTTCCTAATGTTGCATTCTACTAGGCTGCGGCTGCATTTCAACTGTTCCCCGCCAAATGCTTGACAACCAAGACATTGACTAGAGCATAGGACCAGCTAGCACTTCAGAAGCAACCAAAAAAAATATAACAGAAGAGGTTGGATTAGAAGTCGTATGAAGCAAATCAATTGCCTTGGGAGACCGCCAATACCTCACATCCCCACCAAATACAAAGTAAAGGTCCATAAAGATGACCGATAGGAACAGTTGCCACCCATATCCAGATAGGATTAAAAAATCCCAAAATATCCACGCAAATAGTATCACAAAATTCACGTTATAAGCAGTAACCAAATAAAGGAAACTATAGTGCCAGGCTTCACATCCACGAGCATGATGTAGCAGATCAGACAATACTACAACTCTAAGCATAAAATAGGTAATAAGGTAAGGCGGAAGTAGATATCCGACAAGCCACAATACTCCATGACATATTGCCCCTAAAAAGCTTCTAATCTTGACCTTTTGGAACTTCATCTGAACTCGGTATATCACTATCACAGCCACTTCTATCTTATCACACTCCTGTATTGGTGATTCCTGAAACAATCAAAGGGGTATGAGATAAGAACAATCTAAACATACACTGCTAAACAAACAAGAAAGACGCACATTCATAATATATGTTACGGATTTGAAGGGAACGAGATGTTTGTTCGTTTTCACGCATAGCTCCTTCCCTGGACGAGGGTCGTTGCTCCATTCCAGATGCTTGTATCTGAAGCGTAACTACAGTTGATTGTTAAAACAACCTGACATCCTCATTGGTAGCTGTCCATTATAAAGATGTTATGTTACTCTTGTTACCCCTGGAGTAAATCCAAAGAGTATCTTATTGGCATTGACCATAGTTCGAATCTCCAGTTCAGAAATTGACGTGTGGTAGCAAGCTACTCTAGCATTGCACATAATCTCGGGGAGAGAAGTAAAATGGCATTTTTTTGCAAGGTAACCCGGAAGTTTAACCACACAGCTGGAAAAAAATATACAAGACAGCTCTAAAAAATATGCAAGACAGCTTTATGTATAAGGAACGAACTGAGAACCAAAAGATCCAGCAAGGTCGAAGCTCAATAATGTTTAATGAAATTATCTAAGCTAGATGCCAGGAAACGAAGGCCTTGCAAGAACCAAGAATGATATATCAGCAGCCCTACACAGTTGATAATGAACGCATATTCTCTCCTTGTCCTCCATTGTAAAAGTTACAAGAGTGCTGAGTCTTCTATTTACACAACGGCATAAAAAGGAAATAGGCAATCAATTAGTTTCGGACTTTCTGTGGATTTCAAGGTGAAAATAGTTGTAACTGGTGGTCCACCGTTAACAATCATCAAACAGAAGATGGAACTCTATGATAATGTAGATCAACTGCATCAGTGGAATAATGGATAAAACAAAGGAAAGTTCATTTACTGCCAACAGAGAGCACAAAACCTAAGCACTAGGACAGAATCTGGTGTCTTTATTCACAACAGAAAATATGAAAGAAACGGCGAACAGAAACAGAATTGAACATCTTTGGGACCTTAGTAGACAAAACACATCATGACCACAACAAGACACAGCCAATCAACACGACACAACAACATCAACAACAGGCAACCTAGAAACCACCACGGAGACGGAGGACAAGGTGAAGGGTTGACTCTTTCTGGATATTGTAGTCGGCCAGGGTCCTTCCATCCTCAAGCTGCTTACCAGCAAAGATCAACCTCTGCTGGTCCGGTGGGATACCCTCCTTGTCCTGGATCTTAGCTTTGACATTGTCGATGGTGTCAGAGCTTTCCACCTCCAAGGTGATGGTCTTCCCGGTCAATGTCTTCACGAAGATCTGCATTCCTCCCCTCAGCCTTAGCACCAAGTGCAGAGTAGACTCCTTCTGAATGTTGTAGTCCGCAAGGGTGCGACCATCTTCCAACTGCTTTCCTGCGAAGATCAACCTCTGCTGATCTGGGGGAATCCCCTCTTTGTCCTGGATCTTGGCCTTAACATTGTCAATGGTGTCAGAGCTTTCAACCTCCAGGGTGATGGTCTTGCCGGTGAGTGTTTTGACGAAGATCTGCATACCACCACGGAGACGGAGGACAAGGTGAAGGGTGGATTCCTTCTGGATGTTATAATCAGCTAGTGTACGGCCATCCTCGAGCTGCTTGCCAGCGAAAATCAACCTCTGCTGGTCTGGGGGAATGCCCTCCTTGTCCTGAATTTTGGCCTTGACATTGTCGATGGTGTCGGAACTCTCGACCTCAAGGGTGATGGTTTTGCCGGTGAGCGTTTTGACAAAGATCTGCATACCACCACGGAGACGGAGGACAAGGTGAAGGGTAGACTCCTTCTGGATGTTGTAATCGGCAAGGGTACGACCGTCCTCAAGCTGCTTGCCGGCGAAGATCAACCTCTGCTGGTCTGGTGGAATTCCCTCCTTATCCTGAATTTTAGCCTTGACATTGTCGATGGTGTCAGAACTTTCCACCTCAAGGGTGATTGTTTTGCCAGTGAGGGTTTTGACGAAAATCTGCATCCCACCACGCAGACGGAGGACCAAGTGCAGGGTAGATTCCTTCTGGATGTTGTAATCGGCTAGGGTACGTCCGTCCTCAAGCTGCTTGCCGGCGAAGATAAGCCTTTGCTGATCTGGGGGAATTCCTTCCTTGTCCTGGATTTTGGCTTTTACGTTGTCGATTGTGTCAGAACTCTCAACCTCGAGAGTGATGGTCTTTCCGGTTAGGGTTTTCACGAAGATCTGCATCTGTAATAATATAAAATCAACAACAAACAATTAAAGCAATGAACTTCAAAATTAGGACTTTAGATGCCGAAATCGTTGATTCAATAAAAAAGAACTGCTAAAGCGAGAAATTGAAGAAATTCTCAAACCTTGAGAGAGAAATATGAAGGCGATGAAGTATAGAAGATAAATCTGATGAATGATGGGGAAACCGACGGAGAGCCCTCATTTATGGACACTATGGCCGACTCAAGACGAAACCGCCTCGTGGGATTGGCCTATTATATCATGACACGTGTCCTAATGACGTGTAGTGCACCAAAACAACACGCTAAAGCTATCTTTCTCTGCCCTTTCCTTGTTTGGTTGGGAAATTTGGAGCGTGTGTGACACTCTCACGCCCCTTCGGGAAAAAGCTAGAAAAGTGGGTGTCGTAGAATATAAAAATAAGTTTTTGTGAATAATTTAATTTTAATTTGAGCCCATCATAAATTCATAATTCATGTGAAAGAATCAAAGTGCTAACTATTTAGTTAATGATGAAATACATAGTTGACCATAATGTTGTGCCATTCTCATTAATAAAATCTAAATAATTTTTAAAAAATCAAAGTCTCTTATGGTTACACAATAAATGCTTAAAAAGTTTGGAAACGTAATTCTCAATATAATAGTGTAACTTTCGAGTAAAACAATTGAGTTTATATAATAGTGAGTTAAACTTAGTTAATAATAATATTTATAAATGTAAGTTGTGAAAATATGATTAATGTTAGAAGATTTGGTGGTGGATTGATATCAACATGCATACTATTGCAAAAAAGTATGAGCAACGGTGGAGGAATGACTAGCAATAGATATCAATAAATGGCATTTAAGTAAATAGAAAAAGTGGTTTGCCAAAAAAGGATGAGTACATGATTATCCCGTCTGACAATGATGAGTGACAGACAAATCCTAGAATATTTAAATTATTTCAGATTTGATAGAAAAGTGTACAATGATATGAACAAGAATCTTGATGAAAATGTAGTGTTTGTATCTTAGTGAGAGAGAAAATATCTTCTATCAAAAGTCTGTTCTCATCAGATAAATGTCACCTGTCTCCATTCATTGTCTTTTTTCCTATTTATGTGGGTCATTTTCCTAACAAACTCTAATAATATAAGTGTAAAGGATATCCAATAGAATATTCTTTGTATTATCCTATTCTAAAAACTAGGTGTTACAACTCTACATGCGGTGCTCGACATCGACCATTGTTAACATCTCGATCGTTTCCTGATCGACCTCGATGACTCTTTCTTCAATGTACCTTACCCTAAATATTTTGGGGCAGATTTCGATCCATACAATTAGTCCCTCCATTTATTGAGATCAGCCTCAGACACCTTGATGAGCGGATTTCATTTGTTGTAGTCGAGAAGATTGAACGAGTTGGGTCTAGTAGTGATGTTTGGGACGAGCTGATGATGTGGACTTTCATGATCCGTAACTTTTGGGGTTTCGTTGTTTCTACACCAAAGTGATGTCATGACATCATGTGTCATTAGATGGCATTTTTCCAATGCTCTGCGTCATTTCCCATGCGCTTGTTAGTTGGGTCCACCGTTTCGATACAAGTGCTGGGTAATGATGGCATAATTTCTTGGTTTTGGTGCCCGAATTCTTATAAATAAGGATGTGAGGGCATTCATTCTTGCTTCACGTATTTTTCATACTGAATCCTTGTGCCTTCTTCTCCTTACAACCTCTTGTCTTAGGGTGATGCCCTTGTCGTAGCATGTTTACAACCTCTTGTCTTAAGGTGATGCAATCATTGGTCTTGTGCCCTAATTCTTAGTGGAACTCGCAAAGGGCATCTAATTTCCTGGAACTCGGGTCTGATCTCATCTTTGTGGACACTTCACCTTTGATCTTAGCTCTCCAAGGCGTAGACTATTTCTGTAGGTGACAAAAAAAATTGTGAACGAATAATAAATGAGGCATACCTCTTTCATTTTGGTGAGTCCCTGTCCTCGATCTGGGCGGGCCCTCTTCGTGATGGGAGAAGGACTCAATAACCGCTCTAATATATGGTAGACGTCGTTCCATGTTGGGTCGCATAGCTACATGGTCCCTTATAATATCATTTCTTCGATCTTTTTTGGATTCAGCCTGTACCGAGGTCAATCAATGAGTTGTTCCATTAAGGTCGTCCTCACCTTCTCGGACCTCGGCATAATACGCGTTGTGTATTTCATCTCAAGTAGTTGGTGGGGGGGGGGGGTACTTCATGAGTTGATTTAATAGCTTTCTTGTTTCTCTCAAACATTCCTACTTAGTCCATTCTGAAAGTCTGTGACCACCATCCCTTCAGATACGTTTGGCAAAGTCATCCTTACTCGGTTGAACCAGGCAAGAAAATCCCTCAATCCCTCTCCCAGAGACTATTTAATAGCAAATATGTCGTTTCCTTTTGCCTTGGCCTTCTTATCACTAACATGTGTCGTTACGAAATTGTCAACCATCTCTTTGAAAGTTTCAATGGAATGTGCCGGTAGTTGTGAATACCATGTTAATGCTCCTTCTGTGAGGGTTTCACCAAATTTTTTCAACAAAATAGAAGACACTTATTCTTTGGCAAGGTCATTGTCTTTCACGATAGTGACGTACTGAGTCACATGATCTTCAGGGCCTATTGTACCATCATATATCCTGAGGTAGGGCGGCATTTTAAAGGTTATTGGTATGGAATGTGGGGCGGCGACATCACTATATGGCTACTCGACGAATTGGCAAGAGCTTAGGGGCGTATTGTATCTTATCGACCATTTCTTGGTGTTCTCTCATTTGGTCCCAGAGTACTTTGTTCTCATTCTCCATTTCCTCTATCCTTTTTAGAATGGCTGTGAGAGGGTCGTCACCTACTATCAATGACATTGTATGTAATACCTGTCATTGGAGGAGGTAATTGGTTATGCTGCTCGTCTGATGGTTGTATGATACAAGTCCTTGCGTTTTCTGTAGCCGTGTCCCGAGCAAGCTTATGGAGGACACTGGTTAGCGTGTCAGTTAGCGAAGCTTCAAAGAGCTTTTTTGTAGTTGGGGATGTCTCCTCCGCCACAGATGTGGAGGCTCCCTTACGAAGAGATTTTGTGATGTTGCTGTGAGGAGGAGGTGACCCATCTCGCTTACGGGAGGCATTGGGCGTTGCTTCTTCGTATGTTGTTTCACAGCTCTCATTGATGACGTTCATGAGGTTGGTTGGGAAGTCACTTATTGTTCTCGTCATTTCTTCTCTGTTACCTGCCATATTGGATTTGTGCACTCAAAGAAAGGAGATCTTGTTCTTGCCCTTTTTACGTTAGTGATCGGTGTTAGTTATAGATCTAGAAGAAACTAAAAATTTAACTAGAAAATCACTGTAGACAGCACCAAATTGCTTGACCAAAAAGTATAATTCTCGGTTAAAACAGTTGAGTTTATATAATAATGTGTTAAACTTAGTTAATAATAATATCTTTAGATGTGAGTTCCGAAAATATGACTACTGTTAGACAGATCTGGTGGTGGATTGATAAAAACATCCATTAACTATTCTAAAAGGCACGAGCAATAATGGAGGAATGACTAGCAATAAATAATAGCAAATTGCATCTAAATAAATAGGAGAGGTGGTTCACCCAATAAAGGATGAAGTAGATGATTGTTTTTCCTGACAATGATGCTGACAAACAAATCCTAGAATGTTCGAATTATTCTCGGATCCTATGGAAAAGTGTAGAATAATATGAACAAGAATCTTGATGAAAATGTAGAGTTTGTATCTTCGCGCGAGAGAGAAAATGTCTTTTATCAAAAGTCTTTTCTTATCAAATGAATGTCACCTACTTCGGTCTTTTTTTCCATTTATATGAGATATTTTTCTAATAAACCTTAATAGTATAATTGCAAAGGATATCTAACAGAATATCTTCTATAATATTCTATTCTAAAAATTAGTCGTTACAGCTCTATCTGTGGTGTTCGATATCGATCATTATTAATATTTCGATCACGAATCTCGATATTTTCTGATCGATCTCGAATGACTCTTTCCTCAATACTACCTTGCCTTTAATATTCCTGGACAGATTTGACCTACATAGAATGAATTAAAAAAGAAACTCAACATGTGTGTATTGAATGATCGATAACAATTAATCGAAATAGAACATAACTCAAAATAGTCATTGGTCAAAGTATATCAAAATTTTCTGCTATCAAAATGGTAAAAGGAGTATTTAACCAATGACTTCTTATAAACAAGTACTTGTTATAAAATAATATAAAAGACAAGAACAATAATGCAAGAATAAGAACAATATAGAGAGAGAATAGGGAGAGAGAGAAGTATTCTTATTAATACTTGGGGTTATTTACAATGGGGTAAGACCCCTCTATTTATAGGAAGAGGAATGACTTAGCTTCAAGCTAAAACTCTTAGACATTCACTCTAAATAGACTTCTATTTTATAACACTCCCCCTTGAATGTCTATTCAATAATGTGCCTCATAAAACCTTAAAACCAAAACCCATTGGGAAAAATTAAAGAAAGGAAAAAGAGTACACATGTTTGAATATGCGCTTATTGGTTGCCTCGTTAAAAACCTCGCAAGGAAAACCCGGTGGGACAAAACCTTGTCAGGGAAAAAGAGTGCAACGCGCATTAACTCCCCCTGATAAGAACATCAATTTATGTCCTTAAGTCTTCGCATCCCGATCTTGTGAACTAGCTTCTTGAAGGTTGACTTTGGTAGAGATTTTGTAAACAAATCAGCCATATTTTCGCTTGAACGAATCTGTTGAACATTGGTATCACCATTCTTTTGAAGATCATGTGTGAAGAATAACTTTGGTGAAATATGCTTCGTTCTATCTCCTTTTATGAATCCTCCCTTCAATTGAGCTATGCATGCTGCGTTATCTTCATACAAAGTTGTGGGTAGTTTATCACACTTCAAACCACATTTGTCTTGGATATGATGTATTATCGACCTTAACCACACACACTCCCGACTTGCTTCATGAATAGCAATTATCTCGACATAATTAGATGAAGTAGCCACAATTGATTGCTTAGTCGATCGCCAAGATATGGCGGTTTCTCCACAGGTAAACACATAACCCGTTTGAGATCTAGCCTTGTGTGGGTCGGACAAATATCCAGCATCAGCATAACCAACAAGATCCGGGCTGCAATTCTTGCCATAAAATAATCCCATATCGGTAGTTCCCTTTAGGTACCGCAATATGTGTTTGATCCCATTCCAATGTCTCCTCGTAGGAGCCGAGCTAAATCTTGCTAAGACATTAACTGAAAAAGATATGTCGGGCCTTGTAGTATTTGCAAGATACATTAATGCACCAATTGCGCTAAGATATGGTACTTCAAACCAAGTAGCTCTTCATTCCTTTCTTGTGGTCGGAATGGATCTTTGTTCATATCAAGTGATCGAACAACCATCGGTGTACTTAAAGGATGTGCTTCATCCATGTAAAACCGTTTCAGTACCTTTTCTGTATAGGTAGATTGATGAACAAAAATTCCGTTTGCCAAATATTCAATTTGCAAACCAAGACATAGTTTAGTCTTTCCGAGATCTTTCATCTCGAATTCATCATTTAGATAATCAATTGCCTTTTGGAGTTCTATAGGGGTTCCAATAAGGTTTATGTCATCAACATATACGGCAAGTACAACAAATTCCGATGTTGTTTTCTTTATAAAAACACACGGGCAAATGGCGTTATTTATATAGCCTTCTTTTAACAAGTACTCACTAAGACGATTATACCACATTCGTCCAGATTGCTTTAGACCATACAAGGATCTTTGCAATTTAATTGAGAACATTTCCCGAGATTTTGAATTGTGCGCGTTTGGCACCTTGAATCCATCGGGAATTTTCATGTATATCTCATTATCAAGTGAGCCATAAAGATAGGCAGTAACTACATCCATTAAGTGCATGTCAAGCTTTTCATGGACAGCAAAACTTATGAGATAACGAAAGGTTATCGCATCCATTACAGGCGAATATGTCTCTTCATAATCGACACCAGGCCTTTGAGAAAAACCTTGTGCAACAAGGCGTGCTTTATATCTTTGTACCTTGTTTTTCTCGTTTCTTTTGCGTACAAAGACCCATTTATAGCGGACAGGCTTAACACCATTAGGTGTTTCAACTATAGGGCCAAAAACTTCACGTTTTGCCAGCGAATTCAATTCCGATTGAATTGCTTCTTGCCACTTTGGCCAATCCTGTCTTTTTCGACATTCTTCAACAGATTGAGGTTCGAGATCCTCACATTCTTGCATAATGCTAGATGCTACATTATAAGCAAAGGCATTATCCACCACAATATCCACTCGATTAATATTTGCCTCAATATTAATTGGATTTAGGGATAGTTCCGTATTTTCCAGAGTCTCGGGCTCAATGGATTCTTCATGAATCTCAGAATTTGTCAAATCATGAATTTCCTCATGAGATTCTTTCGTAGTGTCATCTCGATCGTTCTTTTTCCTCTTTCTAGGATTTCGATCTTTGGAACCTAATGGTCTGCCACGCTTCAGGCGTGCATTTGACTCATTGGATATGACACTAGATGATTGTCCAACAGGGACATCAATACGGATTGGAACATTTTCCGCAGGAATGTGGGATTCGTTATCCTTTTCAAGTCCGTAAATGCGTCAGGCATTTGATTTGCTATTCTTTGCAAATGGATAATCTTTTGTACCTCTCTTTCACAAATAGAGGTATGTGGATCAAGATGAGATAATGATGCATTTTTCCACAAAATTTCCCGTTTGGTTTCACCAACTTCTCCCCCTAATTTTGGGAAAAGTGTCTCATCAAATCGACAGTCTGCAAATCGTGCAGTAAACAAGTCGCCTGTCAATGTTTCGAGGTAGCGAATGATGGAGGGCGATTCAAACCCAACATATATTCCTAACCTTATTTGCGGACCCATTTTGGTGCGGGATGGCGGTGCAATAGGCACATATACTGCGCATCCAAAAATCCTTAAATGGGATATATTGGGTTCATGACCCAAAACCAATTGCAACGGGGAATACTTGTGGTAATTCGTCGGTCTGAGACGAATTAGCATTGCTGCATGTAAGATGGCGTGACCCCATACCGAAGTGGGCAGCCTCGTTCTCATAAGTAATGGCCTTGCAATCAACTGCAGGCGTTTAATTAACGATTCTGCAAGACAGTTTTGAGTGTGAACATGAGCTACAGAATGTTCAACTTTTATCTCGATTGATAAGCAATAATCATTAAATGCTTGGGATGTAAACTCAGCAGCATTATCCAGTCTAATGGACTTGATTGTATTATCTGGAAATTGTGCTCGTAGTCGAATTATTTATGCCATTAATTTCGGAAACGCAAGGTTGCGTGATGACAACAGGCACACATGAGACCATCTACAGGATGCGTCTATCAAGACCATGAAATACCTAAACGACCCACTAGGTGGGTGAATAGGTCCACAAATGTCCCCTTGTATACGTTCCAGAAACGTGGGTGACTCAGTCCCAACCTTTGTTGGTGATGGCCTGATAATCAACTTGCCTTGATAACACGAAGTGCAAGGATATTCATTATTTGAAAGAATTTTGAAATTCTTTAACGGATGCCCATATGAGCTTTCTATAATCCGTCTCATCATGACCGATCCTGGGTGTCCCAATCGATCATGCCAAAGTACAAAGGTATTGGAATCAGTAACCCTTTGGTTTACTGTTGAATGTGCCTCAATTGCACTAATTCTTGTCCAATACAGGCCACAAGTAAAAGACGGGAATTTCTCAATAACCCTCTTTTGGCCGGAGACATTCTTTGTGATGACAAGATATTCAAGATTATCTTCATCCATTGTCTCAATATGATAGCCATTCCGGCGTACATCTTTAAAACTCAACAAGTTTCTCTTAGACTTGGAGGAGAACATTGCATTCTCTATGATTAACGTCGTGCCCTTGGGCAGAGTTACAATTGCTCTTCCGGAGCCTTCAATCAATTTACTACTTCCAGAGATTGTAGTAACGTTTGCCTTACACATATTTAGTTGAGAGAAATACTTCCTTTCTTTGAGTATTGTATGTGTAGTACATGAATCAATTAGGCAAATACTTTTACAGTTGGATGTTGATCCAAGTTCGCTTTGTGAGATATCCATATTTGCTATCCCATAGTTTGACATACAAAAGAGATACAAGAACATAAGAATAAACAAGTTCAATTCTTTTGTGTCACATAATATTTTCAAAATCTGCTGCTAACAGTTGACTAACAAAATCAGATATGTTATCCATTACTTTGCAGTTTGAAAATTTCAGTTTAAATATTTTTCACACACAATCGATTGTTTAACATTGACAATCGATTGTTGATTAATTTTGAAAAATTCCGGATCACACTGTCTAACCGCAATCGATTGTTAGACATAGACAATCGATTGTGGATGATTTTTGAAAAATTCCAGATTACACTGCCTAACGATAATCGATTGTTAGACATAGACAATCGATTGTGGATGATTTTTGAAAAATTCCAGATTACACTGTCTAACGACAATCGATTGTTAGACATAGACAATCGATTGTCGATCAATTGTTTTTCAGCTTTAATGCGAAAATATTAGATAATCGACTAGTTTTTCAGGCTAGTCGATTACCCCTACTGGAAAATAAAAATATTATTGATATTTGAGCATATTGAAGACATTCTAAAGAACTACTGCTAACATTGCATCATGAACTAACTAATACGAGCTAATACTAATGACTATTAGTTTATTCACTAACTAATGCAAATAAGTAGAACAAAATCAAATAACTCCATCTTCTTTCATCACGGATCCATCGCCGATTAGGTGGTCTATTTTCCCATCGGGTTGCTCAAAGAAGTCTGCCACATCCAGGTGGGTGATGTCCTCATCGTCGTCATAGACAAAATTTGTTTCAGGGCCTTTTCTCTTTCGAGATGCTTGATAAAGGTCAACCAAGTGTCTTGGTATACGGCAAGTCTTTGACCAGTGCCCTTTCCCACCGCAACGATAACATATAGTTTCTGAACTATTTGCCTTAGGATCTTCATGACCCCGTTTCTGCTTTCGGTGGTTATCTCTCTTCCGGGGGTGACGGACTTCATTGGAATTTCTTCCTTGTCTACGTCCCTGGCTATGACCCCGTTTACGACCATGACCATGGTCCTTTTCATGTTTGGCATAATGAGAGTGCACCTTATCTGTTTCAGGCAGTGGTGTAGACCCGGTGGGTCGATTTTCGTGATTTCTCATGAGCAGGTCATTATTTCGCTCAGCCGCTAGTAGAAGAGAAATCAGTTCAGAGTACTTTGTAAAGCCTTTCTCTCTGTACTGTTGTTGCAGTACTATATTGGAGGCATGAAACGTTGTAAACGTTTTCTCAAGCATATCATAATCGGAGATATTATCCCCGCATAGCTTCAATTTAGAAGTAATTCTGAACATAGCAGAATTATATTCAGAAACGGACTTAAAGTCCTGGAGCCTCAGATGAGCCCAATCATATCGTGCTTGTGGCAGAGTGACCAACTTCAGGTTGTCATATCTCTCCTTTAAGTCGTTCCACAAGACGAGTGGATCTTTGACGGTGAGATATTCAATCTTCAAACCTTCATCAAGGTGGTGGCGCAAGAAAATCAAGGCCTTCGCACATTCTTGGGTGGATGCTTTTTCTCTATCTTTGATGGTGTCTCCGAGACCCATAGCATCTAAGTGGATTTCAGCATCCAACACCCATGTCATATAGTTCTTGCCCGAGATTTCAAGGGCAACGAACTTTCTTTTCGTAATGTCAGACATAATCGAAAATTAAATTAGGAAGAGGGAAATACCTTAGATTTCTCGAGAATGGTTCTTGAGACGGTAGAGTCTCGTGCTGATAACGTGTTATGAAATAATATAAAAGACAAGAACAATAATGCAAGAATAAGAACAATATAGAGAGAGAATAGGGAGAGAGAGAAGTATTCTTATTAATACTTGGGGTTATTTACAATGGGGTAAGACCCCTCTATTTATAGGAAGAGGAATGACTTAGCTTCAAGCTAAAACTCTTAGACATTCACTCTAAATAGACTTCTATTTTATAACAGTACTCCTATTGTTGTGATAGGTAGGTTATGAGTTGTACATTAATTTAACGAACTTAATAGATGCAAAAAGACTTTTTATTTGATAAACACTTATGTAGGTTATGATTTTTAGTGTGTACACCAATTTAAAGAATTTAATAAATACAAAAAAATAATTTTTTATTATATACCTTTACTAGCATAGTTTACACTTAAAATTATTATATATATATATATATATATATATATATATATATATATATATATATATATATATATATATATATATATATATATAACTCTAATTTTGTTGAGACTAAAAAGGAAAAAGAGTTAAGTGATAATAAAAGTACATCAATTGTTAAAAAAATAAGTACATACATTTGTCGAGATTTGAACTTCTTTCATTTGATTTCAAATATTACATAAGTACTTTTTCTAGTTTTGTTGGCAATGTTATTTCTTTGTATATAACAATATGTTGCCAAACAAATATTACTTGTAGTTCAGTACATACTACAAATATTAAAATTATGACTTAGTAGTAACTATACTCTCAGTAGCAAAATTATAATAAAAATAATTTAAGTATATGTATTTATTATTTATCCTTTAGTTTTATTCGAACTCATGGAGATGTATCATGTATTACAACAGTAAGTTTTACTATATTTAGAGACTAAACAAAAGTATTAATTTATTATTTTTTATCAAGATACTTTTGTCACAATCCTCTCTTCTATGCGACGCTCTCAACTGGATCAACCACTTTGTCATGATTTATTTGAACAGGCATCTTGTGAAACACATTTTACTTAAGGTTTGGGATTGAAATTTTAGGAATGAATTTTTTTAGTAAGAAATGTTTTATGTCATTGAATTCAAATTAGCCGAGACATATGCGGGTAATTTGTTGTGTGGGGGGGGGGGGGGGGGAAGGAGGGAGGGAAAGGTTGTGGTATATTGACATGAAATATATTATTATTTTCTAACTCTGTTTAATTAGGAATAGCAAAATAGATTAAGAGCACGTTTGACAAGCTACTTAGGAATTAGATTTGAGCGTAATTTGGTGTAATTACATAGTTTAGTATGTTTGTTTGACCAAGTAATTACCTGGTCAGCATGGAATTAGATGTAATTGGATGAGTGTAATTACACTCTCGAATTCTCAAAGGGAAAGGTGAGAATATGGTAGTACTTACACTGTGTAAAGGTTGCTTTTTAGTTTCTTTCTTTTAAAAAAAAATATTTTCTTTATAACTTTTATTTCTATTATTTTACTTTCTAAATTTTATTTTTACCTTTTAATTTCTTTTGAAATTTTAAAATATATTTTCCTTTGTACATTATTTAACTTTTATTTCTCTACATTTATTCTCGTAATTCCCTGTAATTGCTTATATTTTATTTTTTATTTATTTTATTATTTAATAATTTGAAATTACACCTCCAAATATTAGAAATAACAAGTCATTAATAAAATTGGCATATACTGAGTATTACAATTAAAGTGAATTTCGTGGTTGAATGTGATTATAAACTTATTATGTTTCCTAATCTTAAAATGTAGTGGAATTGCCTATTATTATGTTGGAAAAGGTTGGTATCAGAGTCATGTTAGTAAAAACCTGATAAACTAAGTTTAACACTATTTATCTACTGAATATGATTAGGAAAAAAACTACAGTTAAAAACAATAGGAAAGAAGAATATGAATTGCCACAGCAATTAGATCTACTTAATAAGTGGACTATACCTTTAGTCAAGCCTAAGGTAATATACTAGCTGGGAACCTTTAAAAAATAAGTTTAAAACAAGTAGTTAAAACTACCGAAGAAACTATCACGGTAGATAGTGACCATGCTACATTCAGATTATTATCTGAAAATGATTTAGACCCATATAGGGACTCACATAGATTTATACACATAGGCTTAATACAAGTTGTCTTTAAGACACTTACTTTAAGAGGATTACCTGAAAGTTTCATTGCAGCTCTCAGAGATGGCAGAAACCAAAACTGGAAAAAGTCTATTAGAGGGATTGTGCAAACCAGCTTGGCTTATGGCCCTGTTTATTTTAATGCTTATCCTAATTTGCAGATTTCTCTTAATGATGAGAATTCTTTAAATGCTTTAATACTAAGCATTAAATTACATGGTTATGATTATTTGCCTGGTACAGAAGTTATATGTATCTGTTATAGAATTTATTTCAAACCTTTATATACTTTGAATCATATGTGTAAAGTTATAGATTTCAAAAATGAAATTATTCTTATAGAAACCAACTTTGGAAAATCCAAAATAACAACCGGGAGACCTATCAAATGGGATGAAATTAATTTACCTAGCAAATGGGTCATAAAGGAATCAGTTGCCCTTCGAAACAATGGTAATACTGAGGTTACAGAAATAGAACAAACCTCAGATGGCACGATTAAGATTAGGTTTAATGAACCTATCCAAACTGATAATATCCGTTTATCATCTAGGTTGACTAGATCAAACTCTCCATATATTGATTATGTGGTAGACTTTTCATCTAGAGCTTCCACATCCCAAATTAGAGAAAATAATAGGATTAATAATATCAGTATCAATAGTGATAATATAGTCAAGATTAGTTCAGATCTTGAACCCACTGCATCCAAAATAGAATTTTCAAATGGTGTTAATGATGATTGAAAATCAAATAGATTTTAGTCCGGGTTCACCGGCAAGAAAAATGATTTTAGAAGACTTTCTAAAACCCAGATGAGCTATTTTCCGAAAATGATTCCATGAAAACATGACTAGTGAATTGATACAATTTTTTATACATGGTTTTTATGAGGATATTAGCAAGAAAAATAAAATTATTGCTTTTGTCCCTTGGTTTATGTCTAAACATGTTTATAACTATATTCATGTGTTAGAGAGAGATTACAAGCTCACAAACGAAAATATTGTTAATTCTATTTTTCTACCCCGGCAATCTTTTCATATAGGGGAAAAAGACAAAATTGTTTATTGCACTTCTTTTCCAAAATATATTTGAAAATGATATTGTTGCTATAACGGCCAAAAATTTGAATACTATGCTCACTCGAAATAATTATACTAATATGTATGTTAGTATTTTGGGTGAACAAGTTATTGAAATTCAGGAAAAATTAGACAAGCTTATAGCTGATGTCCAAAAAATCCAACAGAAGGATACTAAAAGTAAAGAACAAATCGCTACTACAAGTATCCAACCAGCCCCTGAGGTCAAAGACTCTAAATTAAAAGGTCTTGATGATTTAGAAGAATTTCTTAATAAGAAATTTGGTGAATTTAGGGCTAGTTTCTTGACGCTAGAACATAAATCTGATAAAGGGAAAGGATCACAGGTAGAAGATGAGATTAATAAAATCTCTGAAATATATGCTTGCAAACCTTACCAAAGTATGTTTTATTATCCTAGACCAACCCTTTAATATGTCCTAATAGAAGAACATGACAATGACCACTACCATCAAGGATATAGTGGGTCAGATATTTATGAGTGGAATATAAATGGTCTTGCTGAAAGACACATTTATACTACAGTACATAGAATGCTTATGTACAATACAATATATAAAGATAATAAAAATTCAGATAGGGCAATTGCAGAAATGATTATTGCCAGATTTACTGGTCAACTCAAATGCTGGTGGAATAATTATCTAACTCATGACCAAAGGCATCAAATAATGAATGCCACCAAAACTGAAGAAGATAAGACTATACAAAATAAAGTCTATTCTTTAGTAATGAATATTATAGAACATTTTTCTGGAATATGGTCTGATAATAGTGAGACCATTAGAACAATGCTTCAGAACCTAAGGTGTCAAACCTTTACATCTTTCAGATGGTATAAATATGTTTTTTTATCCATAATGATGGAATTACCAGAGAGCAGTAGTACTCATTGGAAGTCCAAATTTATAGATGGACTCCCTCCCTTATTTGCTGAAAGGATTAGAAAGGTCCTTAGAGGTACATGGATGAGTATTAATTATGATATCATATGGTAAATTGATTAGTGTATGCACTTAGGAATGCTTAGCTTTATGTAATGAAATAAAGCTAAACCAACAAATTAAGATAGTCTCACTGAGAGACAACAATTGGGCGAATTTTGGGAACAGTTTGCTATAGATATGCTTTCTAATAGAAAGAAATCCCATAAGAAAAAGGATATCAAAAGAACTAAGTATTCGTCTGAAAAAACCATGAAAAAATCCAAAGAAGAAAGGCTTTTCATTAAGCTAAGAAGGGTTTTGTCAAATCACAAAACCCTCAAGCATGCTATAAGTGTGGTTGTATTGGTCATTATGCAAAAAATTGCAAGGTCAAAGATAAAATTAAAGATCTTGATTTAGATGATGACATCAAATAATCATTATGTAAGATCCTCTTGATTCTTCACCAGAAATATCTGACATAGATGAAAATAAATCACCAACAAGTAAAGATTTACGAGTCTTCCATGAGAAAGAATATATTTCATCCTCTGAAGATGAGCAAGAATTCTTTGATAAAGGACAATGCTCAAATCATTGTTGTAATACCAACGACGATCTTTTTAATGTTTACTCTCACTTTTCAGGATTAAACATCAATGTCTTAACCAATGATAATATGGTTGAGCTATTAAGGGCTATAAAAGACCCTGAATTAAGGTCCAAAATAATTGATACACTTCCTACAAGTTCAAAAGATTAGGGATAGAGATGGGAGGGATTCCATCTCAAAAGGGACCATACACCATGTCTGAAATAAAAAGGATGGTGAAAAACAAATCTCAGCCTGAAAGGATGGCTACTATCCAAGATTTAAGTACATAGATAAATTATCTCAAGAAAGAAATATCGGAATTAAAGGCTTCAATATAGCCTTAGACGAGAGAATTTTCAAATTAGAAAATTTTAATAAAGATATCAGTATCAAAATTGCTGATAATGTTGTAAGCTCTTTAGAAGAAAATACTGCTCATAATTTATTGGCAGCTATCGACTTTTCTGAAGATAAATATTTGCAGAAACTCCAGTATTTTACCACTCAAAAGTTTTTAATAAAAATAACGATTTTACTCGATTAGAATTTCAAAAAGAATTTATGCCTTATTTGACAGTGGCGCAGATTTAATTTGTATAAAAAAAAGGAGTAATACCCTCTAGATATTTTTATAAAACTACCCATTGCCTAAGAAATGCTAGTGGTGGTCCAATGGGTATTTCTTATAAGTTAGTTAATGCTTATATTTGCCAGCAGAATGTTTGTATACCTGAAAGCTTTGTTTTAGTAAAATATATTGATTAGAAGTTATACTTGGTGTCCCATTCTTTCATAAATTGATGCCTTTTTCGCATTGGGATACAAAAAAATTTACTGGTATTTATAATGGAAAAAATATTACTTTTGAGTTTATAACACAACCAGTCCAAAGTTTTTTGAATGAAATTATTTCTGAAAACTTTCTTCAAAAACCAATCAAATTGCATTTTTAAAGAATGGAATATGTTCCATTACTATTGAACATGATTTAAAAAATCCGAAATTAGTAGAGAAAATTAACTCTCTTAAAAATTAATTTTCTACTTCTATTTGTGGTGATCGGCCGAATCAATTTTGGGGTAGGAAAAAGCATATCATAATTATTCCTTATGAAGAAGACTTCTCTGAGGATCATATCCTTACCATGGCTCGTCCTTGTCAAATGAATTCTGAATATTTGGAATTATGCAAGAAGGAGATTGACTCCTTACAGCATAAGGGTTTAATAAGACCCTCGAAATCTAAATGGCCATGCACCGCTTTTTATGTCAGTAAGCATGCTAAACAAGAACGTGGAGTTCCTAGATTAGTCATAAACTACAAACCTTTAAATAAGGTTTTAAAATTGATCAGGTATCCAATCCCGAATAAAAAGGCTTTATTAGATAGGTTACATGATTCCATCATATTTTCAAATTTTGATTTAAAATCATGTTATTGGCAAATTCAGATATATGAATTGGATAGGTATAAAACTGCTTTTAATGTACTAATGGGCCAATATGAATGGAATGTTATGTCTTTTGGATTAAAGAATGCACCTTTCGAATTTCAAAAAATTATGAATGATAATTTCCTTCCTTATATGGACTTTATAATTGTTTATATTGATGATATCTTAGTATTTTCAAAAAATATTGAGTCCCATTTTAAACATTTAGATTTATTCAAGAATATTATTATTCAAAATGGTCTAGTAATATCCAAACCAAAGATGCTGATTTTTCAGAACAATGTCAGATTTCTATGCCATAATATCGAAAAAAGGAAGAATTACTCCCATTAATAGAAGCATTGAATTTGCTTCTAAATTCCCTGATATTATTACCAATAAGACCCAGCTTCAAAGATTTTTAGGAATCTTGAATTATATTTCTCCCTTTATAAAGGATCTTACCCAAGATACTGCTCTTCTTTACGATAGACTAAAGAAGAATACCAAAGCTTGTACTAATAGTCATACTAAATCAGTCAAAAGGATTAAACAGAAGATTCATAACCTTCCATGTTTAAGTCTAGCCAATCCCACTTGAGCAAAAGTTGTGAAAACTGACGCCTCTGATATTGGCTATGGAGGAATACTAAAGCAATGTTCTCCATTAGATAAACAAGAATACCTTGTCCAATTTTATTCAGGAAAGTGGAATAATTCCCAGAAAAATTATGCGGCTGTAGCCAAAGAAATTCTTGCTATAGTTAAATGTGTTACGAAATTTCAATCAGATCTTTACAATCAGAAATTCCTAATTGAAGCTGATTGCCAAGCTGAAAAGTTTATCTTTAATAAATATTTCAAACATGATGTTTCTAAACAAATATTTGCACGGTGGCAAGCTTTATTAGCCCCTTTTGATTTTGAAATTATATACAAAAACGGTCTGATAACACCCTTCCTGATTTTTTTACAAGAGAATATTTGAACTCATAAGTTCTCTATTCAACATTTTTAATCATGATTTTTTACATAATATTTTTCGATGAAGAAACATTAATCGATATTTTATATGTGGTTAAATTATGCAGAGACTTACAAAGTCTTATAATTGAAAAACATACAGATGATATTGTACACGAAAATTTCTCGATTCATGATTATTTTGATGAATCTGATAATAATTTTAACGATATTCAGAATCTATTTCTTAACTAATTCTTTGGTTCCACAAATTATGATACCTACATACAAGCCTCTTCGCGGTCGAGGAAGAGAAAAAGCATCTACTAATAGTAGAGAGATTCTCGTCCAAATGGGAAACCAAAAACTACTTGCTGCTAACATAGCAGGAGGTAATACCGACCATCCATTATACAAGGAATTCATGGATTATATACAATCCAAGGAAAATGAGGGTTTATCATCTAATGTGCCAACCTACTCCTTAGTTATATCATAGGACAATAATAAAAATCTTGAGGTTTATAACCAAAAAGATACAAAAGAATTAATAATTCTTTTGGAATAATTTGACCTCAAATGGAAGGATAAACCATGGCAATTAATGGCCAGGTATTTTGATACAGCGTCATACGCTACTCCTGATTATAAATACATGATGCACTATGAGATCATACTCTCGACAACAGGATCAGCTGAAATTCAGCATTTTTATCCGGCAAATACAAGAAAAACCTATTTGTTTTTTGAAAATTATTATCAAGAAGGTAATACCTTCAGATGAATGGGGTCTTAGTACCCTCAAGGATCGAGAATATACCCATCCTGATAAAAGATTCTTAGTTAAATTTAATTATTGGGACTATGTTGAAAGTTTTAATAAAAATTTTCTTTATGAGAATCCTAATAGAAAGCACTCATAGTTTATCAAACTTTGTTCTAATATGAACGATCAACAAATTCCTAATTGGTTCTTCAAATGGTGAAAATTATATGGTCCATCATTAGAAATACTTCCTCCTCTATTCAAAAGTTTATATACTCAATGGGTAGACATATCTCCCAAAATTATTTATTTACAAAAAGATAATATCTTTTATGATGGCATTGCATCTATGCATTTTTTCATAGAATTTTCAATCCCTTGGATAATGAAATGAGATATCCAAGTTGGTTATACCGACGAAGGGATTCCTTGCCTTCACATAATTTTTTAGAATAAGTTTTGGACCAAATCGCTCCTGTTAGGTTTTATGCCCGTCACTAGAGGGGAGGTGAATAGTGCGGCACGAGAATATTGATAAATATTGCGGAATTAAAAATTGCAGGAATAAAATAAATTCGGTAATTAAAATAACAAGGAAAGAACGCACTGAATTTATCCTGGTTCACCACAACTTGTGGCTAGTCCAGTCCCCGAGAGACTCTCTCGAGATTTCACTAACTCCGTTAAGCTTACGGGTGCCTAACAAACCGTTACACTTGCTCGTAGATGTACACTCTACAAGACTTCAACTTGCTCGAGGATACCGCACCTGAAGACTTCACCTTGCTCATGGATACCGCACCACAAGACTTCAACCACTAAGACTTAGGGTACTTAGCGAACCCGACAATCAATGAGAAGATATGTTCTTCTCAAACACCTTTCTCTTTTACAATAAGAACTCTCTCAAAAGAGTAGATAAAGAGATACAAATTTAGCTCTATGAACAACTCAAAGTTGTCTCTCAAATGGCTCACAAAAGCTCTAAAATGATGCTCAAATAATGTCAATATGTATATCAATATTGGGAGGTGTTGTGTGTTTAAAATCAGCTCAAAAGACCTCTTTTTATAGGTGAAAAATGGTGTATGTCCGTTGCTTAATTGGCAATCAATTATGCTGATTTTGTGCCCAGATAATCGATTATTCAGTATCTGATAATCGATTATTCTCCAACGTTCAGAAAATCAGAAGCTGATTTTCTGCTGAATAATCGATTATCTGATACTGCATAATCGATTATTCTGAGGCAGTGTTCAAACACTGGCAACGGTTATAACATAATCGATTATGCACTTTGTATAATCGATTATTCTGTGGCAGTGTTCAAACACTTTGGCCACTGTTATAACATAATCGATTATGCACTTTGTATAATCAATTATTCAGAGGCAGATTTGAAAACTTACTTCAAAAACCATTTTGGTTAAGATGAAAACTTTAACATCATTTTGTTTGAAGTATTTAAAATATGTTTATGATAAATATGATTTAATAAAATATGTTTATGATAAATATGATTTAATAAAATGATTTTATGCATATTTATGATGACCTATGTTGAGCCAAAAGACGAGATAACTTAAGCGATGCTCTTACATTTGTTCTACCTAACGACCTACGCCTTGGGTTTTCGGTCTTGAACATTTGAGCTCGTCTTTGGCTTTTCCATTGCAATCCGTTCATCAATATGCTTCTCGGCATTCAAGCTTGATTGTTTGTCATATAATATCGTTGTTTGACACTTGACTTCATTATTTGTCATTCATCAAAACCTATACCTGAAAATCATGCTCATACAACCAAAGCGCACATATCATAGATAGAGTGATTTTCTACAGCTCCAACCAAATCACCAAGGCAAATTATTGGTGAGGAATCGATTCAACAAATTCAGACTAAAATAGAAGCCTATACCAAATTGGACAAACCCAATATTGTAATGGACAAATTAAGTCCATTTGAAACGGTCACTAATAGACTTCAAACGAAGAAAACGCAGTATCTAAAAGAGAAGTTATTGCATTATATTTTGAAGAAACTAATAAGGATTTGGCAAGGAATTTTGGAACATAAATCGGAGATGATATATCAATGACATCCAGAGGAAACACTTCTGGCGAAGAAGACTGTGCAGCAGGTGAAACTCAAATCAGCCCAAACACAGACATTAATATTGATGAAATAGAAGACTTCCTTGCAAGATTGAAGGAAAATACAGAAGAATCCTCTGCCAAGAAAGATGACAAAGGGAAGGGGAGAAGTTAAGACATGAAGACCCCATAACATAAATTATTGGAGGCAATACAAACAACTTTAATAAAGTCACGAGTCCCTCCATTATTAAAGGGAATCCAATTTTATAAGGTGGTTTGTCCAGATGTAGATTATGTAGATTTTTTTTATCTTGTCGGCCATACTTATAATTATTTTATCGGTCATCATACTATTTTAGTTTTGTTTGGTTGTTATCTGATCCATTATATAAGGGTCATTTTAGTTTGCGAAGGGCATGTGTTAGCCAACGCTTGGAATATCTCTCTAGCCTTCTCTATCCTTGTAAAAATTCCCTTTATAATTTTGTAGTATTTTGAATTTAGCAATAAAAATAAAAAAGGTCACTTGGCCACAAACATCCGGTCTTTATTACTGTTCTACTCTCTCTCTTTACAATATTTGAAGTACTGTTAGCCTAAATGATAGGGTAAACAGGTAAGTGTTAAGCTTAGTATTCAAATGTTATTTACAAAGCATGCTTTGTTGCTCAAAATGAACTGTATCACCCCGATAAAGTGTTAGGTTAAGAATTATATAGACCGGGCAGTTACTAACCTCGACAGTAAATCTTGGTTAGGATATCCTAACCGGTGGTGCGCGAAACTTGTTTAGGTAGATGGCCGTGTTGAAGAGTTGTGAGGAGCATCGTGGTTTAAGATTTACCTATAAAGGTTGGTAATCCGTCTCTTGAAATTGTATTATATTCATGGTTGCAATTTACTTGATTTAATAGAATTGACTCACATTGCATGTTGTTTATTTTTTAGTTAGAATTGATAAATTAATTTTATCAAACATTAGAATGATGTTATGATATTATATTTATAAATATTAATTTATTTTATCTAACATGAATTCCATGATGTTCTTACAAAACGTATATTTTTAGTTTTTGTAATTATCTAAAGTAAATATTATTAATTTGAGAAATTTACAAAAATTATTTTTACAATATTAGTTATAAATATATGATTACTAATTAATGTAAATTCATGAAAAATATATATCTTAAATACCAAATATAATATCAATTATACTTACAAAGATTTATAAACATATATTTATTATACTATATTAACTTTTATATTTTGATAATTACTTCACTTAAAATTTAATCTAATTATAAAATTATACTTGTACAATTAAATAATAAACTTATAATTATATTATGACAAATAAATATATTATTGTAATTACATAAATATATAATTATTAAGTTGTGTAATCCAGTTCTAGTAATCTCGATCCTAAAAATCATGAGTTTAGGAAGAATATTCGAAAAACGTTCGGTGCGCAGTTGCCTAAAAGAGGAACTCGTTGTCACGCTCTTGGTGTGCGTCTGAGTTGTAAAAGTTGATTAATGATTAGCTTCTTCTTTCTCTTTCTCTTTTTCTTTTTATTAAGTATTATTTTCTTTGATTTAAAATAAGTAATTTCTTAAATATTTTTTCACAAATTAAAAAAGTTATATTTTAAAACTAATTAGCAAAAGAATTAATTATATTAATCTTTATTATCTCACATAAATATTTCTAATATATATTTTACCATTATTTACTTTAAGGATAATATTAAAAAAATAATTAATTTATTCTTAAATTTAATTACTTATTTTGAATAAAAAAATAAAAAGTTATTTATTTTAAATCGAAGAAAATATTATTTATTGTGGATGGAAAGTTTCTTTCCTTTCTTTTTTATTCAGTGATTAGCTCTAGTTCTTTATCTTTTTATTTATATATTTTTTTAAACAGAAGAAAAAGATTCGTTGAATTGAACCACTTTTCTCGAGAAATTCATTTTGAACGTCAAGTTGAAAACGTCATTTATGTCCTCGTCTTCAAAAGCGGGGGCGTTTATCCGTCCACAGTCCACTTGGTTTTGTTTAGTTATTCTTTTTTGTCAACTACCCCAATTTGGTTTACTTGATTAAGATATTTTACGAAGGCTGTTGTTTGGTACTTTTTCGTCCAATTTTTATGGGTAAAAACTTATCCGCATTTTGTATTTACACCTAGTCTAATTAAATTAACCATGAGAGATTAATAAATATTTATTAGGAGTTCTAAGTGTAAAGCTCTATAAATTTCTAGTTTAAAATTTTAATAATCTCAGAGTTCATAATGTAATTAAAGAGCTCGAGGGGTATAAGAACTTACACAATTTAAATGAAATATTTAGAATAGTATGCGCATAGAATATAAACTAATATGGTAAGACGAATACTTAAAAATAAATTAAGTTGCATGACTTTTAGTTGGAACGCAAAGTTACTGAAATTTACTAGTATTCGAGTGTATTAAATAATTTTAATTAGCTGGTGTAATGAAGGATAAGTAGCCTATACATTAGTTTAGAATATGTGGGAGAAGTCACAAGTAACCAACTGGAAAAAGAAAAAAAAAAGCTGAGTGTTATGAAATAATATAAAAGACAAGAACAATAATGCAAGAACAAGAGTAAATAGAGAGAAGAGTAGAGAGAGTTCTTCTTATTGATACTTAGAGAATGTTAGGAGTGATTTACAATGGTAGAGAGCACCTCTATTTATAGGGAGGATGATGATTTATCTACCAAGAATAGAACTCTAGAATCTCTCTAATTAAAGACATTCACCTTAAATAGAAGTGTATTTATAACACTCCCCCTTGAATGTCTATTCAATGATGTGCCTCGTTAAAACCTTAAAACAAAACCCAATGGGAAAAATTAAAGTAAGGAAAAAGAGTACACATGTTTGAATATGCGCCTATTGGTTGCCTCGTTAAAAACCTCGCAAGGAAAACCCAGTGGGACAAAACCTTGTAAGGGAAAAAGAGTGCAACGCGCCTTAACTCCCCCTGATAAGAACATCAATTTATGTCCTTAAGTCTTCGCATCCCGATCTTGTGAACTAGCTTCTTGAAGGTTGACTTTGGTAGAGATTTTGTAAACAAATCAGCCATATTTTCGCTTGAACGAATCTGTTGAACATTGATATCACCATTCTTTTGAAGATCATGTGTGAAGAATAACTTTGGTGAAATATGCTTCGTTCTATCTCCTTTTATGAATCCTCCCTTCAATTGAGCTATACATGCTGCGTTATCTTCATACAAAGTTGTGGGTAGTTTATCACACTTCAAACCACATTTTTCTTGGATATGATGTATTATCGACCTTAACCACACACACTCCCGACTTGCTTCATGAATAGCAATTATCTCGGCATGATTAGATGAAGTAGCCACAATTGATTGCTTAGTCGATCGCCAAGATATGGCGGTTTCTCCACAGGTAAACACATAACCCGTTTGAGATCGAGCCTTGTGTGGGTCGGACAAATATCCAGCATCAGCATAACCAACAAGATCCGGGCTGCAATTCTTGCCATAAAATAAGCCCATATTGGTAGTTCCCTTTAGGTACCGCAATATGTGTTTGATCCCATTCCAATGTCTCCTCGTAGGAGCCGAGCTAAATCTTGCTAAGACATTAACTGAAAATGATATGTCAGGTCTTGTAGTATTTGCAAGATACATTAGTGCGCCAATTGCGCTAAGATATGGTACTTCAGGACCAAGTAGCTCTTCATTCCTTTCTTGTGGTCGGAATGGATCTTTGTTCACATCAAGTGATCGAACAACCATCGGTGTACTTAAAGGATGTGCTTCATCCATGTAAAACCGTTTCAGTACCTTTTCTGTATAGGTAGATTGATGAACAAAAATTCCGTTTGCCAAATATTCAATTTGCAAACCAAGACATAGTTTAGTCTTTCCGAGATCTTTCATCTCGAATTCATCCTTTAGATAATCAATTGCCTTTTGGAGTTCTTTAGGGGTTCCAATAAGGTTTATGTCATCAACATATACGGCAAGTACAACAAATTCCGATGTTGTTTTCTTTATAAAAACACACGGGCAAATGGCGTCATTTATATAGCCTTCTTTTAACAAGTACTCACTAAGACGATTATACCACATTCGTCCAGATTGCTTTAGACCATACAAGGATCTTTGCAATTTAATTGAGAACATTTCCCGAGATTTCGAATTGTGCGCGTTTGGCACCTTGAGTCCATCGGGAATTTTCATGTATATCTCATTATCAAGTGAGCCATAAAGATAGGCAGTAACCACATCCATTAAGTGCATGTCAAGCTTTTCATGGACAGCAAAACTTATGAGATAACGAAAGGTTATCGCATCCATTACAGGCGAATATGTCTCTTCATAATCGACACCAGGTCTTTGAGAAAAACCTTGTGCAACAAGGCGTGCCTTATATCTTTGTACCTCGTTTTTCTCATTTCTTTTGCGTACAAAGACCCATTTATAGCCGACAGGCTTAACACCATTAGGTGTTTCAACTATAGGGCCAAAAACTTCACGTTTTGCCAGCGAATTCAATTCTGATTGAATTGCTTCTTGCCACTTTGGCCAATCCTGTCTTTTTCGACATTCTTCAACAGATTGAGGTTCGAGATCCTCACATTCTTGCATAATGCTAGATGCTACATTATAAGCAAAGGCATTATCCACCACAATATCCACTCGATTAATATTTGCCTCAATATTAATTGGATTTAGGGATAGTTTCGTATTTTCCAGAGTCTCGGGCTCAATGGATTCTTCATGAATCTCAGAATTTGTTAAATCATGAGATTCTTTCGTGGTGTCATTTTGATCGTTCTTTTTCCTCTTTCTAGGATTTCGATCTTTGGAACCTAATGGTCTGCCACGCTTCAGGCGTGCATTCGACTCATTGGATATGACACTAGATGATTGTCCAATAGGGACATCAATACGGATTGGAACATTTTCCGCGGGAATGTAGGATTTCGTTATCCTTTTCAAGTCCGTAAATGCGTCAGGCATTTGATTTGCTATTCTTTGCAAATGGATAATCTTTTGTACCTCTCTTTCACAAATAGAGGTATGTGGATCAAGATGAGATAATGATGCATTTTTCCACAAAATTTCCCGTTTGGTTTCACCAACTTCTCCCCCTAATTTTGGGAAAAGTGTCTCATCAAATCGACAGTCTGCAAATCGTGCAGTAAACAAGTCGCCTGTCAATGTTTCGAGGTAGCGAATGATGGAGGGCGATTCAAACCCAACATATATTCCTAACCTTCTTTGCGGACCCATTTTGGTGCGGGATGGCGGTGCAATAGGCACATATACTGCGCATCCAAAAATCCTTAAATGGGATATATTGGGTTCATGACCCAAAACCAATTGCAACGGGGAATACTTGTGGTAATTCGTCGGTCTGAGACGAATTAGCATTGCTGCATGTAAGATGGCGTGACCCCATACCGAAGTGGGCAGCCTCGTTCTCATAAGTAATGGCCTTGCAATCAATTGCAGGCGTTTAATTAACGATTCTGCAAGACCGTTTTGAGTGTGAACATGAGCTACAGAATGTTCAACTTTTATCCCGATTGATAAGCAATAATCATTAAATGCTTGGGATGTAAACTCAGCAGCATTATCCAGTCTTATGGACTTGATTGGATTATCTGGAAATTGTGCTCGTAGTCGAATTATTTGTGCCATCAATTTCGGAAACGCAAGGTTGCGTGATGACAACAGGCACACATGAGACCATCTACAGGATGCGTCTATCAAGACCATGAAATACCTAAACGACCCACTAGGTGGGTGAATAGGTCCACAAATGTCCCCTTGTATACGTTCCAGAAACGTGGGTGACTCAGTCCCAACCTTTGTTGGTGATGGCCTGATAATCAACTTGCCTTGATAACACGAAATGCAAGGATATTCATTATTCGATAGAATTTTGAAATTCTTTAACGGATGCCCATATGAGCTTTCTATAATCCGTCTCATCATGACCGATCCTGGGTGTCCCAATCGATCATGCCAAAGTACAAAGGTATTGGAATCAGTAACCCTTTGGTTTACTGTTGAATGTGCCTCAATTGCACTAATTCTTGTCCAATACAGGCCACAAGATAAAGACGGGAATTTCTCAATAACCCTCTTTAGGCCGGAGACATTCTTTGTGATGACGAGATATTCAAGATTATCTTCATCCATTGTCTCAATATGATAGCCATTCCGGCGTACATCTTTAAAACTCAACAAGTTTCTCTTAGACTTGGAGGAGAACATTGCATTCTCTATGATTAACGTCGTGCCCTTGGGCAGAGTTACAATTGCTCTTCCGGAGCCTTCAATCAATTTACTACTTCCAGAGATTGTAGTAACGTTTGCCTTACACATATTTAGTTGAGAGAAATACTTCCTTTCTTTGAGTATTGTATGTGTAGTACATGAATCAATTAGGCAAATACTTTTACAGTTGGATGTTGATCCAAGTTCGCTTTGTGAGATATCCATATTTGCTATCCCATAGTTTGACATACAAAAGAGATACAAGAACATAAGAATAAACAAGTTCAATTCTTTTGTGTCACATAATATTTTCAAAATCTGCTGCTAATAGTTGACTAACAAAATTAGATATGTTATCCATTACTTTGCAGTTTGAAAATTTCAGCGTTTTTCATAAGACAATCGATTATTAAACACACACAATCGATTGTTTGAACATAGACAATCGATTGTTAAACACACACAATCGATTATTTGTTATTTTTGAAAAACTTCAGATCACACTGTCTTAAGACAATCGATTGTTATGCATAGACAATCGATTGTTGGCTATTTTTGAAAAATTCCAGACCTCACTGTTTCAAGACAATCGATTGTTATGCATAGACAATCGATTGTGGATGATTTTTGAAAAATTCCAAACCTCACTGTTTCAAGACAAGCGATTGTTATACATAGACAATCGATTGTTGGCTATTTTTGAAAAATTTCAGAACACACTGTTTCAAGACAATCGATTGTTAGCCAAAGACAATCGATTGTTGATCAATTGTTTTTCAACTTTAATGCGAAAATAGTTGATAATCGACTAGTTTTTCAGGCTAGTCGATTACCCTCACTGGAAAATAAAAGTTTTATTGATATTTGAGCATATTGAAGATATTCTAAAGAACTACTGCTAACATTGCATCATGAACTAACTAATACGAGCTAATACTAATGACTATTAGTTTATTCACTAACTAATACAAATAAGTAGAACAAAATCAAATAACTCCATCTTCTTTCATCACGGATCCATCGCCGATTAGGTGGTCTATTTTCCCTTCGGGTTGCTCAAAGAAGTCTGCCACATCCAGGTGGGTGATGTCTTCATCGTAGTCATAGACGAAATTTGTTTCAGGGCCTTTTCTCTTTCGAGATGCTTGATAAAGGTCAACCAAGTGTCTTGGTATACGGCAAGTCTTTGACCAGTGCCCTTTCCCACCGCAACGATAACATATAGTTTCTGAACCATTTGCCTTAGGATCTTCATGACCCCGTTTCTGCTTTCGGTGGTTATCTCTCCTTGGGGGTTGACGGACTTCATTGGAATTTCTTCCTTGTCTACGTCCCTGGCTATGACCCCGTTTACGACCATGACCATGGTCCTTTTCATGTTTGGCATAATGAGAGTGCACCTTATCTGCTTCAGGCAGTGGTGTAGACCCAGTGGGTCGATTTTCGTGATTTCTCATGAGCAGGTCATTATTTCGCTCAGCCACTAGTAGGAGAGAAATCAGTTCAGAGTACTTTGTAAAGCCTTTCTCTCTGTACTGTTGTTGCAGTACTATATTGGTGGCATGAAACGTTGTAAACGTTTTCTCAAGCATATCATAATCGGAGATATTATCCCCGCATAGCTTCAATTTAGAAGTAATTCTGAACATAGCAGAATTATATTCAGAAACGGACTTAAAGTCCTGGAGCCTCAGATGAGCCCAATCATATCGTGCTTGTGGCAGAGTGACCAACTTCAGGTTGTCATATCTCTCCTTTAAGCCGTTCCACAAGACGAGTGGATCCTTGACGGTGAGATATTCAATCTTCAAACCTTCATCAAGGTGGTGGCGCAAGAAAATCAAGGCCTTCGCACATTCTTGGGTGGATGCTTTTTCTCTATCTTTGATGGTGTCTCCGAGACCCATAGCATCTAAGTGGATTTCAGCATCCAACACCCATGTCATATAGTTCTTGCCCGAAATTTCAAGGGCAACGAACTTTCTTTTCGTAATGTCAGACATAATCGAAAATTAAATTAGGAAGACGGAAATACCTTAGATTTCTCGAGAATGGTTCTTGAGACGGTAGAGTCTCGTGCTGATAACGTGTTATGAAATAATATAAAAGACAAGAACAATAATGCAAGAACAAGAGCAAATAGAGAGAAGAGTAGAGAGAGTTCTTCTTATTGATACTTAGAGAATGTTAGGAGTGATTTACAATGGTAGAGAGCACCTCTATTTATAGGGAGGAGGATGATTTATCTACCAAGAATAGAACTCTAGAATCTCTCTAATTAAAGACATTCACCTTAAATAGAAGTGTATTTATAACACTGAGCACTTATTTAGCTATGTTTCAAATAATAAACCCACTATTGAAAACTTTAAGAAAAATAAGTCCACTAAACCAGGGGCATTCAAAATGGGCTAAGGGGTCATATTACCCATTGTATTACATCTTTCGCTAGTCACTTTCAAGAAGGAAAGAAATAAATTCTGTTCGCCCAAGTCTGCAACTGCTTGGGTAATGTTAAGAGTTTGATTTCACGAGAATTTTATAATCAAAGATGGCAGATTGATTTCTCATTCGGAGGTACACATGTAATCTTCTCTTAAATTATTTATCTACTATTAATTGATATATGGGTAGGATTTTGAGACAGGGTTTAAAAAAAAAAAATTTTAATGCTTGGATTTTATACAATAATATTATTACAATATAGTAAGAGCCTTGGATGTATTTACTATGAATTTATTATTAGAATCATGATTATCCATTGTTGAGCAGTGGTGAGGTTTGGAAGAAAAGAAATAGAAAATATTTTTATAGCTTGTTTTAATGAGTTTTGAGATTAAACTTTACAAATTGGCTTATTGAGTTATTACGGACTAATTAGTGTTTTAGAACCTAAGTGGGATTTAACTTGAACAAGAGTTACTGTGCATAGAGTTGTATTCGTTGGACATGTATTAACTTAAGCTGAACCCAATTGTCGTGTAGTTTGAGAAATTGATGTCTCAGGATTGCTTGAAATATATGTGGAGGCAAAGTTGAGCTTGTAATTTTAAGGTGAGTTGAGGCTCACTCTCAAAACAACAACAACAACTATCCTGTATAGTCCCACAAAATGGGGTATGGGGAGGGTAATATGTAGACGAGCCTTACCCCCACCCGAAAGGGCAGAGAGGCTGTTTCCAATCGACCCTCGGCTCAGTGAAGGTAACTCCAGCAGAAATAGCGTAAATAATTATATAAACATAAGAAACATAAATAAAATAGCATGCAATAATATCATACAGTAACTACCATAAATAACTACCATAAGGGAGACACAAGTCAAAACACAAATCATCTATGGATAGCCCTGCCAAGCCTCACCCAACCCCGAGTGAGGAGTACAAAAAACTCTAGGAGCCCCTATCCTACAACCCTGATACTAGACCTCCAGACTTTCCTATCAAGGGTCATGTCCTCGGAAACCCGCATTCTAGCCATGTCATTCCTAATCACCTCTTCCCAATAGTTCTTAGGCCTCCCTCTGCCTCGCCGAACGCCGACAATTGCCAGCCGCTCACAACTCCTCACCGGGGCATCAGGCTTCTCCTCCGCACATGCCCGAACCACCTCAGCCTCGCTTCTCGCATCTTCTCATCCACCGGGGACACCCCCACCTTCTCTCGAATAACTTCATTCTTAATCATATCTAACCTGGTGAGCCCGCACATCCACCTGAGCATCCTCATCTCCGCAACCTTCATTCTCTGAACATTGGAGTTCTTCACGGGCCAGCACTCCGCCCCATACAACATTGCAGGTCTAACCACAGCTCTATAAAATTTCCCCTTGAGTTTATGTGGGACTTTTTTGTTACACAGGACTCCTTATGCAAGCCTCCACTTTGACCACCCCGCTCCTATCCGATGAGTGACGTCCCCGTCAATCTCTCCGTCTCCCTGAATCACCGACCCAAGATATTTGATATTGTCCCTCTTGGCGATGACCTGAGATTTGAGGCTCACTCTCCTAATAGGGAATTCCATCAAAACCCCGTACTCCATGTATTCGATAAATTTAATCCATATCTTCTTGTACTCCATTACTCTGTTTACTTCATCCATACTCAGTACCACTTTATGTGTGACAGAAACTTGGATTACCACATGTTACATGCCTTTGTTTGTGATATTTATGTTCAGTTCAGTATTCAATTTCAACATTTATTCATGTATTAATATGATCACGTTCAGAAGGGAGAGCTACCCGACCTCCCCTTGCGTGAGTGCCATCAGGATCAGGGTTAACCACCACACGCTCGCAGGGGCTATTGTTGTTGGGGAGATAGACCGACACTTCCCCGTGCGTGTTGCTAGATCTCACGTACGTAGGGCCATTAAGTGTAATTAAATTCTATTTTAGTTTAACTATTACTTTAAAGTTTCAGCTTCAGTTATTTGTTTATATGTTCAGGTTACAGTTTTAGTCTTCAGCCTATTACTAGTTTCTTTGACCTTAAACTGCTTACACTTATGTGAATATCTTTTCTTCTTGTTATGTTTATCCTAGAAGGCTTCTCTCCGCCTTCTCAAGAGGTAGACTATGAGACTCGCTGGGTATCTCATCGTGATACTTAGCCCGTGAGGGCCTGACTTTCGTTTTTCATGGATGCAGATATTGTTGATCACGTTCCCGACATTACAAGATAGGACTAGCTACCAACCCAACATTTCTCACTTCTCTCCTCGTTGGGAACTCAAGTTTAATGTTTATTTGCATTGTTCTAGCGTCTGGGATATGCCTCGAAACCGTACATGTTCAGTATTCTAAGAGGCTCATGACTTGGTCTAGTGGGTATTGTACATTTTTAGTCCCATTTCAATAGTTTGTTAAGATTCATGACATTACTATCAGTTTGAATTTAGCTTTCGGTTAATAAACATGCCATTGTTTCGGGATTTATTCAGTCATCATGATCCTAAGTGCAATTTAGTTAAGGGTTCACTCGACGCGTTGCTTATATCGGGTGCCAATCACATCCTACCCTAGCTTTAGGAGCGTGATAAACTGGTATCAGAGCACTAGGTTAAGAAATCCTAGGGAGTCCTGAGTCATTTCTAGTAGAGTCCCATTTATTGGTATGTTGTGCATCATACTTATATCTGGGAGGCTGCAGGACATGTTAGGAAAATTTCTTTTCTTTGATTCTTACATAGTGCGTTAGAGCTCAACGTTTCAAAATTCTAACAGTTAGGTCGTCTCTCATTTCAGAACAAAATGGTTAGAACTATATCAACTTCATCATCTAGTGCTAACAATGTTGAGATACCAGTGGGTAATCATCAAGAAACACCACCAGAGGTGCAGACTACACCAATGGCACCAGCTGCAGTTAGAGGACGTGGCAGAGGTAGAGGCCGAGGTCAGAATTCTAGGGGTAGAGGGGGAAATGCTAGAGGTAAACAGGCTCGTGGTAGGGCCACTAGACAGGAACATGATCCACCTCAACAGGTTGATAATGATCAGGTGGAAGTCACACCTCTTCTTAACCCACTTAGGGCGAATCAACCACATTAGCAAAAGATCGAATTAACAGAATTTTGGACTTTTTTGAGTCCCAAGCCCCTCCGGCGGGTGGTCGGGCTGCACATGGTCATGCTCCCCTCTCATAACCCTCATGATTCAGATTAAGAAATTATAAAATATGATTTTCAAGCCCCATCCGGGGTACCACCACCAGCTGTCCCGACAAATATTACCCATCCAGTGCAGTTACCAACAAGAAGAATCGATCCACATGCATTTCTGAGATTAAAACCTCCTACTTACAATGGTACAGACAAGCTGAATGAGCCAATGTTATTTTTGGAAGAGTTAGAGGAAATGTTTATTTCTTTGGGCTGTGTTGAAACACAAGCCACATAGGTAATTGGGTTTCGATTGAATGGTACATCAGAGAAATGGTGGAGAGGTTATAAGAAGGCCAGAGATTCTGCATTACCGTCACTTACTTGGCCACAATTTAAAGAAGTTTTCAAGTCCAAGTTTTTTCCTGGCAGTCGGATGGATGAGCTTCGATGCCAGTTCAAACATCTTAAACTGCTACGAGATGGAATTCACAAACTTGGGGGAATATGCACCTAATTTGACACCGATAGAGAGAGAAAATACAGAAGGTTCATCGAAGGTTTGAATCCACATGTGGCAAAAAATATGACCTCCCATTAGGATGACAAGATTTACCTTCAGATAGTGAATATTGCTACACGCAAGGAGGCTTTTGATAAAATTGCGAGAGCAGCTAGAGAGAATAGCAAGAAGGCTAGGACCGCAGATAGTTATAGTGCACTTTCAGCTGGGGGAAAGAACATGAATCATTCAGCTCAGAGTCAATCAATAGCTCACTTGTCTCTATATCCAGCTCAATTTTGGCAGGGCCAAGAGAGTAAGGGTCAGCTTCATCTGGGGCACAATTCAACTAGTCAAGGTCATACCCGGTTCTCGTATCCTATCTGTCCTACGTGTAACAAAAGACATATCGGGCAACGCCTTTTAGGTTAGAGAGGATGTTATCACTGCCATGATCCAGGTCACCTTATGAAAGATTGTCGGCAACTTGGGAAAGCTCCGGGGAAGGCTCCAGCTACTCAGGCAATTCTTTAGTTTCACCCCCTTCAGTTCGGGCACCTAATGATCAGACTGGGTGTGGTGCAAATAGAGATGGAGCTTATGGAGTAGGCGGACCAGCCAGACTTTATGTAGTTCTAGACATACCGAATGCTGAGGCATCTAACAAAGTTATTACATATATTCTCTCAGTTTGTGGTCGCCTTGCTTATGTGTTAGTTGATCCTGGGTCAAATTTCTCTTTTGTGTCTCTTATTTCTATGTCGAGTTTCGAAAAACACCAGAATAGTTAAAGTATCCGTCTGAGGTTTCCACACCTATTGGGGAATCTGTTAAAGTTGAAAGTATATTCAGAAGTTGTGTGAACACCGCTCAGGACTGAGAAACTTTAGCTGATTTGAACGTATTAGATATGGTTGACTTTGACATCATAGCTGGCATGGACTGGTTATCCTTTTGTCATGCTACGGTTGATTGTTATGCAAAGACAGTCAAATTCTCCTTCTTTGAGGAAGATCCAGTTTTAACTAGAGGTGAAATGTGTACACCTATGGGTAAGTTTATTTCTTACTTTAAGGCTAAAAAGCTAGTGAGCAGTGGGTGTTTGGCGTACCTAGCACATATACAGGATATGAAAGCTAACTCCCCATTGATTAAGTTAGTACCGATTGTGAAAGAGTTTCCACAAGTGTTCCTCGATGATCTTCCTGGGATACCACCAGATAGGGAAATTAAGTTTAGCATAGACACACTACTAGGAACTCCGCCAATCTCGATTCCTCCTTACAGAATGGCTCCAACGGAGCTAAACAAACTCAAGAACCAGTTACAGGACCTTTTAGATAAGCGTTTTATTCGACCAAGTATTTTACCCAGGGGTTCTCCAGTGTTGTTCGTGAAGAAAAAAGATGGTTCCTTACGGATGTGCATATAAGGTTACTATCAAATACAAATATCTACTGCCTAGGATAGATGACTTATTTGATCAATTACAAGGTTCTAGGTATTTTTCAAAAATAGATCTAAGATCGGGATACCATTAATTAAAAATTAGAGAAGTAGACATCCCGAAGACAGCTTTTAGGACTCGATATGGTCACTATGAATTTTTAGTGATGTCTTTGGGTTGACCAATACACCAGCTGCTTTTATGGACTTAATGAACATAATTTCAAGCCTTTCTTAGATACCTTTGTCATAGTATTTATGGAAGATATTCTAGTGTCCCGCAGCCAGAAAGAGCATGAGAATTATTTGAGAATGGTTCTTCAGATACTTAAGGAGCATCAGCCTTATGCCAAATTCTCTAAATGTGAATTTTGGCTCGATACAATTATATTTTTGGGGCACATAATTTCGAGAGAAGGCATTAGTTTAGAATATAAGGAAGAAGTCACAAGTAAGCACCTAGAAGAAAAAAGTCGAATACTTATTCAGCTATGTTTTACATAATAAGCTCACTCTTGAAAACTTTAAGAAAATAAGTCCACCAAAATAGGGGATTTCAAAATGGGCTAAAGGGTCATATTACCCATTGTATGCATCTTTCGCTAGCCACTTTCAAGAAGGAAAGAAATAAATTTTCTGTTTTCTCAAGTTCGCTGCAAGTCCGCAACTGCTTGGGTAATCTTAAGAGTTTGATTTCACGAGAATTTTATAATCAAAGATGGCAGATTGATTTCTCATTCGGAGGTACACATGTACTCTTCTCTTAAATTATTTATCTACTATTAGTTGATATATGGGTAGGTTTTTGAGACAGGGTTTAAAAAAAAATATTTTTAATGCTTGGATTTTATATAATAATATTATTACAATATAGCAAGAGCCTTGGATGTATTTACTATGAATTTATTATTAGAATCATGATTACCCATTGTTGGGCAGTGGTGAGGTTTGGAAGAAAAGAAATAGATTTTTTTTATAGTTATAGCTTGTTTTAATGAGTTTTGGGATTAAACGTTGCAAATCAGCTTATTGAGTTATTATGGACTAATTAGTGTTTTAGAACCTAACTGGGATTTTCCTTGAACAAGAGTACTGTGCATAGAGTTGTATTCGTTGGACATGTATTAATTTAAGCTGAACCCAATTGTCATGTAGTTTGAGAAATTAATGTCTCGGGATTGCTTGAAAGGTACATGGAGGCAAAGTTCAGCTTGTAATTTAAAGGTGAATTGAGGTTCACTCTCCTAGTAGGGAACTCCATCAAAACCCCCGTACTACATATATTCGATCTAATTCATATCTTCTTGAACTCCATTACTCAATTTACTTCATCCTTATTGAGTATAACTTTATGGGTGACATAATTACCTGCTTACTTGGATTACCACATGTTACATGCTTTTATTTGTGATATTTATGTTCAGTTCATATTCAGTTTCAATATTTATTCATACATTAATGTGATCACGTTAAGAAGGAAGAGCTAGCCGACCTCCCCTTGCGTGAGTGCCATCAGGACCAGGGTTAGCCACCACACGCTCGTAGGGGCTATTGTTGTTGGGGAGATAGACCGACACTTCCCCGTGCGTGTTGCTAGATCTCACGTACGTAGGGCCATTAAGTGTAATTAAATTCTATTTTAGTTTAACTATTACTTTAAAGTTTCAGTTTCAGTTATTTGTTTATATGTTCAGGCTACAGTTTTAGCCCTCAACCTATTACTAGTTTCTTTGACCTTAAGCTGCTTACACGCTTTATGTAGATACCTTTTTTTCTTGTTATGTTTATACCAGAAGGTTTCTCTCCGTCTTCTCAGCGGGTAGACTATGAGACTTACTGGGTATCTCATCGTGATACTTAGCCCGTGAAGGCCTGCTTTTATTTTTCATGAATGCAGATATTGTTGATCACGTTCCCGACATTACTGGATAGGACTACTGTGAACCCAACATTCAGCATTTTCCACTTCTCTCCTCGATGGAACTCAAGTTTAATGTTTATTTTCACTGTTTTAGTGTCTGGGGTATGTTCCGAAGCAGTACATGTTTAGTATTCTTAGAGGCTCATGACTTGGTCTAGTGGGTATTATACATTTTTTGTCCCATTTCAGTAATGAAAATCTACGAAAAAAAGGTCTCCAGCCATTTAAAATGGTAAGCGAATCAGTTAACACGATAGACTCCTAATATAACTCAACAAACTCAATTATAACATAAAAAATTTGTATTTCTAGTTATAGAAAAGATTTTTAGCGGAAAAATACCAAAAAACAGAGCAATCTTCAAAGATTAAATCCATTCTTTCTTTTTTTAGTGGTATCTTTACAAATATATTTATATAATGAAATTATATAATTACATTGAATACAGTTAATATATATAATATATTGAATATATGAAGAATATCAGGTCATCTATAGTGCAAACCATATGAATACATACTGCAGATACATTTGAATACATATATACATCTGAATACATAAATTATATTAATTAAAAAAAATATATGAATACATTCTACAATACATTGAATACATACTGCTGAATATATATTGTTGGACAAAATGGTAAACAAAGTGAAGCTTTGAAATTATATAATTACATTAAATACAGTGAGCATATTGAAAAATAAAAAAAACTAAAGACAGTGAATACAATTAAATATATGGAATACAACAAGATATATTGAATACAATGAAAATAAAGTATCTTTTCCCTTAACCCATGAATCATCATCCATAAGTTTTCTTCTCTTTTCCGCATCATGGAGTGTTGATTCTTTCAAAGATTTCTCAAATTGGACTTGTTTCGATGTCGGGTAACCCTCTTGTGAGTTGTCGGCTGTTGGAGATGAAAGTTCATATTTTTTTTTGGTAAAATCATAACAATGGTGATTATTTCTAAGAAATTAGTAAAGAGAAACGAAAGAAGCCATGTACCAGTAAAAATTTAACAACTTTAACACTTACCAAAAACTTTGGAGCAAACAAAAAATGAAAATTTCGTGGTACAACAGAAATGAATCAGTGGAGAATAGTTTTGCATTCAGGGACAAGGGACTGGCGTTAAGGGAGAGAGATGGTGGAGAGAAATCGTGGTTTCTAAAGTTGTTTACTACACGTCGATCTTGTGAGAGAAAGAATAGAGTAGGAGAGAGAAAAATATTATCCAGCGTATTTAATGACTAAACGGAAGGAAGTGACCATAAATACATATTTTTCTATAAAATCTAAAAGGTAGCTATAGAAAATAATATTTTAGAAGTATATTTATTTATAAAAATAAGGTATAAAGCTTTGCTATAGGAGGTAAAATTTTCTTAATTGAAGTGTATGACAAAAACCATATGCAAAAAGGCTTTGGATCTATTTACTTTGAAAGTTACGAAAGTTTACTGTAGGAAAAATACCTTTAAAACATACTTAAATTTGGCTCAAATTATTAGTTTTTTCCCTGGACTATGTCCGATCCTAATTAACCCTTAATCTTGATTACATGAATTTAAACTACCCCTCTTCTAATATGCCACATGGCATAACAAGTGATATTAAATGGACTGTGGCGTGTAAGAGAGATCTCAAATGGAAAATAGACCCCCAATAACATCCCCAACGGATATAATCCAACTTCTTCCTATTTATAACATCCTTCGTTGGGTGCTCAGGTTGAGTTAAGCATAACTTTCCACCTTCAGACGGACGGGCAGTGCGAGCGCTCTATTCAGATATTAGAGAACATGTTGCGTGCTTATGTCATTGATTTTATGGGTTTATGGGACTAGTTTCTACCGCTCGCGGAGTTTGCATATGACAACAATTATCACATGAGTATTCAGATGGCTCCATATGAAGCTTTATATGGGAGGTGGTATAGATTTCCAGTAGGTTGGTTTGAGCCGGGCGAGGCTAGGCTTTTGGGTACAGACTTGGTACATGATGCTTTGGACAAGGTGAAAGTGATTTAGGAGCGGCTTCGTACAACTCAGTAGAGACAAAAGAGTTATGCTGACAGGAATGTCCGTGATGTGTCTTACATGGTTGGGGAGAAGGTTCTACTGAAGATTTCACTCATGAAGGGTGTTACGAGATTTAGGAAGAATAGAAAATTGAGGCCTCGGTTCATTGGACCTTTTGAGATGCTTCAGAGGATTGGGGAGGTGCCGTATGAGCTTGCTTTGCCACCTAGCTTGTCGGAGGTGCATATGGTATTTCATGTTTCTATGCTCCGAAAGCATATTGGCGATCCGTCTCATGTTTTGGATTTCAACATGGTTCAGTTAGATGATGATTTGACTTATGATGTGGAGCCAGTGGCTATTTTGGAGTGATAAGTCCTAAAGTTGAGATTAAAGGATATAAGTTAGTGAACGTACAATGGAGAGGTCGGCCTGTAGAGGAGGCTACTTGGGAGATCAAGTGGGAGATGTAGAGCAGATATCCACACCTATTTGAGGCTTCAGGTACGTTTCTAGACTTGTTCAACAACGAATGTTTGTTTAAGATGGGGAGGATGTAACGACCCTGCCAATCGTTTCATGAGTTATAGCCCCATTTTTGCCCATTTCTACTTCTCTATGTGGTGATCAGCTGTATTGTGTGGTATCTGGTTGGCTGGTTTGGGTTCGAAATGGTTTTGGGGAGGAAGGAGACACTTAGTCTCCTATTTTGAAGTTAAGTTGAAAAAGTCAACCGGATGTTAAGTTATGAGTAGATGATCTCGTATATGAATTCTGATGGTTTGATTAGATCCGTTAGGTGATTTTTGACTTAGGAGCGTGTTTGAAATATAATTTGGAGGTTCGCGATAGATTTAGGCTAGAATTGGCGAAATTGAAAATTTGGCATTTCTCGGTCGGCAATGAAAATTTTGATATCGGGGTCGGAATGGAATTATGGAAATTGGAGTAGGTCCGTAGTGTCATTTGTGACGTGTGTGCAATATTTCAGGTCATTCGGATGAGGTTTGGTAGGTTTCGGCATCGTTTGTGGAATTCAAAAGTTAAAAGTTCTTAGGCTTGAATTCGAGGGCGATTTGATATTTTGATGCTATTTGGAGTGTTCCGAAGGTTTCAATAAGTTTGAATGGTGATATGTGACTAGTTGATGCTTTTGGTTGATGCCTCGAGGGCCTCGAGTTGATTTCAGATAGTTGACAGATCAAGGAATAGGAATTGAGGAATGCTGAAGATTTCCTTCAGCTGTCATAACCGCACCCGCGGAGTGGGGATCGCAGGTGCGAGACTCAAAGAAGTGAGATTGGACCGCAGATGTAGAGAATTGGGAAGTTGAGGCAAGCCGTAGGTGCGCACAAGGAGCGCAGATGGGGGTGTTTGATCGCAGAAGCGAGTGATCGATTCCAACCCTACACCACTATATAATGGCGAGGAGTAGTCGATGTAGCTTTTACCCGAAGGGTCGTGTCACGACCCAAACCGATGGGTCTTGATGGGTACCCGGTACCTTAATTAACCGACTACCAACATAACATATCTTTCATATCATTCTATCATAGGTAAATGAACCGGAGTAAAATATGAGGGAATACAAACTTATACATATAAAGTACGGGCCTATAAGACCAAAATAGCCACTCGTATACTGAACATCAGCCGACAAAGCCATACAATCTTTTACGTACATGACATCTATCTACAAATCTCTAAGAATACATAATTTTCATGAAGTTCGGAACAGAGTCCTACCATACCAAAAAATACACGTCTAAATCATACTAACTAATCAAGCAACTCCGAAGTAAATAGAGCGCACCAATATCTTCCGCTGAGCTGGTAGCCTACTTGGAGGGATCTTGACCTATCTATAGGAACCTGCGGGCATGAAACGCAGTGTCCCCAGGCAAAATGGACATCAGTACGAATAATGTACCGAGTACGTAAGGCATATAAATAACTATATACAGACATGGAGGACATATAAAGTAAATAACTCCACCTGTAAGGCTGGTAACTTTGTAAATCATGAAATAATTATAGTGTCATGCATACGTGTATGAATTCCATTCATGTATAGGTATATATTTCATAACATCATCAGCCTCTGAGGTCATCCCATCATATCATCTCGACCAATGTAGGCAAAACATCAACGTATACCAGCTGATCAGGTGGTGGTGCGTGTATAATGCCATAACCTTTCCCATATCCCATATACATACACACACACAGACACATACACACACACACACACACACACATATATATATATATATACACACACACACACACATACATTCATACATATGCGTATATCACGCCATATAGTCATAGGTCAATGTATATGAATGCTATGCATGAAAAGTACATTAATAAAGTCTTTCGGAATGTCATAAGACCATTTTTCCTTTGACTAATATCATAAGTACTCTCTTCGACTTTCGTATTTTTCTGAGACCCATGAACAGATGATAAAATATTATGACACATGGAAATTCAAGAATATAGATATCTCTAATACTTCTATGGATAGAGTCATTTATGAAATTTGTGCATTTTCTCATTTCGTTTGTGTCATATAAATCATGCCAAAAAAAAGGGATAGCCTTAACATACTTAAGTCGATTCTCTTGATAATACTTTAATACATGTTAATTGCGACAAAACATCGGAACAAGTCATATGAAAAGCTCGAAGCAATCATGTTGTTATGCAAAGAAATTTTGACGGAAAACATTTCCTTAAGAACTTAGCAACAATGTTTCTTTTTTTGGAAAATGAATTAACGATCTGTTGCTTGGATTAGAAAGTCAATATTGACTTGTTATTTGGAAAATGCATTAACATGATATCCTCCTTGGATCAGAATGTCCTTTGTATTGTAACGTCTTTGGATGTAACTTTTTAAGAGATTAGATAAAGTCCACATTTCAAGGATTTGGTGTCACACATAAATCCTTTAGGTGTGCCACCTCCCAATCTTCTTTATGAGTCATTAAAGAGTGATGGGAGGGCTGCCACGTCATGCTATTTTATATTTATTCAATATATTTTTAATTAATTAAGTAATGGCTTGTTATTCAGTAATTAACAATATATTTTAGTTTCTATATGGCATAACTAAGATCGTTGTGGCCAATTGTACATATTATCGTTACTGTTAACTCAAAAGGCTAATATTCCTCTGCCTAAGTTGTAACTTCTGTTATCTTCATTAACTGGGCGTCTGTACCCTTCTTCATGTTGCTCCTTTTTTCTTGTTGAACTTGTATTTATCTTATAAATCTCTCCTTTTCTTTTCCCATAAAAACTGATAAGTATTCTTGCCTTAAGGCTCCTTATCAAGAGGCTTATACGTCTTAGTACACATATGATCTACTAAAGACCTTACATTTACTTATCATAAGTATCATGAAAAATCGAGTTCCTCAGACTCGAATCTTCCATATCCACGTTCAATCTCTTACCACCAATCTTTTTGGATGTAAGCATCGCCGTATTATGAATAAGATAGAAGTTAGGAATTTGAATTCTTACTAATGATCTACACCACACGATCTACAGTAAGAAGAAAGAGTGACAGTCCTAATTTCCCTATAGCCTCCTACTTATAAGCGTGGTGCACGACAAACCCATAAACAAGACTCTACTAGACACCGCTTGTAGAGTCCCTATGATAGAACTGCTCTGATACCACTTTTGTCATGACCCAAACTGATGGGCCGCGATGGACACCCAATACCTTATTCAACCGAGTACAAATGTAACGTATCTTTCATATTATTCTATCATAGGTAAATGAAACAGGAGTAAAGTATGAGATAAAAATTTATACATATGAAGTGCGAGCCTATAAGACCAAAATAGCCACTCGTGCACTGAACATAAACCGATAAGGCCATATAATTTTTTACGTACATAACATTTATCTACAAGCCTCAAAGAATACATAATTTTCATAAAGGTTGGAACAGAATCCCACATACCAAACAATACATGTCTAAATCGTACAAGCCAATGAAGCAACTTCCAAGCAAATGAAACGCACCAATATCTTCTGCTGGGCTGGTAGCCTACTTGAAGGGCTCTCGACCTGTCGATCGGAACCTGCAGGCATGAAATACAGTGTCCCCGAGCAAAAGGGACGTCAGTACAAATAATGTACTGAGTATGTAAGGTACATAAATAACTACATACAGACATGGAGGACATATAGAGTAAATGACTCCACCTGTAAGTCTGGATAACTTTGTAAATCATGAAATAACTATAGTGTCATGCATACACATATGAATGTTATGTCGTGCATAGGTACATGTTTCATAAAATCATCTTATGAGGGCATCCCATCATATCATCTCGAGTTTGGAGGATCATTCATTATTCACTCTCTTGCTATTACCCGCGGCCACTATGGGCAAAATCATCAACGTATACCAGCTGATCAGGTGGTGGTGCATATATAATTCATAACCTTTCCCATATCTCATATATGTATACGTACGTATATACATACATACATATATACACACATACATACACGTATATAATGCCATCTGGTCATGGGTCAATGTACATGAATCCAATGCATGAAAAGTACGTTAATAAAATCTTTCGGAATGTCATAAGACCATTTTTTCTTTGAGTAATATCATAAAATAATCTCTTCAACTTTCATATTTTTCTCAGACCCATGACAAATGATAAAATATTATGGTACCTGAAAATTCAAGGATATAGATATCTCTAATACTTCTATGAATAGAGTCATTTATGGTATTTTTGCATTTGCTCATTTCGTTTGTGTCGTATAGATCATGTCAAAAGAAAAAAGGGATAACTTTAACATACCTAAGTTAATTTTCTTGATAATCCTCTAATACACATTAATTGCAAGAAAATATATAACAAGTCATATGAAAGACTTGAAGCAGTCATGTTGCTATGCAAAGAAAATTTTGGCCGAAAACATTTCCTTAAGAACTTGGAAAATATGTTACCTTTTTTTTTGGAAAATGAATTAAAGATATGTTCCTTGGATTAGAAAGTAAATATTGAGTTGTTATTTGGAAAATACATTAACATGATATCTTCCTTGGATCAGAATGCCCTTTGTATTGTAACGTCCTTGGATACAACTTTTTAAGAGATTAGATGAAGTCCACATTTCAAAGATTTGGTATCACATATAAATCCTTTAGTTGTGCACCTCCCAATCTTCTTTATGAGTCACTAAAGAGTGATAGCGTGCTGCCACGTCATGCTATTTAATATTTATCCAATATATCCACAATTAATTAGGTAATATTCCGTTATCCGATAATTAATCAATTATCCGTATAATTAAGAATTATCTCAACTTACTTAAAATACCAATTGCTTTTAACATGCCTTGTACACCTTACTATCATGGTCATATAGTACCTTGTATGACACTAGTCCATAAATATCAGGTATTAATGCTCAGCCTGTATTTTTTCCCGATATGCCAAATTTGGATCAAAAATTCATTTTCTTTGACTTTTTTCGCCTTTCACCATCACGAATTTACTCATCATTTATTTAAAATAGCAAAATCCTAATAATATCCAAATAATCTTTTTCCTTGAACTAATGCCAATTACCTTGAGACAAATTCAACATACAATACTACATGGTGTAACATCGTCGCAATTTAATATTATAAAGCATAGCATCATCGTAATATAATACCGCGGGGTGTAATATCGACGTAATATTATGGGGCGTAGCAGGCCGGGATCTATTTCCATAAGGAGTTAATATTGGGTTGATATTGGGTTTCAATCCAATATAGCTATGTGTGTTACTTTTAGTTGCACTTTTAAACATGTTTGGATTTGATTCTATTTTAATTTTTGCTAAGGATTATTTAAAAGAAGCTAAGTACAATAATTTTTATAAGGGTTTTCTCAAGTGATAAAAAGGCACTAGGGAAGTGACTTACACCTAGGTGAGTATCTAATGGGATCTAAATTTTAGGACAAGCTTATTATAATTGATGTCATGATATAACCATTACACATAATTATTCACTTTATACCTCTCGGTAATTTGAGTGACATTGCCCTAATTGTCTCTCTTAAGCCCAATTGGGTGTTCAAACAATACAAGTAAATTTGGCTCAAGTCGGGTATTACTATCTCTAGGTTTAACCCTTTAATTAGGGCTATCAAATCTCTTGAATGCACCCAAATTCCTTGTTGGCCTGCATTTCGTAGACTTACTCCCTCTTTCTCAAGAAGAGTCTAAGTCATAAAGGCATGAAATCAGTGTTTGCAACTACTAATTCTACAATTAAAGCATGAAACAAGCTAAATATCACTAACCCATACAAATTAAGCCCTAAAATAGAAGACCTATTAAATACCCCAGCTAATAGATTTAGCTACTCATAATCAAGGTAAAAATCAAAGATGGAGATGAAATATAAGCCATAAAAGTTAATTACAAGAAACAAATCTAAGGTTAATGGCATAAGTTGGTCGAAAATTACTCTAAGTAGTAAAATACGACTGTTCAGGAGCTCCTCAGTACAAAAGATGACCTATAAATCTGAAAAAGATCTATTTATATACAACTAAATTTACTGGACAAAAATACCCTTACAGAGGTTCCACTGTCAGCGTAATACTGAGCGCCTCAGTGATTGACCTTCTGCGACCTCTCAAAAGAAAGTGCGGACCGAGTTTCTTCTCTTCGGAGCTTGGTCTGGACTTGGTTCTGTTATGAGCGAAAAAGCAACCGCCTTAGCGTTGTCTTCAACTGCGGCCACGAAATATGTTCGCGGACCACGCTCTTCATTTGAGCTCTAATATCCAGTCCTATGATTCTCAATTTTGCCCTCAACGGAATTTGGACCGCGATCGCATCAAGTAATTCCGCTGCCATGCTATTTCACAGCAGTCACTGGTTTCTGTTGTGCCAATATTTCCTTATATGAACCTCAATTCCGCTAAGGGCGTAATTATGGCCGACCGAGTGGTGGACCTTCCACTCGCTCTTTTTCTCCGGGGTCAGTGATTTTGTCTCAGCTTTGAACTTGTGCAATTTTAACTCCTTCATGAGTTGGTTATGGCTTTCTTGTCTCATTTAGACTAAACCCTGCATAGAAGCACAATATCTCAGTTTTCGGGAATACTTTTACACATCTTTTATCCAAAACCTAAGCAAAAGAAAACATAAGATAAGCTAGAATCCGTAGTTATCAACTCCCCAAAACTTAAGATTTTGGTTGTCCTTAAGCAAACAAAGTAATTTCCACCTCCACTAAGTAAAAAAGAAGAATTTCAATTGTTCTAAGGTGACTTCAGCAAGCATCAATTTGGACTAACAATTACCTTTAACACAAATGTATTATCAATAACACACAACCTTTTTAGCACCGTGGCTCTAGTGTGACACAAAAGCATCAAGAGTTGACTTAACTCATCAAGGAAACTCGCTCTATTACGTAGGTCACTGTGGAACCCAAATTCTTTCTCCTCTACTCTCCATAAGTAAATCTCACTTTAGATTATAGTATTCAAAACAAGGATTGTGGAAAAATACACTCATCGCTCTCAAAGGAAGGTCACAAGTTCGGCTCTAAGTACCATAAGCTTTCCCCTTATGTGAATCACCACTAATGTAAGCTCACTCAACTCGAAAATCATATAGGTTTTTTGCGTAAATGTAATTAACGAGTTTTGTTCAAGGTAGGATATATCGGTCTATGCAGGTTTCATCTTTCCTTAATCACTTTATTTTCTCATTTTGGCTCTCACTTTCTTGACTCTTTGAATCACTTTCTTCTTCCGTAGGGGACTAGAGATACACACTGTCACTCTTTCTTGTTCATGACAATCATTTTTCTCCTTTCTAAAAATTCTAAGCCTTTCATCATTGCTTTTATTGACTCCCTTCATTTCTACATTGTTCATTTTCTTTTTGGATTTTCTTTTCCCTTCCATTTTCTTCATTTTGTACCTTGTATCACTTTTTCATTCCTCGTATCTCCCCCCAAACTTATGCTTTTGCCAATTGTGCTAAGGAAAGATTGGTTGCCAAAAAAGGTCACTTTAGAACAGATAAAGGCTTATATCATGGTTATTGAAAGAACAAGGGCTTCGGCTCGACGAGATTGACTAGGGATATCATATTTGGTGGTCCATGGATGCTTTCAAGTTCAAATTTGGATCAAGGAGAGCCTATAATCATTTCTCAAGTCAAGCTACATTTAGAATTTTGCCTAGACAAACATTCAGGGCAAGTTCAAGACTTATTGGCACGGGACTTGGACTTGCAAATCATAACCTTATCACAGAAGTTGTTGGATTGCTAAAGAGAACAGAGTCCAGGGCCCATAACAACCTTAGCTAAGATTTGAGCAACACAAGTGGTCCCGAAAAACCACTTAATGATTGTTTAGTCAACACTAGAGTCTAAAGGTCACAACTATCACCATCCTTTACACATCAATTTGTTTCTAACCATAAGGTCAAAGATAAATATGTTAGGCCGCAAGTGAAGCTTTTCCTGAGATACTTTTATTCATTAGTACTACTTACTCAAAAACATAAAGAAAACGGACTCAAACCTTTAAGAAGTTTGTCATGCCATCCATCATTGGGAAGAGCCACCGATTCACACAAACTCCACATTTGGAAAGAACCGTGGCATTAAGAAAACCAAAGGCTTATTGATCATGAAAAATTATAAAAGTAAGAAGCTACAAATTGAAAAAGAAGAAGGAAAAATTGCAAAAGAAGTTATAAAGTAAAATACGGAAAGTATATTGAATATGTACAATAGCGGACTGAGACAAATATACATAAGAGAGGAATGGATATATACATGAAATGGTAAAGTTATATACATACCAAAAGTGAAACAAATTAATGAAAGTGAATAAATGGTAAAGTTATATACATACCAAAAATGAAAGAGAAACAAAAAATAAGTATCATAATCACATTCCCGTATCAAATCAATCAAAATAGGACCATCCCCCAAATAAAAACTAGCATCATCCTCAATTCCAAAAGAACAAATAAGATCAAAGAGTGGTTAGAGAGTAAAGAAAACTCCCGATGGATCCTCTATCTACATGGGGCCTACACATCAGTAGGGTCACTAGCCGGGTCCTATGGCTGGGTCCCCGGGTCACCTCCCTCAGGGTCGTACAGCTAAATCTCCAAGTTGTCTATCTGGAAAATCACCCCTCTTCTCATAGGTCCTCTATCAGCCTCCTGCTCTAGTACCTGTGCTGCCTGGGCTACCGGAGTTAGGTCCTCCAATAGTAGCTCTAATGGGATTTCCCCACCTGATCTAATCTTTTCCACCTCCTTCCTCAACAGCATTACCGACTCCTTGGAAGCCCGAGTCTTCTTCATCTTCTTTGTTTTCTTACTTAGGTCCGTGATAGGTTTTCTCTGTGCCTCCAAAGCATCCATAATTAGCCTATGGTTTTCCATAAGTTACTTTAGTGATTCCTCCAAAGAAGCTGGAACTTAAGGCTGAGTTGTAAATGACCGAGCTGCCACTGTACTGGATATGACATACTTAGCTGGCATTTGAGGCTAAGTTGTAACTGATCGAGCTGCCACTGTGCTGGATATGACATACTGAGTTGGCACTTGAGGCTGAGTTGTAACTAATTGAGCTGCCACTGTGCTGGATATGGCATACTGCTTTGATGTAGCTACCTGCATCCAGTTGTTGATTCTGGACAAAGTTTGGTTAACCCTTAGTACAGTGATAGGGTAAGCTGATGAAGAAGGCATTGAAGAAGGCATGGAGGTAGATAGACTGGAGAGTGGATGTGGTATGGAAATATGAGGATCAGAACCAATAACTACCACCCCTGGCTCATTAGATTGGCCAGTGGAAGTTGAGGCTTTACCCTTGGACTTGGGGTTGTTGGACCCTTGAAGATTGTACTAGGATAAGGGTCTCTTGGGTTTCACCTTGGTGTCTAAATCCCTTCCCTCGAATTTCTTCCTCCAGGTACATGGTAAGAAAGTTTGGTGAAAGGGTAGGAGCTCTTATTCTTGTTGACCACTCTGGTGATCACCCTGGATATAATGTTCCTGACATTGATTGGGTACCCCACCATGATGGTTCCCACTAGAATTGCTTAGGAGACCGGCATGTCACTGCCATAAGTAGTGGGGTATAACCGGCTGCACACGAATGTCTCCCAACCCTTCGGCTCAAAGCTCAATGTATTCCTATTGATTAGGACTCCAAGTGTCAGCCAAGCTGGAGTAGTCCCTGGGAGAGAAATCATTGATGCCAGCCACAGGCAGTCCAACTTATCCATAACCACCTTTTACAAATACAAGGACTCATCCTCGTCATTGAATTCAACATAATCGTTAGAGTCTTTCCATCAAATGTGATTTTCTTGTTCCGAACTTTGGTAAAAATGTGCATTTTTTGACGTGGGCGACATTAGCGTAAAACTCATTGACCAAATGTTCATTGGCATCCGGAAGCTTGCTTGTAAAGAATTTCCACCCCACTCTTTCATCGAATTGCCTCTTCACATTGGGGTTGTGGGGGTAGAAGATCCCTTTATATGAAGTGCCTCTCATGTGTGAGTGACCTATAATGCCACCATTCCCGAAATTGATAGTAGGCTTTTTCACTGACAAATCTTTCTTGCCATACCACCGGGTTCCTTGTTCCCTCCAACTTACCTATTTGGGTGTCACCACCCCTTTCGTCATCCGATACCTCAGCATCTATATCAATGGAGTCCTGTGTAGGTGGAGAAGCTATAGGAGAAACTGATGCTAAAGACTCACTACTTGCCTCTGAGCCATCAAACAACTCAAAAGAAGCAAGAGAAGTAGGGGAAGCTAGGGGTGTAGGCTCATCTCTCGGCTGAAATCTCCCGTGGAAGTTTGCTGGAATATGGGGTTGATATTGGACTCCCTTTCGAAACTTCCCGAGAAGGGACATAATCACTCCCCTTAGAATGGGACGCAACTCTGTCCGCAACTTTGATTGTTTTCCTCAACTTACCTATTTATTTCTGGACTGCAAAAGGTAATTTGGTCCATCCTTGACCTCCTCTTCCCCTGACTCGGGAGGATTCAACCCTCCCTTTTTGTGCATCACCGGCACCTTTAGATCATACCTTTATCTGCAGAGAAAGTCAGTGAAAGATCATTAGTATTGGTGGTAAAAGAATCATCAAAGAGAAAGAGAGGAAAGTTGACAGTGTTTCAAAGGGAGACGTCCACTGAAACCACAAAAGGAGGGCCACCACGGAATGGGTACTACTGACAACGAAAAAAGGTCCACTGCCGCAGAGGACTGGGGATTAGACTACCCAGCCTCTGAAACTGAGGTCCGCTGAGAGCAAAATTTTGGGTGCGGCCGTGAAAATTGAATCGCTATTCGCGAAAAAAAAAATGCGCCCGCAGACCCAGTTTATCAAGGCGTTGAACCTAGAATCCGTTGAACGTAAAAATTGCAATGCAGCCGCGTAAAGCAGGCTATTGTTAGTGTAATTTCTACTATAACCGCAGAATTCAACCCAATTTTCAACTGAGGACTTCACAAGAACGCTGATCGTGGAATTATATATGCTGCTGCGAAATTCAAAAATTAATCGGGCAACCTAAGGTTTCACTTTTTTAAGCCATTAACAAGTATTATGAACATTACCAATCCCTACTAAGCATGACCAACAAGTATCATTATGCATTTTAGCAAAAGCTAATTAGCAACTACTTAAACCTAGTTGAAACTATGGGTGTCTCACGGGTGGGCTGGGCTGGGTAGGAAAAATTAGTAACCATACGAGTTGTGGTCCAGGCCGGTTACAAGTTAGGGCTTATCGGGTTTTAAGGGATTGGGTTCATCGGGGTAAAAAATAAAACGTAAGGGTTACAGGTACAGGGGCCGGACCGGGCGAGTTAGTGTTTTCTTATTTTTTATTTTTTTGTATTTTATATAACTATTGTAATTTATATTAATATAAATTAAAAATATAAAGAATAAAATGAAGATCGAAAAAAATTGCATTTATCAATTGCAAGTTTTAGTTTTGTTTCTAAATTAGAACTTATAAATTAAAAGGTTTATATTTAACAAGAAGTAAATTAACGAAAAAAATAAATTCAAAGATTTTGCATTTTTTTAGACCCTAAAACCTTAAAAAATAAATAACATAAAAATGAAATATAACTTTTGAACAATAATTTACGTTGACCGGGTTGGACCAGTCCGGTTAACCGATTGACAAAATGTGAACGGATCAAACTCCCTACCCCTTTAACCCAGCCCAACCCGACCCCTTTTACCGGTTTGGGCCGATTTTGATATTAATCAATCTGGGCCGGTCCGAAAATGGGTTGATCCGGCCTGTTAGACACCCATAGTTGAAACTAAAAGAAAAGAGGAAAGTTAACACTAAAAGAAAATATAAGTACAAATTGAAAAACAATGTTGATTTGAGCATACTTGTAGTTGGATGTGTGTTGGAAATTGACTTTTAAGAATTGTTATGCACATTAGGGCTCAGAGTGGGGAAAGATGATGAACAATAGCTTTTCTTTTGAGAATGAAAATTGCAAAAAGGGTAAAAGGCTCCCTGACCTTCTATTTAAATTAAATAAGACTGGGACCCATAAATTTTACCTGGCGCATCCGCAGAATTCCACCATTGTCCACGTTTTTGGCTACCTGAAGAGCTGCAGAATCACCATTATCGCTGAGAGCGGGAAAGTGGCTGCGGCCGCAGAAAGGATCCACTGACTGTGAAAAAACTACCGCGGACGCATTTCAAACTTCAGAGAGTTCTCATTTTCAAGTCCGCGCCCGCTACCAAATTACGCCCCCGTGAAAAAGCTTCCGTTGACTGCGGATTTTGAGCGCGGTCAATGGTCAAATTACAGACTTAGTCAAATTTTTCTACTATTGTCCTACACTGCATCAAACATTTCTACACACATCTCACAACCAGTTAGTCCAAACAAATCCTACACTGAGAAGAAAATAAAAAAAGAAAAACACATGGTTGCCTCCTAAGAAGCGCATGATTTAACATCGCGTCATGATGTATGTTACCATCATCATTTGAAATTGATCGAGGCCACCACGTGGCTATCAGCAAAATTTCCCAGGTGATGTTTGACTCGGTTCCCTTTAACTCTGAAAACTTCACCATTTTTATTTTTCAAATCAAGGGCACCAAATTGAGTCACATGTACTACTTCAAAAGGACCACTCCATTTTGACTTGTACTTTTCCAAAAATAGTCGTAATCGAGATTTAAATAAGAGAAACAAGTCACCCTCCTTGAATTCCTTGCTCCATGCATATTTGTCATGTAAATACTTCATCTTGTCCTTATACAAGGATGAGCTGGAATATGCATGAAACAGAAGTCATCAAGTTTATTGAGTTGCTCTACCCTGAGATTTACAGCAACATCCCACTCAAGATTTAACTTCTTCAGCACCCACATGACCTTGTTCTCTAACTAACCAGAATATGGCACGCTTCCCAAATACCAACCGGTACAGAGACATACCAATTGGAGTCTTATAAGTAGCCATGTAAGCCCACAAAAGCATAATCCAATTTCCTTGACTAGTCAGTTATATTTGCATTGACAGTTTTTGATAATATGCTCTTTATCTCCCTGTTGGAGACATCAACTTGTCTACTAGCCTGAGTATGATAAGGGGTTGATACCTTGTGATTGACACCATACTTTACAAGCAAAGTGTCAAATTCCCTATTGCAGAAATGAGAACCCCCATCACTGATGATCGCACGATGAGTGCCAAACCGTGTGAAGATATTTTTTTAGAAATGCCACCACACTTCCTGCTTCATTGTTGGGCAAAGCTACGTCCTTAAACTACTTGGAAGCATAATCAATGGCCACCAAAATGTAAGTGTTTCCACATGATTTAACAAAAGGCCCCATGAAGTCTATGCCCCACACGTCAAAAATGTCAACCTCAAGAATAGTGGTGAGAGGCATTTCATAATTCTTGGAGATTCCACCAGCTCTTTGATACGTATCACATATCTTGACAAGCTCACAATCATCTTTATAAAAAGTAGGCCGATAAAAACCACAGCTAAGAACCTTTGAAGCAGTTCTCGCCCCACCCTGATGACCACCGTAGGGCGAGGAATGCAAGCATCAGGAATACTCATTTGCTCCTCTTTCAGAACACATCTCTGGATCATACCATCATTGTAAATCTTGATGAGATAAGGCTCGTCCCAGTAATAGTCCAAGTTGTCCCGTTTAAGCTTCTTCCTTAGGTTAGAAGAGAGCTCACTCGGAACAATGACGGTCACAAGAAAATTGGCCACATTGGTGAACGAGGGCATATTATTCAAAGAAATTGAGAGGAGTTGTTCATCTAGGAATGGATCATTAACTCCGAGACCATCTTTGGGTCTCACATCCTCCTCCAAGTGGGACAAGTGGTCCACCACTTGGTTTTCACAACCTTTTCGATCAACAATCTCTAGGTCAAATTCTTGAAGCAACAAAACCCATCTCATCAATCTAGCTTTAGAATCCTTTTTTGTCATCAAGTAATAGAGTGTCGCATGATCAGTATGAACAATCACTTTGGCACCTATGAGATAAGGACTAAACTTCTCCGTTGCAAAAATAATTGCTAGCAAATCTTTTTTTGTCACCATGTAATTAACCTGAGCATCATTCATAGTTTTACTTGCATAGTACACCAGATGAAACATCTTATTCACCCTTTGCACCAAGACCGCTCCAACCGCAACGTCACTAGCATCACACATGAGATCAAATGGCAAGCTCCAATTGGGTGCGGTGATGATGGGAGTGGTAGCCAATCTATACTTGAGAAGCTCAAAAGCTTTCATACATTCATCATTAAATACAAAATTGGCATCCTTTTCCAACAATTTTCATAAGGGATTTACCACCTTAGAAAAGTCCTTAATGAAAGCTCCTCACTCCTTTGACGGAAGTAGGAGGAGGGAGTTTTAAATCACTTTAATATTCACTTTGTACACTTTGATACCGCTCTTTGAGATCATATGGCCGGGGACAATGCCTCCTCGACTATAAAGTGGCACTTTTAATAATTAGGCACTAGATTTGTCTCCTTACATCGAGCCAACACTTTGTCAAGATTACCCACACATTCTTCAAAAGAGTCAACCACAACATTACAATCATCCATGAATACTTCCAAGAAGTCCTCCACCATATCACTAAATATAGCCATCATACACCGCTGAAAGGTAGCCAGTGCATTACACAAACCAAATGGCATTCAGGAAAATGCAAAGGTGCCATACGGACATGTGAAAGTCATTTTCTCCAGGTCCTCTAGTGCAATCATAATTTGGTTGTAGCGTGAGTATCCATCCAAAAAGCAATAGTAGGAATACCCAGCAAGTTTATCCAGCATTTGGTCAAGAAAGGGAAATGGAAAATGATCCTTGTAGGTCACTTTGTGTAGCTTCCGGTAGTCCATGCATATCTTCAATCTAGTAATAGTCATAGTGGGGATCATCTCATTTTTCTCATTTGTGACCACAGTCATACCCCCCATTTTTGTCACACATTAGACTGGTGAATTCCATGAACTAGCCGAGATAGGATACACGACACCTGCATCTAGCCACTTGATAACTTCCTTTTTGACAACCTCTTGCATAGCCTCGTTCAACCTCCTTTGATGTTCTACGAAGGGTTTGACATTATTCTCAAGTATAATATTGTGCATGCAAAAGACATGGCTTATCCCCCGAGTATCATCTAGAGTCTATCCAATTTCCCTCTTCCTTCTTTGAAGCACCTCAAGGGTGGAATCTACCTGCACGTTAGTAAGGCAAGAAGAGAGAATAACAGGTAAAATTGAACAAAGGCCCAAGAATTCATACTTGAGGTGTGGAGGCAAAGGATTCAACTCCAATACTAGAGGTTCCTTGATTGAGGGCTTTGTTGGTGGAGTCTTTCTATTTTCAAGATCTAAGGAAAGTTTACGGGGCTCATAGGAGTAAGAACCCATTCCTTGCAAGGTATTGGCATACTCTACAAAATCTTCATCCTTAGTCACATCATGGTTCAACAATACAACTTCCAAAGGATCCTCCACATTGATCATGACACTCGTGTCATCAACTATCATCTCAGTCACCAGATCCACAAAAGAACAAACCTCAGTATTATTCGGTTGCCTCATTGATTTACACATGTGGAAGATAACTTTTTCGTTACCCATGCGGAAGGTGAATTCCCTTGCTTCCATATCAACCAATTCCTTCCCTGTTGCTAGGAAAGGCCTTCCTAATATTATCAACATCTCATAGTCAACTTTGCAATAGAGAATTACAAAATCGGCAGGAAAAATAAACTTGTCAACTCGAACAAAAACATCATCAATAATACCAATCGGCCTCTTCATCATTCTATCCCCTATTAGCAATCTCACGCAGATAGCTCTTAATTGACCAACACCCAAAGTTTTGAAGAAATATTAATGCACCTAATTTATACTCGCTCCCAAATCATATAGTGCCATTGCAAAATTCGCACTCCCAATGGTACATGGAATGGTAAATGCGCCAGGATCTTCAAGATTTAGAGCCATTGAGTGCACAATGTCACTCACTTGATGTGTCATTTTGATGGTCTCACAATCCATAGATCTCTTTTTAGTTACTAAGTCTTTCATAAACTTGGCATATCCTGGTATTTTCTCAAGAGCTTCCACCAAGGGCACATTGATCAACAAACTTTTTATCATCTCAATAAACTTCTTAAACTGGTTTTCTTTATTTTGCTTTGCAAGTCTTTGAGGGTAAGGTGAAGGAGACCTAGGCAAGGGAGCCTTTGCTTTAGGCATCACCGTTTCTGGCATGTCTATCACGTGTTGCCTAGAAGGGTTCATGTCATTTTGAGTCTCCTCCTCATTGTCATGAATATCAATTCTCACCTCACTATCCAACTTCTCTTCACTCACTTACTCAACAACTATAGGATCATCATAATTTTGCACTTCGAAATCATCACTCACAACTTTCTTTTTCTTGGAGGTACTTGCTTTACCACCTCTACCGCTCATTGTGGTCACCGCTATTGTGTGGTCGATATTGTTCCCTCCCTTCGGGTTTACTATCGTATCACTAGGTAGTGCCCTCTTAGGGAGAGTGTTCAAAGCTTGCAAAATTTGACCAATTTGGACCTCTAGATTGCAGATAGAAGTATTATAAGATGCCAGTTGGGCATCAAAGTCAGAGTCCTTTTTCATCATTTGCTCAAACGTTGACTCAATCCTTCCTATCTTATTGTTTGACGAGCTAGGACCTTGGGAAGGAAATGGAGGTGGATTGTTTGGTTGTTGAAATATTGGAGGCCTTTGAACACCTGGCTCCTGATTACCTTGATTACCATTATTCTGACCCCCTGGGTTGTTGTTGCCACCCCAATTGTTGTTGCAGCAGCAGCAGCAGCAGCAGCAGTAGTAGTAGTAGTAGTAGTTGTTGTTACAATATCCTTGGCCTTGGTTGCCCCTAGTTCTGATTATTCCCTTGCAGTCTCCATTGTTGATTTGAAGCATTACCTCTTTGTCCTTGATAGTTGTTGGCATACAAAAACTCTTCACTTTGCTCACTATAACCATCATCTTGGTAACCACTGCCACCTTGCTCAAATTAATCTTGATTAATTTGCATTTGTTGACCATATTGTGTCCTCTTGTTTACAATTAGACTAACACCTTCCATTGTGTTTACTTGCTTTGGTCCTTGAATATGTTAAAGTTGTGCTTTGGCTAACTGGTTCACGAGTGTTGCCAACTTAACTATGGCTTGTCCGTGGTCCTAAAGTTCTTTGTAAAGATTTATGACATGAGGATACCCCTGAGGAGCATTCTCCCGACTATGCCTGGCTAAGGAAGTGTCAGTCATCTCATCAAAAATGTCACAGGCCTTGGCATATGACAACTTCATAAAGTTACCCTCTGATAGCTGGTTTACCACACATTGATTGGTCATGTTTACACCTCGATAAAATGTCTATTGGATCATTGCTTATGTCATATTATTGTCGGGGCATTCCTTGACCATAGTTCTATATCCATCCCTGATTTTATTAAGGGGTTCATTTGGTTCATGTTTAAATGCTAAGATCTCATCCCTTCATGCAGTCATATGTCCTGATGAGAAAAACTTCGCTATAAATTTGTCGTCCAACTCATCCCACATAGTGATGTAATGGTTGGGGATTCTTTCAAGCTTGTCCAAAACTTTCCCTATAAGTGAGAAAGGGAACAATCTCATTCTCAATGCATCCTCTGACACATTTATTTGTTTGCTACCCCATCAGATATCCATAAATCCCTTTAGATGTTTATATGCATTCTGATAGGGAGCGCCTGTGAGGCACCCTCTTTGCTCCAATAAGGTCAACATGACATTTGTAATATGGAAATTGCTCGGCTGGATCTGAGGTGGGACAATTGAACTTGCATACCCTTCATTTAGAAGCACCCGAGAAGCTACTCGTGGAAGAGTTAGGGGAGGGTTTGGAATATTTTTATTGGCCTGGTAGCCTCTTCTTTGCCTTGAGATACTAGAGGCACCTCATCTTCACCATTATCATTTACCTCTTCCCCAGGTATAACATTTCTGTTAGGATCATTATTTGCCAGTTTGTACTTGAGTTGATTAACTCACACAAGTTAGTAAAATAGAAGGAAAGAAAAACAAGACACAAAAATTGTTAGATAGATAGCCAATACCGTTTAACTTCCCGACAATAGCTCCAAAAATGATCAAGTATCAGAGCACTAGGTTCACGTAGGTCTCACAAGTCATGGGCAAACCAAATAAAGTCTTGCAGGTCGGTACGGAGATGTCTGTACTTATCTTTGAGAGGCTATAGGGTGTTATGAAAAACTACTCTCTATTCATCTCTATCATGCAGTGGTTGGTGTACTAAATGTCCCTCTTCTATTCTCTCGCAGATAGTAAGGACACGCACGACTGATGTTCCAGACCCGGGTGGGGCTACTCCTCTCATTCTGAGAGGCTAAGGCAGAAGCCGGGGGAGGGCATTGGCCCAAGGTAGGGGACGAGGACGTCCTAGAGCTATCCCAGTAGTACTACCACCAAATCCTACGAGAGATCCTATCATCGAGGAGGAGGGCGAGGTGCCCGTAGCTGAGCATACCCCACAAACTTTATGACAACATCAAGATTCAAGGAGGTTATGGGTCGTATGCTACGGTTCATGGATACCATGACCCAGGCTGGTTTATTTCCAGTAGATCCAACAACATCACATGCCGGAGGGGGAGCACAGACCCCTACTGCACAGACTCATGGCTATGCAGTTGCAGTGTATCAGACTCCAGGTGCACTACCTGCGGAGGGGGATAAGCCAGTTACTGCTGTGATACCCGTGCCAAGACCAACTGCGGATGGTGATCCATAGAAGCTATTTGATAGATTCACTAGACTTCACTGTCATATATTCCGGGGTGAGTGTCATGAGGATGCTCAGGACTTCATTGATAGGTGCAGGGCAAGACTGCATAACATGAGGATATTGGAGTCGCATGGGGTTGACTTCACTACTTTTCAGCTAGAGGGTAGAGCTCACAGATGGTGGCAGTCTTATGTTCTGGGTAGACCACAGGTTCTCCTCTTATCACTTGGTGTCAGTTCACACAGTTGTTTCTGGACAGGTATATTCCACCCTCTCGGAGGGAAGAGCTGCGGTATCAGTTTGAGCAGCTTGAGCAGGGTCAGATGTCCGTGATCGATTATGAGTCGAGGTTTTCTAAGTTTTCCCACCATGTATTGATGATACTTCCTACTGGCGCATAGAGAGTGCAGAGGTTTGTTGCAGGGTTGCATTCAGGCATTAGGGCCAACGTGGCCCGAGAGTGAAGATGGGGACTTTTTATCATCTAGTGGTGGAGATTTTTCCAAGGATTGAGGGCTACCATCTGAGAGGTAGAGAGCAGGAGCAGCAGGAAAAGAGGACCCGATTCTCCGGAGAGTTCAGAAGTGCCCCAGCTAGGGGTAGAGGCCAGTTTAGGAGGGTCATCTCAGTAGGCCCTCGCATCCAATAGTACCACCTGCTCAGGGTGCTCTATCGAGCCCCTATTTGAGCGTCATATCAGAGAGTTTTTATTGCCTGCCAGCTTTTTAGGGTTTCTCCAGTGGGCATTCAGGTCCCCAAAGTTCTTCTAGTTCCTATTCCAATGCTATGCCAAAGAATTTATACCGTCCTTCGGTCATTTCTAGTTCCTCTGGTAGGTATTTAGGACATCAGGCCAGGCTTCCGAATAGTAGGCTATTGTTCCCAAAGTTTGCTACAACTGTAGAGACCCAGACCACATGAAGAGGACCGGTCCCCAGCTCGGGCAAGGCAGTACAGCAGGGTCAGCAGCTTATGATTTTAGCATTGGTTGCCCGCTACCTAGAGGTGGAGGGAAGACTGGTAGGGGTCGTCCTAGAGGTGGAGGTAAGTCGGGGAGAGATCAACAAACTACTACTCAGTTAGGTGGAGGCCAGTCAGCCGACGCTCCAGCCAGATTCTATGCCCTTCAAGCTAGGCCAGATGCATTATCCTTAGATGCTGTCATCACATGTACTATTTCTGTTTGCGGTAGAGGTGCTTCGGTGTTATTTGATCCAGGATCTACTTATTCATATGTGTAATCTCTGTTTGCTCGTTTCCTGGTTGTTTTTTTTGAGCCCTTGGGCACTGCTGTTATGTGTCCACTCCTGTGTGCGATTCTATGGTTGTAGATTGGATCTACCAGTCATGTGTGGTCACATTCTATAGTTTCGAGACTAGAGCAGATCTCCTGCTGCTTGATGATCAATTTTTAGGTCATCCTAGGCATGGATTGGTTATATCTATATCATTCCATCATAGATTGCCATGCCAAGACTGTACTTTTGCGATGCCAAGGTTGCCAGGGTTAGGGTGAAAAGGTTCCATACTTGATACATCTAGCCGGGTTATCTCTTTCCTGAAGGCTCAACAAATGGTCGAAAAGGGATGTTTGGCGTACATGACTTATTTTCGGGACACCATCATAGAGACTCTGGTGATTGATTCAATCCCAGTAGTTCGAGAGTTCATCGAAATGTTTCTTTTTAATCTTCCTGGCATGCACCCGGATCGTGATATTGATTTTTGTATTGATTTGGCTCTAGGCACCCAGGCCATCTCTATCCCATCGTATCGTATAGCCCCGAAGGAGTTGAAAGATTTGAAGGAGAAGCTTAAGGAGTTGTTAGCAAAAGGGTTTGTTAGGCCCAGTGTTTTTCCTTGGGGTGCACTAGTGTTATGTATAAAGAAGAAGGATGGAACTATGCAGATGTCCGTTGATTACTGCCAGTTGAAGAAAGTTACCATCACGAACAAGTATCCACTGCCTTGCATCTTTGATGTGTTTGACCAGTTGCACGGTGCTAGGGTGTTCTCTAAGAACGACTTGAGGTCAAGGTATCATCAGTTGAAGATTCGGGACTTCGATATTCCGAAGACTGTATTCCGGACTAGATATGGCCATTATGAGTTTTTGGTGATATTTTTGGCTTGACTAGTGGCCCACTAGCATTTATGGACTTGATGAACAGGGTGTTCAGGCCATATATTGATTCCTTTGTCATCGTCTTCATTGATGACATCTTGATATACTCACGTAGCTTGGGTGAGCACGGGCAACATTTGAGGATAGTGCTTCAAACCTTGCGAGAGTAGAAGCTATATGCTAAGTTCTCCAAGTGTGAGTTCTGGCTAGAGTCAGTGGCATTCTTGGGGCATATTGCGTCAGGAGAGGGTATTAAAGTGGACACTAAGAAGATTGAGGTAGTTCAGGATTGACCACGTCCTACCTCGGTGATTGAAATCAGGAGCTTCCTGGGATTAGCAAAATATTATAGGCGATTCATGCAAGGATTTTCATCTATTGCTTTACCTATGACTAGATTGACACAGAAGGGTGCTCCTTTCTATTTATATGATAATTGTGAGGCGAGCTTCCAGAAGCTCAAGCCAGCCTTGACTAAGGCACCGGTTCTTGTATTGCCTTCCGATTTAGGGACGTATATGGTATATTGCGACGCTTTACGCATTGGCTTGGGATGTGTATTAATGCAGGAGGGCGAGTTATTGCATATGCTTTGCATCAGCTGAAGGTTCATGAGAAGGATAAAAATTATCCTGTGCATGACCTAGAGTTGGCCGCGATTATTCATGCTCTTAAGATATGGAGGTACTATCGGTACGGGGTGTCATGTGAGGTTTATACCGATCATCGTAGCATACAACATCTGTTCAAGAAGATAGATCTTAATTTGAGGCAGCACAAGTGGCTTGAGTTACTGAAGTATTATAACATCACCATTATTTAACATCCAAGCAAGTTAAATATGGTCGAGGATGCCTCGAGCAGAAAGACAGAGAGTATGGGCAGCTTGGTATTCATTCTAGCAGGGAAGAGGCCACTAGCTTTGGACATTCAGTCTTTGGCTAAAAGACTTGTGAGGTTGGACATTTTAGAGCCTAGTAGAGTTATTGAATGTGTGGTTGCTCAGTCTTTGTTATTGGGGCAGATCAAGGCCTAACAGTTTAATGATCCACATATGGCAGTTCTTAGAGAGACAGTGCTTCAGGGAGGTGCCAAGGAGGTTTCTATTGGCGAGAATGGTGTTCTATGACTCCAGGGTAGCTTATGTGTTCCTAATGTTGATGGTCTGAAGGAGAAGATCCTGGAGGAGGCTCACAGTTTGCGGTATTCCATTTATCCGGGTGCTAGATGTATCATGATTTGACGCAACATTACTGGTGGCGGAGGATGAAGAAAGACATATGTGAGCATGTGACTAGGTGTTTGAATTGCCAGCAGGTCAAGTACGAGCATTAGAGACCGGGCGGCCTGCTTCAGCAGATGCCAATACCAGATTGGAAGTGGGAGCGCATTACTATGGATTTCATAGTTGGGTTGCCCCGGACCTTGCAAAAGTTTGATGTAGTGTGGGTCACTATGGATAGATTGACCAAGTCAACACACTTTATACTGGTTATGACTACTTATACATTAGAGAGGTTGGCCTAGATTTACATTCGGGAGATAGTCCGGTTGCACGGTATGCCTGTTTTCATTGTATCATATAGAGTCCCTCAGTTCACTTCTTATTTCTTGAGAGCGGTTCAGGGTGAGTTGGGGATCCGTATGGAGCAGAGCTTAGCACAATATTTCATCCACATACTGACGGGCAGTCAGAGTGGACATTTCAGATCTTGGAGGACATGCTAAGAGCATGTGTGATTAACTTTGGAGGGCATTGGGATCAGTTCTTGCCTTTGGTAGAGTTTGCTTATAATAACAGCTTCCTATCTAGAATCGAGATGGCTCCATTAGAGGCCTTGTACGGGCGGCGATGTCTTTCTCCTATCGGGTGGTTTGAGCTTGGAGAGGCTAAGTTATACGGCATAGACTTGGTGAAAGATGACTTGAATAAGGTGAAGTTGATTCAAGAAAGGCTTCGCACAACTTAGTCCAGATAGAAGAGTTATGGGGATCAGAAGGCGTGTGATGTATCATTCATGGTTGGCGAGAAGGTCCTTTTGAAAGTCTCGCCAGTAAATGGAATTATGAGGTTCGGGAAGAAGGGCAAGTTGAACCCAAGGTTTATTGGCCCATTTGAGGTGTTGAAGCGAGTTGTGCAGGTTGCCTACGAGCTTGCTCTACCCCCTAGATTATCATGAGTTCATCTGGTTTTCCACGTATCCATGCTCTGGAGGTATCATGTCAACTTTTCCCACGTGTTGGACTTCAATACTACTCAGCTGGATGAGATTTGGGGTTATGAGAAGGAGCCAATTGCCATTGTTGATAGACAGGATCACTAGTTGAGATCCAAGAGAATTTCAGCGGTGAAGGTCCAGTGGAGGGGCCAACCAGTCGAGGAGGTGACCTAGGAGTCCGAGGAGGACCTGTGGAGCAGATATCCACATTTGGTAAGCAGCTTAGATACTTTTCTATGCCTGTTCGAAGACGAATTTTTTTTAAAAGGTGGAAAATGTAATGACCCGACAGGTGATTTTGCTTTTTTAGGACCCTGTTCCCTTAAACAATACTTTCCGCACTTGCTTTATCTGATTTATGACTTGCAGGGATGGTTGGTTCGGGATTCGGAAGAGTTTGGGTTAAAATATGCTCATTTGATTCCTTAGGATTTTCTTTTCAAAAAAGCTAAGTTTGACTTTGGTCAACATTCTGAGAAAATGGACACGAATCATGTTTTGACGGTCCCACAGGATCCGTTAGAAAATACAGACCTGGGCATATTCTAGGAATTGAATTTCGAGGTCCCTAGCCCAAGTAATTAAATTTTATTAGAAATTGTTAATCTAAAATTCTAAGGATTTAAAGAAACTAATTAGTGATTGATCACATGGGTATCGGGAACATATGGTGGTTCCGGAGCCCGGTACAGGTCTAATATAATAGTTAAGTCTTGTCTGTAAAGTTTGGTGAGAAACGAGACTGATTTGATGTGATTCGGACGTTCGGTTGTAAAAATAGGAATTTGAGTGTTCTTAAGAATTTCATGCGTTTGGAGTTCAATTCATAGTTTTAGATGTTATTTCAGCGATTTGATCGCTCGAGGAAGCTTGTACAAGGCTGTTGGACTTGTGTGGGTGTTCGAAGTGGAGTCCCGAGGGCTTGAGTGAGTTTTGGGTATGGGTTGGGGGTGAAAAACACCCTAATTTTCTAGTGTTTCTGTGAGAAGTTGCTGGTCTCGCAAATGCAAGGAATTTGTTCGTAATTATGACCTTGCATTTGCGAGGAAACCATCACAATTGTGATGAAGGCTGGGTGGGCAGCGTCGCATTTGCGACAATTGCACCTCAATTAAAAACCCTATAGAGGTCCACATTTGCGACCCCAGGATCGCATTTGCAATGCATGCAGGAAGGGGGCCAGTTCGCAAATGCAAAGATTTTTGTCGCAATTGTGAGTTTGCAATTTCGAACCTGATATCTCAAATATGACATTAGAGACCTAGACACAACTTTTTAAAATGGGACTTAGGCCATTTATTTCATTTTATCTCTACACTTGGGCAATTTGGGGGCTTTTAAAGAGGGGATTTCAGCGTAACATTGTAAGGTAAGTTATTTCTACTTAATGTGAGTTTAGTACTTGGGTTTTAGATAGATTAACATACAAAATATAGTGAAGATTATGGGATTAGACCAAAACTTAGGATTTTGATAAAATTTAGATTTACCCACGAAATTTGCTATGAGATAAATTAGACATTATATATATTATTAATACTTGGGTTATAAAGAACAACTGTCTTCAAAAAATTTCAAAATCTGTACACGTGGGCCCGGGTCGGATTTTAGGAAACTTGTGTTTAAGGTTGGGGAATTGCTTAAGTAGTTAGAATACGATATTGTGAGCTTGTATTGACTAGTTCCTACCTCATATATCTAGTTTTGGATCGTTCGGCTCCAAATTTGAGAGTTGGAGCTCATTCTTGGTATTGGAAGTGCGCTTTGGAGCGGGTGAGTCTCCTATCTAACCTTGTAAGAGAGAATTGTGCCCTAGGTGTGAAAATTGAATAATTTGCCACTAAATGCGGGGGCTACGTACGCACTTGGTGGCGAGAGTCCGTGTGTAGCTACTATTATGTTTAAGTCCGGGTAGTTTAGGACCCTAAAGCATGTTTTATGTGATGTTCTTGTGAGTCTATGATTAATCTGAGATTTTCCTAAATCATGTTGAATATGGTAAACAAATCTAATAATTGGAACACTACTTTCTTGCCCTTTTAAAGAGAAGTTGATAATTTGTGAGTACTTGCTCTCCTAATGAATGCCTGTTGTGTTTAAATATATTTAACCATGTCGCATGTATGATTCGCGAGCGGGATAATAGATGCATCTATGGTTTGCACCATTCGACCCTCGGCAGTGCACCTTTTATTTTTATGTTGGATCGGGCCGTACGATCTAGGCACTACTTGTGCATGCTTATTGATTGGCATTTGATGTGAATGGAACTTTGTTGTATGCCCCAAAACATAAATTGCTAACTGTGATAACACCTAGTAAAGGATGTGTTGCTTCATGCTTTAGACTGTTACTTACTGTGCTACCTATGCTTAGTATATCACTTATCATGTTCTTTGACCCTAGTAAGTGTCATATCGACCTCTCGTCTCTACTTCTTTGAGATTAGACTGGATACTTACTGGGTACATATTGTTTATGTACTCATACTATGCTTCTGTACTTAATTGTACAGGACGTGAGGTAGGTACATCTGGTTATCAGGCTGGTGCGTACCCTTGACCGACCAGGATTCCATGGTGAGCTGCTCCCTTCCTATGCTGTTTAACAGCCTGTGGAGTCTTTTATTTACTTTTAACTGTCTACTATATTTAAGATAACAGGATAGTATTATTCTTTTGTATATTCTACAAGTTGCCCACACATTTATGACACCGGGTCTTGGCACACATATTAGTAGATTATTATTTTGGGGTTGTATAATTATCTTTTGGCACATTACTGATCATTTATGGTTTTAGTTATAACTTAAGGAACTGCTTCACTTACTTTTTATGAGAGTAAGAATGAGAACTTAATTATGTTTCCGCATTGGCTTGATTGAGAATGGTGTTGGGTGCCATCACGATCTATTATGGAAATAGTTCGTGACACCATAGATTGCCTAATGTTATTCTGAAACATCAAGTGAGATATCACATCGTCTCTAACTTTTCTTTGCTATCCTGGCTAGGCCTCTCAATACCTATAGAGCATAAGCTGGAAAATATACCATTGACGATGCTCCTATCATTCCTGGATACCTAATCCCCGTTCTTTTAGCCTTCTATCTGAAGTATGAACTATTCACAACCTTCTGGATTTGAGTATCTCATACGTTGTTCACCATTACCTTACTTACCTTAAAATCTTGCCTCACATCTTCTATCACTTTCATAACCCCCTCTCATATAGGTATTATTCACGTCCATAACTTGAAGCTCTATTAGAATGTTTGCACCTCTGGTGTATACACAATTTGGTGGAGTTTCATACTGATTTCTTATAAGGTTGTTACTTTTCTAACTGGAATTATCGTAGAGCCGTTATAGACTATGGTTGTCTCTTGTACCTCTGGTATTAAGGCTAATTCTGCAATGTTCTCGATCACGATTTTTATAATTTTCTAGGTCCAGAATAATCAGATTCTCGATTTAGTTAGTTGACGTAACTCTTTAGTTTCATCTTCCCTTTGATCAACCTTCATGTGGGCTTAAACTATCTTCCGATCTGCGGCTCATGGTATTAGTTATTACTTTAGTCCTTCATGGACGCTATAGAATATCCAGGATATAATCTTCTAACAATTCAATTCTTTGTCTATGGCCTGGATTCAATTCTTTATTTTAACTTATATCGGAATCTTCTACGGTTCTATGATTGTCAAACATATATGTAAACTTCGAATAGCAAGTGCATTCATAATGTAACCAACTCTAGATCATTGATCGAATAGTTCCTTTCATTCCTTCTCAACTTTCTTTAAACATAAGCTATTACTTTTCCGGGTCTTTTTCCTCCTTGTTGTGTGCATACTTAGCTTATATTAGTTCCCACACATGCCAGAATTTCTGTGCAACTCATGTGATCTCGAATATTACTTTTGAATTTACTTCCAGCTCATTAGCCACTGTAGGTGCCACTTTCTTATGGATTGCATACAATGCTGTAGTGAGACTCTTGTTACAAGACCATCTTCTCTTGAGGACACTCTGATTAGGTTGAAGCCTTCTTCCTTATTTCCTTAGCTAGTCTTTCGTTGTTGTACTTTAGGGAGGACCCTCTAACCCTTGTAAAGCTGCGAGCTTATTACATCATACTCAAAATTCTTTTCCATGTCCATCCTCACCTATAATTATCCGTGGTTACTTACCTCCACACTCTTGTGCTTGTAGGGTTGCCTCTAAAGTTGATATTTTTACTATCTTCCCATTGGCACTCTCTTTTATTTCCGTAATACTTATACGATACCCTTTAACTACTCCAACCCCTATCCGAATATTTCTCAAGGGTTTTAATGTCATATCTGCACGGCTGAATTCACTGTAGTTGGTTTTACCATGTTTATCTTGTACGATCTGCTGACTTGTACATAATCTCCTGTTTAGCCATAACTAGGCTCTTCCTAAATCAACTACCAACTACTCGTTGACCCTTTCTCATATCAATGTTCCATGTAATCTTTCTTGGTTTATTTCCTTTGTCTTAATTTACCTTTTGCATTGGCTCCTTATTTATCAATAACATCCTGAGTAGTAACCCTTACTACCTTTCCTTATTGTCGTGTTTGCATAATGTTCTTGAATCGCAGCATATATGTAAGCTATGAATAATTGCAGTCTCATCCCTTTCTCATTTTTATCGCATTCTTCATTTACCATTCCATAATTACTAGAACCTCTTAACTTTAACTTAATTCCATATCATTCCACATTCCCCCCTTTAGGGGAGTACTAAGAGTTGGAGCCACGACGATCTACCAATAGATGTTTTGCCTTTTCACTTTTGGCATCTTTTCACATCATCAATGACCCTTACTCGCCTTGCGGTTATCCTTCTATACTAAGGATAACAAATTTCCTTACTCGTGAGGGTGATACTTAGTGTAGCTGGCACATACATTCCCTTAAGCTTAATTTTTCTCACATTGCTTTCTTTAGGGAAGCGACTTCCTGAATAACCATTCTTAGAATTTCTTATGAATCTTCTTCTGTGGTCCATTCTATTATTGTCGGGACGCAATCTAAAATTCTCATGATGTCAACCATTATCAACTCACTCAGTCCCTAATTCATATTTAGATTATCTTGGTCACTAGCTTATACTGATTTCTAGTATTCTAAGGTCTAACTTTTCCTTCTGGTAGTCGCGTTGGAGTCACAAACTTATTTCCAAAATGAGGATACAACTTTATGGCCTATAGTCTTTTGTTGTCTCCAGGTTCCTTTGACTATAGACTATGTAATACTATCATTTTATTTTATTTTTACCGTTGTCATCCAGGTGTCATATATTACTCATAATGCTTCAATAATTTTCTGCTTATTTCCCCCAAATATTTATGTCTATCACTTTATTTTGAAAACTCGAACAAGATATTATTTTGCTCTTAGCTCCCCTTGCTCCATCCATTAGCTATTCGAGTTTCCTAATATTCTCTTTCTACTAGGGACATGAGCCATTCTAAGATAATATTTATCCCTTCCAGGCTTCCAATGCCCATCTTTGTGGTACTCATGTCTAGCTGTAGTATTTTAGAATGCACCATCTGGGTATCTCAGAAGGAGATCTATTAGCACATATAATATCCTTAAAAAAGGTCAACTAACGGAAATAATTCATCCACCATTTTCGGTCACTCTAACCCCAGTTGGTTCCTGATATCCCGTCCTTCTCTTAAACCATATATGTTAGCTCCCATAGGGCATAAGTAAGATCTATGTAGCCAATGTTACATACCTCTGTTACTGTTGAATGTAACTCAAAAAGCTTATATTCCTCTTCCTGAATTGTAAATACTATTAACCTTCATTAATTGGCTGCCTCGTACTCTTCTTCATGTTGCTTATTCTGCTTGTTGAAACTTGTATTTATCTTCTGAATCTCTCATTGTCTTTCACCATAAAGGTGGATAGGTATTCTCGCCTCAATGTTCCTTATCAAGAGGCTTACACGTCTTAGCACAGACATGATGTACTGAAGACCTTACATTTACTTATCATAAGCATCATGAAAAATCGAGTCCCTCTAACTCAACTCTTCCATAGCCACATTCAATTTCTTACCAACTGTCTTTCTGGATGTAGGTATCATCTTATTACGAATAAAATAGAAGTTAGGAATTTGAATTCTTATAACTGAACTCTACCACACGATCTAGAGTAAGAAGAAAGAATGATGGTCCTAAATGCCATGTAGCCTCCTACTTATGACAGTAGTGCACGACACACCCACAAACAAGACTCTACTAGACACGGTTTATAGACTCTCTAGGATATAACTACTCTGATACCACTTTTGTCACAACCCAAACCGATGAGCCGCAACGGGCACCCGGTACCTTACTCAACCGAGTACCTATGTAACGTATCTTTCATATCATACTATCATATGTAAATGAGCCAGAGAGGCTGTCGTGAGATTTGTACAATAAAACATTGAAAACTATTCATCATTGGATGATCCAACATGTAATCCAAACTTATACATATGACATACGGACCTATAAGGCGGCATGATCCTTTATATGCTCAAAACATAGGCCAAGGCCATACAAGTATCTGTATACATGATATCTGTCTACAAGCCTCTAAGAATACATAATATCATAAAGGTCGGGATAGAGTCCCGCCATATCAAACAATACACGTCTAAATCACACTAATGAAATAAGCAACTCCGAAGCAAATGGAGAGCAACAACATCTTCCACTAAACTGATAGCCTACTTGGAGGGCTCTCGAGCTGTCTATCGGGACCTGCGGGCATGAAACGCAGTGTCCCCAGGCAAAAGAGACGTCAGTACGAATAATGTACCGAGTATGTAAGGCACATAAATAAGTACGTAACAGACATGGAAAAAATATAGAGTAAATGACTCAACCTGTAAGTACGGATAACTCTGTAAATCATGAAATAATTATAGTGTCATGCATATGCATATAAATGTCATGTCATGCATAGGTACAGGTCTCATAACATCATCAGGCCTCTAAGGGCATCCCATCATATCATCTCGGCCACTAAGGGCAAAATCATCAATGTATACCAGATGATCAGGTGGTGGTGCGTATATAACGCCATAACTTTTCCCATATATATATATATATATATATATATATATATATATATATATATATATATATATATATATATATATATATATATATATATGTGTGTGTGTGTGTGTGTGTGTGTGTGTGTATATATATGTATATATATGTGTATATATATGTATATATATGTGTATATATATGTGTATATATATGTATATATATGTATATATATGTATATATATATATATATATTATGTATATATATATGTATATATTATGTATATATATGTATATATGTATAGGGTCAATGTGCATGTATACATGCATGAAATGCATATGAAATACGTTAAATCTCTCGGTACGTCATAAGACCATTATTCCTCTTATCAATATCATGAAATAAACTTTAGCAACTTACTTATTTTTTAGACCCATGAATAGATGATAGAATAATATGGCACATGGAAGAATAATAATATACACATCTCTAGAATTTCTATGAATAGAGTAATTTATGGAAGTTGTGCATTTGCTTGTTTCGTTTGTGTCATATAGATCATGCCAAAAATAAAGAAGGGATAACCTTAACATACCTGAGTCAATTCTCTAGATAATTCCTCTAACACACGTCAATTACAATGACACGTAATGGCAAATCGAAATAGGGGAAATTCGTATGATATTTTTGAAAAAAATTGTACCGTGTTCTCTTAGAATTTCAAATCATGTTGCTATTAAATAATGCAATCCCGTATGGGTTCTTGTTGAACCTTCATCCGTACGTTGCTCAAAGCATAACACCATTTGATATGATACACTATTTTCCTAACTTTGTGTATTAAAGATGGCATTCTTCAACAAGAATGATAACTTTAAACATGAACATAACTTATGGTTATGAATGTTGTTCCCACCACCTTAAATGGTTTAGAGGTGCACAAAAGTTTAAATGTTGCCACCATTTACTTAAGGCAATAATTGGTGCAATTTGCTGTCATATTCCCCTAAATCCCACGTAGATATTGTCGCCCTATCAATTATCCAAATCTCATTGAAATAATTATCCATAAAATTCAATTTATAAGTTAATCTCCACTTAAAAATTTATAATTATCTAATTATTCATATAATTAAAAAGTATTTTAAATTACATAAAATACTAATCACTTTTAACAAACTTTATACATCTTGTATAATTATCCAAATTGACAAACTTCGACGAAACTTGTTTTCTTCGATTTGCTTTTTCTCTCACCTTTACGAATTTACTTATCCCTTGTTTGAAATGACATAATACTTATAATTCCAAAATAATCTCATTCCCAAGCTTATGTCAATTATCTTATGACGAAACATCAACATACAGAAATGCGGGATGTAACAACTCATTTCCGAGCTTCCATTAAATTACTTATGGCGTACTTTCACGTACGAAAACATGGGATATAATAGAAGTACTCCACATGAGCACACTGGACCAACATAAGAGGAGTTCAATTTATTCCATAAGCTCCTAAACTTAGTGAAGTATGTAGCAATATCTAATGAACCTTGAGTGGTTGTACTAATTTCCCTTTGGATTTGAAAGTACTTTGACCCATTTGACTGGCCAAATTTCCCATTAATATCTTTCCAGACTTCCCTTGCAGTTTTAAGACACATGACACTGTTGGCAATTTCTCTAGACAGAAAACTAGTTATCCATGCTTTCACTATGTCATTGCTCCTTTGCTACTATGGGTAATACGGGGAATTTGGTGATGGTTGAGGGACCCTACCATCTAAGAGTCCTAACTTGTTCTTTGCAGACAAGGAGGTAAGCATACTGCTTTTTCATATAACAAAACCATAGCTAGTAAAATGCATAGACACTAGCTGACTACAAAGGACTGTCAGGCAGATGCACATATAAAGGATGGGATGGACCTATCATGAAGGGACTAAGGCCCTCAGAGGGTTTACTACTAGGCAATCCTACGTTTTCCATAATACTACATATACAATGAAGTTCAAGTTCAGTAAGTTGAAATAGATCAATTATCAACTAAATTAACACAATTTCTACGCAAGTATACGACATGCAACATCAAATATATACGATTTTAGATTTGAACAGGAAGGATATTACTAGCCTTCTTCTCAAGCTTGAAGAAGAAAAGTCTTTTCTAAATACGAAACCCTAGAAAATCGAATTTGAAGAGATTGCTGAGTAAAACCTCGGAAAATCAAACTTCCTAGCAATGTTAGACCGTTGAAGAAGAAAGATGAGGAAAACCCAAATTTTGATGGCAAAATCGTCAATTAGCAGTTGTCTTCGATCAACCAGGTACGGAAATGAAATTGTCCAAAACTCTGAGCGAGGGTAACATTGGACTGAAGCTCATGAAGCGGGAAATCATAATTCTTGCTCTGATACCATGTTAGATTAAACATCAACCAATTATAGCGGAAAAGAAAAGAAGAAAATCCTAGATAGGGTGAGAGAGAGAGGAGAGAAATGAGTCGATCAATTGCCAAGCCTAAAATCTTCTATTTTTCTTATCTATGTTTATTTACATAATATTTGCGTATTTATATTTACACCCACACATATATAAAGAATAAATGAAAGAAAATCTTAAGTACAAGTGGGTCAGGTATCCGAGTATTCTCTTATTATTGCTGGGATGTGCCCTTTCTTTTAACTGAAGTCATTGAGTCCATATCGGGGTTAAAAGTACATAAGTGACTTAAACAATTCACCATTTACTTGGAAAGCATTAATGATCAAAGAATTTATTAATTGATAGACAATACAACATTAATGAAAATCATATTTTATTCAACCAGTATGCATAGTAAACTCTTATTAACATGTCAATTTTAAATATTGCAATAAAAGTTCAAAAAGTAAAAAAACAATTAAGTAACATACTGCAAAATAAAAATAAAAGGAAAAAATAAAAATTAATTAAATTGGGTAGGCAGGGCGTGGCTTAATAGGTTAGGGCAGGGTAGGAAAATGAAAGAAAACTAAACAGGGCAGGGCGGGGTAAATTTTATATTAAAAAAAAAAAGCTAAACGGGGCAGGGCAGGTCAAAAATCATAGGGGGTCAAGGTTTGCCCCGCATCCCCTCTCCCCTCCCCCATAAGTCCAAAAGAGCTATGATGACTCTTGAATGGAATTGGAATAGCAAGACAGGCTAGGGCTAACACATTAACATGATATTAAATTTGTGATAACGATGGCGGATAAACCAGATAATAATCTTACTTGTCCCCAACGCCAAAGTACCACGCGTTTTAGCCCACTTCCACTCTTCTATTTTTTATTTTTTTCGAAATGACGAGGATTAAGAAGGTCACCATTAAGGAAAACAAGGCAACAACTTCGGCTAAAGCAAATCCCAAAATAGCATAACCTAATAATTATTTTGCTAATGAATAATTTCTTGCAACAGAATTAAGGAAGTGAAAACATTTTCGATACTGGCAGCAGCTCTCGCTGAAGCAATTCTAGTAACTCTTGCGGGGGAGGGGTTGATAGAGCAGGGCAGGAAAATGAAAGAAAACTAAATGGGCCGGGGCGAGGTAGGGCTTGATAGGGTAGGGCGGGGCAAATTTTATATTAAAAAAAAAAACAAACGGGGCAATGCAAGTCAAAAATGATAGGGGTCAACGTTCAACCCCCCCCCCCCCCCAAGCAAATTTACATCCCTAATTCTGCAGTTGACAGCACATCTGAATATAAATCAGTTTCTACATTTGAAGTTTTTGAGTATTGAAGTGGAAGGAGATTTGAGTTGCTATTAAGATTGTTCAACAGATGAAATAATTTTGTAGTAACATTTATTGGAAGAAATACATGAAATGGGATCAAAATATCCAACAGAAAAGTACCCTATCTCAAATTTACAAAAATAGTGGCACATGTAGCATAAGACAAGCTCCTTAATATGAGACACTACTATCATGTTTTTTGTAGTTTACCTGTAAGGAGAGTTTCCCCCTTGCAATTTTACCAGAGAATAATATGAGCCATTTTTTCCTATAGAAAGTAGATCAGAATGCGAGCCTTGCTCCGCGACTATTCCATCCTTGATGACAGCAATGGAAGTAGCTTTCTGTATTGTGGATAGGCGGTGAGCCACAACAATGCACGTTCGACCAACCATCATCTTCTCTAGTGCTTCTTGGACTGCGCTTTCAGATACAGTGTCAAGAGCACTAGTTGCTTCATCTAGCAGCAGGATTTTTGGGTTCTTGAGTATTGCTCGGGCAATCGCTATTCTTTGTTTTTGGCCTCCTGATAGCTGCACTCCCCTTTGTCCACATTGAGTTTCATATCCATCTTTCATCCCACTGATCACAAAAGTAATCGAATTAATGGTAAGTTTATAGTTTGTGCAATAGCTTTGTTTAACAAATGTCGTTTGATATTTGAAATTTGTTATGCAGCTGAAAGAACATCAAATTAATTTGTGATGATATGGATGTCTGACCTTATAAACTCATGCGCATTAGCAAGCACAGCTGCCTTTCTTATCTCAGATTCCTTGGCGTTCTCATTTCCATAGGCAATGTTCTCATAGATAGTTCCTGCAAAGAGAGTTGGTTCCTGGCTAACTAATGCAATACTTTTCCTCAGCGATCTCAAGTTGTAGTCTTTTATATCCTTTTCGTCGATATAGACTGATCCTTTGTCTGGATCATAAAATCTTTCAATAAGCCCAATTATTGTTGATTTCCCACAACCACTTTGTCCAACTAATGCTACTGTTGTTCCTGCACTTATCTTGAGGCTTAATCCTCTAAAAATCAGCTGGTCTGGTCTTGATGGGTAAGCAAAGAATACTCTTTTCAGCTCCACATGTCCCCTTATTTGTGTTCTCATTGCATCTATTGCTGACGAATGATCTGGATTAATCTCGGTGTTTCTATCGAGAATTGCAAAGACTGAACCCACGGCGTTACTTCCCCTAGATATATCTTTAGTCATGCTTCCTGCCTCAGCAATGGTATATGCAGTGAAAAGTAGTGCTAGAAATGCTTGAAAAAGTTTCTCAGGGGATATTTCCCCTTGTGACAATTGCTTCCCACCATACCAGTAAGCTAAAGCTGTAGAAGCTGCAGCTAGGAATTGCGAGCTACACAGTCCTACACCAGCGTACCAAGATTGTCGGATGCTTTGCTTCCTAGGACCTTCTAATGTGGCTTTAAAGAGTGCTACTATCCTTCTCTGAGATGAGAAAGCAGTTATAGTTCTATGATTAATAACAGCTTCACTTGCTAGCTGGCTTCCCTCCGTTTGAGCTTTCTGTGCTTTACCAGACATACTTTTCATCAGAACACTTCTTGCATAAAAGCTTCCAATGAGCAAGGGTTGAGCTGCCATCATCACTAGGGCCAGCTTCCATGTTAGGAAAAGTCCTAATGTATAAGCAAATGTAGCGGCAAAGAATGCTTGAGCTAGCAGTGACATGCGGTCTCCCACAAGGGAACGAACCATGTTTGCTTCAGTTGATAGCCGGGCACATATGGCTGCACTGGTGTTCTCATCTTGATCAAACCATCCAATCTCAAAGGTCATGAGTTTATCAAGCAGCTTCTCCCTTATCCTTCTGGTTAACTTTTCTCCCATGACAGCAAAATTATAGTGTTGGATAAGATTTGTGAAGAAGTTGAAAACAGCAAGACCGATGAATACAAAAGAATAGATCCTTGCATGGGATTGGATGGAGGATTTATCAGGCCGGAAATAAACAGATATAACTGCCCCAACACAGTAGGCATTTATTGGCTGAACAGCTCCCGAACCTATCGCTCCTATGCATCCAAGCAAGGCTCTGCCCCATTCAGGAGCATTCATTTTCAGTAAATGCAATTGTGAAGGTGCTCGATAAGCCTCTTTTGTAAAATGGCCATCATCACTTTCATAGGATTCTTCATACTGAACGGAGTAAGGAGCTGAGAGTGGTGCACTTCGGGAAAATACGGGGCTAAACGGGTACATAATAGGTGTAGCGGCTGCACTGGAGATCATGTTGAATGGACTTTGTGGGGTACTATCCTTTCGATAGCTACTTCTTCCTCCAGTCTTTTGGCTAGGGGTGTTGGCAACATCATTTAATGTAGCTAGTTGCTGCAACTGTACCATTTTGTAATACTCTCCACCTTCCTCATCAGTCATTTGCATAAGCTCTTCATGTGTCCCAGACTCTATTACTCTCCCTTGTTGAAGGACCACTATCCTATTTGCCATCCTAATGGTGGATAGACGGTGAGCTATAACGATTGCAGTTCTTCCCATAGACGCGTGATCGAGGGCTTCTTGTACAACTCTTTCTGATTGTGAATCAAGTGCACTTGTAGCCTCATCAAGCAGCAGGACTTTTGGGTCTCTTATCAAAGCTCTCGCTATGGCTATTCGCTGCTTTTGTCCTCCAGATAACTGTAGCCCAAATTGGCCAACCTGCAATATTTAAAGCGTTCAATTTCAACTATAAGATAGAGTGATAGACCACAGGAATACTTCAGTAAGGATGCACTTTTCTGTTTCTACAAGTGAGAGAACAAGGTACACTATTAGGATAACCATCACTAAGATTCTTTTGGTCGTAGTTAAGTATTTTGACCTTCAAATTTGCAGATCTATATAGAAATAAAAAGCAAGTTCAATTATTGCAGCAAGACTCTGGTACCTGAGTTTCATATGCATCTGGTAACTTGATAATAAAGTCATGAGCATTTGCAGCTTTAGCTGCCTTCTCTACTTCTTCCATAGTTGCTCCCTCCTTTCCAAATAATATGTTCTCTTTTATGGTTGTTGCAAAGAGAATTGGTTCTTGATTAACCAAACCCATTTGGGACCTCAGCCATTTAAGATGGAGTTTCTTTATCTTGTGCCCATCCAAGGAAATATCACCTTCAATGGGGTCATAGAATCTCTGAAGCAGTGAGATGATGGTTGATTTCCCAGAACCACTACCCCCAACAAGTCCTGTAGTTTTTCCAGGCGAAATTCTAAGATTCAGGCCTTGCAAGATAGGCGCATCAGGCCTTGAGGGGTAATTGAAGTATACACCATTGAATTCGATCTCTCCTCTTACATATGACAATGCTTTCCCCTTCTTATCTTCAGTGTCAATTGCTGGCTGTCTATCAATCATCTCTGTGATCCGAATAGCAGCAGACTTTGACTCTGTGATTGCTGTAATATTTGGAAGAGCGGACAAAATATTTCTGCAAGAACATAGCAGTTTAATTAACATTATCTCCAGCAACATATAGGGACTAAAAGCATTATGATTAAGGTAAGAAAACTTACAATCCTCCCATAAGAACATTGAAACCTGCTACAAATACATCACCACCTTTTTCTCCGTGTTTGCTGACTAGAATCGATCCAAGCCATGCCTGAAAAGCCCAGCTAATATAAACCATTCCCAAGCTTCCCAACAACAGCCCTCTAGCAAAGCCTTGCTTGATTCCTAATTCCATAACTTTCTGCAGCGATTGACTGAACTTCTCGAGAGTTTGGTTCTCAGCTACATAAGAATATAATGTTCTTATAGAAGAGATAGCTTGTTCTGCTATTCCTCCAGCAACTCCATAGGATTCTATCATCTGCATTCCCACATTCATCATCATTGTCCCAAATCCAAGTCCTGGGATGATGAACATTAAGGTGAATGGTATTGCTGCCAATGTGATCTTCCATGATAATACAAACGCAAAGATGTGGCAGAACAAGAAAGATGACATATAAGCCAGGCAATCAGGTATCTGCATTGGCATGAACTTATGATATGTAAGCAACACAACAACCAGTTTCAATTCCCTCTTCTATATGTTATGAAACTTGTACAATCAAGGGAATAAGCGGATGGCATGGACAAGAAGGAGTTTAAGTTATAAGCACTGACGGTATACATAATAACTATTTACTGGTACATAACCTAAATTAAATACTAGGAAGTAACTTGCTATAACAAGTCGGATCATACTGATGGTGTAGAGCAATACTTTATATATCTTAAATCCAATAGAGGATATACCTTTTCGCCTATGGTCACTTGAATCGTAGTTGAATCAGCTGAGACAGTTGAAATCACTTGATAAGTAGTGGAAGATTCAGCTGCCTGGGTGTCAAAAAATCCGACTTCCTGCCTCATCACAGATTTTAGATACTCTAATCTCATACGTGATGTTTGTCTTTCAGCAGTTCTTGCCCAACATAATCCTTCTGCAGAACTTTCCATATGTCATCTTTGGTAAAGGACTATATACGTACAATTAAGAAAAAGATGAATTGTAAAGCGAAGGATACTAAATGATATCTTCAGTATTTACCAATAAAAGCAGACATTCCAACTCCAACTGCGACATAGAGTAGCCTGAGAGAATACTGCAATAAAATGAACGGAGAAAAAGAGAGATTATTATAAGGTCTTACTTGTTACTTCTAGTTGATATGCATGTTTAAAAGTGAATAGAACATAGTTAATTACGAGGGGAGCTCAAGTTCTTTATTGTCTCACCTTGTTCACAGTATGCATAGAAACTGAACTACTTAGGTTTCCATAATCATTAATCACTTCACTAAGCACATACATCATTAGAGGAATCTGCAGACCATCTCCCATACTTCCTAAAGTCCCAAAGAACATTAACAACTTGTCTGTTTTTTCAGCAAATCTAAACATTCCTCCTTTATTATTCCCCATTATTTCTTATGGTTCCCTTAAAGAGGGTTCTGCACCTTATACAACACAAATGCATAATCCCTACACGTAAACTAGCTCATATATATACACGTAAACTAGCTCATATATATATATATATATATATATATATTTATGTTGCAGGCGTAGGCGGATATTAGTTATTGGAATTAAGTATGCGACAGTAGCCGGCTTGTTGGTTGTTAGCGTTAACTTCACTGTGCGTTGGTTTTATGAGACTTGACAATTTCGCCAGGACAATGATCGTTTCTCCTTGTTTTTGCTTCCCTTAGTGTGTGCTTAGCATGAACTATGAAGGAAAATATTATTCTAAATAATCTTTATTTTCTTTCACACTCTTTCAGAATTAGAGAGGTTGAAGGCTTTCCTTTGATATAGAAATCTATATCTATCTATTTATTTATATTATATTAAAAGTGGGAAGCCCTTAAATTAAAAATTAAATTACTAAAATTCCCCTCCTTATTTACTAACCTAACCCATTTAATTTAAATATTAAAAATTAAAAAACTACAAATACATGCAAGTGACAGACGCCTACTTTTAACACCCAAGCAAGCGACGTTTCATATGCACCTTCTTTAAGATACATTTCCATGCACAAGCCTCCATTTATAATCTATTTAACTATTCTTATTTTCCGTAATTTTGTAAAGTCCTGTTTATATGAATAACATAGCAGATAATTTTAAGTTATGACTATGTTACTTATTTCTTCAAATTGGTATCAACCACAGAGTTTAAAATTCAATTCTAAAGGTAGTATGATTGGCATAGACTTCTGGTTAATTTGGAGGTCTAAATGTTATGGAGTAGATCTAACTACGTTTGCTGCTTATGTCCTTGAATTGGAATGGCAAACATGATTCTAAAAATATTTCATTATTCTTGCTTTAGTAATCTTCTTTTCGTTTCGGTGAGTATTGGAACATCATCGCATCTGCACTCCTTTATTTGTGTACGTACTCTCCGTTTATTACTAAATTATTTTCAAGAAAACTTTTGTTTAATATACTTTTGTTATCACGTCAAGACAAGAAGCAACCCCCACTTCCAACCGAGAGGTTGTGAGTTCGAGTCTCCCCAAGAGTAAGGTGGGAAGTTCTTGGAGGGAAGTATGTCGGGGGTCTATTTGGAAACAGCCTCTCTACCCTAGGGTAGGGGTAAGGTATGCGTACATACTACCCTCCCCAAACCCCACTAAGTGGGATTATACTGGTTTGTTGTTGTTGTTACCACGTCAGTCCTGAAGCCAGAGATTGCATTTTTTTAGCCTTGAGGGTAGGTTTCTACACGAATTATCCTAAACGTCTTTGTTTAAAGTCCTAAATTCTTAGATAATTAAGATGAAAATGTGAAGAAAAAATATAATTTAAAGAAGTTTTCTTCGTACCATTGCTTCTTGCAGATCTGACGAATTTATTCTTTTGTTTGTCAGCACCAGAAATATGCATGTGACTGAGGAATGGAAATATTAGTAACTTGAACAAGTTTAATAAGAGCCTAATGTTCAAGTCGTCAGGCAAATTTTAGTCCTATAATATTAATTAACAAGAAATAACGTCATTTTAAATTTGTATTATATTTTTTACTTATTTATATTATTTTTATTAATGACATCAGCTGCTGGTTAAAGCTTTTAAAGTGGGTAAAGATCCAAACAACATTTTTTCCAATCATGTAGAAAACTGAGGATTTCTCTGAACCAAATATTTAAATACTATTTCATAAAAGCAGGAAGCCTAAAATTTAAAAATCAAATTACATATACATTGTCCTTTTTAAAACCTAATGACCCTAATTAAAGGAAAAAATTCACGCTGAAGCAACCGCTTCATACGAACGGATGTGTTTCTTAAGAGAAGAAGTTGTGCCCTTTAGAAAAGTAGCATAACTTAAACTTGCCAGCCCCAATTATGAATTTTATACCTCCAATTGTTCAATGAAAATTTACTTATTTAAACTTCCTTGACTGTACATCTTTCTGGCATCTTTTAGCATCTGGTGCTCTATTCTTATTTTGACGGTGAGAAAATACGGGAGAAAATATTACTATTGATTAATATTGACAATGATACAATGAGTTCTATATATAAATAATATATGCCTTATTCCTAAGACTTATGGGATTAGGATTATTTTACTTCTATTTAACTATCAAACTAATACTTCCCCTCAAGCTAGTGCATATAAATCATATGTACCGAGCTTGTTGCATATATAACTAATAGGGGGACCAGTGATGGACTTGGTGAAAATATCAGCAAGCTGATCATTTGACTTCACAAATTTTATAGCAGTATCTCCTGAGAGTATATTTTCTCTAACAAAGTGACCGACAATATCGATGTGTTTAGTTCTCCCATAGAATACTGGATTTGACGCAATATGAAGAGAAGCTTGATTATCATACACAAGTCCCATCTGACTAATCTCACCAAATTTCAACTCATTGAGCAACTGTTTTATCCAAATTATCTCACATGTGGCCATAACCATTTCTCAATATTCTGCTTCTGCACTGGACCGAGCAACTAGCAACCACATTCTGTTTCTTGCTCTTTCAAGACACCAAATTTTCTCCTACTAAGACATAATATCCAGATGTAGAACGTCCATCCGAAGGTGATCCTTCCCAATCAGCATCTGAGCATCCAACGATCTGCTCATGGCCTCGATCCTCAAACAATAAGCCTTTGCCTGGAGCTAATTTTATATACCGAAGAATACGGACAACTGCATCCCAATGACTATCACAGGAAGAATCTATAAACTGACTCACAACACTCACATGAAAGGAAATGTCAGGTCTAGTCACTGTGAGGTAATTTAATTTACCAATCAGCCACCTATATCTTACATGATCGCTAAGAGGCTCCCCTATCCTGGCAGAAGTTTAGAATTTGGATCCATCGGAATATCAACAGGTCTACAACTTGTCATTCTTGTCTCCTCATGAATATCTAAGGCATACTTTCGTTGTGAGATACAATACCTAAGCCAGACTGAGCGACCTCAATACCTATAAAATACTTTAATCTGCCCAGATTATTAGTCTGAAAGTGCTAAAATAGATGTTGCTTCAACTTACTGATATCATCCTGATCATTGGCGGTAATAACAATATCGTCAACATAAACGACCAAATAAATACAGAGATTTCAAGTAGAATGTCGATAAAATAAAAAGTGATCAGCTTCACTATAAGTCATGCCAAACTCCTAAATAATTGTGCTTGAACTTACCAAACCAGCCTCGAGGAGACTGCATTAGACCATAGAGGGACCGGCGCAACTGACGTACAAGGCTACTAGACTCCTCCTGAGCAACAAACCAGGTGGTTTCTCCATATAAACCTCATCATCAAGGTCATCGTGAAGAAAAGTATTCTTAATGTCCAACTGATAGAGAGGACAATGGAGAACATCAGCCATGGATATAAAAATGCGAACTGATGCAATTTTAGCTACGGGAGAGAAAATATCACTATAATCGAGTCCAAATATCTGAGTATATCCTTTGGCAACAAGACAATCCTTAAGTCGGTCAACATGGCCAACTGGACCAACTTTGATTGCATACACTCAACGACAACCAACAGTCGATTTACCCGAAGGAAGAGGAACAAGCTCACAAGTACCATTTGTATGTGTGCAGACATCTCGTCAATCATAGCATGTCGCCATCCGAGATGAGTCAGTGTTTCACCTGTGGACTTAGGGATGGAAACAAAGGATAAAGATGACACAAATGCACAATGGAATGATGAGAGACGATGGTAACTTAAACCGATAATGAGGATTAGGATTAAGTGCACCGTATACCTTTTCATAGTGCAATCGATTGATTAAGAGGAGACAAGTCCACAATATTATCAGGGTCAGGTGCAGGACGTGAATCAGTTAGGCCTGATGCTGGGGGCAGACGACGATGATAAGTCAGGAGTGGTGAAGCTGTAGAAGGTTAAACTGGACTAGGTGGTGGCACCGGAGCTATAGTTGGTGGAACTGGACTCGGTGGTGGAGCTGCAACTGGAACTGTAGGCGGTGGAGCTATGGAGGAAGATAAATGGGAGATATGGGCAGAATCTCCAAAATAAGGAACGGGTAGTACCTCAGAAATATCTAAGTGATTAATTGGACCTGTGAAATATGATTGAGTTTCAAAGAAGGTAACATCAGCAGACATGATAAATCGCTGAAGGTCAGGAGAATAACATCGATATCCCTTTTGCGTTCTCGAGTAACCCAAAAATATGCACTTAAGAGCACGAGGAGCTAACTTATCTTTTTCTGGAGTAAGGTCATGAACAAAGCACGCACTCCCAAAGACACGGGGTGGAAGAGAGAACAAAGGTAAGTGGAGAAACAAGACAGAGAATGGAACTTGATTTTGGATAGCTGAAGATGGTATACGATTAATAAGATAACAAGATGTAAGAACTGCATCTCCCAAAAGCGCAGTGGAGCATGAGATTATATGAGTAGTGTACGAGCAATTTCAATAAGATGTCTATTCTTTCTTTTATCTACTCCATTTTGTTGGAATGTGTGCGGACAAGATGTTTGATGAATAATCCAATGGGAGTTCATAAACTGCTGAAATAGGGAAGACAAATACTCTAGGGCATTATCACTACAAAATATGTTGATAAAAACCTCAAATTGATTTTGAATTTCAGCGTGGAAGGTCTGGAAAATAGAAAATAACTCAAATCCATTTTTCATAAGAAATATCTAAGTGCACCTGGAATAATGATTAATGGAGCTGACAAAGTAGCAGAATCCCAAAGTAGAACTAACTTGACTAGGACCCCAAACATCTGAATGGACTAAAGTAAAAGGTGAATCTGCTCGATTATCGAAATACCCTGGGAAATGGGAGCGGGCATGCTTACCGAGCTGACACGACTCACACTCTAGAGTGGACAAGTGAGATAAGCGAGGTACCATTTTCTGAAGTTTTGACAAACTAGGATGTCCTAACCGTTTATGTAATAAATATGGTGAATCAGCAAGGGGAGAAGTTACTGGAGGAAGAAAAGATGCGAGTCCATGTGATTTTGCAAGGATAAGGTAATAAAGTCCATCTGATTCACGTCCGGTACCAACGATCCGCCATGTATTGAATTCCTATATAAAAACAAGGTTATCAAGAAATAAAATAACAAATTTAAGTGATTTGACTAAGAGACTACCGGCTATGAGATTAAAAGGACTACTAGGAACATAAAGAACTGAGTTTAAAAGTAAGGAAGGAAGTGGACTTGCTTGACCTATTGCAGTTGCCATGGCTTGAGACACATTGGCCATTGTGATTATTGGAAGAGATTGAGAATATGAGATACTAGTGAAAAGAGATTTGTTACCAGAAATATGATCTAATGCACCTGAATTAATGACCCAAGACTCTGAAGGCGAAGATTGTGAGACACCAGTCATGCTACTATTTATTGGAATAACAGAGGCTAATCCAGAAGATGTCTGTTTACATGCTTTGTATTGAAGGAACTCAATATAATCCAGTAAAGAAACCATTTGAATGGGATTCAATGCATTAGATCCAATAAATTGTGAGTTAAAGGCTTTTGATACGAATTTCATTATAATATCGTGCCGGAAAAAGCAAAAATATTCTTGGGATCACTGTAGCTGCCGGAAAAAACTTAAAGAGGTCAAAATTGAAAAATAAAATTATGGGTAGGATCGAAATTCGAGGATGATCCAACTGCCTTGAAGGAACTTCGTCAAAAAATCGGAAAGAGCCTCACGCGTCAGCGCGTGGGCGACAGATCTTCACCGGAGAAAATCTTTTGGCGTCGCATGGGGGCACGTGCAGAGTGTTCTACCGAAGATTTTTTACTGGGTTGGTCGCCCAGCTCTGATCTACTTTTCGGTGGTGTTGGTTTTTGCACAACACTGACGGTTAGTATTATTCTAGCGGATAGACTGTTTTTGCCAGAAAAAAAGGGCTTTCGGTTGACTTTTTTTTCCTTTTCGGAGTTACTGAAATTTATGCACAGCGATAAAGTTCTTACGGTTTCTCTGATACCTTGTGAGAAAGCAGAGGAAAAAATATTATTATTGATTAATAATGACAATAATATAATGAGCTCAATATATAAATAATATATGCCTTACTCCTAAAATATATGTAATTAGAGTTATTTTACTTCTATTTAACTATCAAACTAACATCGATGTTGCTGCTTCATATTCAGAGTAGCTTGGGCTTTAATTTGCATGGGTGAATCACTATCTGCCAATTTAATTCACATAAGTTTGGTAGAATATTTTGTTGCTTAGTCCACTAATGTTATTATTGCCTTATCTTGATTTTATTGATAGATGTTGTGAGCCTGACTTTGGTAAGTATTGCTTTTCGACTATGTGTAATTTTGGAATGGCTTCTTTCGGTTGGTGTATCTTGCTTTAGTTTCATTATCTTGAGATATTATGGTATTGGCGCTGTACAATTTTCTGTTTACATAAATTAGTCCCTGAAACCTTACATCAAATCAATTAAGTATTGGTGAAATGGACTCGCGTCAACCGGTATTGAAAATGTATGACCTATTTGGACGAACAACGCAACACTAAAATTCATCATTTTGGCAAATGTATTAGTAATTCTTGCTACAGCTTTCTTTTATCTAAGTCCCATTTGATTTGTTTTCAAAGCCTTAATATAAGTTCTAATTAGTTAAATGACGTAGAGAAAGGAGAGTTTCATGTTGTGACAATACTAATGTGAAGAAAAGACCACGGTCACCCTAAGGAAGATATTAAGCTCTTTGATTATTTTGAAAAACAAGAAATATAGTACTTGATATATATATCAAATTTTATTAGTTTGATGAGATTTGAACTTTAACACTTATTGATGTATAATAAATGTTACATATAGATGCATATGATGAATTTGGAGATTGTACATGACGTGTACATTAAAATAGGAAAAGCAAGGCATAAGTATTTCAGAAAAGAGCAATTAACCTTGAGAAGATAATTATTTGATGGTATAATTGATATTGTTATGGTTGAAGAACATAGAGAAGACAAAGTTGATCAAAGAATGTTACTTCTGACATCGGCTATTGGAGCAATAAAATTTAGTTAATATTATGATGGCTAGAGCGAAAATAGAGTTTGTTAGAGAGCCTTTGACTTTTTATGTTCAAATTTGTAATTTGTAACAAAATCAAATATTTTTCGAATATGTAACATTTACTATTTTCAGTATATATATTCTCTAAAAAATAATACTATAAAATATACATACAACGCACGTACAAAAAAACTAATAATATAAAATGCACTATTAAAGAAGAAAGAACTCCCCCTCCCCACTCCCAAATGGAAATTATTTTTGGGTGTTTAGTTGCCAAGAAATGACACATATTTTGGAAAATACTTTGTTTACCAAAACGACTTGTATTTCTTTGAGATTTATCATGACAGGTTAGAACTCTCAAAGCGAGGCTATGGTAAGTAAGATGCGTGGTTAGACAAAGTGGTGTTAGATCCTGATAACTGTTATAAAATAGAAGTCTATTTAGAGTGAATGTCTAAGAGTTTTAGCTTGAAGCTAAGTCATTCCTCTTCCTATAAATAGAGGGGTCTTACCCCATTGTAAATAACCCCAAGTATTAATAAGAATACTTCTCTCTCTCCCTATTCTCTCTCTATTTGCTCTTGTTCTTGAGTTATTGTTCTTGTCTTTTATATTATTTCATAACACGTTATCAGCACGAGACTCTACCATCTCAAGAACCATTCTCGAGAAATCTGAGGTATTTCCCTCTCCCTAATTTAATTTTCGTTTGTCTTAACTTTTGTTTGTGCAAGGTTTTGCTTCAAAGAAAGAATGAAGAAAGAAGGAAAAGAAACGAAAAAAAGGGAGGAAAAGAAACGAAAAACAAAGAGAAAAGGAAGAAAACATTGAAAATATAATTGGTATACCTTAAAGGTAAGTAACTTATTTTTCCCTTTCAAATTCTTGGAATTCTATAATCTAATTTTATATACAAACATAGACAACAAAGTTTGATTATAACCCTAATGGAGTTTGTAAGAAATTGTAACCACATGAAGTGGTAAAATCTCTATGTCCTGCCATGATTAAATTCATGTATGATTGTGGGCAAATAATTGAAAACCCGTCCCATTGAATTTGCTCCATTCCCTTTAGAGAATGTGGAAGCAGTACATGATAAGTCTGAAAGAAGACTAAAATATTACCATGAAGGTATCAATGAATATGGACGTGGCAAAGAATTCCGTCCAATTGAATTTGCTCCATTCCCTTTAGAGAATGTGGTAGCAGTATGTGATAAGTCTGAAAGAAGACTAATTACCGTAAAGGTATCAATGGATGTGGACATGGCAATAGACGAAGTTATAATCGTCATTATTGTGGTAATGAGAACAATAAAGGATTCTCAAAATAATCTTTCACTTTATGAAAGTAATATTTGACATGAGATTGTGTAAAGCACATGATTTTGATCCATTCCCTGAAGTGAATGTGATAATTGTAATAGAGCCCGTAAGTATGAACACGCTCTTGATGTAATTTTGGTTTATGTCTGACATTATGAAAAGAAAGTTCGTTGCCCTTGAAATTTCGGGCAAGAACTATATGATATGGGTGTTGGATACTTAAATCCATTTTGGATGCTATGGGTCTTGGAGACGCCATTAAAGACAGAAATAATGCATCCACCCAAAACTATGCTAATGCCTTGATTTTCTTGCGCCATCACCTTGATGAAGGTTTGAAACTATGCTAAGGCCTTGATTTTCTTGCGCCATCACCTTGATGAAGGTTTGAAACTATGCAGGCCTTGATTTTCTTGCGCCATCACCTTGATGAAGGTTTGAAGATTGAATATCTCACCGTCAAAGATCCACCTATCTTGTGGAATGGCTTAAAGAAGAGATGACAACCTGAAGTTGGTCACTCTGCCACAAGCACGATACGATAAGAACCCAAAAGCAAATAGTTTATAAACTATATATTATCGTTGCGGTGAAAATGGGCACTGGTCAAAGGCTTGCCGTATACCATGACTTTTGGTTGACCTTTATCAAGCATCTCGAAAGAGTAAAACGCCCTGAAACGAATTTTGTCTCTGACGACAACTTTGACATCACCCACTTGGATGTGGCAGACTTCTTTGAGCAACCCGAGGGGAAGATAGACCACCTAATCGGTGATGGATCCGTGATGAAAGAAGATGAAGCTATTTGATTTTATTTTACTTGTTTGTATTAGTGAATGAATAAACTAATAGCCATTAGTATTAGCTCGTATTAGTTAGTTCATGATGCAATGTTAGCAGTCGTTCTTTAGAATATCTTCAATATGCTCAAATATCAATAAAACTTTTATTTTCCAGTGGGGGTAATCGACTAGCCTGAAAAACTAGTCGATTATCAACTATTTTTGCATTAAAGTTGAAAAATAATTGATCAACAATCGATTGTCGTTGACTCACAATCGATTGTCATTAAGACAGTGTAATATGGAATTTTTCAAAAATCATCCACAATCGATTGTCTTTGTCTAACAATCGATTGTCTTGAAACAGTGAGGTCTGGAATTTTTCAAAAATTATCCACAATCGATTGTCTTTGTTTAACAATCGATTGTCTTGAAACAGTGCTCTGGAATTTTTCAAAAATAGCCAACAATCGATTGTCTATGCATAACAATCGATTGTCTTAAGACAGTGATCTGAGTTTTTCAAAAATAACAAATAATCGATTGTGTGTGTTTAACAATCGATTGTCTATGTTCAAACAATCGATTGTGTGTGTTTAATAATCGATTGTCTTATGAAAAACGCTGAAAATTTTCAAACTGCAAAGTAATCAATTATGGATAACATATTTGATTTTGTTAGTCAACTGTTAGCAGCAGATTTTGAAAATATTATGTGACACAAACGAATTGAAGTTGTTTATTCTCATGTTCGTATATTTTCTTTTGTATATCAAACCATGGGAATTAAATTGATTGAAGGCTCCGGAAGAGCAACTGTAACTCTGCCCAAAGGCATGACGTTTATCTTAGAGAATGCAATATTCTCCTCCAAGTCTAAGAAGAACTTGTTGAGTTTTAATGATATCAATGTTCTCCTCTAAGTTTAAAAGGAACTTGTTGAGTTTTGAGAATCCATTTTAGAGAATGCAATATTCTCCTCCAAGTCTAAGAAGAACTTGTTGAGTTTTAAAGATATCATTCAAAATGGATATCATATTGAGACAATAGATGAGAATAATCTTGAATTCTTCATGAAAACGAGGCTGCCCATTTCGGTTTGGGTTCACGCCATTTTGCATGCAGCAATGCTAGTTTGTCGGCTGCCCACTTTGGTTTGGGTTCACGCCATTTTGCATGCAGCAATGCTAGTTTGTCGGCTGCCCACTTTGGTTTGGCTTCACGCCATTTTGCATGCAGCATTTTAGTTTGTCGGCTGCCCACTTCGGTTTGGGGTCACGCCGTTTTGCATACAGCAATGCTAGTTCGTCTCTGACTGACGAATTGACACAAATATTCCCCGTTGCAATTGGTTTTGGGTCATGAACCCAATATATCCCATTTAAGGATTTTTGGATGCGCAGTATATGTGCCTATTGCACCGCCATCCCGCACCAAAATGCGTCTGCAAAGAAGGTTAGGAATATATGTTGGGTTTGAATCGCCCTCCATCATTCGCTACCTCGAAACATTGACAGGCGACTTGTTTACTGCACGATTTGCAGACTGTCGATTTGATGAGACACTTTTCCCAAAATTAGGGGGAGAAGTTGGTGAAACCAAACGGGAAATTTTGTGGAAAAATGCATCATTATCTCATCTTGATCCACATACCTCTATTTGTGAAAGAGGCACAAAAGATTATCCATTTGCAAAGAATAGCAAATCAAATGCCTGACGCATTTATAGATTTGAAAAGGATAACAAAATCATATATCCCCGAAGTGAATGTGACAACATCTGATCCACGAATACATATTCATTATTGGAAGAATATGAAGATGAAATTGGTATTAAATATACCACACTCACCCCTAGATGGAGGTTTGAGATGATACCACACTCACCCCTAGAAGGAGGTTTGAGATGATATATGGCATGAATGATCGTTGGTCACGTACCTATTGTACGCCAAAATTGTTAGAAACTACGCTTAACGCTAGAGGGGGGGGTGAATAGCGTTTTAATGAAATTTAGCGTTTTCTTGCGGAATTTAAATTTTACAGGAAGTAAATAAGTGCAATAAAAATAACTTACACAAGGATATATCCTGGTTGGCCACAACAGTGGTTAGTCCAGTCCCCGAGAGACTCTCTCGAGATTTTCTACTAACTTGTTAAGCTTACGGGTGCTTAACAAACCTTTACAGTTGCTCGGAGATACAATCTCAAAGACTTCACTTGCTCTGAGGTTCCTCACCTCAAAGACTTCACTTGCTCGGGGATACAATCCCAAAGACTTCACTTGCTCGGGGATACAATCCCAAAGACTTCACTTGCTCGGGGATACAATCCCAAAGACTTCAACAGAGGAAGCACAGGTTCCTCAACACAAGAGAATCAAAATTCTCTTACAAGTATTTGAAATACTTGAACACTCACTTAACAAAGGTACTCCTTGATGAGTAGATATGAGTAAAATAATACGCTCAAGATCACAACAACTTTGAACAATAATATGGCTCTCAAAAGCTTTATGAAATGAGTAGAAAATGATGAACAATTGAATGAAAGCTTAAAGCAATGTAATGATCAGTTAGTGTATGTTGTTGTGTTTAAAACACTGAGTTGAAGCTGTATTTATAGGTGCAAGACTTGGTCTTACCGTTGTCTAATTGCCAATTAAGAATTGCTGAATTTACTCAGTGACAATCGATTGTCAAGACCAAACAATCGATTATCTGCCAGTCAGATCAAAAATCAATCCCAGATTTTACGCTTAATAATCGATTACTTACAATCCATAATCGATTACTGGCAAAATTCAAATTCAGATAATCGATTATACCAAATCCATAATGGATTACTTCAGCAACGTTCAAAAAATCATTTACAGATTTTAATCAAAAACATCGATTATAGCAAATCAATAATCGATTACCTCATTAACGTTTTAAAAATTATTTCCGGATTTTGAGCAAAACATTGATTACAGAAAACCAATAATCGATTACTTTGAGGTATTTGAAAATCATTTGACAACGGTCAGCTTCAACAATCGATTGTCCCTTGCAACAATCGATTACTTGTCATTTTCTGAAAATCTCAAATCACACTGTTTCAAGCCAAAGTTTTTGCGACTAAGTATAAACTTTGACAATCGATTGTTGGACATAGACAATCGATTGTTAAACCCAGTTAACTCAACATAATCGATTACTATTAGTTACTAATCGATTACTTAAGTAATTTTAAAATCACTGGGAGACATCAACTCAACATAATCGATTACCATTAGTTCATAATCGATTATTCTGAGTATTGGAAAACTTTACCTCATCAATAATCGATTGTCATTAGTTCACAATCGATTATCTTGCAGATTTGGAAAAACCTGATGTTAACTGTCTTATTCACAATCGATTATCATTAGTTCATAATCGATTGTTATGCAGTCTTGGCTTATAAACAATCGATTATCATAAGTACATAATCGATTATTCTTAGCCCAGATTTCTGAGGTATGTTTAGAAAACATTTTGTCTAATGTAAATATGCATCATTTGAAATCATTTGATACAGAAATAAGTATGCATGATTTTGGAAAATAGTTTTATGAGAGAAGCCATGTTATGGAGTCAAGTTATAGGATCAAGATCACATTTAAGAATAACTCAATAATAACAATTAAAAACAACGTCTTGGGCTTCAATCTCAACATTTGTGCTCTTGTACTTGAACTCCGTCATATATCAATTTGTGCTTTGTTTGTCATTCATCAAAACCTACAAAAGAATACACGTTTAGTATATCGCATTGAGAACGTGTTTCCAACAATTTCCCCCTTTTTGATAATGGCAAACATTAAGCGGGATATGCAATTTTGACAAATAATATTGACGATTCAAGACAAGTAACAAGTATGCATATTTGTTCTTGTTCCCCTTCAATTTAAGAATTCCCCCTCAATTTAAGCTTATAAGCAATTAAGCAATGTAGAGGTGGTGCATAGGTGGTGCATACCCGTTATCCCGTTATCTTCCCCCTTTTGCCATTAGCAAAAAAATAGTAAGGAAAGATACACAAAGACGAAATAAAACATGGTTTATTTATTGAAAATTAAAGGGGTACAGCAGAGGGACATCCAACAATACAATTAAAAACAGAAAAAAACAATACAATATCAATTATCTCCGTCACGATCCGCCTCGTCATCCGGCGCAGCTTCAAAGGGAACGAGACCCGCATAGGGATAATGGACATGGTCAAAATAACCATGGATCTCGTGTGTCAACTGAGAGAGCTGGTCGGATATAGTTTGGAGAGTGGGCTCCTGAGATGGACGAGCACGACGGGCAGGACGGGTAGGAGGAGGAGCTGGAGCATGATCACCATCATGATGGAAGGATGATTCCGAGATTTCCCAGATTTTGGTACTCCTTTTGAGAGGACCATTTTCAGTGACAAATCCAGATGCTTCAAGAAAATTCATGATGAGGAGAGAATAAGGAAGGGGCATGTTATCGGCGACGGCATCGAGCATGTGCATTTTAATGAGCCGACACCAATTGATCTTGGCTCCAGTGACAATGGCATGTAAGAGCTTGGAGTCCTCTTGGGATATGGTGGTATGATTGTGCCTACGAGGTCTTAGGACACGGGTGATGAAGTAGAGGAGAAATCGATAATTTGGGTCCATGCCCGAGATGGTAGGACGACGAGAAGAAGCTTGATCATAAGAGATTCCGGCTTGGCGGAAAAGAATGGATTCATCAAAGAGAGAGCCGGCCTCATCAATATACCGGATAAGATCTTCACCATCGTTTGGAATGCGGGCGATGGTGTGAAGGTTCTCGTCAGAGAGGAGAATGTGAATGCCATTGATGGAGGTGACCACCTCACCATCTTCATCTTTGTGAAGATTTGAATAGAATGCTTCAACTAAAGTTGTGTTAATATGAGGATGGGTAAGGACCAAGAAATCATAGAGTTGACACTCTTTGAGCATGTTGGCGGCAGGGGCGAAAGGTTCAAGGAGCTTGCTTGTTGAGAAGCGAGGAGGAAGAATAAATCGTTTCTCAAACTTGGAGAGAAACCTAGAAAGTTCAGCTTGAGTTTCGAAGAACAAAACGGACCCGTCTTCATATGGGAAGTTTAGAGGAGGAGGGACTGTTGAGGCTGAGGCACCTTGCCTGGAACGAGAACGTTTGGAGGAGCGTCCAGACATATTGGAAAATTTTTACTGCTGAATTTTTGAGACTAAGATGCAAGGAATTGACCTTTGATTTTTAGAAATGGTGCTTGAGTGAGTGAGAAGGATCCTATATGAGGGCTATTTATAGGAGAAGGAGTGATCAGCCATTTACTAAAGATACCTACTGAAAATTGAAAGTTGGAACAGTCAAAAACGGTAAGAAATAAATTTACTGACCGTTAGATAATCGATTATTTGGCAGAGATAATCGATTGTATTTACTGTTGGATTGAATTTTGAAACTGACAAATCGATTTAAGAGACAAACGGTAAAAAAAATTTGAATGAGATAATCGATTATCAACACAAAATAATCGATTATGGAGCATTTATGTCCTGACAGCAATCGATGTTGGAGCCAAACGGTAACAAAGTTTAAACAAAAAATAATCGATTGTCAATTTTGGTAATCGATTATTATTGAAATATGGTTGATACAGAGAACTCGGAGAATTTCTGAATATGACAACTAATCGATTATAGGAAGAAATAATCGATTGTCTGGAAAAGTATTGCTGAATGACTGAGACGGAAATCGATTATGCAATATAAGGAGTTAACAAATTAAACACATTTGCATAATAAAACTAATCCGTCAAAACAATCGATTATTGATACTGATAATCGATGTACTGCACAGTAGATAATCGATTGCGGTGTGCTAAGACTTCATAATTTATCTTACCTTTGGGGAAGTACCTGCAAAATGGAATTAAACGTCTCCGACGCTCAAGTCAGTAATTTATAGTGACGTGAATAAATTACACTAGTGTTATCAAGTGATATCGTGAACTCTTAAGAATTGTGTCCTAGAGTGTTCTTAAGAGAGTTTCGGGTACTTACCTTTCCTCCGACGTCGCCAATTACCTGATCAAGAGGGTGAGCTTTGATCGTCCTCCATTCATTTTGTTCTTTTGTTTCACTCCCCAAATGTGGAGCTTCTTCCGTTGATTGTTCCACAATTTCATCATTGATTTCCTTCGATGCCTTTTCTTGTATTTTGTTTTTCAAATTGCTTAAAATATCAACCGATCTGAATATGATTGTTTCCAAATATGACGCTTCCTCCTTCTTTGTGCTCTAGTTGAAGGGATTTGGATTCATCTCCCGTCATGTGTTTGGAGCATCCACTATCAAGGTACCATAGTACGCTTGATCCCTTCAAGCACACCTACAAAACAAATTAATTTTCTTTGGGTACCCATGCCATCTTGGGTCCTTGAGGGTTAGGCATATTGTAATAATATGTTTGAGTAGCATGTCTATGACGAGTAAAACATGCGGGAGCAATATGACCAATGCGTCTACAATAATGACATGTCACATTCGGATTATGCATTCGTCTAGGTTCATAGTAGCTAGATGAATGAAGGTTGCTTACCTTATTTTGAACGCTATCATTTCTCCTACTTTGATCTCTAGGATGGGTAGTGTTTCTAGAGTGATGATATCTAGGTTGAGGACCATTTTGGGGTCTTCTAGGAGGTTCACAATTTTGCCTAAAATATGCATCATGTCTATGGTGACTATTTCTAGGCGGAGGGTCATTTCTTGGTCTAGCATGCAAATTTGTTCTAGGATAGCTATTTCTAGGATACACATTTTTGTTGTTGTTCCTAGGTTGAGCTCTAGGTTTTTGAGGTTTAGCATCAACCTTTTCTTCATTTTTAAAACCTATTCCGTGCTTAGTTGATTTTAGATTATCAAGAACAACATTCAAGTTTTTATGCGAGGAATTAAACTTATCTAGTGTGCCTTTAAGTCTACCTACTTCATTCTTAAGGTTCACACAAGAAACACAACCTTTAGTAGAACTTTCAGGTTTGTCGGCACTTCTCTTTCCATAAAACTTGTTTTGTTCGTGTAGCTTCTCATTTTCCAAAACCAGTTTTTCTAATTCCTTTTCTTTTAAAGAAATCCGTTTTTGAAAATCCGTTTCTTTTAGAGAAGCGTTTTCTCTTAAGCTAGTGACAGTTTTTGAAGCCTTTAAAAATTCAGTATATAACTCATCAAAAGCATTACGCATTTCATCAAGTGAAAAGTTTTCAGACGAAATTTGACGTACCTCATTTTGGTTGTCTTCTTGTGCCATGAGACAAAGGTTTGCAGCTTCGTCGTTTTCTTCTTCACTTGATTCATCTCCGGAGTCGCCTCCCCACGAGATATATGCCCGTTCCTTTTTAAAGGATTTCTTCTCCTTTTTGATGTTTGGGCAATTTGTTTTGATGTGTCCAGTTTCTCCACATTCATAGCATTTTATTTGCTCACCTTGTTTTTTCCCTTTGCGCTCATATTCCTTGCGCATAAACTTTTGGAATCTTTTAATGACTAATCCAAACTCGTTGTCTTCTTCCTCTTCAATCTTTGGTTGGCTTGTGCTTGCTTTTAGAGCAATTTTTTGCCTTCTTTGATCATCAACAAATGGGTTAAGAATAGTAGATTCATAGGTTTTAAGATTACCTCTTAGTGCGTCGATGGTGACGTTTGAGACTCCAATTGATTCTTGGATAGCATCGGCTTTGGATCGCCATGCCGGTGTGAGGCTTCTAAGAACTTTTCGAACAAGTTCTCTATCTGTGAACGTCTTCTTGAGGACGTGTAGATCATTTACTATTGTTGAAAAGCGCTCAAACATCTCATCTACTTTTTCTCCTTCCTTCATATGAAACAATTCGTAAGCATGAGTAAGAAAATCAACTTTTGCTTCTCTTACCTGGTCAGTCCCTTCGTAAGTGACTTCTAATTTGTCCCACATTTTTTTGCTGTTTTGCAACATGAAAGTTTCCTGTAATCGTTAGCGTTAATAGCACAATACAATAAATTTACAGCTTTATAATTATTTTGAATCATTCTATTGTCCTCTGTGGTGTACTCCTCTTCGGATTTGGGAATCCATTCGCCTTCCACTTTCTTGACTGGAATTTCATTTCCCTTTGTGTACACCTTCCAAAGGTAGGGACAATTTGACCGAATGAAGATTTCCATCCTCTCCTTCCAGTATGAGTAATTTGTGCCATTGAATAGAGGAGGTCATGTAGGGCATTGTCCTTCTTCAATTCCTGCAAAAGAATCTAGAGTAGAAGCCATGGATGGTTCTCTCAAACTGTTAAGTTTTTCAGAGAGTTGGGCTCTGATACCAATTGTTAGAAACTACGCTTAACGCTAGAGGGGGGGTGAATAGCGTTTTAATGAAATTTAGCGTTTTCTTGCGGAATTTAAATTTTACAGGAAGTAAATAAGTGCAATAAAAATAACTTACACAAGGATATATCCTGGTTGGCCACAACAGTGGTTAGTCCAGTCCCCGAGAGACTCTCTCGAGATTTTCTACTAACTTGTTAAGCTTACGGGTGCTTAACAAACCTTTACAGTTGCTCGGAGATACAATCTCAAAGACTTCACTTGCTCGGAGGTTCCTCACCTCAAAGACTTCACTTGCTCGGGGATACAATCCCAAAGACTTCACTTGCTCGGGGATACAATCCCAAAGACTTCACTTGCTCGGGGATACAATCCCAAAGACTTCACTTGCTCGGGGATACAATCCCAAAGACTTCAACAGAGGAAGCACAGGTTCCTCAACACAAGAGAATCAAAATTCTCTTACAAGTATTTGAAATACTTGAACACTCACTTAACAAAGGTACTCCTTGATGAGTAGATATGAGTAAAATAATACGCTCAAGATCACAACAACTTTGAACAATAATATGGCTCTCAAAAGCTTTATGAAATGAGTAGAAAATGATGAACAATTGAATGAAAGCTTAAAGCAATGTAATGATCAGTTAGTGTATGTTGTTGTGTTTAAAACACTGAGTTGAAGCTGTATTTATAGGTGCAAGACTTGGTCTTACCGTTGTCTAATTGCCAATTAAGAATTGCTGAATTTACTCAGTGACAATCGATTGTCAAGACCAAACAATCGATTATCTGCCAGTCAGATCAAAAATCAATCCCAGATTTTACGCTTAATAATCGATTACTTACAATCCATAATCGATTACTGGCAAAATTCAAATTCAGATAATCGATTATACCAAATCCATAATGGATTACTTCAGCAACGTTCAAAAAATCATTTACAGATTTTAATCAAAAACATCGATTATAGCAAATCAATAATCGATTACCTCATTAACGTTTTAAAAATTATTTCCGGATTTTGAGCAAAACATTGATTACAGAAAACCAATAATCGATTACTTTGAGGTATTTGAAAATCATTTGACAACGGTCAGCTTCAACAATCGATTGTCCCTTGCAACAATCGATTACTTGTCATTTTCTGAAAATCTCAAATCACACTGTTTCAAGCCAAAGTTTTTGCGACTAAGTATAAACTTTGACAATCGATTGTTGGACATAGACAATCGATTGTTAAACCCAGTTAACTCAACATAATCGATTACTATTAGTTACTAATCGATTACTTAAGTAATTTTAAAATCACTGGGAGACATCAACTCAACATAATCGATTACCATTAGTTCATAATCGATTATTCTGAGTATTGGAAAACTTTACCTCATCAATAATCGATTGTCATTAGTTCACAATCGATTATCTTGCAGATTTGGAAAAACCTGATGTTAACTGTCTTATTCACAATCGATTATCATTAGTTCATAATCGATTGTTATGCAGTCTTGGCTTATAAACAATCGATTATCATAAGTACATAATCGATTATTCTTAGCCCAGATTTCTGAGGTATGTTTAGAAAACATTTTGTCTAATGTAAATATGCATCATTTGAAATCATTTGATACAGAAATAAGTATGCATGATTTTGGAAAATAGTTTTATGAGAGAAGCCATGTTATGGAGTCAAGTTATAGGATCAAGATCACATTTAAGAATAACTCAATAATAACAATTAAAAACAACGTCTTGGGCTTCAATCTCAACATTTGTGCTCTTGTACTTGAACTCCGTCATATATCAATTTGTGCTTTGTTTGTCATTCATCAAAACCTACAAAAGAATACACGTTTAGTATATCGCATTGAGAACGTGTTTCCAACAAAAGTATTTTGGAAATATGACTATTAAAGGACAACGATAATGCAAGAAACATATCTTGCATATAAGTTTGACATGACCATAATGGTATAACTTTCTCTTTAAGAAAGATATTCACCACATGGATGTTGATGAATCTGTGGTAGTACAAAAATAATTGAGAGCTCTAGAAGAGCCAATTATTACTATGTTGGAGAAACACAATTGAGTATTGTGCTGTAGTAAGTCTCAAAGAAACTTATTCAGTTTCCAAAGTACACGCGAAAGCGATTGATTATATTGAGACTATAAAAGGAAGGCTTTGATATCTCCTATTACTACAACTTGTAGCGGGGTAATTTGCATATGAAAAGCTACCCGCCTTGTTCTCCAGTTTGTACTACACAAACGAAAGAATGCCACAATAAAGTGGACATCTATTGGTATAAAAACCCATGTCATAATAAACCTGAAGTTTATTGATAAGTGCACATGTCATGGTGTAAATTTGAAGTTTACCAATATTGATAATTTATTCAGTTGGCATTCGTGTTAGCCATCTCATTTTAAGTATGATGTGCAAATTCACACAGGTGAATATCAATGAACTAGAAAGTTCTTTACGAATTCTCTTGTATCACTTGTTCTCATTAATGAACTGACCAACTAAAGAGTTCGGGTTGAAGCCCATAAATTCTGGAAATATCAAAGGTGAATATGGGCCCATTCACCTGCCATGTATACCACATATGATGCATCTATGATATGGTTACATGCGCAATTGTTATTAACCCGCAGCCTGGCCGGTGCTTGCGAGGTAAATCGCTCAGTAATCTAACTTCGAGCATAATTTCCAGATTCTCTACTCAAGACAGTTCATCTTGATAAGTTGGTTTATATCAAAGTTGGTTTAGCAAGATAATTATTGAGTGCTTCCACTTAATAGCTAAACTGTTTCTTATGAGAACAAAGTTATATATATCAGTTTCCTTCTCTTTTATTAATGTGCCATGTATATTGACATGATAATGCACAAAGATGATTTCCCAAAGTTGAGGAAACAAGTTAGCTTTACTAACATGAGGGGGAGACATGATAAACACTTGAGAAAAGGTTACATGGGATGAATTATCATTTGTATATGTATATCCCCGAATATCATGATATGAACCTGAAGTTCATAAAAGGGATAATTCAATTGCAACATATTGCAAAGCATGCTATACGCATTTGCTGACCCAAAGAAAGTAACTAAATGGAAGAGATACAATTCAAGAAGAATTGATTCCATATGAAAGACATGTAGTTTTGAACCTATAGTTCAAATGCTTGAAAGTATAAAGTCAAAGATTTAAGTTGCTTGAAGCATATGCAATTCTTGGTCCTGAAGTACCACATCCCAAGTACAATTTGTGTACATATGAATCTTGCTATAACTATAAGCATGATAGCATTGAGGATGCATCTATGGAGATATTGAAGAGTTATTCCACGACATTATATGAAGATGTTCATATATATCAAGAATGATGATTTCAAGGTGCGGAATATTTATTCAAGTCAATATGGTTGATTTGTCAAACGTCTACCAAAGATCGTTTTGAAGATGATGCTCAAGATTGAAATGCAAATGCTCAAGGATATAAATTGATGTACTCATTAGGGGGAGTTAATGTGCGTTGCACTCTTTTTCCCTTACAAGGTTTTGTCCCATCGGGTTTTCCTTGCGATGTTTTTAACGAGGCAACCAATAGGCGCATATTCAAACATGTGTACTCTTTTTCCTTTCTTTAATTTTTCCCATTGGGTTTTGGTTTTAAGGTTTTAACGAGGCACATTATTGAATAGACATTCAAGGGGGAGTGTTATAAAATAGAAGTCTATTTAGAGTGAATGTCTAAGAGTTTTAGCTTGAAGCTAAGTCATTCCTCTTCCTATAAATAGAGGGGTCTTACCCCATTGTAAATAACCCCAAGTATTAATAAGAATACTTCTCTCTCTCCCTATTCTCTCTCTATTTGCTCTTGTTCTTGAGTTATTGTTCTTGTCTTTTATATTATTTCATAACAATAACAATGTTGTGGTGATTATTAAGAAGGAAGTTGGTTTGGATTCTTAGAACTTGGCACACTAATTAACGTATTGGTTTGACTCAACATCATTCTCGAAACGTCATTTGTAATAAAATTACATCTAGGATCACTGTCAATATATATGTATAGTACACATATATTGAAATATATATGTAATTAATTATATGACTTCATCTTTGCCTAATGGCAAGAGGGTTCCTCTGATGGTAAGCAACCCCTACTTCCAATCGAGAGGTTGTGAGTTCGAGTCTCCCCAAGAGCAAGGTGGGAAGTTCTTGGAGGGAAGGATGTCGGGGATCTATTTGGAAACAGCCTCTCTATCCAAGGGTCGGGGTAAGGTCTGCGTACACACTACCCTCCTCAGACCCTACTGAGTGGGATTATATTGGGTTGTGCCTCTCTATCCAAGGATAGGGGTAAAGTCTGCGTACACACTACCCTTCCTAGACCCTACTGAATGAGATTATATTGGGTTGTTGTTGTTGTATCTTTTCCTAATGGAGATGCGATCTTAGAATGTCGCCAATTGTTTTCTATGACTACTCAGCTGGCCAATTTTAGATCGCTTCTTGTTGGGTATGGCAACATAAGATGCTGGAATTAAAAAGCACGTACATTCCACTGTCAATATAACATTTTCATCTATTCTAGTCTTTTAACATTTTTTGTTCTACTTTATAGTATATGACTGTATTTTTATATTCTGAGACGTCTAAACAAGGAGTATACAACAATATTCTTCAGTAATATACTCTATATATCGGACAGGTTGCAATGTTTTGAAATTTTCAAAATAATTTAACAGTTTAAATTTTAATCTTTGTTTTGAGTTTTTTCCAGAGTCAATTAATTAAATGGCCATTCCAGACATGGAAATAACATAATCACTTTTAAAAAATCTGTCAACTAAACCCAATCTAATGTTTGACTTCATTGGTTCACTACACCTTTTGTAAAGTCCTTACTCATTTTTTTGTTTTTGTTTTTAGATTAACCTGTAACAATATATTCTTTTTTTATTTTTATTTAGTTTTACATCAAAATTTTCATAATTATTTATGGATTAATAAAATATTTCATAATGTGCAATTAATAGTAAAATGACATATTCTATAATAAATGTATAAAATTATACTCTACAAATACGCTAGATTTCCTATTAAAGGGGGAATATATCCCATAATTAGCTCCTGAAAATTCTCCATTTTATTAATTATTGATGACAACTATAACAATATCTCTCATAACCACGTTGATATATTTTAAAAAATCTCATGTTTCTCTATCTATGCGAAAATTAATCAATCAAATTAAGAAGACCCAAAAGTTTATTGGGTACTTTGAAGAAATCACTAGCATTAGTACTCACGCAATGCACACATAATGCACGGACACAAATATCAAATTATAAAAAATTTAAAATTTCTAGATAACATATTTCTTTTTATTTATGTTTTTATTTTATATCTGTAACAATCCAACTTCTTGATTTAGTACTTGTATTATATTTTGTGGTCAATATTAAATATTACTAAACATATCATGTTTGTGATATTTCTTGTTTGAGCATATTATTTAACAAAAATTTTATTACCACTTTATGTTTCACCGCAAATTCGAATAAGTCTTATCCTTTTACATTTTCACCCAAAATAACTCTCTCTTTAATCTTTGCTTATAGTGCATTATCTACATGGGTGGATCCAGCCTATTGAATGTGGGTGGATCCAGCCTATCGTATATTTACTTAAAGTCGTTATAAGAACCCAGAAACTTTAAATCCTGGATCCGTCTCTGATTATCTATTACTTAATAATTTTATATTCATGTGATTTTTTTATTAGCTTACTAATTGACTTGATATCTTGCTTATTACCCTTTTAATAAATATATATAAATATAAATATTTTTATTCCTAAAATTTAATTTAATTTTGTATTTTTATCCTCTTACTTGAATTTTTTTTTTCATATAAATCTTTCAATAATATTTTTCATTTATACTTGTCTTTTGTATCACGTGTAGTTAAATTTTCTTTCTATTACGTTAGATAAAAATTAGACTTTCATTTTCGTACATAAAATTACCCACATGAGATATTTATTTTTTATTTCCTTAGTTTTAATTTGTTATCCAATTTTTAGTTTTTTATCTAATAAAGCTTTAATTTTGTAGTCCTATTCATAATTTAAGCGTTTCTACCATAAATTTAATCTAAATCTTAAAATCAAATCGTATTTTCCGTCTATTTCTAATATTAAATATTTTTAATTTTTTATTATTACTATTAAGTAACCTAATATATAGTATTTTATTTTCTTATGTGTCTATCATTAACACGCCTCTTTATTTGATATTATAATCTATTTATATTTTTTAATATTATTATATAAATTGATGTATTATTTTTTAATTTTGAAATAAATATTTATTTTATTTAAATTAAAACTCAAAATTATTAAATTTATTAATAATATTTTTAATTATTATATATTTAATTTATTTTATTTTTAAACTAATTCTTAGTATAAATACCTTGCATTGATCTTCACCAAGCGGCACTTACGTTTGGGGGGGGAGTGGTTGTCAATGGCGAGAGGCAAGGGTAATGGACCAAGAAGACCAAGGAAAACACCGATCATCGTCCTAGGAAGCTCTCTAACTTCGAATTCATCTCCTTCAACTTCAGTAATTTCACAAAAATCGAAAATGATGACACAGGCGGAAGTTCAAGTAGCAGAAACAAATGGTAACGTCTATACTATGAATAATTCTAGGAATTTAGAAGTAATTGAGGAGAATCGACCGATGAAGGTTGATAATGGGAAGAGTAAACTGTTGACTGATAGTGTACCTTCATCATCAAACACAATAAACATAGGAAATACTCAAGCAATTGTACATGCAAATAAAAATTCACAAAACGTTGGAAGCAACTAACGATCCAGTAGCTCCGGTGTGGGAAAATCTGTTTGCTAGGAATTGAATGGCATCAAATGGCCTTGCCTGTCTTACATTCCATCGATGATAGTTGATGGAAGTGTAGTTATTCAATTAGATCCAATAGAGACGGCAGAGGAAGCTGATAAGTGGAAACACTCTCTGATTGTAGCTGTTATTGGGGAAACTCTTGGATATAATCACATGAAGAGATTCATAAACCAAAACTGGACTACCACATGTTCTGACCTATTCTGCCGTGACAAGGGCTATTACATTGCAAAATTCAATGAAGAAGAAGATTTGGAGAAAGTGTTATATGAAGGACCCTACACGATTAGCAATAGACCTATAATCCTGAATTGATGGTCTCCGGATGCTGAATTTAATGCAACATTCCTTAAAGAGATACCACTATGGGTATCTTTTCCCAATCTACCTATGACATACTAGAGTAAAAGATTTCCTAAGCAGGCTGGGAAGTGCATTTGGAGTCCCTCTATTTGCAGATGAATGTACAACAAAGCAATCGAGAATCTCATTTGCCAGGATGTTGATTAAAGTAAACATAACAAAACCATTGTCAAATGAAGTCAAAATAAGGGATCCATCAGGGAAGCTTATCCAAAGCCTTTCACCCATTTGAGTGTGTCAAAGTTTCCTAAGAGCCTTAAATGGGCTCCGGGCAATGGTCACACCCAAATGTAATGTCATATTGGAACAAGTGCAATGTGGAACGGCCAGCCCTCAAGTGTCCAAATTCAGAGGGAACTCTAAGTCCCAAGGCAAGGCTTACAAGAGGGTGATAGAACTTAATGACTAAGAGTGAGTGCAAGTGCAGAAGCAGAATTTTGAGAAGGGAAAGGGGAAAAGGAGAGGGCAATAAGTCCACATAAGGGGTTTAGGGGAATAGGGAAATTGAAAGAGGCAAGGGCATGATATAGGAGAATACTAGCATACCATAAGATTGTCCAAACACACATTAATAGAAGCTAGGATCCCAAGTTTGATTCATGGGCAATAATTTACATATTGCCATGCTCCAAACCATAGCTTAAACACACAAGGGGGTGGGGAATAGGGATTCATAGAAGAATAGACATGAAAAGAAATTAGTAATGTTGAACTATACAAAAACAGTTGAAAACTTAAATCAGAACATACCAGGTTCAAAGTAACAAGTAGAGAAAAACAATAAGTCTTGCAAACAGACCACAATACAAACAATAAGAGATAATACATTTGCGTGTAAGTGTGATTTTAGAAAGACTATGAGTAATTGTGTGTAGAAAACTAAGATTCTTCATGTCTCCTTGTGTTAATGAAAGAGTCATGTATTTACAATGTGAAGAATAGACAAAAACAAAGTAAGAAAATAATTAAGGAACTGAATATCAATTAAGAATCAAGACTTTCTTTAATTAAGGAATTCAGATTCACACGGTAAAAACTATTTAAGGAAAGAAATCAAATAAATATCTTGTGCAAAGTAGTCCATTATGGGTAAATACACATGGGTTTTAATTTAGGGAAGAAGTTTGAAATACAAGGTTAAAACAAATAAGGTAAGGATCCATCAGTATGCATGAAATCGGGGAGGTCAAAGATTTTGTAAGCATTGGTCCATGAATGAATCAAGTCAGAAAAACTAAGGAAATCCTTTGACTCAAATCGATTAATAGGGAAGTCTGCAAACACGGAAAGAAATCAACCAACCTTATATAAATGAGGTTTGAAATAAATCACAATTGAAATCCACTAAGAAGGGAAGTTCAGCACATATAAAAAGTATACAAGTAACAGGCATGCGAGGCTGAATTTAGGACAAAGTGAAAGTGGCATGCGACAAAGTGAAAGTAGCGTGCAATTGAAAAAATAAGTGAGCAGTAGACTATAGGAATATGGTAATTCAGAAGAGAGAATATCAAATAGCATGCGAAAAAGGGGTCTAGTAAAGGTCTTATAGAGTTTAGCAAAAGCCAAAATCACATGAAGAAACAAGATTGAGACAATGATTTTGATACTTAATGAAGCAGTAAATGAAACACTTCTAGGAACTCGAATAGGTCCAAAAATCAAGAAAGTTTAGAGGTGAAGCACAAGCAAATCACATAGCCAACGGTCTCAATACTCGAATGAAACCCCAAATTTTAGGGTTTTCGCCATCAACTTAGTGTAGAGATTGAAAGGGCAAGTAATCAATGCAAAAATACTAACGAAACAACTTCAGAAATTTGATAAAGAAATTGAGACTTTTTAACATGCATCTTTCAGTAAAAGAACAAATAAAAATCAAAGTATGAGAAACAACATAGAAAATATAGTAGAAGACACTACATAAGAAATACAATAGAAGTAACGACACAAGAAATATAGTAGCATAATAGAAGAACACATAGAAAATACAATAGAAGAAACACATAAGAAATACAGTAAAACATGCCAAAGATTAGAGAAATTTTAAAGGAAAACTTGACGAAACCCTAAATCGGAAAAAGATGAAGGCTCGGAAAGTGTAGTTTTGAAAGAACTTTGAGAAAAATGATAAAGAGAGAGAAAACACAAATATACAACAAATATAAAAGAATCGAAAAAACCTCAAAGGGTTAGGGTTTCAGAAGAACCCAAGTATGAGAAAGGCTTGGAAAAGTCATTGATCTGAGCCGGAGAAGTCGAGATTAGTTTCAAATGACCATGGTTGGCTGGAGCGAGGTTAGAGATAGCCATAGAACTCGAGCCAACCGAAGTCTGGTCAAAGCTTCTTCATGGCCAGACCTCGAAACCACAATAACCTGGCGTGTAGGAGCCATAAGTGGCTGGTATAAGACTTCCATAGCCTTAGAAGCCATGAATTCCAATGGTTTTTAGGACGGAAGTGGTGGAAGGCAGCTAGGGTTTGAGAAGCTTCGAGAGAGTTTGAGAGAAGGGGGGTTTCAAGGTGGCAGATGATGCCAAATGAGTAGGGTTTGGGGATTAATGGATAATTTAAAATAGAAAGGTTAAAAGTGGTTGTTGATCATTTTGATCAATAGCCTGGATTGAATGAGGAAGCCGGGCGGGTCATTGAAACGAGTTGTGGGTCGGGTAAATTAATCAGTTGGGTTGGGTAATTGGGTTTGAAGTTGGATTTAATTGGGGTGTGGGTTGGTTCAATTTAAGCTAAGTTAGAAAGCCAAAATCAGGCTATAAGTTAAATAGCCTATTTTTTCCATTTAATTTATAAAAAATAGTAAATAAATTTTGAAAACTAAATAAAAGAACTAAGATGAATTATAACATATAATTAAAAATTTAACAATATATGATCCCATTTTATAAATATGAGACGAGTTTAAACCTAAAAATGACCAGTGTTTCAATTATACACAGTTTAGCTTTAAAAATATTAAATAAATTTATAAAAATATGAAAAAATTATTTTAGCTATATTTTAGTATAATATGAGAATCTAATAAATGAATCACCAAAATAATACTTTTAGGAATAATTATTGGTTTTTCTACATAAAATAGGGTAGTAAATTGGTTTTAAAAACTTTGAAAATTAAGAAAAGTAATAAACCTTTATATATGCCTATATAGGCTATTTTGAGGGTATTTTGCATATATATATATATATATATATATATATATATATATATATAGAGAGAGAGAGAGAGAGAGAGAGAAATTGGGTATTAACAAGTGCCCCTCTTTACCCGGGAAGGATGAACGAGTTGTCGGGTAAAGATATGATGATCGATCTTAACTGGATGAAATGACTTGAAGAGGTTTTGCCATGCTCTAGATTCTGATCTACCTACATATCCTTGGTATTTCAAGAATCAGGCCATATGTAGTTCAAGATCCATCGGCGGAGTATGTCGATGGAGACCTTTCAAGAACGGATGCAATTTTCAGGTTGGGATGAATGGTTAAGGTCTACTAGGACTGGGGGAGCTGGAGAGGAGTCGCTCCTACTGAGATGGTCGTTACTTGTAGGTTACCTGCAAATAAGCAATACAAGCGTATCTTGTGCGGAAATTTAATCATGATGCAAGTTTCTGTTGGACATTGAATGATGTCCTTAGACGGTTAGGATGACGTCCTTAGACTATGACGTCCGGAGCATGAAACCTATAATAAAGGATACGCAAGCTATGAAATGATGCTCTCGGGATATGAGAATGATGCCTCTGAACCATGATTCCTTTGAATAATGGTATGCAAAAGATTAGAAGGGATCTTCAGACCATGACATGGTGTTCTCGGGCTATAAGAATGATGTCTCCAAACAATGATGCCCTTAGATAATTTGGCGATCTTTTAACCCATGAAATGCAGTGTGTGGCGATCTTTCAACTCATAAAATGCAATAAGTTGTGATCTTTCAGCCATGCAAGCATAAAAAAAGTAGCGATCTTTCATCCATGCAAATGTAAAATAAAGTGGCGATATTTAGTCCATGCAAATGTAAATTGAAGTGGCAATCTTTCAGTCGTGCAAATATAAAATAAAGTGGAAATCTTTCAGCAAGCGTAAATAAAGTGGCGATCTTTCAGTCGTGCAAGATGTAAAATAAAGTGGTGATCTTTCAGTCGAGCAAGTGTAAATAAAGTGGCGATCTTTCAGCCATGCATAATGTAAAATAAAGTGGCGATCTTTGAACCCATGAATTGCAGTATTTCGCGATAGTTTAGCCCATGAAATACAGTATTTGGCAATATTTCAGCCCATGATATGCGATAGGTGGCGATCTTTCAGCCATGCAAATGTAAATGAAATGGCAATATTTCAGCCATGCAAATACAGATGGAGATAGTGTTTAGTCTCGGAAGACAGAATGGTAGCTTTATGCAATGTAGAAAATACAGACGGAGATAGTGTTTAGTCTTGGAAGGCAGTATGGTAGCCTTATGCAATGCAGAATATGCAGATGTAGATAATGTTTAGTCTCGGAAGGTAGAATGGTAGCCTTATTTATGCAGAATATGCAGATGGAGACAGTGTTTAGTCTCGACAGACAGAATGGTAACCTTATGCAATATAGAAATAAAGTAAAGTGTCAGATGGTAATAGAGTTTCTCAACTGATAGCAAGTTCCGATGTCGATATTGCTGGGAATATTGTGATAAATAGGATAATACTAGCGTGCTGGATTGACCAGTCGGTAAGTGCAACAATCTTGAGAGTTGAATTCATGAATCGATGTTTCTCTTGTGGGTGTGTTGTATGCCCTCTACTTTCATAGTCCAAATGCATGCATCCAAAGAATAATCGTGAGTTTTGTAAAGGTGAGGTTAGGTCGTATCCCTGCCGTCCTTGCTTGACATGTTCGACTTTGATCCGATGATACGATATGCGTTATTGGGGTAGCGTTGCTGAACAAATGACTTCATTAATAAACATGTATGAGTTAGTAAAAGTACGACATAAGTATATACTTAAGAAATAGTTTTTAGATGAACAAACGAACCGTGACGTGGTTCAAGACATTACAACCTCTCTTGCTTTAGAATTTTGAGGGTCCTCCTTAAAATTATACCCTAGTTTAACGAGTTGATACTTCTGATGGTTGCTTGCGATGATCGGCTGAAATTACTTCGAAATTTTGAGGGTCCTCCTCAAAATTCTGCCCCAATTTCCAAGTACGCGGGGGACTGAAAATTTTATTGAATTGTGAACGAACCCATAAGGTTGCCTACGTATCCCCTCTTAAACGGGAATCAGGTTAGACGTAGTTCAAATTAAATCATATGGGAAAGTATAATATTACACGTAGTAGCGCTTGACTGCATTTGAATTGATTGGTTTTGGCCAAACTTGTCCATCCATTTCAGCAAGTATAGGGACTCCTCCTGTAAGAACCCGATGAACCATTTATGGACCTTGCCAGTTGGGAGAGAATTTTCCCTTGGCTTCATCTTGATGTGGGAAAATTTTCTTTAATACCAGCTATCCCGATGTGAATTGTCTCAACTTGACTCTCTTGTTGAAGGCTTTGGACATTCTGTTCTGATAAAGCCGACCGTGGCAAACTGCATTCAGTCTCTTTCTATCTATAAGAGCTAGCTGCTTATAACGACTCTTCACCCATTCTGCATCGTTGAGATCATCTTCTTGTATGATTCTTAAGGAAGGGATTTCTACTTTGGCGAGAATGACGGCTTCTGTACCATAAACCAACATATAGGGGGAACCCAGTTGATGTGCGAACAGTGGTGCGATACCCCAATAGAGAAAATGATAGTTTTTCGTGCGATTATGCTTCTCTATAATTTTCCTCAATATCTTCTTGATGATCTTATTGGCAACTTCTACAACTCCATTCATTCGCGGCCTATAGGTTGTGGAATTCTTGTGTCTGATCTCGAAGGTGTTACACATGGCTCTCATCAAATCACTATTGAGGTTGGAGCCATTGTCATTAATGATTGATTCTGGAATCCCGAATCGACAAACGATATGGTAGCGGACAGATCCTGCCATGGCTTTCTTAGTCACTGCTCTATAAGATTTTGCTTTGACCTGTTTGGTAAAATATTCGATTGCTACAAGGATAAATCTGTGTCCATTGGAAGAGGGGGGGCTCGATTGGTCCAATGACATCTATTCCCCAGGCGGCGAAAGGACATGGTGAGCTTGTTGCATTAAGCTCATTAGGAGGTACCTTTATCATGTTTGCATGTATCTGACACCGTTGGCATTTCCAGACATACTGGATGCAGTTTGTTTCCATAGTCATCCAAAAGTAACAAACTCGAAGGATCTCCTTTGCTAAGACAAAATCGTTCATATGTGGAACACAGGTCCCGGTGTGGATTTCTCTAACAGTTTGGATGTTTCCTTTGAGTTGGCACACCTTAGTAGCCCCAGATCAGGAATTATCATATACAATATTCCTCTGTCATGGAAGAAATTGTTGGCTAACCTCTGAAGTGTGCGCTTTTGCATAGGATTTACATGCTCTAGGTATTCTCCTTTTACTAAATATTCCTTGATATCATGAAACCAGTGATTTCCGTCTGCCTCTTCTTCAATATAGGCACAATAAGCTGGATGATCGTGGATATTTACTTGAATGGGATCAATAAAGTTTTTGTCGCGATGTTGTATCATAGATGACAGGTGGCTAATGCATGAACGAATTCATTCTGGATTTTGGGGACATGTTAGAACTCTGTCTTTGTGAACCTCTTTATCAATTCTTGCATGCGATTTAAATACGGAGTATCTCGGAGTTCTTGGTTGCCCATTCTCCTCGTACTTGATGAATAAGCAAATATGAATCTTCGATCAATATCATTTCTTGAATGTTCATGTCAATAGCCATTTTGAGCCCTAAGATGAAGGATTTGTACTCGGCCATATTGTTGGTGCATGGGAACCTGAGCTTGGCAGAATCCGAATAATGCTGACCGGTTTCTGATACTATGACTTCTCCTATTCCAACTCCTTTAAAATTTGTTGCTCCGTCAAAAAACATTCTCTAGCCATCATAGGATTCTGCAATGTCTTCTCCAATTAATAATACCTCTTCGTCAGGAAAATACATCTTCAGGGGTTCGTATTTTCCATCCACAGGGTCTTCAGCAAGGTGATCTGCTAGTGCCTATCCCATGATTGCTTTCTGAGTCACGTAGACAATGTCGAACTCACTCAACAGGATTTGCCACTTGGCCAGCTTGCCAATAGGCATGTGCTTCTGAAAGATGTATTTCAAAGGATCCATCCTCGATATGAGATACGTAGTATAGGAACATAAGTAGTACCTCAGTTTCTGGGCTACCCAAGTTAGAGCACAACAAGTGCGTTCTATCAGATAATACCGAGCTTCGTGCAAAGTGAACTTCTTGCTGAGATAGTATATGGCTTGCACTTTTTTTCCTGTTTCATCATGCTGCTCTAGGACGCAACCGAAGTCACCATCTAACATTGCGATGTAGAGTACCAAAGGCCTACCTGGCTCAAGCGGGACTAAGATTCGTGGCATTGACAGGTATTCCTTGATGCTGTCGAAGGCTTTCTTGCATTCAACAGTCCACTTGGTGGCAACATCCTTTTCCAATATCTTGAATATAGGCTCATAAATTACCATGGATTATGCTATGAACCGGGTGATGTAGTTAAGTCTCCCCAAGAAACTCATTACGTCTTTCTTGTTCTTTGGCGGTGGCAATTCTTGAATGGCTTTAATCTTTGATGGATCCAGTTCTATTCTCTCGCGACTCATAATAAACCCAAGTAATTGTGTAGCATGAACCCCAAATGCACACTTTGCGGATTCAACTTTAGGTTGTACCTCCGCAGTCTATTGAAGAATTTCCTCAAATCTTCCACGTGACCAGTGGCCCTTCCTTTTAGACTTAATGATGACGTCCTCTATGTAAACCTCGATCTCTTTGTGTATCATATCATGAAAAATGATGGTCATAGCCCTTATGTAGGTGGCCCCTGCATTCTTTAACCCAAACAACATTATCTTGTAACAGTACATTCCTACAATATAATAATAGCCATTTTCTCAGCATCCTCTTTGACCATCTATATTTGGTGATAGCCAGCGAAACAATCCACGAATGATTGCAGTACATGCTTGGCGCAATTGTCGATCAGAATGTATATGTTCAACAAGGGGAAGTCGTCCTTCGGACTAGCCCGGTTGAGATCCCGGTAGTCGACACAGACTTTTATATTCCCGTCCTTCTTCGGCACTGGCACAATGTTAGCTAACCACAACGGATATTCAAATACCCTAAGAACTTTAGCTTTGACCTGCTTGTTGACTTTTTCCTTAATTTTCAAATTCATATCCGGCATGAACTTCCTGAGCTTCTATTTTACCGGCAATGTCGGATCAGTTGGCAGTTTATGAGCCCCAATGGATGTCTTAAGCATGTCATGTCATCATACGACCAAGCGAATATATCCTCATAGTCTCTTAGAAATTTTGTGTATTCTTTCTTTTATGATGGCTATAACTGAATGCTGATTCGTGTTTCTTTGACCTTTTATGCATCTCCCAGGTTAACAATCCCAGCTTGTCTAGGTTGGACTTAGGTCTGTTTTCAAAATTCTCAACTTCCCTAGCAATCTTTTCCAGTATGTCATCTTCCTCTAAGTCCATGTCTGCTTGTTACGTTGTCTCATTGCATGTCACAGTCATTGGTTCATCAAGATAAGTAATAGTAATGATGCATAAGTAAAGTAATGAGAGAAAATAATAAGAGTAGGATTTATAAGAAAACCGAAATGCTTTGATAAATTCCATAATTGTTTTTGAATATTGGAGGTCTTATTGCGAAATTAAAAATGTGAAAGGAAAGTTAACTAGTAAAATAAAAGATAGTGCATGATGCTTGTTCAGCCTTGCTATCCCAAGGCTCGCTGGGCTCTGGTGGTTTTATGGTCCAATTATTGAGGCATGCTCCTCTGTTCACTGCCTGTATGGAAGGGCCTTCCTCACCCTCCTCCTCGAGAATGACACAACAATCCATATCATCGTCTTCCGGGAATAAATTCCTCATTGTTGCCAGTGCTTCCTCTTCTTCTGACCCATAGATAACTTCACCCGGTTGGAAAGTTTGTTCCAAGTGTGGTATTGGATACTCTAATAGATAGTAAGGACCGTGCCATGGTGGCGACTATTTGTTGAACTCTTCGTAGGTATACTTATATCCTAGACCAAAGGTGGTGCCATGTTTCTTGAGTTTGATAGGCTTAGCGATTCCTTGGAGGTTCTTGCCAAGTCCCTTGCCATGTTCATATCTGCTCTAGTTTAGTATGCTTTCAATTTTTTTGTCCCTCCATTTGTCTTTGTCAACGGCGTTGACCCGCTCGATATGGTGATAAGTTTCCCCGCGTATCCTTCTTCTGCCTCCTATTGCTGGGATGGTCTTGCGACTATATATGGGATTGCTACCTTCGCCATGAATGATCACCTCTCAGTGATTTCACTCAAACTTCACTACATGATGTAGTGTTGACGCTACAACCCTAGCAGCATGAATGCATGGTCGTCCCAATAACAGATTTTAAGATGTCGGCACGTCTATTACTTGAAAATCAACATCAAACCAAGTAGGCCCCATTTGCAGGCACATGCTAATTTCCCCAATAGTGGACCTCTGGGAACTGTAAAAAGCTTTAAAGTTGATGGCTCCATCCTTGATCTCATGCAGGCCCATTCCCAATGTCCTGAGTGTCACCAATGGACAAATATTGAGGTTGGACCCTCTATCAATCAGGATCCTAGAGATAAAATAATCCTCGCACTACACGATGATGTGCAATGCTTTGTTGTGACTCAAACCCTCTGGTGGTAGCTCATCTTCATGGAAATTGATCTTGTGACTTCCTAATATGTGCCCTACCATGTTTTCCATCTCTTCTCCGGTGATATTGCTTGGTACATATGCCTCACTCATCACCCTTAACAAGGCATTCTTGTGTGCATCGAAACTTTGTAGCAAAGCCTGGATAGAAATTTGTGTCGGTGTTTTGTTCAGTTGATCAATGGCTGAGCATTCTTTGGCTTGTATCTTTCTCCAGAGATCATCGGGCCTAATTTCAGTGATGGTTAGCCCACTGGAGGCCTGCTTTCTTGTCTCACCCATATGTTCCGGAATATAAAATCTATCGGTTCTTGTCAAACCCTGTGCATCAACAACTTTCCCGAATCTGACCTTCCATTTCCTTCTTGCCTCGGCTGTGTAATCCCAAGGTATGGCATTTGCATGGAATTGTGTTACTACCAAAATTTCCACGAGAATTAGCGTGGCTATCTTTACCCCGAACGGAGTATGCACCTTAGGCGATAAGACTGCAACTTCGAAGGGTGTAGGTGAATTTGTTGATCACATAAATTCAATCTCAATCGGCACTGGCGTCTTTGTAGAGGATGGTCCTTCAAACTCAAGTGGCATGGACGTGTTTACCTCGGTCTCCCCAGAGGGCTGAATCTGGACTATAATCGGATTAAGGGTAATTATTGGTTTATTTAGATCGTCACCTTTTGTGATCAAACCGATCGATCATTTGGGATCCCAATCATCCTCTATCTCAATCATGACAATGCTTCCGCCCTTGTGATCTGGCATAGGGTTATTATCGACATTCGGAGCAGGCTCCTTTGCCACAATAATCTTGTTATCAATCAGAGTCTGGATCTTATCTTTCAAAGAGCAGCATTCATCAATGGTGTATCCCTTCATGCCGAAATGGTATGCACATGACTTATTGGGATTAACCTACTGAGAAGGGTTCTCAGGGGTAGCAAGGATAGGGGTGGTCTAACTAACGGTTTTGAGCTTTTCAAACAACTAGTCAATACGTTCAGCAATAGTCGTGTAGTGTTTTAGGGGTCTTCGGTCAAGGTTTGGTCGGGGTCTAGGGAAGTTTTGGAACGGTTGAGGGGATTGGTAGTGGGATGGTTGAGTGTTGTAGGCTTGGTAAACATGCGCTAATTGGGAATATTTGGGTGTAGTGGGCTGATATGCGGGAGGTAATTGATAGGTGAGTGGTGGAGTTTGGTAAGACGGTGGGGGTACTTAGTAGTTTGGGGTTTAGGCTGATATATGATTGAAGCCATCGGGAATATTTGGTATTTGACAGGAGATTTGGTTCTCTGTGCCACCATTACAACTCCTACGTCCCTTTTCTTGGACACACCGCATGACTGTAAGACCTTGTTTGTAGATTGCAAAGCTTCAAAATTCATAACCATACTGCTTTTTATGCCTTCTTCAATTCTTTCTCCCAGCTTGATAATGTCAAAAAAATTGTGGCCTTCAATCATCATCAGCCTCTCATAATACTGTGGGTCTTGGGCCGAACAAAGAATTTGTTCATTTGCTCTTCTTCCAAAGCAGGCCTAACCTTAGAAGCTTCGGACCTCCATCGACTGGCATACTCGCAGAATGTTCCAGTGGGCCCTTTCTTCATATTTTGAATATAGAATACATATCGCACATTCTACGTATTGAACCTGAATCTGTCCATAAAAGCATACGCCATGCTTACCCAGTTCGACCACTTCTTCGGATCTTGGCTAATGTACCAAGATAAGGCATCTCCCTTCAAGCTCCTCATGAAAAGCTTCATACGAATTTTCTCGTCTCTTCTTACTCCAACCAATTTGTCATAGTACGTTCTCAAATGGACCTTTGGATCCCTTGTACCATCGAAAATTTCAAACTTAGGAGGCTTTTAACCCTCGGGTAGTTCGACACGGGGCTGTATGCAAAGATCCTCGTAGTTTAGTCCCTCAATTCCCTTACTACCTTCAACGCCTTGATTTCTACTGGTCAACTTTTTAAGCTCTTCTGCCAGATTTCTGATGAGCAAGCCCTTATCATTATACTCGGGTGCGCTTGAGATAGGTTGGGTGGAGTGCGCCACAGTCTCCACGTAGATGGGGTTATTATGTTAGGTGTGGCAGCGGTCATTTGTGGAGTTCTGGAGCAATGGGGTGTTATTTGAGGTATGGCAGGTATTGTAGTGGTGGTGAGGAGTGGGATGGTTTTGTTGCTTTGGGATATTTTGTGGAGGTACAGGATAATGAGTATTTGGAAGTAACCTCTGGAGTCGTGAGGGAAAATGATAGATTTGCTAGATTCTGAACTTGATCAAGTTCTTCTTGAAACTTCAATGGCTTTTGTTCTAGTTGGGATGCATTTTCCTTGGGGGCCAGAGTATCATGGGTGAGCTCTACCTGTTCAGTTGAGTTCTCCTTTTTTTTTTCTAGCATTGTTCAAATCTTCCATTTTTCCTTTGTTCATGTGCTTGACCAGACTGAGAGGAGGAGTAGGTGGAGGGCCCCTAGATCTTGTAAATATGATGATGTTACCAGAGTTCATGAAATAACCTTTAGGGAGGGGTAACAAAAAGTGAAAACAAAAGGTAACAAATCAGTGAGGATTATAAGAAAAATGTTGCAATATTTAAACTAAGGGTGCAAAGTGGCCCGGGCCGAGCCTAAACGGGCTTCGCGGGCCAGGCTTTGCGGTCCTGGGCTTTGGCGGTCCTGGGAAAGGCGGTCCCGGTCTTTGTGGGCTCAATGGGTGAGACCAGCCCGTGACAGGCCTAAGCCCATGTGGTCCTGGCTTAGCGGGCCAGGCCTGGCGGGCTTTTTTGTAATTTTTTTAAGGCAATATCTTGTATAGTAGTTATTAGTATAGTATAATATACTAGTATAGAATATATTCATATAGTATACTAGTTATTAGTATAGTATATAATATATATATATATATATTATTGTATATTGTATTGTAGTAATTAGTATATATTGTATATTATGTATATCCTTATATATTTTCTTGTATGTTATGTATATATATTCTCTTATATATTTCCTTCTAGTATATATACTGTATTGTATGTATATATATTATAACTTATATAGTTATATATTTTGTTGTAGTATATATATATTGTATCTCTTATGTATAATGTATATTTTTTCTCTTATATATATATTGTATCTTATGTATATATGTTATTACTTATATATTTTCTTGTAGTTTAGGTTGTATGTTATGTATGTATATATACATATATATATATATATATATATATATATATATATATATATATATATATATATATATATATATATATTGTAGCTTATAAATAATTCGAAATAAAGACAAAGAAATATTGAGAAAAAGAAAAAATTCAACGGTATGTCTTATAATTTTTATTACCCAAAATGGCATATCTTTCTTAGTCTTCCTTCCCCCAATGGAATGAGCGCAACAAAGTACTAATACCACCATTAAAAGAAAAAAACTAAAAGAAGATGTGCCAAAGTACATGTTACATCATAATCGACATTGTATCTCTAACAAATCTCATAAATCCGTCAAGGTTGGGAGGAGGTTGTGTTGGTGGTGGTGGAAACGAAGCTTGTTCATCACCACTTCCGGGCGAAGCCGTTCCTCCAAAATTTCCATCTATCATTTCTTCATAAGCTTCATCTATCGCCGGTTGTGATTCTGCAATTCCAAAGTTTCTTCTTTCCGCGCGGATCCAATCTCTAAAAAATACCGGTTTTTCCAAGCTATCCCTCATTGCCGCTCTATGATCGCCTATTTGCAGTCTTGCTTGGCTGAAAGCGCTCTCCGATGCAACAATTGAAGCTTGAATTGATAAAATATCCCGAGCCATCTTTGCAAGAACCGAAAAATGTTTTTCCCTTGACTTTCACCATTCCAAAATATCAAAATAGCCGTCTGGATTCTCCTTTTCAAGACCTTGAGACAAGTAAACTTGAAGCTCATTTTGATGTGAAGTTTCATCATAATTATCACCTTGAGAACCCCGGAACTCCGTCCAAGATTTAAGAGCTGTTAAGCCCGCAACTCTTTTAGAGGATTGTGACTAGACGAAGTAGGGGTTGGAATATTTTGCCTAGCATGCTCTAAGGAAAGTTGATATGCATTATAAACTGTTTGAGCATTAATTTTAATTGATGTTTTTGCATCAGCAAGTGTAGCAACTTCCTCGTTTTAAAGATCTAAAGCCTTATATATATTTGAATACCAAAAATGAGGACCTCCCAATTTCATTGTAGGATAAAGAGCATTCATAATTTCATCATCTAATCTATCACATACTACAACATCATGTAGAAATTCACTATCGTTAAATTGAAAACAAGGGTGATCACTATCAAGCATTATGGGAGGAGGAGAAGGACGTCTAAGTTGGCAACTGCTTTCAACTTGCTTAACTTTGGTAGGTCGGGGAGCCAGGGAAAGGGTAGTATTATGGCCACTACTTTCACCGGTTTTACCTTTTCCTTTACCAAATATTTTTTTCAAAGAGAATGCCATATTAATTATAATTATGCAAACTAAACCACACAAAAATATATTATTAAAACATAAGAGTTGAAACGAGTTTACCAGATTGCCGAACAACTTCTTGAAAATTGTAAATCGTTGAACACTTGAAAACTTCAATTCAACAACTTCACAATTTTTTACAAATTTTCAACAATAAATTAAGAAATTGTAGTAGAAATATTGAGAGAGATTGGGAGAGATTGAGAGATATTGATGAATTGGTGAATAAAATGAAAGAATGAGGGGGTATTTATAGTTGAGAAATGGGAAAAACTATAATTATATAAAGTTTGGGGTTAAATTAAAGTTTGGGGGCCAAATTGCCATTTCATAAACTTTCAAACAGCCATTTTATAAACTTTCAAACGGCCATATTTTCAGCCCAAAAGGCTGTATTTTAAATATGGTCGTTACTGATTTTTTTTTTAAAATTTTTTTTTGAAAAATAGCCATTGGGCCCGTTTAGGCCCGCCAGGACCGGCCCAGGACCGGCTACCGGTCCCGGGCCTAGCGGTCCCGAGCTCACGGTCTAATGGACTCGGACCGGCCCGTCACGGGCCTACATGTAACACGAGGCCCAGGACCACCAGAACCGGCCCACCAGGCCCGCTAGGACCGCGGGCCCGGTCCGGTCTGGTTCAGGCCCGGGCCACTTTGCACCCTTAAATTAAACACAAAGTGCATGAATGTAAACGTGTCCTAATTTGTGTGACCTCTTTATGCCCGAGACAGGCCTAGCGACCAGTTGATTTAGAGAATGCTAAATGACTTATTTTATTGATAAAAAGTAGACGAATTCCAAATCGGCACTAAATAACAAGAAATAAAGTTGCTAGTGGCCATTGGCCTTATTACATTTTATAAAGCAGAAATGAAAACTCCTATCTATTTGGTCACTGAGGGACCTTCCCTGAAAGTGACTTGTCTTGTCTGGCACCTGTAAGGACTATCTTCATTCTGGAAGTCAACCCGAAAGTGACTTATCTTGTCGACTTGTGTATAACTTGCTTCCTCCCAGCTTGTCTCATAACCTGAAGAGGTGTGTAAGGGCATGTTCCTCTTAAGCCGATTAGCATCAGGAAAGGCGTGTCCCTGGATCAGACGATGAACTCCTCGTTTAGGAACCACTCGAACATCCATTGTACCTGGTCGTCAGTCAGATTTTCGAAGAGTTCGACCCATTCTCTAGCATTCTCCGGTTGGGCGAACATGTTGGGCATATAATTCATTCACTTTGGATGATGAAAAGCGATATGATCATCCCAGTCCCTTCGACGGATTTCTTGCTGGTACTTACCCTTTAGGAGATGTTCCACGAGCCGAAGTTGAAGTAGCAGATTACAACCTTTGAAGTTTTTGGCTCCCTGTTGACACCTTTCTAGGGCTCGGTATATTTCTGCAATAATCATTGGTACAGGACTGAATGGTTGTCCATCAATTCCCTCCATTAGAGTTTTAGTTACCATAGCTAGTCTGGTATAGATACTTGCCTTCCTAGTTGGAAACATGACCAACCCTAGGAAGCAAAACATGAACACAAAGACCCTTCGGTGAATATGTCCTAATGATGTGATACAAAATTCGTCAAGATAGGTACGGTAGGATTTGTTGTGACCGTACCTTTCGTACAAATAATCAAAAAGGATATAGAAGTCTTTCAGACATGTCAGTTCAGGATTTTTCTTCAAACCCATCATCTTTAGGAAACCCTTGCTCTTGCGATTTTCAGGCATCAACAAACCTAGAGTTTCCCATGGTATACCGGCCAATCTCCCTATTTCATCTAGTAAGGGTGTCATTTTAATATTCCTGAAGTGGAACACGAATCTTTCACAATCCCAAAATAAAGTAGCAGCTTCTATGATCTTGTTGTTGGGTTGGATTTCCAGGAGAGAGGTAGATTCCCTAAATATTTCCGGATGAGAGTCTGATTACTAGAGTGAAGATCCTTCCACCAGCTTAGCAGTTTAGGGTGGATTTTGGTGGCCATGCCGACTCTAAGTACTTCGTGCCTCATATTTCTACAAGAAAATAAGATTAGGCCATTACCCCCATCAGACTCGGCTATTTAATATCAACAATTATCATAAAAAGCATTTAGTTCTCCAAATAAATGCACAGAATGTGACAATGTCCATTTGGGCTCTAGGGAAGCCCAATGGACTTTGGAAAATGATGCCTTAGAGAGTCATTATGCGGACAACATAACTGATTCGGCTAGGTTTGACCATGATACATGCACAATTCAAATAGAATGGGGTTTCTATGTGGTTTTAGATTGGTACCTTTGAACGAACAACTCAAGGGGGAAAGGCATGGAACCGTCGACTACACCGTTGATCGATTGGTTTTACCGCAAATATGCCTTTTCTGGATTTAGGGGTGAGAATATCGTAAGAGCGCAACCACTCATAATAAGCGTTGCTATAGGATTTTATTTGGCACGAGTGGAATATGATGTTGAGAATGATTATGCAACAGTTAAAGGCATGTAGTCATGTATTTGCACGTTAAGAAAGCAGTAAATATAACAAATTTAAAATATAAAGCAGTAGTAATGAAAAGCAAAAAAGAAAAGAAAAGGGAAATTAGTCATTTTTGCAATTGAAAAGAAAAATAGATGCTTACAAATAAATAATTGTGCGTAAAGAAGCATAAATTCACAACAAAGGTCTGAAATGGTAAAAGCCTAGAATGTCCCAAGCAACATCTTCATACTGTCACACCCCTTTTTTTCTTCTCAAAATCGGGTTCGTGACATTTGGGAGTACAACTCATTCCTTTTGGGTGGATTTAGTTTGAAAAGTCTCTACCTAATGATTAGGGTGCATTACAATACCGAGGAGAATTTGATTTGAGTAACCAGAGATAGGGTAAGGGCTTGAAATTATTCTAAGGGGAAGGTGTTAGGCACCCCTCATAATCCACTAGTGTGCTTCCCGACCAGATTATTATTGTGAATTTTAGATGCAAATAACACGTAGACAAATAAAAACTTCAAATAAGAGGGAATTTTCACATAAGGGTTTTCAAACAAATAAAGTTGAAGAGAACTAAAAGAAAGCTGATTTTTCTTAAAAAAAGAAAGAATTTGAAGTTCCTTTGAAAAGGACAAGAAAGAAGGGAAGGGGGGTCCTAGGTTTATTAATAATATGGATCGCCCCAGACAATGCTCGGTAATCACTTCTCAATGAGGGGAAACGCGTGGAATTATGGTGTGGTTCATTATACCCTTATCTACATTTCCCACCCAGTTAAGGTATTAAAGCACGTAATTGGCTCGTTTACTTATTGCATGCTATTACCCATCCCAATACTATCATTACCAGAGGCATTTAGGACTACTAATCCTGAAGGGGAGGGGTATTAGGCTTATTTATGGTTTTAAAGGTAAAAATTCTAAGGCACATACAAAAACATGTAAAACAAATTGAGGGAAAGCACATAACAAATAAAAAGGCTCAGATATACCTCATTTACACAAAGAAGCACATAATTTAGCATGACTTACACATACTAGTTAAGGTCTGATTAAGTACTAAACATGCGAAACCTTAAAGGATGAGGCAAACTGATTTATTACATAATTAAGATAAGAATCCCAAATCAGGCCTGCCTATTGGTTGTAGTTATTAGCATAACTGATTTAGTTTAAAACTTTACCCTAAGGCTTGCCTAAGTGTGGGACAAGGATCCTATAGGCACGGTATCTACTGAATTCCGAATGCAACACAATAAACTGATACGTGCTAGTTAAACAGATAGTTATATTATTAAAGAAAGGCAATTGTTTACGGAGGTTGTAAGTTCTGCAAATGATGATACACCATTATTACTGGTTTTAGCTCAATACGTGAATGAAGAGATTCAAATTCAGTTAATAGTTCCTATAAACATGCTTTCTATGCTATTGATTTTAAGCCTCTTGTTGTTATGGTATAAAAAATGCAGAATACTCATTTTAAACCTATGAACATGATATCTAAGTGTGGAAATTGTTAAAACCTATGGACATGATATCTAAATATTGATGTTGTTTTAAAACCTTATGAGCATGATTTCCAGATGAAAAGATGAATATACAGGATTTGAAAGGTCCTATAGGCATATTTTCTATATGCATATGCAGAATTCAGATTTCCAGATACTTATAGTCATAGTTTCTATATGATAATGAATATACAAGATTTAGAAGATCCCATAGGCATGATTTCTATATGCATGCAGATTTCAGATTTCCAGACATTTATGGACATAATATTTAGATGGTAATGAATATGCAAGATTTAGAAGAGCCTATAGGCATGATTTCTGTATGCGTGCAAATTTCAAAATGACTTATAGACATGGTTTATATATACATGTAGATTTGAAATACATAATCAGGGTTCTATATGCATATGCGGATTTGAAATACCTATAGGCATGGTATGTACCCTTTTTGCATACATGATCACCCACAATTTTCACTATCCATCCCCAAAAGTTTATTACAAATTATTACTACCCAAATTAAAGTAAAAAAATACATCAGAAAAATACAAATAAAAGTACAACCAAGGAGAGCTTGATTCAGACTTCATGTCTGAAATATGAGGTAAACCAACTCCATAAGATCATGATCCAAAGCCTTTCTCCCATTTAAGTGCGTCAAAGTTCCCTAGGAGCCTCAAAGGCGCTCCGGGTAATGCTCATACCCAAATGTAATGTCAGATTGGAACAAGTGTAGTATGGAAGAGCCAGCCCTCAAGTGTCCAAGTTCAGAGGGAACTCAAGGTCCCAAGGCAAGGCTCACAAGGGGGGCGGGAGAACATAAAGACTAAGAGAGAGTGCAAGTGCAGAAGCAAAATTCTGAGAGGGGAAAGGGGAAAATGATAGGGAAATAAGTACACATAAGGAGTTCGTGAAAAAGGCAAGGGCAGGTTGTAGGCATGCCTATAATGGAGAATGTTAGCATACCATAAGCTTGTCCAAACACATATTAATAGAGGCTAGGATCCCAAGAGATCAAGTTTGATTCACGGGCAATAATTTACATATTTCCATGCTCCAAACCATAGCTTAAACACACAAGGGGGTGGAGAAAAATTTATCAGACTAAAATTTGATCAGGAAAAAAATCCATCAGACTCGGACTTTTATCCAAGGAGAAAAAATATGAAGAGCAATGGCAACATTTTATGCACACTAGCAAGAAGGGTAAGGGAAAATAATTAAGAAACTTTCCTTTGTCGACTCTTCTCTTCTTCTTCTTTTTCCTTTTTCGTTCTTTTTTTTTCTTTTTTTTCTTCTTATTTTTGAACCAACTTTCTTGCACTGCTTTGTTCATGTCTTAAATAAAGAAAACTTGTGAGTTTAAATATGGTGGTTAGTTTGTGGTTACACTTCCAAGATAACTTTGATTTCAACTTGGAAGACCTTTGCATGTTATCGATAACCCATTTTCTTTCAACCATTATCACAGAGAACACTTCAACTCAATTTGATCTCAACATCCTCTATCTATTGCATTTTACTCATAAATTGATATTTACCGAGCCCTTGCATTTCACATGAATCCCAAAGCATGTTGATTGTTACCAACTCAATGTGCATATTGTTCTTTCCTAAATTATGCCACTTTGATGTGCTAGCCAAATCCGTTTTGTACAATTGAAAAGTTGGTAGCAAATTTTGGAGTCATTTCTCACTTGTTCTGACCAAACAGACTCAAGAAGGGACTTTAACAAAGCAGAAGGAACAAAATAAGGAGAAAAACGAGAAGAGATATTATCTAACAAGAAAATATTTTTGCCCATGAAAAAGAAAGTAGAAACTAATCTGATTTGAAGGTCGTCTCCACTAACCATGACATGCATTTTGGATTAAGCGGCCTGGTCTATCAATCGGGTATAATCTTCAACTCTTGTTGTACCTCTAAGCCATGACACTGAGCTTCAGCGCTCCAATTCTCCTATTCGACCCACAATCTTCAGTTGACTTGTAGTGTTGTGAAGGTTTCCACCATCAAGTCTCTCTCATTTTGTTCTTTTCTCAACTCATTGTCGCCTTACGATGCTTATGAGGGTTTTCACCCATAAGACTCCCTCATTTTATCATTTTCTCTCTTTGTGCTGAGAACAAATTATTACACATGATGCAAGAAGATCATACTTTCATCACACACTTGATTTGACATCCTCAAAGATTGGTCGAAAGGTCTTTCTTTGGACCGTAATATAGGCTTTTGGATATGGTTAGAAAGAAAAGAGTGGCATGAAGGCTCAAAATAATTCAAGATGAAAGGATTCAAAATTACAACTTTTAAAATCAGGTCTTTTGGTAAAATTAAAACTTCTGCCCCAGTTACTTGGAGTTTGAGGAATTTTTTTCTTTCCTTTTTGCCTCTTTTATGAGATTTCTAAGAAAATCTGCCCCCCTCTTGACTTCGGGAGATTATGCAACACTTTATTTGGTGTGACCGAACCTTAAGGCTGTCTACGTATCTTTTAGTGACAAGAATCAGGTTGAACATAGTTCAAAAGAAAAGGTTGTTTTTTTAATTTTCTTTTTCTTTTTCCCTTTTTTCTCCCTTTCATTTTTTTCTTTTTCTCTTTTTCTTTTTTTTTCTCTTTTTTTCTTTTTCCTTTTTTTCTTCTTTTTGCCTTTTTCTTTTCTTTTCTAGTTCCTAACTCTATTTCTGATTCCAAAAGAGGTGTATGAAATAAAACAAATTAAGGCTCAAAAGGGTTAGCAAAAGAAAAGAGTGTTTAGGTAGCAGAATAAAATTCCTTCGTCATACCAAACTTTAAAAATGCCAAGTACAAACATGCAATTGAAGATAAACAAAGAAACCAAATGTAGTATCTATTGATGGCATAAACACAAACAAAAAGTACCAATGAGCAATACATTTGTCTCAATGAATGACCCTAGTCGAAGCAGACTTGATTCAAACTTATCTTGATATGAAAGATGCATTTCAACACTGACTAATTTACCTCAAAATTGCTTGAAAGATATTTCCTTGTTGTATGCTCTTATGAACCTATTGATTTTCCAAACTAACTGCCTCAATTTCACTCAATTCAAGCTTCACATTTCTCAGAATGCATGAATATTTACTTGTTTCCTCAAATGACTCTTATCATATTCAGAACTATGTCATTGCTTCATGATCAGACTAACTTTCAAGACCATGCTGAGAATTATGTGTGTATATCATGTCACTAGTGTCAGCATCAAAGGACTTATAGAAGGAAAAGCTACCTAAACAGAAACTGACTATAACTAACAGAAAATAAGAGATTGCATTAGACAAATGGTGAAAAGGGTTTGAACAAAACAAGCAGAATAGAGATGGGTTACAACCATGGAACAATCCTAAATAACACTAAAGAAGTTACTACAACTAAACGAACTAGACGAAATAAAAAGAAGATATGTTCGAGCCACACGACAATGTCTGGATTACAACCCTGAAATAACCTGGGCAACAGAAATGACAATAAAATAAACCACCAAAAACTCCTCCCTGGCTAGCCAAGTAAGGAGTGTCTTTCCCAACACCAAGCTCGGCATCTTAGCCATTGGATTACACATCAAAATTATTGGGACCTTTACCAATTTCAACATCATTAACATTATTCAACAATTTATGGGAAAGCATAAGAAAGGAGTGGTCCTTGACCATTGGCCCATGCTTGACACGTTTCATACATTTGTTGTTTCAGCCTTTGAACCTCCTTATTCGATTCAGATTCTGACTCTACAATGTCCCTCGAGGGGTCAACAACTCCTATGTATATTTCTTTGCTAGCCATGGCTGCCTTGTGCTTTCTGGTGTTGTATGGACGAATTGCCAAAGTACCACAAATTAACCACCCTTTGTTATGATAACAATAAAATTAACAAAGGAGAGCAAAACAAAGCCAACATGTTAGCGTTAGGCCATGTATCAAATAAAAATATCACATTGCGTGCAATGCCCCTAGCAACAATTAACGATTGTAGAATGGCATCATCCAAATTTCACTCTTATTGCCCTATTTCCTTCTTTATTTTCCTTTCTAACACCACTTGAATTTTCATTTTCTTTCCTCCTTTTTCTTTTGATTACCACTCTTTCCTTTCCACTCATTTCTTAAATCCCACAATTTTAATTTTTTTCTTTCCTTTTTTTTGTTTTAATAATAATTCGATCGAATCCTATGTACGTTGCCTACATATCATGTCCCTAATGAATCAGATCAAGCATAGTTTTGGAAAAAGTAATGAACAAATAAACTAAAACTAACAGTCTTTTTGGATTTTTATTTATAATTTTTTTTATTTTTCAAATACAAAACAGGAAGTATTATAACAAAAAACTCGACAATCTTAACTAGACTAACATACTCGATACTGCTGTACTACACTAAAAAGGTAAAAGGCAACATAAGATAGACTAAAAAAGTTTTCTCAAGTAGCTCGTGCATCCAGTGGTCTTGACTAGAATGGTCCTGGATATTTGTCATGCTTAAATTCTAGCAAATGATCTATACCTGAATAGGAAAAATAAGATCAAATATAGTTAGTGAATCAAGATACATGCGAAGCCACGACACCTTCTATTGGGCACATGCAAGGCATGATTAAGGCTATTTTTGCACAATGACATGCGTAGCCAAAATGTGGACATTAGCGCAAACTCAACAAAGATGACCTCAAAGACATGAAAATACATCCCTAAGGCTATATGATTCAAACTCCCAATAAACATGGCCCAAAATTTATTTCCAAAAATGACCAATTTTGCATAAACCGCCGATATGGCTAGAAGTGCTAAAGATGCAAACTCAATAAGGACGGACCTTAAAGTAATATGACACCTAGTTGTGGACAAGATCATAAGACATGGGTCATTGAACCGCTTTTGCGCAAATGATCCTATTTTTGCAAGAATGGCCGATGTAGCCAAGAGTGGCTAAACATGCAAAATTTGGCTAAGACCCCACAATGCCAAGAACCTAAGGCACTAGGAGAGTGTTTGGATTGGCTTATAATCTGGTCAAACCAGCTTAAAAGCACATTTTTCCTTGTTTGAGTGTTTGGCAAACCTAAAAATAACTTTTAAGTCAAGTACTTTTTAGCTGAATTAAGCCAAAAGCAACAAGTTGTGAATGTCCGACTTATTACTTTTTAGCTAAAAAGCTTTTCATGTTTGACCAAATAATTGACCTTATTATCCCTCCTTTTTTATAAATTACAAAATACCTTTACTTTACTAATTAAGTCATAACGACATTTTTTCCCATCTTCCATTTTGACGTAATAGATATTTTTCTTCATATTATTATAATAAATTAGGTTGCTTTATTTTTCTGCGATAAGTAATTAATAAAACCCTTAATTACCTAATATTAGACAAATGTGAGAACTAGCAACAAAAAAAAGAAAGAAAGAAACGATGCAAAGGCCGAGGCATTAGTTTTATTGGCATTAATTTATACTTTTATTACATTTTTTCCATTTCACTCTAGAAACAAATAGTTTTATTTAGTAGTTGAATATTCAAAACAAAAGCATGTTACAATTCTATTGGCATTCAGTTTATATTTATTAAAAATAATCTTATATGATTAATTTAATTTAGAGTTAATTAAGACATAAATTAGTTAGTATTTTGGTAATTTTACATTAAGGATGTTGTAGTAATAAAATTTTCCGTGTGTTAACAGCTTTAAGGATATTTCAATTATTTTAACAGAAGAAGTGCTTATTTGCACTTGTTTACCAAACACTTCAACAGTTTTTTTCAGCCCCAACACTATTATCCAAACACATAACTACTTATTTAGAGAACAAGCTTCAGCACTAAAAAGTGCTTTTAAGCACTTGCTTAAAAGCTACTTTTTTTAAGCCAATCCAAACGGGCTCTAGGAAGGACCGAATCCTATGTGGATTACCTACGTATCCCGCTCTGAAAAACGAGAATCAGATTCGCGTACTTCAAAAAAATTGGACATGGAAGCAAGCTTTGAAAAAGCAACTAATTTTGAAAAAATATTTTTTTTTATTTTTGAAAAATGTAAAAAAAAAGTAGATTTTATTTCTTTTTAATTTTTTTTTGAAGTTTTCATTTTCAAATTTTTGCCTTTTCTTGAAAAAGTTATGTAAGAAAAATATAACTAGGACCTACTTACTTCATTTTTCACATTTCTTTCCAAAACATCGGTTCGTCAAATGACCTTCTTACCCTCAAAGATGCAACATGTATCACATAGGGATTTTGGACCACGAGCCCATTTTGACAAAATTTGGATAGGTCTTTTACAAAGGACGCAATACCTGGGACCGAGCCCTACCAGGTCTAAATAACATGATACAAATAAAAATGACCTACATGCTGACCTAAATTTGGGGTTCACTCGACAAGGCAATTCGGGGGAGTGTATGGTCGATGGTGGTTGCTCAAGCTTTCCACCCACTCCATACGTCCGACGGCCTCCCTCATAAATCCAACAGCCTCCATCCTAAAATAAGGGTGACTCAACAAAGAGTTCGTGTGTTGACGTGTACTCCGAGACTTGTTGAAGAAAAAATTAACCAGGTAATGCATATGATGACAATTATAAAGCAGTATCCATAAAGGAAAACTGTAAACAGTTAAAATAACTACAAAATAAGCGACATAAATGGAATTAAATCAAATAAAGAAAATATAAAAAAACCTCAACCAAATATTCAAAAAGCCAACAAAATCAAGTATCAGCTTGAATCTGCAAATCCTCAGTAAGAGTCGTCATAACTGTCATACCCCTTTTTAACAACTTCACCAACCCTTTTAAAATGTATAAAAGATATTTATAAAGCTCAAAAAGAGTTTTTAATTAGAACGTGACAAAAGATTGTGTTCAAACGAATTTTTCAGAGTCGCCACTTGACATTGGTTTCGGTATGCTAGGTCACCATTTTGAAAAATGATTTTTTTCTTTATAAACACTTTGGACTTCAAAACTAAGTCTTTACTAGAGATTCGAGTAAGGGTGTTTCATTTAACTCGGGGAGAAGGTGTTACTGCTCAAGTCCAGTGAAATTCATGGTTGCGAACTGTATCTATTTGACTTTTAAAACATTCAAATTGAGGTAAAAACACACACAAAAAAATAAAATAGACAATCAAAGAGGCTCGAGGTCGTCCCCGGCTAATAAAAGAAATTTAATAGAGAAAAAAGAAAAGAAAAATCTTAAACTAGCCTATTCTATGATTTCTCCACAAGGCTCATCAATACCTTCCAAAATATTTACAAAGTTCTTCGGGGCATTCTCAAAAATAAAATATCTACAAATCCTTCGGGGTACTTTCCGGATAAATTTAACTAAGAGAATGACCCCTCGTCTCAAAGCTAATAAAACCATAAAGTTTACCTATCCAAGTGTGGCCGACCTACATATGCTCCCAGGATCTTAAAAAACCCTATCAACAAACCAGATCTAAGCCATATGCAAATCAAAACGTATAAAATCCAACTGAAATTATCATTGAACTCAATATCATTTTAGCCTAATTTAACCATATAGTTTGGTAGTCCAAAATAGTTTATCAAACTTTACTTTATTTTTTAATTCTTAATTTCCTAATTTTTACTATCTAATCATGTGACTTGAACTATAACAGAAGAGTCTAAGAGTTGAGTACAATCTGCAAATAACTCATTTAACATTTATTTCAATTGTTCTCAAGCAAACAAAAGTTAAAAGAAATCATCAACTCATTTAAGTAAATCGTGAAGCCACACAAAATATATTAAAAAGATAAAAGAAAGAAGCTAAGAAATGAACCGAAATCAGGATCTAATTTTAGACCGCGATCGGAACCTCAACGAACAACCTCGATCTCGATCGCATCTCGACCACGATGGATGAAAATAAATTTACTGAATTCTCAAAGAACAAAATCGAGATGCAGCAGAATCAAGACTTGATGCTAACTTTGGTTGCTCATTAGATTCTTGAGAAAAAACAAAATTTATGTCTTTGCCATTTTCTGTTTAAATGGAAGTTAAGTTTTGTTTGCTAGAAAATGAAAAGTGGACCACCTTTAGACCATGTGCAAATGGGGTTGTGTACATGTAACTTACATCTGAATATTTTATTAAGGTTTTGTCTTTGTAAGTTTGTTAGGAGAGAATGAGCATCAATGGGTGCGATGCTGATGGAATTTGGCAGGGGTGGTTGTTCTATTCTTGGCAGATTTTCAGCGGTTGTTCGTGTGTGTCTAGAAGAGGGTCACGGCTGGTTGTAGAGATCTGGTCGCTGGGTTTTGGGTGGCAGAATGAAGGTAGAGATAGGGTCGTTTGGTGTGAGGTATTGCCGCTGGGAATGGGGTTCTCTTCGGGTGTCCAGGGGTCTGTTTTTTTATGTTTCAGAAGATGAGAATTGGTAGGGAGGTCACTAATTCTGCCGCAAGGGTCTGGCGGAGATGGCAGCGGTGACGGAGTGTGTTGAAGGTGAAATTAGGGATTCTTAAAGTTGAAGACGGAGATGGGGGGGGGGGGGGAGTGGCGACGGCTGGTTTTGGGGTGGTCTGGCAGCGGCTGGTTTTGGGATGGTCCGACAACGGCTGCTTAGAGGTTAATAGAGGTTGTCTAGGGTTATTTTTAATGTGTCTCGTCTGTATATGAAAAAGAAAGGTTAGGGCCTAAGTGTTAATTAGGCCAAAAAGATTAAGTTTGGTGAATTGGGTCATAAATTTAACTTTTAAGTTCATAATTCTTACAAATTTGGCTAAAAATATTAATTTTTTTTAAAAATAATACCATAAAAATATAAAATTAATCCTAATTAACTAAAACAACTATATTATGACATGAAACTATTTTTTTTCAAGGATTATACTAAAAATAAAAATAGGTAAAAAATAATATTTTTCTAATACCTAATATCTTAATTAAATAGAGAAAAATAAAACTATTTTTGTTTTTTTAATTTCGTGATAAAAATAATGTAAAATATTCAAAATTAGTTGAAATAATTATATTAAACATAAGCTAAATATTTAAATGCTAAAATATGTAAAATCTTGGGAAGGGTAAAAAATCACATGTCTACAAATATTTGGCAAACATTTAATGATAAAGAACATGGAATAATAACTTCTTTTATAGGAGTATTTGGCTTTAAATTTTGTTGTCAAATTTAAATTTTGTATTTTACCAATTGAAATATTTATATCCGCTAGCCCACGAGACTCTAAATCTAGATCCTTTACAATTTTTCTATGTTCATAACTACAGTTGTATACTTTTTCTAATCTCTCCTGATTTATGCATTGTTTCCATTAGGATATTTAATTGTTCTAACATTGACTTTCATTTGCTTTTGTTATGGCCTTTGATATGCAGCTGCAAAACTAATTCTCAAACACTTTCTGCATATGTAATACATTGGTTCTGAAATCTTCTTTTATTCCTCTCCATCCATGTGTAATAAACTGTTGCTGCAAATAAAAATTTGAGAACTTGAGCTCATAGTCTACTGTTGTTTGTCCTCTTGATCAGCCATTTAAATTCCCATTCCCAACATCCATTGTTGTGTTTTTCTTTCAACCAGCCCGCTAATGCAGCCCATATTGATCTAGCATAAGCACATTTAAAGAAAAGGTGATCCAGCGTCTCTTCTTTCTGGCTAGTGCATAACACACATTCCTTTGGTACATCAATCTTTCATTTTGCATCTATGCACTGTTGCTAAACTTTGGTTGAGAGCTAGCCACAGAATAAATCGATGCATTGGTATAATAACATCTCCCGGCACAAGATTCTTTCATGTAACTTTTTAAAATTAAGGCCTTGCTGCTATATACATTGTCTTGATGCTAAATTTCCCTTGCTTGCAAAATTTATTGATATCTCTTATTTTATAATAGCAAAAAAAGACTTAAACTAGTAAAATCATGTATACCTCAATTATAGAGAAGAAAAGAAAAGAAAAGAAAAAGCCGTCATTATTTGTAATTTGATTTTTTATGCTCTAGTTCAGCGGCAAACTTTATTTGTTGTTGCTTCCTATTTTTTAAATAAAATAATTAAACTGGGAACATAAAACAAAAACTCCTAAAATCTAGAGCAATAAATCTCAATAACGGAAGATTGAAAATAATTTCTCAAATTTCGTTTAAATAATTTTCGTGGGTCCTTCTTTCATTATAATTGTTAAGTTATAAGTTAAATCAAAAATAATTTATATAAGGTCAAATTCAAATTTATTTAAGGGAAATAATTTAATGACTATTCTAAATAGTAGGACATTATTAAATGAATATTCCTAAATAGTATGGAATTAATTAAATGAATATTCCTAAATATTAGGAAACTAATCAAATGACTATTTCGTCCGATGTGAACTCTATTTTTAAAGGGTAAAAAAGACGAACAATATTTCACTAATGGCCTTTATGCTTTTAATATAGTATGGATAGATGATCTAAGGCGAATGACATTTCACTAAGAATTTTGGGCTTTTAATATAGTATGGAAGATGATCTAAGAGTTATTTTTCAGTTATAGTTAAGAAACTTCATATCTCTTATTGCTAAATATACGAATATACTTGAGTTTAATAAAAAAAAGGAATTCTTGTTTTTGTCCGGCAATAAATTATTTGATAATTATGAAAGTCTAAATAAACCAAATCGACTGGTTGCAAGCTCCTACTTTGTTCATGTGACTTGATATAATTTAGATCAGAATTGATGGTGCATCCATACTCTTCAAATTCTGGATTCGCCTTTAGTAATATATCGAGAATAAGGATATAAAAAATGACACTATATAAATATTTTTATAGAAATTATTTAAATATATCTAGAATTTTGAAAGTATTTTAACTTTAATCAGATCTAAATTTCATATCAATTTTCCTCTTCCATCTTCACAAATTAAAAGAAGTAATACATTGCTATGCATTGTTATAAAACAATGAACATATTGCACTTGTTGTAGAAACTAATTTTGTGAAATCAAACAAGACAATTGGAATATTTTTGGTAGGTCCAACTCTAAAAGTTTTGAACTACCATAACTAAATGTCTGTCCGAGTAAGGTTGATTTTGAGGTGGCTAAATTTTAAATACTGTATAATTTTTAGTTATAATTCGAATAATGGTCCCAAAAGAGACTATTTATGAACTTAGGGGATAAAGATGATAGCTTCAGTTTTGTAAGCGTTAAACCCAAACCTTCCCTATAATCGTTCAAAGAAATATTGCCTTGAGGGACAAGTTGCATCTTTTATCTTGTAAACATTGCTTGAATGCCAGTGTGATGAAATAAGATTCTAAATTGTTGTCTCCTTTCATCATCAGTTCATTATAATCTTTCACCAAATAGATGATTTTAACTAATTATTTTCGATTAATTTTTAAAATAAGCTAGTTTAACTACACATAATCAAACCTAACGGCTTAATCTTACTGGAAGAGAAACACAAACAATCTGTTGTTCACCAAAACATCTGTTGCCCCTCTCAGTTCACGTGTTGAGAATCTGGTTGGGTCATTGCTCATGCCAGCTTCCAAATCCAAAACCCTAAGCTCTTTGTTCCGCTCCGCCAGTAAGATATCAAAGCAATGGAAATCCGCTGCGCCTTCAACCTCGGCTGAGGATATTGCCCTAAAACAGTACGTCGCCTCCATCAAATCGCCATCTTCATCTCGGCTTACTGATTCTTCCAAGTCTCTCAGTGACATAGCCGCCGAAAGCCTGAATTTTAAGTCAGCTGCTGATTCTGGTAGCACACTGCTAATTCTTCTTTGCTGGAACATTATAAACACTTAAAATTGCCAGTAAAATCGCCATCTTAAAATTGCTTGATTATATATGTTCTTTGTTTTGTTCAGGAGAATCAGCGAAAGTGCTATCAGGAGAAATATCGTCGATACTATGTGGTATGTTATTTTTTTCTGTGTTAATTTGATAAATCAGGTACATTTGTTTTGGTTAAGTTACAAACTGAGGAAGAATTACTAAGGTTGGAGTGTTTTTTTTAATAAAAAAATATTGCCTTCTTTTTGTTTATTCTTTTATTGCTCTGTTATTCTTTTGATTGTTCTTTTTTTTTTCTTCGGCATATTACATGGACTCATTTGTTAAAAGTAGAAAAGAGTTGTTTAATATGACTGCACATAATGATAATTGTTAGTTTGCTCAAAAAATGAATCCACATTATGATCAATCATGTTCTGACCTTTGAAGTCTTAAATAATAATGGGAGAGCTTCTAATGAGTTCCTTCTCAAAAAAAAAAAAAAAAAAGCTCCTAAATGAGGCTCCACAAATTTTCAGCTGCCAAATTGGAAAATTCTGCCACATTTCTAAGTATCAATAATCTTCAGTTTAGCTATACATCTAATACAAAATATAAGTGCATTCCCTAGTTTGGAATTTGAATATGTTGTGGTTGTCTTAGGAATTCTAATGATATTTGATAGCAGAAGGTTGAACAAATGTGTGAACTATGATCAACCAGCTACTGTTATCCTTATATTGATATTTCTGCGGTATCCAAAAGGCTTAAAAGATAGGCTTCAGCAGGTGGGATCAGAGAGGACTACCTGAAATAATTCCTATCACAAGATCCACTATGATGTAATTGGATGTGGGGAAAGGATACACGACTTGGAATATCTATTTGTTTTAGCATATGTCGTCCGCATGCTATTGCCTTACAAACCGTTTTATCTACGTATTCTTCTTATTATCTCTTATTGTAGGTGATTTAGATTATGATTTGATCGAATCAGAAGCGAGTAGCAACTCAAGTTGTTTGGAAAATGTATTGGATGTACCATGGTTATCAAATATATATAGATCCAATAAGTCATTGCGGCGGAAAGAAATAGCACGAGAAAGGAAGGAAATATGGACCTTCAAGAGTAGTCAGACAAGTCGTTTCCATCAGTTGGTAAAACAATGTGCCTGTAAATTGGGGACTGATACTACCATTAAAGTGTTTGGTAAATTGGGACGAGAAACTGGCCTGAAAGAATATAATGCTCTAATAAGACTCTGTATAGAGAAAGCCAGAGAAACAAATGATGAAGAGGTGTCATTGAAGCAGCTTTCAAAAGCTTATCAACTTCTTAAATCAATGAAGGAACAAGGTTTCCAAGTAGAAGAGGAGAGCTATGGTCCAGTTCTTATGTATTTTATTGATTTTGGCATGGCACAGGAGTTTGACTTTTACTGTGAGATCATAATAGATAGAAATTCTGATTCACTTGCAAGATTAGCTTACTATGAGATGTTGCTTTGGATTAAAGTTGAGAATGAAGATAAACTAGAAGAACTCTTCTATCATCTTTCACTTTATGATGGCGACGATAAATCCTCCTTTCAAGGTTTGCAATTTACTGGAGACATGTCCCTATTACTATTTTAGTTTGTATAGACACCATCTTAGAATGTCACAATTTTTTCTGAAATGCATCTTATGATGAATTCTGGCAAAGCACTGTCTCTGCACCACTGTCATACTTTAGAATCTCACAATGTTGTACATGTTGCAGAAAACTATCTGTTAGCACTGTGTGAAGAGGACCGTGTTAAGGATTTTGTGAGGCTCCTAAACACTGTTGATATAACGAAAATTTCATCTATGAATTGTGTCACAAATATCTTCAAGTTCTTGGGGAAGTTGCAACTGGAGTCCTTCGCAAAGAAGTTTCTTCAGGAGTTAGTAACAATAGGTAAACTTGGCAGTTTTCTTTTGTTCAGAGGCGCTATATAGTTGGTTCATTTGTTAATTCACTGGCCTCATGTTTGGCACATCTTTTCTAATTGCAGTGGGTACTATAACATGAAGGTTACCCATTATTATTTAACTCATAGAATATTCTCTATGTTGGTATCTTATCCCAATACATCTTAGAAAGGGTTATTATTAAATTTTGCGAGTAGATATACTATAGACAATTTTTCTCAACAAAAAGGATATTACTATACGCTAGAAACTTTTTTGAGTATTCGCATCATTTGTAAGGAAATTGATGATTTTCCTTTTGCTGTTAGCAAATCCTTAACTTCTGACAAAGTGCCCTAATCTCTTCCACATGTAATCTCTGTCAAAGCAGATATTGGAGCAGAAAACATCTCAAAGTTCATTTACAATTATACAACTAGCATGCCAAATTTTGCGGTGAGGAACTTCTCATGAATGCTGCTGCTAATCTCCTTTGGTATAAAAGTTACATGACACGTGCATAAACAACAACAACAACAACAACAACAATCCTGTATAATCCCACAAGTGGGGTCTGGGGAGGATAGTGTATACACAGACCTTACCCCTACCATGATGGTAGAGAGGTTGTTTTTGATAGATCCTCAGCACAAGAATATGAAAAGAGAGAATAAAACAATAAGAACAACCGAGGCCAAAAGGATAGAATTAGAAAAATAAATGGAAAAGATTGTTGGATAGAATATCTAAGACGCTTTTTTTCTTATGTCACAAGTTACATAAACATTTTAAATTCTACGTACAGTCAAACGGCGTCAACCAATGTCACATGAACTGGAACAATGGAAGTTAGAGGCAGTTTAATTTTTTTAATTGTATTTTGCCTTCTGCATATGTTTTTCCTCTAGATACTGATTGACTCTGGATTGCAATTAGCATAACTTCTCTACGTTTCTAATGTAAAGTTGGTTGTAAATTTTAAATAAACTATTGCAGTTGCCAAATTTAGAAATGCAGGATAAGACTGCGTACCGTAGACCTTTGTGGTCCGGTCCTTCCTCGGACCCCGCGCATAGCGGGAGGTTAGTGCACCGGGCTGCCCTTTTTCTTATTGCAGTTGCTAAGTGGATCTGTAGTCATGCTAGTTCTTAATATATGTCCACCTGTGAAATATTGCTCTGATTGCTTTGTTATGTTGTGGAAGCTTGAAGATGTGATGCTTGAATTAAAAAATTTACATGCTGAGTTGGAGCTTACACCAACATCTTCCCAATATCAGAAGCTTATTATGTATTGTTGTGAGTTATTTAAGGTATGAACGATTGTTTACTGATGTTTTACATATACTCTATGCAGTGATTGGAGATTTCTTTGTGCAAATAAGTCATTGCATGTTATGGTTGATATCTAAACTTCTCCAATGTACTGATACTTGCAACTTTGCAAATAGGTACATGTTGCACTTGATATGGTTGATCAGATGTTTGAAGCGGGTATGACGCTAACGTTGGAGACATTTAATTCCATACTAGATGCCTGCGATAAAAGCTGTGAGTATAATTTGGTAGGTTGACTTGAATCTTTTATCATTTTTTGATGTTTTGGTTCATTAACTTAATCTATGAGGAGCTGTCTCGTAGTTTGGGCTAGGACACGTCAATTCTCTGAGATTTTACGGTCACCAATGGTCCTTGCTGTTCCGATAAATTTGCTACTGATGTATATATGGTTACAGTGAACAGTTTTGATGCTCCAAAGCTGAACCTGGATAAAGGATCAAACCATCCTGGATAGCATGTATAGATGAAATACTAATGTACTTGATTGTGATATCATTCTTTAGGGGCAAAAGATAAGAATTAGTTCTCCTTCTCAAAAGAGAGAAGATTTAGTTCTCATGATCTGCTCGTTGGAGCTTTTAACTCTTAGGAACAGCAAAGTTGGAGTCTCCAAATAGGTTAAGCATTAAATAGCAAATGGGCTTATCAAATATTGGTATATGTCTTATCAGTAGGAGAGCTAAGTTTATGATGTCAAATCCAAGTAAAAGGTAATCTTCATGGCTATGATAGATTTTCAGCTGAATTTAACCTGCCGGTGTTTTTATATATCTGTTCAAGTTTCACTCTAGTCCCTTCTCTTTGTCCTTTCTTCTTTCTCCATTGTCAACTGAATTTCTTGCTGCTTATTTGATGCAATCACTTTAGCGGCGAAATACTTCGAGTTGAAATTTACATAAGTAATTTTTTCCAAAGTACATGAGCATTAAATATTTGCAAATTATCCATTGCATATCTCTTGTATCTTTGATTTATTTCTGGTTGTCACAAATCAAGTTTTAATGTGTATCCTCATGAATCTTAGGTTCATCGAATATATTCAATGTTACTTCGCCATGGTCTCAAGCCAGATAGCGAGACCTTCAGGATAATGATAAATATGACTGTGAGAGCAAAAGATGTAAGTTTTCTCTTAGGGAATGTACGTATTTGTGTATGGGTATTGAAAGTGTCGCCTAACTACAAGAGTTCAGTGTTCTTATGTTGTCCTCAATGCAGTTTGAAGGTGCATATGGCATGATCGAAGATTTGAAGAAATTTGACGTGATGCCCACGACTAGCATGTACAATTGCATAATGGCAGGATATTTTCGGGAGGTGAGTACTTCTTTTATCATGTTATCTTCTATGCTTGAGTTGTCATAATTTATCTATGTGCAGAACGACTAACTTCCACTCTAAAACCTATTTATTGCTTCTTGTGGTCTTCGCTTGACCGCGTCTCTTTCAAAGTACTTGTAGAATGTCTTTTTGAGTACTACAACAACAACAAATCCAGTATAATGCACTCGAGTCTGGGGAAGGTAGTGTGTACGTAGACCTTACCCCTATCTTGAGGTAGAGAGGCTGTTTTCAATAGACATAATGTCTTTTTGAGTAAAAGGGAAAATACATCAAAGTATATTGCTCAATTTCAAGTCGCTATGTTTGATTTACCTCTTTAGCGGATATAGACATAGTAAGAAATCTAGCAAGTTTATCTTAATAATTTCACTAAATTATGTGGGCGAAGTTGTTTGTTTCTCTACAAAAGTTGTGCAACTGGAGCTAGGGGCCGTCTGGTTACTCGTGTTATTGGAAATAATTCCGGATGAATTCTGCGTCAAATATCAAGTGTTTGGTGATTGTATTTTGTTTGTGTATTGTTATTCAGATGTTTGGTTATTAAATTTTGTTTGCGTATTAATACCCACATAGGTTATGTGTATATTCATATCATTGTGAATAACAATACACATATTAGTTATATATGGAGAAAATGATCATCTATGCTTACAGTTTGAATAGAAGAAAATGGTCCTACAAAGATCTCCCATGTTAAATATAGATCTCTTTGTTATTTTTCACTGATCAGTTGTGAAAAGGGTCATATAACTAAAATAACATTTGTAAAAAATTCCAAATTCAAATCTCCCGTTGTTTTGATATTGGTTAGCTCATTGTCTGGTACAGTTTTTTTTTTTTTTTTGGTAATAGGAGCTAACCTTTATCCTATTTTTGTATTCTTCCTGTAGTTTTGATATTGATTAGCTCATAGTCTGATACACCTTTTTTTTTGCGGTAACAGGAGCTAACCTTTATCTCTTTTGTATTCTCTTGCATCTTCTTGATGCCTTTACATAACACTACTTCAAACAAAATAAACAAATATCATGTTATATCTGCATACGAGCATGTAATGGAGAAACAATGCTTCTTATCTTATTAATTGTTTAGTTATTATGCTCGTTGTATTCATTAATTTGATTTTGTGTAATGCTTGTACTTCTGGTTTAATAATTCGAAACAAACTGTTTAAGATGGGTCTTCCATGATTAAAAGAGTAATGCGGTGTTCATTATTCATTATCTTATCTTTAAGATGCATAATTTTAAATCCTCTTAAAACTGTTCATTATTTTGAGATAATTCAGAATTGATTATTACGAAGTAAAGTTATTATAATTTATAGTTTTGTTACACACACACATGTATATAATACCAATTATTTTCTTTTTCGATAAAATAATACCAATTATTTTCTTCTTTTATGATAATAAAGCATATAGTTGATACATATGTGGGATACCAATTAATTAGTATCAAAGTAGTTATCTGAGTAAGGGTACTTATGGGATTTGGAAAGCTCCAAATTTGCTTAAATTATCTAGTATTGCAATGGAACGAACTTGTATGGACAGGCTGGACATAGATAATTTCGACCCCAACGGATTTCAGATCGATGCGTATTGATTGATTAATTATGTTAATATACCAGATACTTCAGTGGATAAACAATGTAGCAAATTCTTAGGGGCATTGCGTAAGATGAGTAGGGGTCGAGCGACCGGGCCTGACGAGATCCCGGTGGAATTCTGGAAGTGCATGGGTAAAGCTGGAGGGGAGTGGCTCACTAGGATGTTCAATGCGATTTTCAGGACTAAAAAGATGCCGGATGAGTGGAGGTGGAGTACAGTGGTGCCCCTGTACAAGAACAAAGGGGACATCCAGTGTTGCAACAATTACAGGGGCATCAAATTAATAAGCCACACGATGAAGGTTTGGGAGAGGGTGATTGAGGCGCGTGTGAGGGAGGCGACAACTATATCTGGGAACCAGTTTGGTTTCATGCCGGGACGCTCTACCACAGAGGCGATTCACTTAGTCAGGCGGATGGCGGAACAATTCAGGGATAAGAAGAAGGACCTTCATATGGTGCTTATCGACTTGGAGAAGGCGTATGACAAGGTCCCGAGGGAGGTGCTTGGAGGCGAAGAGTGTGCCAGAAGCCTATATCAGAGTAATCAAGGACATGTACAATGGAGCTAAGTCTAGGGTTAGGACGGTGGGGGGCGTATCAGACCATTTTCCTGTGGTAATGGGGCTCCATCAAGGATCGGCGCTGAGCCCCCTGTTGTTCGCCTTAGTGATGGATGCTCTGACCCGACATATCCAAGGGGATGTGCCTTGGTGTATGCTCTTTGCTGATGATATAATATTGATAGACGAGACGAGGGCCGGTGTTAGTGAAAGGTTAGAGATATGGAGACAGACCCTTGAGTCTAAGGGTTTCAAGATTAGCAGATCTAAGACAGAATATCTGGAGCGCAAGTTTGGCGACGAGCCGAGTGGGGTAAGCGGGGAAGTGATGCTTGGTTCTCAGGCCATCGCCAAGAGGGACAGTGTGAGATATCTTGGGTCTGTGATCCAGGGGGACGGAGAGATTGACGGGGACGTCACCCATCGGATAGGAGCGGGGTGGTCAAAGTGGAGGCTTGCTTCAGGGGTCCTGTGTGACAAGAAAATCCCGCACAAACTAAAGGGAAAATTCTACAGAGCCGTGGTTAGACCTGCAATGTTGTATGGGGCGGAGTGCTGGCCCGTGAAGAACTCGCATGTTCAGAGAATGAAGGTTGCGGAGATGAGGATGCTTAGGTGGATGTGTGGGCAGACCAGGCTGGACAAGATCAAGAATGAAGTTATTCGACAGAAGGTAGGGGTGGCCCCGGTGGACGAAAAGATGCGGGAAGCGAGGCTGAGTTGGTTCGGGCATGTTCGGAGGAGGGGCCCCGATGCCCCGGTGAGGAGCTGCGAGCAGTTGGAGATTGTTGGTGGTCGGCGAGGGAGAGGGAGGCCTAAGAAGCATTGGGGAGAGGTGATTAGGCAGGACATGGTCAGAATGCAGGTTACCGAGGACATGACTCTTGATAGGGGAGTCTGGAGGTCTAGAATCAAGATTGTAGGTTAGGGGCTCATAGGTGATTAGTGTTTTAGAATGGTAGTTCCTGCTTGATATTACTGCATGCGACTGTATTTATGTTGCTTATGTTTTCATAACTATTTACGTTACTTTTGTGGGAGTACCTATGCTTTATTATTTGATTTTGTCTTGCTTGTGTTTCTAATTTTATCTCTGTTTCTTAATGCAGCTTTCCCATTTTTACTCTACTCGCCGAGGGTCGATTGGAAGCAGCCTCTCTGCCCTTTCGGGCAGGGGTAAGGCTCGTCTACATATTACCCTCCCCAGACCCCACCTGGTGGGAGTATACTGGGTTGTTGTTGTTGTTGTTGTTTAACATATTTCATTGGATAAACGGAAAAGGTCCTGAAATATCTCTTTACTATTAGAAATTGTTTAAAATTATCCTTCGTTATACTATTGGAATAGAAAAACTCCTACCATCTTACTATTAACCGCATATACCCTTTCTTTGATGGACTAGACATGTGGCATGCATCCAAGGCTCTTGGTTCATCTAATCTTTAATTAGACTTGACCCGCACCCAGTGTTGTAAATAGCGCTCCCCTCAGCGCTAATAGCGTGAGGCAATGCGAAGCGGAGGCTTAACGCTATTTTCATCCGAGACGTAGCGTTTTCTGAAAAGCGATAGCGAGGCGACGAAGCGGCAATGAGGCGACGAGGCGTGGAGGCGACAAGTGTGTTATTTTTTTAAACTATCAAAAATAACAAGACTCTTAAATAAAACATTAGGATTTTCTTCTCTTCAAACCACTTCCTCTTTCAGCAATCAGCACAGGTCAGTGTTTTGAAGAGCGCTAAGCGCAAAAAAGCGACAAGGGCTCGCCTCGCTTCAAAGCGCAAAGCTCAAAGAAGCGCACGCTTTTTTGAAGTGAAGCGCAATTCTTAAAAAACATAATGTAAAATTATGAATAATCAAAAACATCAATTTAAATACTTTAAAGTAGGTACTAGGTACCACCAAATCATCCACAAACCATCCATAAACTATAAGACAAGCAAAATCAAAGCTACTAAATTACTAGAAGTCAATCAACATCTTATTCTTCTATGTCTTCTTCTCCTTCAAGATAGTCAAAATCTTGAATTCCTCGGTTATCTTCATATTGCTCGTCATCTTCTTCTTCCCCCTCCTCTTCATAATCATTCTCATCTTCATCAGTGGATCGACTTGTAGTAACCACACTTTTTCCCTTCCTAATTGAACTTGAACTTGGAGTACAACTCCTTAAACTATAAGGATCCTCCCCAATTCCACTAGCAACCGCAACATCACCCCAAGTTAAATCGGGGTCGCCTTCAAATACTTCTTCATCTTCACAATTTTCGTGGACTCCAGTTAGCCACTCATTAGCGTCATCAATATTGTCCAAAAGAATTGGATCAATTATATCGCGGTGGTTGTAGTGACGCCTCAATGCTCTATTGTATTTTATAAACACTAGATTATGGAGGCGCTTCATGGTTAGTCGGTTCCTTTTCTTTGTATGAATCTGCAAAAATGATGTGTCAACTAATTAGTAGGAGTTTGGACAATTGAGATATAATTTACTATAACTCAAAATACGAAATAATTCTTTTTATTTCTCACGTGTTCAAAAACACTCCAGTTCCTTTCACAACCGGATCAGCTACAAGTGAAGCTTAGAACTTTGATGGTGAAAGTCTGTAACTCCGGAGTCTCTGCACCATATGTGTCCCACCATTCAGCTATAGAAGTCAAAAAAAATATTCAAGAGTTAATAAGTATATAAAATACATCGAAGTTAGAGTAATAAAATATAGAAACACTTGGTCACCTGGCGACTTCTTCGTTCTTTGTTTAATAGCAAGTCGAAGACCAAAAAGTCCTTCAGCTGCCTTGTAAGTATCAAGCTGATCTACTATCTTCTCTTGCAAATCTTCATCCGAGTTCAACTTGATAACAACCTGATGGAATCTTGTCCACAGTTCTTTAGCCAATGAATTATTCTCTTGCTGCTCATAAAAGAGTGATGGGTTTAGAATAAGTCCAGCCGCATGCAAAGGTCTATGAAGTTGCGCATCCCATCTTGCATCAATGATTTGAAAGACCTTTGCATATTTTTGCATAGTCTCCTTGGCCCTATCCATAGCTTCATAGATGTAGCCCATTGATGGTTTTGCCTCCCCATCCACCAAACGGAGTACTCTAACCAATGGACCACCAATTTTAAGAGCATAACGGACATTATTCCAAAAAGAAAAAGAAAGAATAATGCGTGCAACCTCTTTCCCCGCATTTTCCTTTGCAAATTTACTACTGGTCCAATTCTCTGAAGTGACCGTCTTTTGCAATTTCTCTTTTTGACAGTGGAGACTACGCAAATTCAAGAAAGCAGTGGCGAACCTTGTCTTGGCCGGTTTCACCAAATTTTTTTGATTGGTGAATTTTCTCATCAAATTCAATAACAAGGGTCGCTGAGAAATATAAGAATATACTCTAACACCCTGGCTAAAAACTGTAGAAAAGGGTCTTTCCTTGAAAATGTCCCCGAACATCAAGTTGATACAATGAGCCGCACATGGAGTCCAATAGACATGCTTGTACGCTCCTTCAATCATGCCACCCGCTTTCTTGTTTTCACTTGCATTATCAGTGACCACTTGAACAACTTTGCTTGGACCAATCTTTTCGATGGTGTTCTGAAACAAGGTGACCATTTTGATGTGGTCGGTGGATGAGTCGCTAGCATCAATGGACTCAAGAAACAAACTTCCCCGGGGAGAATTCACCAACACATTAATAATCATTTTTCCCGTTCTTGCCGTCCACTTATCCATCATAATGGAGCAGCCATACTTGTTCCACACAACTTTATGCTCCTCAACAATTTTGTTTGTCTCCTCCACTTCCTTATTTAGATAAGGACCCCTTATTTCATGGTAAGTTGGACACTTCATTCCAGGTCCGTATTGACCAACGAGCTCAATAAAGTCTCCAAAAGTGTCATAGTTGACACAATTGAAGGGGAGCCCAGCATCATAGACCCATCGTGCAAAAGCACTAACTGCACGGTCCCTTAAAATGTCTCTAGCAACTTGTTGTTTATCTTTTCCACCGTCTTTTGCTCCCTTTGCTCCCTGCTTCTTTGAGAAGTACCAATCAATAGGACCTTTAGTCGATGATCCGTGAGCCATCTCTTCCCCGTTTTGTTGGAAGTGACAATTCTTCATCATCGTCGTCATCATCATCAAGATTGTTCACCATTGGTTGATGAACCATTTGACTTTTTATCTCCTTCTTCTTCTCAACAAAATTTTTTATTTCTTCCCTCACATCCGGTGGACATTTGGGACAACTTGTCACGTTTTTATCGCCACCAATTAGATGGTATTTAAAGCGATAAATTCCACCCGTTGTAACCTTGTTGCAAAAGATGCATACAACATTTGTATTCTTCCCATCAACTCTTTGGCCATATCGCCAAGCCGGGTCTTTCTCTTTCGAACTTTGAGACATTTAATTATCCCTTTAAGATATAAGAGAAAAAATAATTAATAAACTGAAATTATATAAATTATAGTAATAATTAACTGAAAATAAACTGAAATTATATAAATTATAATAATTAACTGATATTATATAAATTATATTAATTAACTGAAATTATATCAATTATAATAATTAACTGACAATAAACTGAAATTATATAAATTATAATAATTAACTGAAATTATATCAATCATAATAATTAACTGACAATAAACTGATATTATAATCATACAAAAATTAAATATATAATTATATACTGAAAATATATAATTATACAATAATTAAATATATATATGCTGAAAATATAATAATAATACAATAATTAAATAAATATATATATATATATATATATATATATATATATATATATATATATATATATATATATATATGCTACTTATGAAAAATTCCACTACAGTCTACTCTACAGTCTACACAGTACACAGTCAGTTTTGAAAAAAATGAAAAAGAATAAAATGAAAAAGTAACTGGAGAAGACTTTGTCTTGTCGACAGAGAGAAAGAAGAAGAAAAAAATGAAGAAGAAGTCGCGAGAACGAGAAGAACTCGTCGAGACGTCGACTGAAGAAGAAGATGGAAAAAGAAGAAGAAGAATAAAGATAAAACAAGAAGAAAGGAGAAGAAAAAATACCTGGGTTGGTCGTCGGTCGTCTGAACTCTGAAGATGGAAGCCCTAATTTCCGTCACTGGAGAAGAAGAGCAGAGGTTGGTCGAGCTCTGTTTGGACTAATTTAGGTATTTTTGATACCAATTGTTTTTTTAATCTCAAACCCATATTTAACTGGTCCAGCGATTTATTTCACAGAAGCGCTCGCTTCGGTCGCTTCGTCGCCTCGCCGTCGCCTCGCTTTTATCTATTTAAGCGATCGATTTTTTTGGTCGCATCGCCTTAGTCCCAGAAACGCGACCACCTGTCGCTTCGCGCTTTAAGCGACGAAGAGCGCGCTTTTCTAAACACTGGCACATGTGCAAGTCTTCTTCGAGTTTCAGGTACTGATTTCTCTTCTCTCTTCTCTCTTCTTTCTTTCTTCTTTCTTTCTTTTTCTTTTTACGGCACTAAGCCCTCTGTTTTCCGGCGCCTTTTTCTGGCAGCAAGTCCTCTCTTCTTTCTTCTTTCTTCTTTCCTCTTCTTTCTTCTTTCTTGTCTTTTTCTTCTTCCGGCAGTAAATCTTCTTTGTTATTCTTTGCAGTAGCGACTGATTTCCGGCATAACAATTCTTTCTTTCTTTTCGTTCACATGTGTTTTCTCTCTTTTCTACTCGTCTTTCTTCTTCTGTTTCTCTTTTATTCTATTTTTTCAGTTTTTGTATACAAGTAATTGCATATTAACTTCTCCCTATAATTACAATTACAATTAATTATTCTTTTCTCTCTTTGATTACAATTAATTTCTCTCTTAAACAGTATATTCAATGAAATATTTGCTAATATTGTTATAAATAGAATTTTATTTATGTCTATATTTAGAGAGATTCTAGGGTTTATTACTTGGTGGCTAAGTCACTCTCTCCCTATAAATAGAGGGTTCTATTCCATTGTAATTCATCCCAAAAATTCAATAAGAATTCCCTCTCCCTCTTTCTCAGCAATATTATTCTTGTTCTTTTATTGTTTTATAACACGTTATCAGCATGAGACTCTACCATCTCAAGAAGATTAAGTTATAACTTTTCTCCTCTTTTAACTATGACTGACATTATGAAAAGAAAGTTCGTTGCCTTTGAAATTCCGGGCAAGAACTATATGACATGGTGTTGGATGCTGAAATCCATTTACAATGGGTCTTGGAGACGCCATTAAAGACAAAACTAAAGCATCCACCCAAGACTGTGCTAAAGCCTTGATTTCTTGCTCCAGGGTTGAGAATAGAATATCTCACAGTCAAAGATCCACTTGTTTTGTGGGGCTTAAAAGAAAGATATGACAACTTAATGCTGGTCACTCTTCCGCAAGCACGATATGATTGGGCTCATCTGAGACTCCAAGACTTTAAGTTTGTTTCTGAATATAATTCTGCGATGTTCAGAATCACTTCTAAATTGAAACTCTGTGAAGATACTATCACCGACTATGATATGCTTGAAAAAACGTTTACAACGTTTCATGCCTCCAATATGGTCAGTACAGAGAGAAAGGTTTCAAGAAGTACTCCGAGTTGATTACTCTTCTCCTTGTGGCTCAACGAAACAACGATTTGCTCATGAGAAATCACGAAAATCGATCCACTGAGTCATACACCATTGCCTGAAGTGGATGAGGTGTATTTCCATTATGCTAAGCGTAGAAAAGACCGTGACTCTATTCATGGTCCTGGTCGTGGTCGCGATCACGGCCGTGGCCGTAGACAACGAAGAAATTTTCCTGGTGTTAATCATCCCCAAACAAAAATAACCACCAAAAGTGGAAAGGGAAAGATGAGAAGCAAAAGCAAATGGTTCATAATTCGAATTCTATCGTTCCGGTGGAAAAGGACATTGGGCAAATTTTTGTCGTGTACCAAGACATTTAGTTGGATTTTATCAAAATGTATTACTGTTTACGAGCCATCTAGATCGAATGAAGCTTTACTTAGCAAGATTTTAGTAGTATATGACTGCATTATTTTTCTACATAATTGTTTGTATCAAAATCAGAATTTGCTTGAAATTGCTTTAAAAGTTATTATTGAATCATAGCGACATACATAGTTTACCCATCTAACTTACACTCAAATTCCTGTTATACATCTGTTAATCACAGGTATAATTTTACACACCAAACCTTTCAAATGTATGTCAATTACACACTACTTTTGACCAGCCCCGTATTTAATACTGTGTGTACACACGCTTATTTAAATTAAAAAACAAACGATTCTTTAATTATAATGGACAAACCGACCCTTTTCTTAATTCCGACCCAAAAAGGATCCGACCCTGTTAATTAAAATCAACTACACGACCAGATTAACAAACATAATTCCATTTTCAAATCCCTATTCTTTAGCCCTAACCTTTGAAGCGCATCCGACGAGAACACATATGCTCTTTATTGCTGTTACTTTCTTTATTTTCAGGTTAGTATTCTCATTTTAGGTTGTTCAACCATTTTGACCCGAATTCTCCATTTAATATAAATCCTAATACGAGAATTGACAGAAGAATAATAATGTATTGCACTTTAATTGAACAAATATAACCAACTTCAAAATATTAGATGTGGAAGGTGAAGATGGGGGTTGGATTTTTCTGAAATTGGTTTCTTTTAATATAAAGAAGATGAAAATGGTTGCTTTTATAAGAAGGAGATGAAGAATTGGGCGTTAGAGTTAAGAAAATGGGCCCAATTCCAATAATTAGCCGTTGTAATTTGGCAGGTGAAGCAAAAAATAACTTTTCACGCACCGCATTGGTCGTGTTTCACACGTCCCAGAGGGTGGTCAAAAGTACTGTGTAATTGACACATATTTGAAAGGTTTGGTGTGTAAAGTTATACCCGTGGTCAACAGGTAACAGGGATTTGAGTGTAAGTTGGATGGGTAAACTATGTATTTCGCCTTGAATCATTGACTTAACTTTGTTTTCTTTTCCTTTTCTTTGAAAATACTAATGTTTATTCGTATATTTCTTTTGTATGTGAAACCATGGGAAGCAAATATGGATATCTCTCAAAGCAAACTTGAATCAAATTTCAATTATAAAAATATTTGTTTAGTTGATTCTTGTACGACACATGCAATATTCAAAGAGGAGAAATATTTCTTTCATTTAAGTATGTGTAAGGTAGATGTTACTACAATTTTTGGTAGTAGTAAATTAATTGAAGGCTCTGGAAGCTCTTGATAAGCTAAGAGAGCAGACAAGAGAGGCTGTTAAGGGATTAGAATCAGTGGCTGGGCCGAGATCCGGTGTAGAGAGCTTTGGAAGTGATCCAATGACGGAGGAGTGGGCCAAGCAGTTTGAGGAGCTTGTTGGTTCTCAAGTATATTTTTCTTATGTTTCTTTATGTTAACGTCCTTGCTTTTTCACTTCTAATTCTTTTTATCAAACACTGAAATGTTGAAACTGCAAAATATATGTTTCCTTTTGAAGCTTCATAGTTGAATGCGAAGTCTTTTTCTTGAAATTTGCAAGATGGTTGATAGATTTTGTTCTCTTACATACTGGAAATTTGGGAAAGGGAAGGGGTGTGGTGAGGAATGACTAATGAGGATGTTACTGTATTGATATAGTCAGAGAAACCATTTTGCTTCATTCATAGATACGATTAACATTTTCAGTTAAATGATTGCGCTTATGCATGGAGGACTTTTGGTAATGAATTGATGTTACATCTCAACGCTTTCTGATGATTTTAATCGCTCTACAGATTGTCAAAGTTGTTGTAGTCTTGTGTTCTGTTGGCCTATTTAGTATGTTTCAACTGATATAGATGCTGTATTAATAGGAGCTACTTGCATATGTAGATCTTGTGACTAAGGAAGCTGAATGAAACTTTTTCTTCAAAAGGACTGAATTTCATAAAATTGTTTGATCTTGACCAATTTCTCTAAAAGTAAAGAACCCCCACCCTTCTAAAGACGCATAGGAGGAATCTGTCCAAAATGTGACCCTTTCAAAGCCTTTCACATTCTTAGGTCCTGTTTCTCTACTTTAGAATTCTCTGCTTAGGATTTTGGATTTCAATCAAAAGCTGCTTTGACTATCTTTTCTTCCAATAAGGAAGCTGTTTTGACTATGAACCTTCAGTTTTGGGTGGATGCTATGTTTCATCTTCTTGCTTCCTCCTATTTAATAATGCTAACGAAGTATAGTCATGGATCAAATAAGGACGTCATTGGACTGTTAAAAGCTAAGTGCTGAGACATTTAAATGCTTCGGATGAGAAAATAGAACACACTCAATAACCACTCACTAATGGACTTGGAGGTCTAGTATCAGGTTGTAGGATAGGGGCTCCTAGAGTTTTTTATACTCCTCACCCGGCGTTGGGTGAGGCTTGGCAGGGCTATCCATAGATGATTTGTGTTTTGGAGTGTGTCTCCCTTATGGTAGTTATTTATGGTAGTTACTGTATGATATTATTGCATGCTATTTTATTTATGGTTCTTATGTTTAGATAATTATTTACGCTATTTCTACTGGAGTTAATAATGCTCTTTTGTTTTTTGTTTTTGTTTTTCCTTTCCTTCACTGAGCCGCGGGTCGATTGGAAACAGCCTCTCTGCCCTTTCGGGTAGGGGTAAGGCTCGTCTACATATTACCCTCCCCAGACCCCACTTTGTGGGACTATACTGGGTAGTTGTTGTTGTTGTTGTTGTTGGTCTTAATAGACGCATACTCTAGATGTTCTCATGTGTGCCTATTGTCATCTCGCATGTGCGAAGGAGAAGTCCTGATGCCCCGGTTAGGAGTTGTGAGCGGCTGGCGATTGTCGGCGTTCGGCGAGGCAGAGGGAGGCCTAAGAAGTATTGGGGAGAGGTGATTAGGCATGACATGGCTAGAATGCGGGTTTCCGAGGACATGACCCTTGATAGGAAAGTCTGGAGGTCTAGTATCAGGGTTGTAGGATAAGGTTTCCTAGAGTTTTTCGTCCTCCTCACCCGGGGTTGGGTGAGGCTTGGCAGGGCTATCCATAGATGATTTGTGTTTTGGTTTGTGTCTCCCTTATGGTAGTTACTGTATTATATTATTGCATGCTATTTTATTTATGTTTCTTATGTTTAGATAATTATTTACGCTATTTCTGCTGGAGTTACTAATGCTCTTTTATTTTTGTTTTTGTTTTTCCTTCCTTCACTGAGCCGAGGGTCGATTGGAAACAGCCTCTCTGCCCTTTCGGATAGGGGTAAGGGTCTACATATTACCCTCCCCAGACCCCACTTTGTGGGACTATACTGGGTAGTTGTTGTTGTTGTTGTTGTTGGTCTTAATAGACGCATACTCTAGATGTTCTCATGTGTGCCTATTGTCATCTCGCAACCTCACGTTTGCAAAATTAATGGCACAAATAATTTGATTATGGGCGCAATTTCTCGATAATCCAATTAAGCCTGTTAGACTTGATAATGCTGCTGATATTTATCCCAAGCATTTAATGATTATTGCTTATCAATTGGGATGAAAGTGGAACATCATGTAGCTCATGTTCACACTCAAAATGGTCTTGCAAAGTCTTTAATTAAACGTCTGCAATTGATAGCAAGACTGTTACTCATGAAAATGAGGCAGCCCACTTCTGTTTGGAGTCACACCATTTTGCGTGCAACAATGTTAGTTCGTCTCAGACCGACAAATTATCATAAATATTCCCCGTTGCAATTAGTTTTAGGTCATGAACCTAATATATCCTATTTAAGAATTTTTGGATGCGCAGTATATGTGCCTGTAGCACCGCCATATCGCACCAAAATGGGTCCCAAAAGAAGGTTAGGAATATATGTCGGGTTTGAATCGCCCTCAATTATTCGCTACCTCGAAACAATAACGGAGGATTTGTTTACTGCACGATTTGCAGACTGTCGATTCGTTGAGACACTTTTTCCAAAATTAGGGGGAGAAGTTGGTGAAACCAAACGGGAAATTTTGTGAAAAAATTCATCATTATCTCATCTTGATCCACATGCCTTTATTTGTGAAAAAGAGGTGCAAAAGATTATCTATTTGCAGAGAACAACAAATCAAATGCCAGACGCATTTACGGATTTGAAAATGATAACAAAATCACATATCTCTGCAGAGAAAATTCCAATCCATATTGATGTCCCTATTGGACAATCTTTTAGTGTCATAGCTAATGAGTTAAAAGCACGCCAAAACATGGCAAACCATTAGGTTCTAAAGATCGAAATCCTGTAAAAAGGAAAACAAATGATCAAAATGGCACACGAAAGAATCTCATGAAGAAATCCACGATTTAATAAATTAAATTCATGAGGAATCCACTGAGCCCGAGACTCAAGAATATAAGGAACTATCTATAAATTCAATCGATATTGAGACAAATTTGAATCGAGTGGATATAGTGGTGGATTATGTCTTTGCATATAATGTTGCATCTAGCATTATGCAAGAAAGTGAGGATCTTGAACCTCAATCTGTTGGAGAATGTCGACAAAGACTTGATTGGCCAAAATGGCAAGAAGCAATCTAATCAGAGTTAAATTCACTTGCAAAACGTGAAGTTTTTGGGCCTGTTGTCTAAACACCTAATGGTGTAAAGTCCGTTGGCTATAAATGGGTCGTTGTACGCAAAAGAAATGAGAAAAATAAGGTACAAAGATATAAGGCACGCTTTGTTGCACAAGGATTTTCACAAAGGCCTGGTGTCGATTTGAAAGAGACATATTCACCTGTTATGGATGCTATAACATTTCGTTATCTCACTAGTTTTGTTGTCCATGAAAAGCTTGACATGCATTTAACGGATGTGGTTACCGCCTACCTTTATGGCTCATTTGATAATGAGATATATCCCGAGGGATTTAAAATGCCTAACGCAAATAATTCAGAGTCCGGGAAATGTTTTCAATCAAATTGCAAAGATCGTTGTATGGTCTAAAGCAATCAGGACAAATGTGGTATAATTGTCTTAGTGAGTATTTATTAAAGGAAGGCTATATAAATGATGTCATTTGCCCATGTATTTTTATAAAGAAAACAACATCAGAATTTGTTGTACTTGCCATATATGTTGATGACATAAACCTTATTGGAACTCCTATAGAACTCCAAAAGGTAATTGATTATTTAAAGATGGAATTTGATATGAAAGATCTCGGAAAGACAAAGTTATGTCTTGGTTTGCAAATTGAACATTTGGCAAACTGAATTTTTTTTCATAAATCTGCCTATATAGAAAAGGTATTGAAATGGTTTTACATGGATGGAGCACATCCATTAAGTACTCCAATGGTTGTTCGATCACTTGATGTGAATGAGGATCCATTCCGACCTCAAGGAAAGAATGAAGAGCTACTTGGTCCTGTAGTACCATATGTTAGTGCAATTGGTGCACTAATGTATCTTGCTAATACTACAGGGCCTGACATAATATTTTTAGTTAATGTCTTAGCAAAATATAGCTCTGCTCCTACAAGGAGACATTGGAATTAAATCAAACATATATTGCGGTATCTAAAAGAACCTACCGATATAGGCTTATTTTGTGGCAATAATTGCAGTCCCGATCTTGTTGGTTATGCTGATGCTTGGTATTTATCTTGCCCACACAAGGCTCGGTCTCAAACAAATTATGTATTTACCTGTGGAGGTACTGCCATATCTTGGCAATCGACTAAGCAATCAATTGTGGCTACTTCATCTAATTATGATGAGATAATTGTTATTCATGAAGCAAGTCGAGAATGTATGTGGTTGAGGTCTATAATACATCTTATTCGAGACAAATGTGGGTTGAAGTGTGACAAACTAACCACAATTTTATATGAAGATAATGCAGCATGTATAGCTCAATTGAAGGGAGGATCCATAAAAGGAGATAGAACAAAACACATTTTACCAAAGTTATTTTTCACACATGATCTTCAAAAGAATGGTGATATTAATGTGCAACAAATTCGTTCAAGTAATAATATGGCTGATTTGTTCACAAAGTCTCTACCGACATCAACCTTCAAGAAGCTAGTGTACAAGATCCGGATGCGAAGGCTCAAGGATGTGAATTGATGCTCTCATCACGGGGAGTTAGTGCGTGTTGCACTCTATTTCCCTTACAAGGTTTTGTCCCATTGGATTTTTCTTGCAAGGTTTTTAACGAGGCAACCAATTGGCGCATCTCTAAACATGTGTACTCTTTTTTCTTTTGTAGAATTTTTTCCCATTGGGTTTTATTTTAGTTAAGATTTTAACGAGACACATTATCTGTTGAATAGACATTCAAGGGAGAGTGTTATAAATAGAATTTTATTTATGATGAATGTCTATATTTAAGAGAGATTCTAGGGTTTATTACTTTGTGGCTAAGTCACTCTCTCCCTATAAATAGAAGGTTCTATTCCATTGTAATTCATTCCAAAAATTCAATAAGAATTCCCTCTCCCTCTTTCTCTGCAATATTGTTCTTGTTCTTTTATTGTCTTATAACAAATATGTTTTTATTATTGAGTTTTTGGCTATTTATATATGCAAATTTAATATTTTAATTTTTTTTGTATTAATTGGCGCTTCACTGCAAAAAGGCGAGTGCTTCGCTTCTCGCCTCAGTGAAGTGGGCACTCGTCGCTTTTTGTCGCCTCTCGCTATTCAAAGCGCTGCCTGCCCCATTACTGATACCCAACCCTGTAAATTTGACCCTCACCCGACCAATTTAAAGCCGCCCTATTACGTGGTAGTAACTCCATTTTTAGTCAGAAATGTGGCTTGGATCGTTTATATAAAGATGGTTCAATCATTTTTAAATTTATTTATATACTTATATGAAGGATGAATACACAATGGGAGTTATTACATGGATCAACAAATGGGAAGAGGACACTGAGATTAAAACCTCATTGTTGGCTTTGAGAACAAGAAGAAAGCAACATGCCATAACCGATTACAACTAACATTGATTGTCCTACAATAGAAAACCGGATGATTGACATGATGGATCTGGTTATTCCATGATGAAAATGAAGATCTTCAATGACGACAACTTTGAGGAATAAGATGATTCCCATTAAGAGTTCACTATTGGTTGTTTTTGGAAACACATAGTGGCTCGAAATTGGACCATGGAATTGGGAGGGGTAAGGGAGGAAGTAGAGAGAGGAGGGCTTAGGGTTAGAGAGTGTCTGCAGAGATAATTTTTTTGTGTGGAAGAAATGAGAGAGTATTGTATTGAGTGGAAGAGAGAAAACTTGGTTGGAGAGGGTCAAATTTAATGGGTTGGGTACAGGGTAATGGGCGAGTCGAGTTTAATTTAAAACTAAATGGACCAAGAGCCTTGGATGCGTGCCACGTGTACAATCCGTCAAAGAAGGGGTATATGTGTTTGAATAGTAAGACGGTAGGGTTTTTTCCGATCCAATACTATAGCGAAGGGTAATTTCTAGTAGTAAAGGGATATCTCAGGACCTTTTCCGTTGGATAAAAGGTAGCAAATTTTCATTAAATTTAAAATGTCATACATTTATTATATTATACACCTTATATATTTATTATGTAAAACATCCAATAGTGCAAACTATCTGGTGATTGTTATTCAATACACCCCTGTAAATATAATTTGTGTATAATTGTCGGTGAATCAAACCACCCTTACAGAGACATGTCTGGATATCCTTATAAAAAAAGAAGAGAGATGTCTGGATACTTACTCCCGCAAAAATCTTGAATTTGACCCATGTTCGTACATTACAGGTATTAGAAAACGATCTTTCCATATGTCCATCCTTCTCTATATTGGGAAGGGAAAATCAAGTGATGCTTCCATCATGATCCATTGTCGATAAGTTGTCTTGGGCATGCATTGTAGGTACAGAAACAGCCCCTTTTTGGGCGTGAAAAGCCTTCCAATCCACGTGAAATATACAATTGCTTGATGGCTTTTATTAATATATTGGAATTTTGTTGCATGAATTTCCCTAGCGTCGTACTTCTAATTTTTTCAGCTTTTGACTTTTCCTATTTGTTAAACTTTCTGCAGAAAGACATTCATGCTGCACTAAAGGTTCTCAAACAAATGGAAGATGCTAATGTGAAGTCAGACTCTCAGACTTTCAGCTATCTGATAAGCAATTGCACAAGTGGAGATAACATATCTAAGGTCCTTTTGTTTTTCATCTTAGTTCAGTACTCTTTGTTATAAGTTCTATTCTGTGATCTGTTATAAAAGAACCTGCGCAGACTTGGCCAAATTATTTAGCACCTGTTGTTATGGGAATAGGATTATAAATCAGGACTTGCATTTCTCATTTCGGAAATGGCCACTCTACCTTCACAAGGTACGGGTAAGGCTGCGTAGACGCTATCCTCCCCAGATCCAACATGTGGGATTACACTGCATTTGTTGTTGTATTGTTGTGGGAGTAGGACTATGAATCAAGGCTTGCATTCTCATTTCTCTGACTGATTAAGTTTGATAATTTGAGTGAATGCATTATTTTCATTGTACTAGCTTATTCTAGATAATGTGCCCTTTCATATTTCTCGTTATTATAGAAGGTGGTTCAGTAATTGGGAGTAAGAAGATAGAATGGAGATTATATTCTAACTTCTTACAATGGAAATGATAGAATGGAGATGATAATGTCCTTGATTATAGAAGGAAAGCCAGCTTATGTTGAGCTTAATTCCAATTTAAGATTATAAAGCTAGTTCAATTCATGTACTATCAGAAATCGGGCAAGCATATTGGCAAATCCTTGGATTCCTTTGCGGACAAGTGTGGAAGGGCGCACTGTTGAACTCCTGGGTAGGAATGAGGATTTAAGGACTGTAGTTTGCCGTATTAAAAAATTGAAAAAACTTCAAATTTGATGTTGATATTGCTTTGGAAGAGAATTCTGGCTGAAATAAGAAGTTGAAAAGTGAAAGGTGTAGCCTAGATGTCAATGAAATGGGAGAAGAATCATGAGTTCTGGTTCGAATCTCAATGGAGATAAAAATTATTAGGTGATTCTTCCCATCTATCCAAGTCTTAGTGGGCAAGTCTTTGTGGGCAGAGTTACTTGGTACGTGTGCTAGCAGGAGTTAGTAGGTATTCGATGGAATAGTCGAGGTGTGAGCAAGCTAGCCCAGACACCACTGTCATAAAAATGAAGAAGTTGGTAATTGTCGTATAGAAGTGGGATAAACTTTATATTGCAAATTAACTAGCGCAACATTAAGGCCTCATTTTTAAAAAAAAAATATTAAGACGTCTGAATCTGAATGCACATTTGAATATGATGTGTATTAAGAATAAGATGTCTGAATGCTAAATGGCTAAGACTGTTTGTTTTTGAACATCTGAATGAATAAAAGTTATCTTTATATAAAAATTAATAAATATAAAATTTGAATAAAATATTGATTTACTAATATTTTATCAACAAAATATTTCAACAAAAAAAATATAGTAGTTGATGGTGGTGATGGCTAATGGTGGTATTTGTAGATGCCGACTAGAGGCGGTGGTTGATAGTGGTTTTGGTTGATACTGGTGGTTCTAGATAGTCCCTAGTAGTGATTGGTAGTGAAGATTACAGTTGAGAATGGCGAGTGGTATAGTTGATAATGGTGGATGGTGGTGGTGCTGGTGGTGGTGGTTGAGTAAGGTGGTGGTAGTTCATAGTGGCGGGCACTAGCTATTATAGTTAAGAATGGTGGTGGGGGTGGTTGGTGGTGGCACTTGAGGTGAGTGGGTGGATGGTTGTGGTTGAGGATGATTGTGGTGGTGGCGGCAGTTATTGATAATTGTGGGGGTAGTAAGTGGTGGTAGGTGGTAGTCAATAATGGTGAGGTGGCAGGTGGCGGTAGTCAATAATGATGGCAGTGATGATGATACTTGAGGATGATGGTGGTCGGTGGTGGTGGTTGAGTATGGAGGTGTCGGGTGGTGTATGATGATAGTTGATAATGGTGGGCATTAGTAGTAATTAATTGTGAATATGGATAATAACATCTTAATGAAATTAAGTCTCTGTTATAGATTTTAATCGTTCAGACCCATTAAGTGGTTGTTAAAAAAAGAAGTAAATACACTTAATGATCAAGATCTGAATGATTCAGACTTAAAAACAATGATCAAGACCTGAATGATTCAGACTTAAAAACAAACATACTTAATGTGTGAAATCTGAATGATTAAAATTCGGACCTTCATTAAGTGCAAACAAATGAGGCCTAAATGATGTTTAATCAAGATAAAAAATTTAACCATGTCGCGGCCCAAATGTAGTGTAGGCCGTGATGGCGCCCAACACCATTGCTAGGCAAGCCAACTATGAACTATGTAGTGATTTCCTTTTTATTAAGTTATTCAAATAGCTAACTTTCCTTAAATTTAAAAGATTTAATAAATAACGGGGTTTTAAAGCAATCGAAAACGAAAACAACTAAATGAAATCATAACGGTAGAAATACAACCCAAAATCATAAGTCTACTAGTGTGTGCCAAGACCCAGTGTCACAAGTGTATGAGCGTTCTAGTAGAATATACAAAAAAAAATACTAGTCTAATGTCTGAAGTGTAATAGACAGAAAAATATAACGAAAAGAAGACTTCGACTGCTGTAGTATGCCTCAGAAGGGTAGCTCACCGTGTAGTCTCGAAGCGGGGATCAAATATGTGTGCAGGACTTGTAACCAGATGTACTTGCCTCAGATCCTGTACAATTTAGTACAGAAGTGTAGAATGAATACATAAGGAATATGTACCCAGAAAGTCCACTCTAACCTCGAAGAAGTAGTGACGAGAGGTCGACTTTGACACTTACAAGGGGCTAACAATAATGTATTAAAACTTTATACTAAGCATGGATTTCATGAATAATATTGAAAGCTCAATAACAGGAAAATGATGAATTCTTCTCTCACAAACATGTAAGTAATATCAATTAGGAATAGTTCCAAAGAATTAACATGCGCAAATTATGCGGAGGTCGTACGATCCGATCCAACATAATATTTAAAATGTGCACTACCGAGGGTCGAACGACGCGATCCGTAGATGCATCTATCTGCTACCGAGGCGTTCGGCCCGCTCTACAAAACATTTCAAATAAAATACATTCTCATATATAGTCTAGTGTCATTCATAACTTCAAGTAAGTAAATTTTTCCTTTTACAACTCTTTTATCAACTTCCGTTATACTTGAGCAATTAAATCAACAAGTAGGGTGCAAACATTTCAAATAAAGCATGGTACGGGTCTTAGACTACTCGAACATTAGCATAATAATAACTATGTATGGACTCTCGTCACCTCGTACGTACGTAGCCCCCACGAACAGGCACACACATTTATTTAATTCAACTATGGGGTTAATTCTATGTTACAAGGTTAGAAAAGAGACTTACCCTCAAAACCTACTTCCCGGTTCAAAAATGTGCTTAAACCTCCAAATTTGGTGCCCAAACGACTCGAAACTAGTCAAATATTATATATGTTAATCAATTTATGCTCAAAAGTTCATATCCTCATTATTAAAGTGATTACACAACCCTAAATGTAAGATTTCTAAAATTCACCTCCGGGCCCACGGGCTCGGATTCCAGAAATGTTTGAAAAAAGTTGTTATCCATAACCTTAGGAACATAAATATATGATTTCTACTAAGTTCCATAACCAATTTCGTGGTCAAATCTCATTTTTATCAAAAACCTAGGTTCTCATCTAAACCCTTGATTTTCACTAATTATTACATGTTAATCTGCCGATAATCTATGTATTTAACTCATGTGTAGAAATTACTTGCCTCAAAGTGCTAGGAGAAAACACTCTTTCAAGAGCTCCAAAAATCGTCCGAGAGATGAAGTGAAACGAGATAAATGGCCTAAGTACTGCATTAAATGAGATGGGCACATGCCTCTATGTCTCATTTGCGACACCGGGTTCTCAAATGCGAAGCCCGAGCTTTCCAAAGAGTCGCAAATGCGGACTCTGCTGAGATCGCAAATGCTGCAAATGTGTTGCAAATGCGAGCGCTGCCTAGGTTGGGCTCCTTCGCAATTGGAGAGCCCTTCTAGCAAATGCGAGGATCGCATTTGCGAGCAATTTCTCGCATTTGAGAAACCTGCAACTGCTCTAGAAAACTGATGTGTTTTCATTCCTTCCGAACGTCCAAAACTCATCCGAGCCCTCGGATCTCCACAGCAAACAACCACAAAAGTCTAACAACATCATACAAACTTGCTCACGCGATCGGAATACCGGAATAACATGAATTTACGCATGAACTTAAAAACTTCTAAACTTTCGCGCGTTTGATTCCTATCAAATCAATTCGGAATGACGTCAAATTTTGCGTGCGAGTCCTAAATGACCTTACAAACCTACTCCAACTTCCGGAACTGGAATTCGAACCCGATATCAAAAAGTCCACCCTCGGTCAAACTTTACGAAACTTCAAATTTATAACTTTCACCAAATGACTCCGAAGTAACATACGCACATATGATTTCACTCTTACGCGCGCTCCCAAGTCCAGAATCACCATACTGAGCTATTCCCAGCTCGGAATCCCAAACGGACGTCTAGAATGTAAAAACGGAAAAGGGTCATATTTGTCTCCCTACTCTTCGGAAAGGGATATATTTATCCTTTCGTTATATTTTTTTCATATATTTATCCTTATCGTTATATTTTAGGATCATATTTGTCCCCATACTCTTCAAAAAGGGTTACATTTGGCCTTCTTTATACTTTTTTGACATATTTATCCTTACAGTGATACTTTAGGATCATATTTGCCCCATCATCAATTAAATCCCCATGTCCTACCTTTGTTTTCCTACATCGCGCCTATGTGGATTTTTTTCCCTCCAATTTGAATATGGTCACCTATTTAAGATAAGTTAATCTGCCCACCCAATTAAACCAGACCCACTAACTAAAATAAACTGAAATCCTAATTCCCAACCCCCCTCCACTCGTCCATCTCTCTTCTCCGAATCAACTCCATGTTTTCTGGATAGCAGCGGCAACCTATCAAATCAAGTCTAATGGGGAAAATTTTGGACAGTAAGTGAATGAAACTATAGTGTTACCTCTAATTCATCCGATGACGACAACTCGATTCAGTCTCGCTTATAGGGGCTATTCAAAACTTCACTCATCTTGACATTTTCTTAAATAAACTTGAATGTTCTCTTCGAGATTTAGGCTTCTGTCAGTAATCTATTGTAAGCACTGATCTTTGTCATTAACTCCATTGTTGTGCAACTTCTCGTAATTTACTTTGGTTACTGTAATAATTGTGAGTTGTATCAGATTAGTAATTTTGAGTTCAAAGTTCTTGTTTGCCAATATGTTGCCGGTGCTATCTGAAAAATATGGAGCTGAAAAAGAACTTTATCTTAAATATGTGACCATATTTAAATTGGGTAGACGGGTTAAATTATCTTAAATAGGTGACCATATTTAAATTGGAAGAAAAAGAAATTCACATAGGTGCCATGTAGCAAAACAAAGGTGGGACATGGGGATTTAACAGACGAGGGGCAAATATGATCCTAAAGTATACCCGTAAGGATAAATATGCCAAAAATTATAATGAAGGACAAATGTAACCCTTTTTGAAGAGTACAGGAGTAAATACGATACTAAAGTTTACATATATCAAAAAAGTATGACGAAGGGCAAATATAACCCTTTTTAAAGAGTACAAGGACAAATATGACAATTTTCCGATGTAAAAATCCATTTCAACCCAAACTTATGGAATTTGCTCAAAATGCCAACTTTCACTATTAGGCGCTGAAGCGCCCCGGGTCATCCAAAACCCGATCCGAACGTACGCTCAAGTCTGAAATCATCATACGAATCTATTGGAATCGTCAAATCCCGATTCCGAGATCGTTTATTCAAAATGTTGACCGAAGTCAAACTTGCCTTTTAAGCCAACTTAAGGAACCAAAGTGTTCCGATTTCAACCCGAACCCTTCCAAATCCCGAACTAACCATCCTCACAAGTCATAAAACAGTAAAAGCACGTACGGGAAGTATTATTTAGGGAAACGAGGTTCTAGAAAGCAAAACGACCGGTTGGGTCGTTACAAATCATGTCTTGTCAATAAATCCATCATCACAGTGCTAGTCTTTCCATTTGATGTAAAAATTGTCCTTTACACTTTCTCATAGAATTTTTGTTAGTGGTAGTTGGATCCATAAATCTGATTCCTTTATCTAATTTATCTGAGGCATAGACTTTTTAGCTCTTTTGTTTCTTCTTCCATATTGGCGCAAAGATGCTTATTGACATTGACTATAAATATGCTCAATAACAATTGGTAATTTGAAAATCTGTAGTTTCTTGATGAGATGAAAGATTCTGGAGTTCAATACACAAAGCATGTATATATGGCCCTAATAAATGGATATACAGCTTCTGGACAGTTTGAAGAGGCTAAACAGGTACACGAGTATACCCAGTTCAGTTTCTTGTTTTTACAGGTCTTTGATTGCCATATGTTTCCCTTTTCTGCATGGTAAATTCTTTATTAGGTCCACGAATTCTTAATAGCTGGTTTTCCCCTTAAAATTGTTTCTGTTGTATGCTTTTATATATTTATCTATTTATTTAATCTTGTTGAAGTCTCTGGTGGCACATTTTTGAATCTCAGTGGATTCTCCGTCTTGGGGTTCTTTATCTTGTCCAATCGGAAGCTTTCATGTGAAATGTATTTTTTGCAGCAAAATTGAACGGCTTTCTTACTGATAACCCCGATGTAGAGCATTCATGCGAAAGTATTTTCTGTTCCTTTGTCTCCTCGGAAGAAGCTAGATCTTGCCAAACGAAAATGTTATTTCTTCTTAGAAGCATCAAAATATGTGCAGGTAATCTATGATCGAAGAGTACCTGTAAAGAGCTTCAATGAAATCAGAAGTGTGCTTATTTCAGCTCTTGCATCACATGGACAAATGCTTGATGCCCTTGAAATATATGAAGAAATGAATAAAGCTCAATGCAAGTTGGAGCCAAAAACAATCATATGTCTCATTGTAAGTGCTTTCTTGCACATATGCTCTTTCCAAGATCTTTTCTTTAAGCACCTTCCAAATTCTTGACACTCTTATTCTTTTAAATCATAATTTTGTAGGAACACCTTCAGTCTGAAGGAGAGTTGCATAGATTGCTGCACTTACTTGAGCAACTAGATGGCCTGGATCGTTGGGTTGATGCTTGCTTTAGGGTCATAACATATTGTGTTCGGCACAACCACTTGAGGTATATAGTCAAAACTGTTTCTTGAGAGTTATTGCTGAAATTTGACTCGCTTAAAATTCCCCCCTTTGTGTAATAGATCTGCTGTTGACTTGCTCAAAAAGCTGGTAGATGCATACAAGAACGATGAAGTGGCTAAAGAAGTTCTGTTTGATGAGGTCTTGCTTTTGTTCCTTTTCTCTGCTTTCGGTTGGAAATTATAATTATGTATCATGGAACTTAGTACTTTTAGGGCTCCTGCCGTTGATATACTCTTATCAGTCCTTGTGTGCAAGATGGAATGTCTTGCTCCTCACTGAATATAATATTTTACTTGTCAAAATTGTTGACTCATTATTTATGGAGACCTTATTTAGCTCTGATGTGTTAAATTCTTGTAAGATACTAATTTTTGGTGATCATCGAGCAGGTTTTCTGCCAGATTGCGATAAATGAACCAACAAATTTGCAGTTCGGCTTGGATCTCCTTCAGGCTATTAAGAAAGAGATTGGTGTCCCCCTTTCAAGAAAAAGTCTTGATTTCCTCCTCAGTGCATGTGTCAATGCCAAGGATTTACAAGCTTGTTCTCTGGTTTGGAAAGAATACAGAACAGCTAGTCTTCCTTACAATGTTTTAAGTTTTGTGAGGTAGTTTTCAAATTACTGATATTTCTCAATCTTGTTTGCTTGCCTGAACATTCTGTTCTTAGGAAATTCATGATAGTTACTCATATTCTTTATTTTAATTTTTCTACAGTTGCATCTGTTGAGAAACTATTGAGTCAATCATTCAACTCTAAAGATTTAAATAAGCTTGACTACATATGTTTGTTGCGTTTTGTCCTTCTTGGTTCGAGTGAAATGCAAAGACATCCATCTAATACAACTTAAAGTTAAAGTTGGAAAGAAGTTCGAAAAAGCATCAAACTAATAAAGCTTCTGAACTACAGAAGGTACATACACTAAATGAATCATTTACATCATTTTCATACAATAGTTATTTTCACTGATTCTAGGAGTTAAAATTGTAAAAATTATTATGACAAAAGCTGCACTTTCCCTATTGGTGACTACCGAAGGATGCAACAATTGATGTATTTTGACCTTATGTTTGGGCTACTTTTGAGATCACAAATGGTATTTGTCCTTTTATGTATTCCTTATTTGCTCTAATACCCTGCTTGATGCAGGATGTATCAAGCCTTGTTGGCATTAGGGGACTACAAATCTGCAGCAAATATTTTCAATAAAATACCAAAGGATGATATTCACGTTTGCAGTGTACTCCAAGCTTGTCAAGAAACTTATGGAAAATCTGTCTCCGCAAAGGGGAAAAAGAAGAAAAAGAAAATAGGAAAGAATGTGAGATGTGAACAGTGGAGTTCATAGATGATTTAGAAAATTCTTAGGTGTGTATAAATTTTGATCGTGCCAATCTCTGTACGAGAATATTCTTTGCAGATCATTTAGTTTATCTATTCCTGCTTGGTCCCCCCCCCCCCCCCCCCCCCCCCCCCCCCCGCTTCCTCCTCCTCCTTTTCCTCTCTGTGCTCACTTTTTTTCGTCCTTTTTTGGTGCAGCAACTGCTTGAGATCAACTTTTTGCAGATCATGTAGATGGACAACTTTTAGTGCTGAGAACTCGTACATTGGGTGTGGAGCTCTATGTTAGTCCAGCTTTAGAATTGCCCAGAGATTCAACATCAAGTTGGAAGTGGATCAAGAGAAACGTGACACTTCTTTTGACGTCTGCTATCATGGATTATTGCCTATGATCATTTGAAACATTGAAGGGAACTTGCACCGGAACGTATAAAGGACTAAGAATCAAGTGTGCAGATGTCTTGTTTCATTTTGAAGAGTAAGGAGAAAATCTGAAACATGTGACCTCCCGAGTTCTTAGTTCTCCCTTTTTCCCAAAAAACGAGTTCTCTCTAGGATCATTTCTTAATTTGTAGATCAGATATATGATAGTTTCGTATTTTTAATTGGTCGATGGTACACACATTTAGCATTCAAATTTCCTACCTGATATTTTCAATGGTTTAGTAGGCCTTACCTGTATTTTCATTTTGTAGCTAGTCATCTTGTCCAATGCTAACATTTCAGACCATTTGGTTCAAACCTTATGTTAATGGAACAATTGTGAAAACACCATAGCCAGTAAGGTATATACCCACATGGAGTAAAAGAAAACAGGGCAGATTGGACTGCCTGTAGTTTTAAGCAGAATGAGAAATCCTAGCTGGAGTAATGCGAAAGGGTTCAGTTGTAGACTGTTGAGCTCTCTGCTTATTTTCATCGTCAAAGCAAACCTATAAAAAGCAATTGTTCCTCTTTTCTCATATCTTCTGAATGAAACAAATATGAAGTGATTAACAGCTTTTGTAATAACATTTCTTTACCGTGTCTTTCCACCCAATTATGTTTTGTTCTTTATCAAAATTTATTCAATGCTAGTTGTTGCAACTTGAGCAATATATTTATACGTGGATTTGATATTGCAGCCAATTTCTCTCTTTTAAGTCTTTCTAACAGGTAAGGTCTATTCAGTAATTGTAATACACACCCTAACTTTCAAGGAGATGCTAGTTTGTTCTTGCAATACTGATGTCCTTCTGATACCAGATAAATATTTGATTGAGAAGAAAGTTTACATACTCGTGTGTCTAAAACAGTACTTTGTTGATGCAATTATCATCCACAATCTTAACCCCAGGGGGAGCTTGTTGAGGAGGGGAAAGAGAGAGGGAAAAAAAAAGAAGGAAGAAGGTTTTGCTAGTCCAATACTGTGAATTAAGAATGCAGTATAGAAGCTCAGAAGAACGATACATTTGAATGCACTATAATTCTATAAGAAGTGGTTTCATCCGACTGGGGAAACAATTCTATTTTTAGTCAGTTAATCCAATACAGAAAATTGCTTTTATAATGATTTCTCCATAGAACGATTTCTTGAACTAGTTGCTGGTAGTTACTAGTCCACAACATTAAAGAAGATTTGAGCTTCCCATTGGCGAAATCTTTCAAAAAGAATTAGCAACAAGAATTGCTTGCCTACAACGTGCCTTAGCTTGTTCAAGTCTCTCATTCAGTGTCTCTTCTTTCACTGCAGCACTAACCATGGCCAAATCCATCTCCATCAACTTCAAGACTCTGGACAATTCTGTCACCATTCTATCTTCAACTTTCCCTTCTTCCCTTAACACTTCTGCTTCTTCTCTGGCTCTTTCTGCCACTATTTCTCCCACTTTAGCCAACAATGCTGTCGACCCAAAATCTCTAGCCATCAACTCCTCCAATTTCTCCAAAAAATCCATTATTACATATCCTACAGGCTTCTCCAAATTAATAGGCTTTGTTCTCTTCCATCCAATCTCAAAGTTAGGTGGATCCTGCTTCACAAGCCCAGTTCTTGATTTTCTATCGCGGATTATCTCTGACTTTCTTCGTTTCTCTATTGGGAATTTTTCTGGGCTGATTGTTGTTTCTGAGGTTGGTGTGGGACTCAGGATGTTGGGGTCTGAAGACTCAGGTGTGGGTTTGGAAGTGCATTTGATAGTGAACTGCTTTACATGGATATGATTTGTGAGTGGTTGTGATATTAGAATTTTAGAAATTGGATGAATTGTAGGGAGAGTGTAGACATGGTGGAGTTGGAGGATATTAGAAGCCATGCCAAATTGCCCAACAAGTCGATAAGCTCTATTTTGTCAAGTGGTGCCAAGTATCTCGTGCGTTACTACTTACTGGTAGGAGGAGCAAAATATCTCGCCAAGACTGCTCCTTTTAATTGTTGAAAATTTAGCGGAGTATTTTGTTAAAGGATTAAAACATTATGTACAATCGTAGTGTAAAATTCTTTCTATTTTTATATCAATTTAATTAATAAAATAGCAGCATATATATATATATATATATATGCCGAAGATGTAGTAAATTTGTTAATAATATAAGTATATTTTAATTGGGTTTAGCAATTTATATAGGAAGAAATTAAAAAATAGCCAGATTTACAAGTGGTCATTCAAAATAGTCACACTTTCAAAAGTAATAGAAATGTAGTCTCTTTTCATGTAAAGATAGATCTGAACGAAAATACAGTTTAAAATCCGAAAAATACTCCATTCGATAAGCTACTGGAACTCCAACATAAATATACTAGAACTCTAGCATATTACACTGGAACTCCAGCATAAGTATACTAGAACTCCAGCATAATATACTGGAGTTCCAGCAAAGTATACCGGTCCAGTATAATATGTTGGAAGTTTATACACAGGTGCTCGAATCTCTAATATATTATGCTGAAACTTTTCGTGTGTTGGAGTTCCAACATAATATGTTGGAAGTTCATACATAATGTGTACCGAACTCCAGTATATTATGCTGGACCGATCTCTGTTGCAGTAAACTAATAGCTATTTTCCAATGACTTGGAAAATACTGATTATTTTTAAACGACCGATCTGAAAACTGACTAGCCCATGCTATTTTTACAATTATATACACTAGCTATAAGCCTATGGCCCAATATATATATATATGAAAACGTTTGTATCAATTACATTCAACGTGTTCTGTTATGTTCCTTCTTTCATACTGTATACCTTTTGTAGTTTCAGTCTCTTTAATTGCGTAAGCTTCAGCAATATTAGAATTTCTCACCTGAAGTAAACTTAAAGACGTAGCAAACCATGATATTAGCAATACCAAGGTTATTAATATATGCATAAATTTAGTTAAAGATAAAATTGTTCCTTCAAATTTTATGCTTGATTTTTTACCTGTGTATTGGTCAAAATCCGACCACCACGACCAAGCTGCCCACTACCCCACCTCAATAAGCGAGAGGTACATGTCAACAGAGCCCACTTTATTTTGTCCTTCGAGATATCCGATGAATCAGGAAGAGTAACATCTAAATTAACGGTCGGGGTACATCATTGGCGGTAAAACGTCAGGTAAAATCATAAGAACAAGGATCTCGACTATATATAAGAGGGAGGTTTCTCAAGAGATGGGGCCTCTCCCCTCCAAGACAAAAGGAAGAACCAAGAGTTCTTCTAGGGTCCTCTGAAAAAATGAGAAAACGCTTCCAGAGAAATAAATGTAAAGTTACATTCTCATTAATTGATGAGAAGATCGATATTCAATCTTAATAAGATCTGTCATGCACTTTTCTTATGATATTATATCAATTTCGTTTAATGTTTCGAATTGGAAGTGATTATATTTGGCTAAAATTTACCCCTTCTTCTTTTGATTGATTTGTTTAAAGAAATTTTTGTACCTTTTGAATCAAACATTTGGCGCCGTCTGTGGGGAAGTTTTAGTGAAGATTTTCCTAGTCCCTCCCAGATTGAAACAAAAAAAATGCAATCACTCCTCAAAAGGAGCATGGAGGAAAAACCCAACCCGCACGGAACATGATAGCAGTACAGGGAAGGAAGAAGAGCCGAACAAGAATAGCCGAGCTCAAAGATCTTCGCCATCAGTTATCGATACACTAAACAAAACAAACGAGGTTATCAACCCGCATTATCCCACCGGACCGGAACAAACAACATCCCATTCTCACCTCTCACTCTGCTTATGCAAACACACAAGCCTTGCGCGCACAAGAAAATCTCAATTGAAAGGCAAGATAGCCTCAACAACACAAAAACACCCCTTATAGGCAACCTCACTGAGGCAAACGACAAAAGTCAAGCAAGAGAGTGATAATGTAGAAAATCATTCTATCCATGATATGTGCGCTTTGGTTGTATTAGCATGATTTTCAGGTATAGGTTTTGACGAATGACAAACAATGAAGTCAAGTGTCAAACAACGTTATTATATGACAAGCAATCAAGATTGAATGACGAGAAGCATATTGATGAATGGATTGCATAGACAAGCCAAAGACGAGCTCAAAAGTTCAAGACCGAAGACCCAAGGCGTAGGTCGTTAGGTAGAACCAATGTAAGAGCAACGTTTAAGTTATCTCGTCTTTTGGCTCAACATAGGTCATCATAAATATGCATAAAATCATTTTATCAAATCATATTTATCATAAACATATTTCAAATACTTCAAACAAAATGATTTTAACGTTTTCATTTTTAACCAAAATGGTTTTTGAAGTAAGTTTTCAATTCTGGACAGCATAGCCAGATAATCGATTATCCATATGCTGATAATCGATTATGCTGAATTTCCAGATTAAACTGGAAATTCCGCAAGGCAGAATAATCGATTATCTAAAAGAGCATAATCGATTATTCTCTGACCGTTGCCAATGTTTTTGAACGACAGGCAGATAATCGATAATCAAAGTCCAATAATCGATTATCTAGCATAAAATCAGCTTCTGATTTTTGAACGTTAAAGCCAATAATCGATTCTCAAAATCCAATAATCGATTATCTTGCATAAAATCAGCATAATTGATTGTCAATTAAGCAACGGACATACAACTTATAACACCTATAAATAGAGGTCTTTTGAGCTGATTTGATACACACAACACCTCTCATTATTCATATACATATTGATATTATTTGTGCATCATTTTAGAGCTTTTGTTGAGCCAATTGAGAGACAACTTTGAGTTGTTCATAGAGCTAATATTGTATCTCTTTATCTACTCTTTTTAGAGAGTTCTTGTTGTAAAAGAGAAAGGTGTTTGAGAAGATCATATCTTCTCATTGATTGTCGGGTTTGCTACGTACCTTCAATCTTAGTGTGTGAAGTCTTGTGGTGCGGTATCCACGAGCAAGGTGAAGTCTTGTGGTGCGGTATCCACGAGCAAGGTGAAGTCTTGAGGTGAGGTATCCTCGAGCAAGTTGAAGTCTTGTAGAGTGTACATCTACGAGCAAGTGTAACGGTTTGTTAGGCACCCGTAAGCTTAACGGAGTTAGTGGAAACTTGAGAGAGTCTCTCGGGGACTGGACTAACCACATGTTGTGGTGAACCAGTATAAATTCGGTATGTCCTTTCCTTAATCTTTTAATTACTGCATTTACTTTGCTCCTGCAATTTTAATTCCGCAATATTTATCAATATTCTCGTGCCGCACTATTCACCCCCCCCTTTAGTGACGGGCATAAATCCTAACAATTGGTATCAGAGCCTAACTCTCTGAAAGCCTTAACCGGTTGAGAGAACGATATACATTTTTTTGTTGAGAATGTTGAACGCAGGAATGATGAGCGAAGGACACTCTACCATTGAGCCTCCACTATTTGATGGAACAAATTACACATATTGGAAAGAGCTGATGAGAATCTTCATCCAATCAAACAACTTTCGCATATAGCAAATCATCAAGAACGGTGAAACGCCGACAAAGAAAGTTGGGGAAGTCATGGCTCCGAAGGAGAAGAATGAATACAACGCCAAGGGCATCAATATGTTATATTGTGCGGTGAATCCGGACGACTATCGGAAGATTTCCTATTGCACAACCGCCAAAGAAATGTGGGATAAACTTGAAGCCATTTATAAAGGTACGCCTCAAGTCCAAAAGCATATGACATGGGACTCGGACCGCTCGTGTGATGAAACGACTGCCCTATGCTTCATGGCCGACGAAGAAGAAAAGGTAAGCACTTCTAATTCTTGCTCTTTTGAAGAATTACAAGAAGCTTTTAAAGAATTACTTGGTGAATTGAAAAAGGCTTCAAAAATCGCCAAAGAGGCCAAGGATAAAATCAAAGTTTTAGAAGAAGAAAACAATTTTTTAAAAACTGATAATATTGTTCTTAAAAATAAAATTAAGGAGATGAATGAAGCCTCTTCAATTGATCAAAGTTCTAATTGTTCTTCTTGTAGTTCTTTGAAAATAGAGAACATAGAAGTTAGGAACACACTAGAAAAACGTAGTGTAGATGATCCTAAAACAAGTGAAGAAATTAAGAAGAATATTAGAAAGGATGATAGAAATGAGGTTGGACCACCTAGAAATAATTCTAGGAACTTCACTAATGAGTCTAAAATTAATCATTTTAGGCCACCTAGAAACGACTCTAGGAATTTCATTAATGAGTCTAAAATTAATCATTTTAGACCACATAGAAACAACTCTAGGAATTTTATTAATGAGTCTAGAATGAATCATTTTAGACCACCTAGAAACGACTCTAGGAATTTTGTTAATGAGTCTAGAATGAATAATTTTAGAACACCTAGAAATGACTCTAGGAATTTCAACGCTTCTAGGAATAACGACTTTAGATCACCTAGAACGTATTTGGCTCAACCAAGACATATGCACAACCCGAATGTTATATGTCATTATTGCAACCGGGTAGGACACATAGCACCCGTATATTTTGCAAAACATAAGGATTTATCTTTGAGCTATGATTATTATTTGCCTAACCCCCAAGGACCCAAAAGTGCTTGGGTACCTAAAACCTATTTTTAGGTATGTTTGCAGGTATGCTTGAAGACTACAATATCGTAGTAGATGCACCAAGCACGAAACCTTATTGCATCAAGGGGGAATGTCGGTTAGTTATCATATTTTTGATAAAAACGTAATAGTTGATATGTGTTAACAATTAATATATCTTTGTTAACAATTGATATTAATTATTTTTGTTGATTCATGTTTTGATAACTTTTATCTTGAATAACAATTGGTATCAATTATTTTTGTTAAAAATAATAATTGATTCATGTTTTGATGAATATTATTTTAGGTTTGAATAACAGTTGATATATTCTTGAAAAATAAATGATTCGTGTTTTTAATACAACTATTGGTTTGTTAAAAATTAACTGTTGATATGTTCTTAAGCAATATGATTTGCGAAAAATAACCGTTATTATGGTTGTTATGTTTTTACTAACATTTGGTATTATTTCATGTTGGTATGATTGTTTAATATCGTCAATGTATATTCCTCATTGTATTTCCTATTTTATTCTTGACACTAACAATTGATATACCCAAAAGGGGGAAGTGTCGAAAGGGGAAAGTAGCCTTTGCATACTCTCTTTTTGCTAATGCCAAAAGGGGGAAGAGATTAGGCGATATGCATCAAATAAGGGGGAATGTATCTACGTTATAGTATGCCTTATTTGAGGGGGAATTATCATTAAGGGGAATCGTTTGCATGAATTGTATGTTGAGATATTTAGGGGGAATCCGATATGCATATCTCCTGTTGTTTGTCATTATAAAAAAGGGGGAAATTGTAGAAAATCATTCAATCCATGATATGTGCGCTTTGGTTGTATTAGCATGATTTTCAGGTATAGGTTTTGATGAATGACAAACAATGAAGTCAAGTGTCAAACAACGTTATTATATGACAAACAATCAAGATTGAATACCGAGAAGCATATTGATGAATGGATTGCATAGACAAGCCAAAGACGAGCTCAAAAGTTCAAGACCGAAGACCCAAGGCGTAGGTCGTTAGGTAGAACCAATGTAAGTGCAACGTTTAAGTTATCTCGTCTTTTGGCTCAACATAGGTCATCATAAATATGCATAAAATCATTTTATCAAATCATATTTATCATAAACATATTTCAAATATTTCAAACAAAATGATTTTAACGTTTTCATTTTTAACCAAAATGGTTTTTGAAGTAAGTTTTCAATTCTGGACAGCATAGCCAGATAATCGATTATCCATATGCTGATAATCGATTATGCTGAATTTCCAGATTAAACTGGAAATTCCGCAAGGCAGAATAATCGATTATCTAAAAGAGCATAATCGATTATTCTCTGACCGTTGCCAATGTTTTTGAACGGCAGGCAGATAATCGATAATCAAAATCCAATAATCGATTATCTAGCATAAAATCAGCTTCTGATTTTTGAACGTTAAAGCCAATAATCGATTATCAAAATCCAATAATCGATTATCTTGCATAAAATCAGCATAATTGATTGTCAATTAAGCAACGGACATACAACTTATAACACCTATAAATAGAGGTCTTTTGAGCTGATTTGATACACACAACACCTCTCATTATTCATATACATATTGATATTATTTGTGCATCATTTTAGAGCTTTTGTTGAGCCAATTGAGAGACAACTTTGAGTTGTTCATAGAGCTAATATTGTATCTCTTTATCTACTCTTTTTAGAGAGTTCTTGTTGTAAAAGAGAAAGGTGTTTGAGAAGACCATATCTTCTCATTGATTGTCGGGTTTGCTAAGTACCTTCAATCTTAGTGTGTGAAGTCTTGTGGTGTGGTATCCACGAGCAAGGTGAAGTCTTGTGGTGCGGTATCCACGAGCAAGGTGAAGTCTTGAGGTGAGGTATCCTCGAGCAAGTTGAAGTCTTGTAGAGTGTACATCTACGAGCAAGTGTAACGGTTTGTTTAGGCACCCGTAAGCTTAACGGAGTTAGTGGAAACTCGAGAGAGTCTCTCGGGGACTGGACTAACCACACGCTGTGGTGAACCAGTATAAATTCGGTGTGTCCTTTCCTTAATCTTTTAATTACTGCATTTACTTTACTCCTGCAATTTTAATTCCGCAGTATTTATCAATATTCTCGTGCCGCACTATTCACCCCCCTCTAGTGACGGGCATAAATCCTATTAGATAAGACATACACAGCACGTGCCTGGGAACAAATCACTAACGCCTCATGTTCATCTGGCACAAGCTATACAAAATGGACTTGTATTCCCACAAACAATGCCTAACCTTGTGGGCGCCAGAATGACGACGGGCTGCTATTTCGATAAGTTCGATATAACACCCTTTAACGCTAAGGGCCTTCGTCAAATAAAAAGAAGAGTTCAACCTCTATCGAACAACGACGGGTTGATATCTCAATAAGTTTGAAATAACATCCTTTAAGGCTGATAGCCTTCACCAAATAAAAAGAAGAGTTCGGCCTCGATTGGACGACTACGGGCTGCTATTTTGACGTGTTCGAAATAATACCCTTTAAGGTTAAGGGCCTTCGTAAATAAAAAGAAGAGTTCGACCTCGATCGAACGACGACGGGCCGCTATCTCGATAAGTTTGAAATAACATCCTTTTAGTCTATGGGCCTTCGCCAAATAATCGACCTCGATGGAACGATGACGGGCTTCTATTTTGATAAGTTTGAAATAACACGCTTTAAGGCTAAAGGGCATTGCCAAATAAAAATAAGAATTCGACCTCGATCGAACGACGACGGCTTCTATTTCGATATGTTCAAAATAACACCCTTTAAGGCTAAGGGCCTTCGCCAATTCTTCCTCGATCGAATGACGATGGGCTTCTAATTCGATAAGTTCGAAATAACACCCTTTAAGAAAAAGGGCCATTGCGAAATAAAAAGAAGAGTTCGACCTCGATCGAATGACGACGGAGTGCTATTTCGATAAGTTCGAAATAACACCCTTTAAGACTAAGGGCCTCCGCCAAATAAAAAGAAGAGTTTGGCCTCGATCGAACGATGACGGACTGCTATTTCGATAAGTTCGAAATGACACCCTTTAAGGCTAAGGGCCTTTGCCAAATAAATAGAAGAGTTCGACCTCGATCGAACAATGATGGGTTGTTATTTCGATAAGTTTGAAATAACACCCTTTAAGGCTAAGGGCCTTCGCCAAATAAAAAGAACAGTTCGATCTCGATCGAACAACGATGGGATGCTATTTCAATAAGTTTGAAATAACACCCTTTAAGGCTAATGGTCTTCGCCAATTAAAAACAAAATTTGACTTCGATCGAATGATGACGATCTGCTATTTCGATAAGTTTGAGATAACACCCTTTAAGGCTAAGGGCCTTCACCAAATAAAAATAAGAGTTCAACCTCGATCGAACGACGACGGACTGCTATTTTGGTAAGTTTGAAATAACACTCTTTAAGGCTAAAGGCCATTCCCAAATAAAAAGAAGAGTTCAACCACGATCGAACGACGATAGGTTGCTATTTCGATAAGTTCGAAATAACGCCCTTTAAGGCTAAGGGCCTTTGCCAAATAAAAAATAAGAGTTCAACCTCGATCAAATGACGACGGGCTGCTATTTTGACAAGTTTGAAATAACACCCTTTAAGGATAAGGGCCTTCGCCAAATAAAACGAAGAGTTCGACCTCGATTGAACGACGATGGGCTACTATTTTGATAAGTTCTAAATGACACCCTTTATGGATAAGGGCCTTCGCCAAATAAAAAGAAGAGTTCGACCTCAATCGGACGATGATGGGATGCTATTTCGATAAGTTCGAAATAACACTCTTTAAGGCTAAGGGCCATTCCCAAATAAAAAGAAGAGTTCGGTCTCGATCGAATAACAATGGGCTGCTATTTCGATAAGTTCGAAATAATACCCTTTAAGGCCAATGGCCTTTGCCAAATAAAAAAAAGAGTTCAACCTCGATCAAACTACGACGGGCTGCTATTTTGATAGGTTCGAAATAACACCCTTTAAGGCTAAGGGCCTTCACCAAATAGAAAAGAACTCGACCCAGCCGAATAATGACGGATCGATATTTTGACAAAATCGAAATAACACCTCTAAAATACCGGGACTCGTCAGACGAGCCTCTGTCTTGCACTAAAATCGCGAACGGGCAAAACAAAAAGTGAAGTACAAAGCGAATGACGGATAAAAGTACATTTATTTCATGCAAAGTCACAACACGGACTACCGTAGCTTACATACGGCCCATGCCAACTTAAAAAAAGAAGAGAAAAGAAGCGTACAAACAAACAACAGTCATCAAATGAAAAGAAAATATAAAGAAACTGCAGAGGGCTATATCCTTCGGCGTCGTCACTGCCGTCACCATTACCACTATCATTGCCATCCCCAAGAGGATCCTTATCACCGTCATCAGTATCTCCATGAGCTTCGGGCGTCGCCGCATCATACCCTGAGTTGGAACGAGCTTCTTGAGCCTTCACTCGTGCTTCTTCATAAGCCACCTCAGCCGTGGTACCTCGTCTCCCATAAATTCTTGAAAATGCCTTGCTAAACCTCAGTGTAAACCCATAGCTCGTGCATTTGGCGAGGAGCTGCTGCATAAGACGACTCAGCCTAAGCCCGTAACCGTTCATTTTCTGCCTCCACCGGCCGCATATCGACACAACCCGGGATTCCCCACCTTTCTTTCAGTTCTGCGACCCCCCTCTCATTTATGACAGAAAGAACAGATTCCGGCTCAGCTCCATCGCTAGTGCTAAAGTTGATCACCTCCCTCGCTGGGTGAGGCAAGATCTTTATCACTGAAGGAACTTCCTCATCCTCCACCATATCCTCCCCTCCGACGACCTAAATAGAACTCTCCAGCGGCGGATTAACAGCGGGAAGGTCATTTTGAAGAGAACCGCCAGCGATTTTTCCTGAGTAAAGAGCGATCCGAAGGAAGTGATAAGAAGAAGAAGTGAAAAATTTCGACGAGTGAGAAGATAAGCAGAAATTTGAGATATGAGTAAAAAGCTATATCTGAAGAATTACCTCAAATGAAAGATAAAGTGAATCCATGAAATGACCAATTTCACCTATTTATACGAGACATAAATTCCCCGAGCACAAAACCCAAGAGTCGCCATTCGAATCTGATAGGTCACGAAACGTTTCGATCTCACAAAAACATGAGTCATACTTATGGTAACCACGAACCAACGCTTCAGCTCCAATTGATGTCTCGATTCTAAAACAGTCGCGAGAGTCCATAAAGATTGAAAAAACAGTCCTGTTTCGCCTTTGGCTCACAAAACGTGGCTAAGGATTAAAGAGTTGCGAGTCAGATTTCTTTCGACTTCGTAGCGTACAAGGTCCATCTGCCGAGTCCAACATAGGATGACCCCGACAGACGGAGGGACTAACTGTATTGGTCAAAATCTGACCACCACGACCAAGTTGCCCACTACCCTGCCTCAGTAAGCGAGAAGTACATGTCAATCGAGCCTACTCCATTTTCCTTTGAGATATCCAACAAATCAGGAAGGTAACACCTAAATTAACGGTTGGGGTACATCAATGGCGGTAAAACGTCTGGTCAAGCCATAAGAACATGGCTCTCGACTATATATAAGAGGGAGGTTCCCCAAGAGATGGGGACTCTGCCTTCCAAGACGAAAGGAAGAACCAAGAGTTCTTCCAGGGTCTTCTAAAAAAAATGAGAAAACGCTTCCAGAGAAATAGATGTAAAGTTATCTTCTCATCAATTGATAAGAATGTCGATATTCAATCTTAATAAGATTTGTGATGCACTTTTCGTATGATATTATATCAAATTCGTTTAATGTTTCGATTTAGAAGTGATTATATTTGGCTAAGATTTACCCCTTCTTCTTTTGATTGATTTGTTCAAAGGGATTCTTATATCTTTTAAATCAAACAACATGTTTTTCATGAATGTAAATAAGATACATGTTGACAAATTTGTCTTTCTAATTTTTTCCCATCCCATTTTCTAATATTAAACTCTTTCAATTAATCCCTTCTATTTAACAGAAAAATGCTAAAAATACTGCAATTCCTTTTCTGAAAATTAGAATACTTTTCTCTACATCCTGAGATTCTGTCTCTACTCTCCTGTGAAGCCAATTGCTCCATGGCCACATCGTTTTGGATCAACATTTGCACAAATTATATAGACTAAATTAATATAATTATTCCTAAAGAATTTGGAGGGTATTTTAATAGAAAAATAATTTTCTAAAAAAAATTATGCAATGCATGTGATTTTAATACATCAAAACAGACAGTCCACAAGAAATAATTTCAGCATAATTATTATATTAATAATTAATATCCGCATTATTAATACACTATAGGGTCGTTTGGTATGGGGTATAAGTAAAAATAATGCTGGTATAAAAATTTAATACCAGCTTATACCTTGTTTGGTTACTAAATCTGGTATAAGTTATCCCAATATTAAAATTAATACCGGGATAACTTATTCCTCTCAGGAGATGGGATAAGTAATACTAGGATTATTATCCCCTGATAAAATAGCGAAATTCACCAAAATCGCCCTAAAGTCCTCAAACTCTTTTTCTGCATCACTTTTCCCATTCTTTACCCAACATTAGTAAAGCAACACCACAACAAATTTCTCTGCTCTTGGGGAAGATTTCTTCTCTTTTTTGAATGCAGAAGCTATGTTGTAGTGATTGAAGAAGACATTATCTTTCATTTTGTTTTTCCACAAGGCTAAAACATCTATCAAAACCTATTTTTCTTATTCTTTCTTGTTATCATTTATAAGTTCTTTGTTGCATAATTTGGGTCCAGTCCTGTTCTTTATCAAAATAGTAAAATTCTGAACTCTTTTGTGAATGATACGTAATTGTTTTGTTGAATTTTAATTAGCAAATAATTGAGAAAAATCATAGCCTTTAAAACTCAATATGTAGTGTCGAAAGAGCTGAAATATATGAAAGAGTATTAGCTATATGTGAAAGAGCTGCAATACGTGAAAATCACGGTTGTGGATTGTCTTCTGCCATTTATTAGCCCTTCTCTCTTTATGTTGATTATGAAATCTTAGTTTAGCTTCTTTCCAAATATTCGCTGGGTTCATTTGTTTCTCTTTATGTATTTGAAAATTACAAATTTTTACTCACAGATTCCTTTTTCTAATTGTAATTTTTTGTATATTAATTCTTTTTATTTTTGTAATGGCAAAATTAGGTTTTCTTATGGACCATCAACTATTGTACGATATTGAATGCATTATTATCCTTGAGGAAATATTGCAACAATTTCTTGTTGTATTTATATTTCTTTTAATGACTATTTATGGTCATTCTATAAGAAGACAACATAAAAATAGGCGTGTGATTAGGTACCGTATGAGTATTCGAATTCCTAAAATTATGTCTCATTTGCATTGTATCATACATGACAGTGGTATTGCATGTATTGATAAGTTAAGAATGGATACAAATTTCTTTCATACTTTAGTTCTCTTAGCTAAGAAAATTGGAGGTTTAACTGATAGTAAAAATATGTCAAGTAGTGAAAAGTTAACAATGTTCTTAAATATCTTAGCTTATCATGAGAAGAATAGATCAATTAAGGTTGACTATGTTAGATCGGGTTGGAGCGTAAGTCAAGCTTTCAATGAATATTTTAGCTCCATTATTACTTGTTAATCCCAAACTAGTGCTTGAAGATGAGATTGAAGATCAATGGAGATGGTTTATGGTATGTGAAATTTCTTTTGAGCATATATTAATTTATGTAAAACTAAAAAAATATATAATCATACGAAAAGAAATTAATAGTTTGAGATAATCTATAATTGATTTTATAGAGATGTCTAGGTGCACTTGATTGTACTTTCATTCAAATTAAAGTTTCATCCGAGTACAAACCAAGATACGGAACAAGAAAAGGAGAAATAGCAACTAAAGTACTCGGAGTTTGTGATAAAAATCTTAATTTTTACTTACGTATTACCTTGTTGGAAAGGATCAGCTGCCGATGGTCGTGTATTACGAGATGCTATAGTGCAAACGAATGGTTTGAAAATCCCTGAGGGTATGCCAAACATATGCTTATACACTCAAGTTATATCACAAAAAGAATGCTACATAAAAGTAACTAAATTTTATGTTTATATTATAGGAAATTATTATTTGTGCGATGGAGGATATACAAATGGAAACGGTTTTCTCACCTTACAGAGGGCATAGATATTGGTGAAGGGATTGGCAAGGTGACAATCCGCCACCTCGATGTCGAGAAGAGCTTTTCAGTATGAAGCATGCTAGGGCTCGTAATGTTATCGAAAGAGCATTTGGTCTCTTGAAAGGGTGTCGCGAAATTCTTAGAAGCTCTTCGTGGTACTCTGTTAAGATTCATAATAGGATCTTTAGTGCTTGTTGTTTGATGCACAACTTTTCGTAGAGAGATGAAAGTGGATCCCTTAGATATTGATATGGAAGAACAAGTGGAGTATCAACATGACAACATTAATGTTGTTGAATCATCTCAGGAGTGGACCACTTGGAGGGATGAGTTGGCTCAATCAATGAGGAATTCAAGTCTAAACAATTGATTGTTTCAAAACGTTCCATACTTGTATTATATTTTGTGGTATTTAGGTATTTTTCTCTTTAGTTTTTTGTATGATTGTAATGTGTATCAATTTTCAGTTTTTTGTGATTATAAGAAATAGTTAGTTACTTCGATTTTAGTAAATATTACTTATATTTAGTTAGCGTTTCTTTTTTGATAGTTCTACTTCCATACATATGTTTTTGTGATGCTAAGTAATATTGGAGATACTTATGCTTCTTGTGGAGATAACTAATACTTATGATGATTTATTTCACAAGATTATACAGATATAATGAACAGACAGGCAGAAAATTCAAAGCTATTGTCAAGAAGATCAAGAAAATCAACACCTTCTTCCCGAAAGATCTGGACTCCAACAGAAGAAAGTGCTCTTTTAGATGGTTTAAAAAATTTGTATGTTGATGGTTGGCGAGCTGATAATGGAACCTTTAGGCCAGGATACTTGATGGAGTTAGAGCACTATTTGCATGAACGCCATCCTAGTAGTCAATTGAAAGGTGAACCACATATTAATAATAAAGTAAAAGCGTGGAAGAGATATTATTCATGCATAAGTTATTAAAGAGTCGAAGTGATATGGGATTTCAATATAGTGATAGAACAATAATTGTTGACGATCCAAAATAGTGGGATGACTTTGTAAAGGTAAATTTTACTTTGCTTAAGTTATTAGAATATTGTTACTTCATATAGGAATTTTTCTGAGTTCCTATCATAGTTTATAACTAGCACATATGTCATTACCTTTGTTTCTTTTCTTATTTTTTCTAGATGGATCCAAAAGAAAAAAGCATGAAAACTAAGAAATGGTAAATGTTTGAGGATTGGGAGGAAATATTTGGCAAGGATAGAGCGACAAGGTAGTTCACAGAAGGGCCGCTAGATTTTGCTGAGGATATTCTAAGGAGTCAAGCTTCAGGACTTTCTAATGATATGAGCTTAGGATGACCTATTATTGTTGATGATGAAGAAGAAGATGATGCTGGTGATGGACCTAATATAGCTACTGGAGAAGTCAAAAATAAAAATGCTTATGATGGACCTAGTTTTACTGGAGCATCTGAAAAAGAAGATGCTAGAGAATCTGAATAAGAATGCGCTGAAGCTTCTGAAAATGGAGATGCAGGATTCTTGCAAAATCACAAACAAGGTGAGCATGCTAATAGGTCATCTTCTCATTTCAATGAAAAAGAGAAAAGCAAGAAAAGAAAAAGGGTTGTGGAGGATTCGAGTGAGACATTTCTTAAGGGTATGACAGAAGTTATGAAAAACTTTATTGAAAGTCAAGATAAAAGAATGGGTGCCTTGATTGATAAGATTGGGAATCGTGATCGATCCGATATTCATGGTAAAATTTATTCCATCCTTGAGTCTCTCGCATTTGAGTTGTACTCTGTACAAGAACGCATCAAAGCTACAATGATTCTCTGAAGATGTCAAAAAAATAAAATTATTTTTACGTAGGGGTGAACTTGAGCACCAAACAATGATGTTCATGATAATCAATGGTAAACTTTGAAGTATGGTAAAGTTGTGTATATGTGGTGGTACTAGTTTGATTGTTTTTGCTCGACTAACAACTTTAAAGTTAAACTATAGTGCTATTTTTGATACCTCGGGTTATGTCCATCCTCTTTTGTTTATGACTGGTGGGCACGAGGATGCTATATCTTTTGTGTAACTAATGTCTATTAAGTAGCTTAACTCTAGTGTAAATGTTAAGTGCATATGTAATTATATTACAACTATGACAATTCTTCAATTTCTCTTTTTAGCTTAACTATATTTTTTTTTGCTCTAAATTCTATAGTTTTGGTTATGTTCTGTTCAACTTGTGGATCTTTGTTGAACCTCTAATGTGGAGGTTTTTTTAAATCACAATACATTCCATGAAAATTGAGAAGGCCAAGAAATCAATAATATTATACATGACAATTAAGGCTGGAAGTGGCCCGGTTCGAAACCGGAACCGGACCGGAACCGCGGTTCTGGCGGTTCCGGCGGTTCCGGTTCCGCGGTTCCGGGTCTGGCGGTTCCCCGGAACCGTGATGGAGCGGTTCCACCCGCTAGAACCGCGGAACTGGAACCGCCAGAATCGGAACCGGACCGGTTCAGGCGGTTCCATCCGGTTCCAAACGGTTCCGCAACGTTTGGAATTTTTTTAAAATTTTTTTTTTTAATTCGGACCGTTGCGGAACCGTTTGGACCCGTATGGAACCGGACCGGTTCAAGCGGTTCCATCCGGTTCTAAACGGTTCCAACCGGTTCCGCAACGGTCCGAATTTTTTTTAAAATTTTTTTTTTAAAAAAAAATTCCAAACGGCTCTTTTTCAAAATTAGTCGTTTGGAATTTTCAAAAATAGCCATTTAACCCCCCAACCTTTAATTTAACCCCAAGCTTTATATAATTACACAATTTCCCATTTCTCAACTATAAATACCCCTCATTCTTTCATTTTAATTCACCAATTCATCAATATATCTCAATCTCTCTCAAGCTCTCTTTCAATCTTTCTAGTGCAAGTGCTTAATTTATTGTTGCAATTTCGTGAAACATTGTGAAGTTGTTGAATTGAAGGTTTCAAGTGTTCGATTTCAACGATTTTCAATTTTCAAGAAGTTGTTCGTCAATCCGGTAAACTTGTTTCAACTCTTACGTGATTAGAATATTTTTGTATGTTGTTATTTTGCTTAATTATAATTAATATGGCATTTTCATTGAAAAATATGTTCGGAAAAGGAAAAAATAAAACCGGTGAAAGTAGTCGCCAAAATACTACCCCTTTAAGGCTGGAAGTGGCCCGGTTCGAAACCGGAACCGGACCGGAACCGCGGTTCTGGCGGTTCCGGCGGTTCCGGTTCTGCGGTTCCGGGTCTAGCGGTTCCCCGGAACCGTGATGGAGCGGTTCCACCGGCTAGAACCGCGGAACTGGAACCGCCAGAATTCGGTGATAGAATAGATGATGATATTATGAATATGCTTTATCCTAATGCACCAATATTAGAGGGAAATGAGGATGATGATGATGACGAAACCCAAGCTCCGATAGATTTAGATGATACACCTACTAGTCCTGCTACTAATGAACCGGAACACCCACCCGTACAAACTCCCACTTTTAGTAGACAACCTCCTAAACGTTCAGAAACTTCATTAGTTTGGCAATTTTTTATTCAACTAAGAGAACAAAATAAGGCTAAGTGTAAATCTTGTGGGAAATTACTTGTGCATAGGTATACTGGAGATCGTAGCGGCACAGGTAGTTTAGTTAAACATATAAAATTACACCCTAGCGATAAGGCTAGATATATCTAATTGAAAGAGCAACAAGAGGGGAGGACAAGTCCTGAAACAACAGTTAACCCAAGTACTGGTTCTAATCTAGTTCAACCAGGAATAAACACAGTCACCGGAGGTATATTGTATTACGATCCAAATAAAGATCGTGAAGAACTAGCTAAAATGATTACTGTTATGTGTTTGCCTTATTCTTTTGCTTCTAATCCTGCTTGGATTCATTATATTAGAAGAGTATTTAATCCTACATATAAAGGTTGGCCTCGCGCCACAGTTAAGGCCGACATTATAAATACAAGCATGAATATAAATAATACTTACATTATTTATTTACCCATATAAGTACTCGTATGTCTATTACAACTGATATTGGTAGAAGTGGAAATGATTGTGATTATCTAACCGTAACCAGTCATTGGATAGACGAAGACTGGACAATGCAAAAGCGCATTATTGCATATAGAATTATTAATTCACGGCACACGGGTAAGTTTATTGCTAGCACTGTTTCAGATGTATGTAGATATTTTTGTTTTAGTGATAAAATAATGTCAATTTCCATGGATAACGCTAGTAGCAACACTAATGCAATAGGTATTTTAACTAGAACACTTAATCCTGCTTTTACAAATATTTTCCATGTTAGATGTATATGTCATATTTATCATTTAATTGTTGGTGATGATATGAGAATTTTAAACATAGAAATTGAAAAGGTTAAATTCGCTCTTAATTGGCTTTTTTATTCAAACCGTAGAAGTAGACTTAGAGAATATTTTAAAAAATGTGACGAATATGGCCTTAGAGAAAGAAAGGTACCTAAACCTTGCCCGACTAGGTGGAACTACATGTACAAAAGTTTAGTAGTGGCGTACGAATATAGAAACCCAATTAACGCTACTTATAATTCTCGGGATTGTGGAGAGGAAGATAATGACATGTTAACTAACCAAGATTGGACTAACGTTAAAATTCTGTTAGATTTTTTAGAACATTTTCATGTGGCTACAAATGCTTTATCTGGCCAATACTATCCAACTATTTCTAACTGTTTAGTATACATTGCCGCACTTGCTAATTTATTTGTTGATTTTAACGAGGGAGGGGAAATTTATGAATATGCAATAACAGAAACGAAAAAGAAGTTTAAAAAATATTTTTTTTCAATCCCTCCTATATATGGTGTGTCTGCTATTCTAAATCCTACTATGAAATTAGGAGGACCTCACTTTTGGTATTCTAGTATTTATCAAGCTTTAGATCTTGATGAAGAAGAAATGACTACACTATCTGATGCGCAAGCATCAATTAAAGTGAATGCTCAAACTGTTTATAATGCTTATAAACAGGCGTTAGAGCATGCTAGGCCAAATATTCCAACCCCAACTTCGTCCACATCACAGGCGTCTAAAAGAGCTGCTGGCTTAACAGCTCTTAAATCGTGGACTGAGTTCAGGGGTACTCAAGGGGAAAATGTAGATGATATTTCCCATCTAAATGAGCTTCAAGTTTATTTGTCGCAGGGATTAGAGAATGAGAATCCAGACGGCTCTTTCGACCTTTTGGATTGGTGGAAGACAAGGGAAAAGCATTTTCCCGTTCTTGCAAGGATGGTTCGGGATGTTCTGTCGATTCAAGCGTCAACTGTTGCATCGGAGAGCGTTTTTAGTCAAGCAAGACTACAAATAGGTGATCATAGAGCGTCGATGCGGGACAGCTTGGAAAAATCAGTGCTATTCCGAGATTGGATCCGCTCTGAAAGAAGGAACTTTGGGCTAGCTGAATCTCAACCAGAAATAGATGAGTGCTATGAAGAAATGCTAGCAGAACTTGCTCAGGAAGCAACTTCACCCGGAAGTGGAGATGAACAAGCTTCATTTCCACCACCGCCAACACAACCACCTCCAAACCTTGAAGGTTTTATGAGATTTGTTAGAAATAATGCATAAATTATGATGTAACTTGTACATTGGCATGTCTTCTTTTAGTTTTTTTTTCTTTTAATGGTGGTATTAGTACCATGTTGTGCTCATTTCATTGGGGAAAGGAAGACTAAGAAAGATATGCCATTTTGGTCAATAAATATGCTTTTTATCATATCCTTGAATATCTTTGTCTCAATATTTTTTTGTCTTTACTTTTATATCAATCCTTGAATATTTATATAACATATAATATATAACATACAACACATAATACTAATGACAACATTCTTTTATCAATATGTACTACTTATATAAAATTTATACTAATTACTAACTACAACACAATATACACTATTTATATACAATAGTGTATTACTTAACAACAATATATACACCACTTATACACAATATATACTAATTACCAAACACAATATATACTATAATTAATAACATAGTACACCATATAAAAATATATTCTACAATATACTAATCACTACTATATAAGATATTGATTTAGAAAAAAAAATAACTCGGAACCGCCGGGAACCGCCAGAACCGCGGTTCCGGAACCGCCAGAACCGGAACCGGGCGGTTCCGGAACCGTATGGTAGCGGTTCCGGCTCCGGAACTGCCAGAACCGGAACCGCCAGAACCGCCAGAACCGGAACCGCCAGAATCGGAACCGGATACATCCTTAATGGCAATTAGCGATCTTACATCTGAAGGAAACATGAATTAAGTTAGGAAGAAGATTTAGAAGAAATCAACAAATACATTTCAAACAATTAAAAACTAGAGCCTCAAAATATTATTTAGTACTTGTATGTAAGAATTGGAGTAAGAAGATGGAGGCTAAATAAGATGGAAGGTATTTTTGTAAACAAACAGTTTTATTTTTGAAATTATGCAATGCATATCATTTTTAATATAATATACCAAACAACAATAACAACAACAACTACCCAGTATAGTCACACAAAGGGGATCTGGGGAGGGTAATATGTAGACGAGCCTTACCCCTACCCGAAAGGGCAGAGAGCCTGTTTCGAATAGACCGTCGGCTCAGTGAAGGAAAGGGAGAAACAAAAACAAAAACAAAAGAGCATTAGTAAGTCCAGCAGAAATAGCGTAAATAATTATCTAAACATAAGAACCATAAATAAAATAGCATGCAAACGATAAAAAATAATACCAGCATAACTTATCCCAGTATAAAAAATATTCAAACCAAACGACCCCTATATTCAATATTATTCTTATATATATGCTAAACGACCCTTTAATGGTTTTCAATTAGGAATAGCTTTTGGATAAAAAGTAAAGAACTGGTATGATTTGGATTTTTTGAGAAGTGATTTTTGACAATCAAATAAAAACTTACTACTTCCATTAAAAGACTAACGAAGGAAGGAGGGGAAATTAAATTTTTAAGACACTTCAAAATTTATATCAATTTTTAAGATAAAAGTGATAAGAATGAGACATAAGAAACACTTTTGTAATTAGAATTAATGACGTAATTTTTAAAACACTAAAATTTTCTTATATACAAAAAAGCCCCCCTTCTCCTCCACCTCCTCTCTCTCCGTCTCTCCTCCCCTCCCCTCCTCCTCCTCCCTCCTTGTTCCTCCATTTCACAACACTGCACACATACGTGGGGACGTTTGAAACATCCATAGAAAAAAGATCCATGAGAATAACATTAGAAAAAGAAAAGAAAGAAGCAAAAGAAATATTCTGATGGATGTTTCAAATCTCTGGCCAGTAGATGTTTCAAACATGCCTCGAGGGTATTTTGTAAAATATTTACTCTATAAAATTTTATATTTTCTCTCTCTTTCTTTTGTATATTTAAACAACTAGAAGAAAAGAAAAAAATGAAAAAAGAAGATGATGAAAATGAGATGAAGAGAGAAAGAAGAAAATAAATAAGAAGAAGATGACATGGACGAACCAGCAGCAAATGAAAGTTGAAGAGAAAGAAAAAAGT